>CM033794.1:6464218-7161192 GCA_019656835.1 Rhododendron ovatum | reverse complement strand
ACTTTTTTTGATCTCCACATCCAAGATACATCATGCCCCAGTTCTTGCCGCAATAAGTCAGAACCACAGGGACACAACCGTCAGGCAGGGCCTGGCAAATTTTGCCTGGAAGAACCTGACAGGTCAAATAAAAGCTTCTATCAATTAGCAAAAATAATAAAGGTAACATACTATACATCCTAGGCACGAAATAAAAGGGTACTCCCTAATAGTATTCCTTATAATGAAAGTAGCGGCTTCCCATTTAAATGACACAACAAGTGCTTGCAAGGCATTTCATTACTTCTCCTAAATGGTTATGAACTTATTTCCTCACCCTGCCTCACATGTAGTGCCTGTCTAGATGCCTTTTGTTACTTTGTATAGAAGTACTTGTCAATTTTTTTTTTTGGAAACAATAAGACATGATGGATACGTCCAAAATTTTTGAGCAAGACATTAACCATTGGGCTTTCGAAGGATTGAATCAATGGAAAGAATCAACAGAGTATGTGACAATTTATCATCAAGTTCACCATATCAAGCAACTAGGACTCCCTGACACTAAATTCATAGAAATCCAAGTGGAGAAAAGTAATTACCAACTGATATCTAGGCTTGAGGTGACTTTTGCAAAGAACAACACTGAAATATGGCTTCCCTGAAAGCGGCCAAAATTCATCCTTTTTAAGTTCAGACTTTCCAGAGTTTGATGTGGGTGTGGCCTGCGGATTCTCCACCTGGTTATCTTCAACTTCATTGACCGGAATACCTGCCAATGGCTCCATCTAGAAATGGGATATAAAATAATCCCAAAGCTATTCTGGATGAATACCACGTAACTGCGAAAGCATGGAAAATGAGAAGCAATCCAATTCAAATAGGCACACTCATCAATCACAATATTAGGAGCGGAAGGAAAAACTTAATCTGCTAATGTATACACGTTGAAGCTTGTAACAGTAGTACACCAGGAAATTCCTTTCTGCATTCTGCATATGGTTGAGGTAGTGGTTGCAAAGGAGATGACAACAGATAACCCTTTCCATTAGATAACTTGTACCTTCATCCAACGAACGAATTGTGGGAGGAGAGGTGATTTAGGGGAAAAGGAGAAATGGAGATGGGTCTTCATTTGGCGAGAGAGTCTCCGTGTAGGGAGAATGAGAATTGAGTCTCCAAAATGGAGACCCCAATTGGACGGGTTGGAGTGTCTTGAGTTTGGGTTCTCCAAAATGAAGATATGGAGATGGGTTAGTTAAGATTCTAAAATTAGAGTACACTAAACACTGTTTTAAAAATTGTGTCATTAAGAATTGGGCATCAGATTTTCTATTGCATCTTATTATCTGGAACTCCATCCAATAAGGAAAGATCAAAGTGCATCGTATATTTGTGATTAGGCAGATTCTCCATATAAACAGCTAAGCAAGTACTATATCACAACACGATAGTTCTACTTACAGAGTTATTCCAAAACAATATCAATAAAGCTACCTTCACAAACATCATTCTACTTATTACAGGATTATTCCAAACAATACCATAATGGATTATATAGGGCGAGTCGAGTTTCGCTCTGATCTTGATTGTTTTCTGCTCCAATTTTTTGCCTGTACTTTGACAACCTTTCTGCTTCTATTTGCCAAATTCTGTCTCCTTTCTAATTCCTATTACGGTCAATCCTATACTTGAATTTCATGGTCCGATCATACACGATTCTATTTTAACTTCGAGGGTATTCGAAATATTCAATCCCGAATTTATAGTGGCAGGAAAAGTTCAATCCGGCAATACAAAGATTCAAAAATAGGTTAAAACAAAAGTTTCACGAACCTTCAAGGTTGTTCCAAAATAGTCCCTAACCATTACATTTTTTGCTTTAGGCTTTAAAAGTTGGAAAATCCTGATCAAAGCCCAATGGACAAAAAACTCATCGATATTTGTGAAAATGTATTGATATTTGTAAAAAATGCATTGAAACCCTCATTCACAGCAGGCTATTGTGCCTTAGTAGATTCAGGCCATGTCTCGAGCTCGAACATATAATCTGAACCGTTCACTTGTAAACCTTGAAGACAGTAGCTCCGTAAAAAATGAATTCAATCGGACATCGAAAACTCAGTAACCAAATCACGTTTCTATTCCAGTCCATGAACAGCCAATTCACTTAAAAAAAATGCACAGCAAAGTTATTTGATTCGATCGGTGCGCTACCAATGCCCGATAGTCTCGATTTTTTCTTTTGAAAGTCGTTGTTCACATTAATCTCTAAACAGTGAAAGATTCGGATCATGTTTTTTGGGTCCGGAACGAGGTCCATTATCCACTGCCTAGTGAACATTATCTTAGAAAATATAGAACATGTGCTCAAAGCCACCAACCGCATCCGCTGCCACAATCAAAGTTCCTGAGTTGCATATCTTTATAGAGGATTAAGTACGTCAATGGGAAATCGCAACAAAAACACACAGCCCTAAAACTGCGCTTAATCCTACCCTCAGTAAACAAAGTGTATTAGGCCGAACCCATTGTGATACGAGCAAGGACCGCCTCTACTTCACTGCCATCGTCGGTTAACGACCGGACTAATTCGTTCCATTTGGGCTTGGCTTGGTCCAAGGCGTGCCAATTGCCTACTCCGCCTTCGTCTTGCCCCCGCCGGCAAAGCGAACCTCTTTGAAGCTCGGCTACCATCTGGGGGTGGCCCCGCGGGCTGTCACCTAACATGAGCTCTTTCGGGCTCGGCTTCCCTTTGAGCTAGGCAAGTCGACACGAACCTCTGGGTTCGGCCACCCGCACGACCACGTGCCCACCCACGTGCGAAGACGGTTACGCTATGGGAAAATCAGGAGCGCACATGGGTCGTGCTAGCTCGTCCCAAAACGGTTACCAGATCTATGCTTTGACGTTACAGTGACGTCACTTGGCTCGTGCGAGGCACATGCCTGTGCTTGTAGAGCAAGCTAAGGAGACTATAAATATAAAAGGATGGCAACCCTAAAGAGGTACGCACTCTTACACGCGAATATCCACTCAAAACCCTAGTCTCTTTCCGCTCTTCCTACACATACTTATCCTCTCGCCGGAGGGCCTTGCCGGGCAACCCCCGGCCAGGTCTTAGTCGTGCGCTCATTGTGCAGGCTGCGGGAGAAAGGCTAAGAGACCACTGGACCAGCGGAGGAAGGACTCAAGCCGGAAGAGACGGGCCACACACAAAGATACAGGTGCACAACCATCCAAAGCCGGTCCTCAGCTAAAGCTCATGTTACGGCCAATTTAGGCCTCCGGAACCCTCGTACTTTTTTATATCTTATTACAGTTGAACAAAAGAGTCCTCTCTTTTAATTTTTGCTTTAAACCTCCGAAAATTCAAGGCCGGCTTTGGATCACCAAACACAACTTCTCGCATTATCATGGGTCCCACACACACTTAACGCGTGGGACCCACTGTGAGGAATTGTGTTCGGATGGTTGTGCGCCTATCATTTTTTGCTCAGCAAATCTAACAGTGAAGTTGCAATTTCGCATATACTATATTGTTACTTATTTGCACGTGCATTGAGTTTGTCCCACATTCTAGAATTCGATCAAGGAAGAGGAGGGAGACTCACCGAGTTGAGAAGAACGGGCTGAGATGCGAGATCCTTCGGTCTGAGCTGAGTGAAGAAGACACGAGTCAGTTCACCTGGGGAGGAACGTCTGTTTGTATTTCTTTAGCCTTTCAGCTGCCAATGCTGTGTTTGGATGAATTTTTACCTTATTTGGTTCTCATTTTTGAAAGTTATTATTGATGTAATAAGTAAAGAGAGATAAAGAAAAAAATATATTGAGAAACGTATAGAAAGAAAAATGAGATGAGAACCAAATAATGTGAAGATTTTTGGGACAACAAGTGGATAATGAAATAAGGTAATGATTGGAGATAGAAATAATAAATGGAGATAGATAGAGAGAGAAATGAAAATAATGATCGAAGAGTAGAGAGATAAATGAAAATAATAATTGAAAATAAGGATAATGAATAATTTTTGAATTGGAATTAAAAAGTGAACCAAACAAAGCGTGTATTGCTAAACCCTCCAGCTTTGCTGACTTGCTTTTCAGCAGCTGAAAACATTTATTAGTGCAAAAATGATACTCACAGAACAATTTAAACACAATAATTTATACAATCTCTCACATACATACACGTGGAGCGTAAGTAGCAAGTGCAATTTTAATTGAGAAGCAGGATTCTTGGACCCACCCGAGATCCTCTGTACCCAAATATTGGGGCAAGGGTCCCGACCAATTAGACTCTCAACCAGTTTGGATCCATTGTAGGCCTTTTTCGGGCCCGTAACAATGATTGGAATCATTTTATTTTTAAGAGCTCATCGCGAGCATTGGCCACACCAAAAATAACGTTAATCGGATATCGTTTGATATGATATCGAAATGCATTTTATCTTTGGATAATTGTGTTGAATGGGTTGTAATCCGTTGTTGAACACTTTTTTTCCCCAAACTTCAAAACTATATCAAATGATATCCGATCAACTTGATTTTTGGCATGACCAATATTCTCAATGAACTCTAAAAAATGAATAGTTTCAATCATTATTGCGGGCCAGGAAAAGGGCTTACGACAGGTCCAAACTAGACCGAATTGATTGGGAATTTAATTGCTTAGGACCCTTGTCCCAAAAATTGGTGGGACTATGAATTGTTAGATTGGGTGAGTTTTTTTAAAAGTAAAATGCACAGGTACAAATAAATTGGTGTGAGTCGTTCCATTGTGTTTTGACTCGTTAAGGTGTTTTGAGTTGTTAGATTGTGCGAGTCTCTTTTAGTAAAAAATACACCACTACAGAGAATATCTCTGCGGAAAATTTTGATTCCTCTACCAAGGAGTTGGTCCTTTGTTGGCTCATGTTTTTCCTGAATTTTCGGCATTTTTATTTGTTTATTCTAAATTTTGGTTAAATTCACGTTTATTTTCTATATTATTCATTCGTCTTGACGAGATATGTCTAAAAATTATATATATATACACACCCGCACACACACACACACTAAAGACGGAAAAATACCATAAAGCTGTTTATCTTTTGTCTACAATGTCAAAGTTACGGAAAGACAAAAAATACTAGACAAAAAATTTAGGTAAAACTCACCCCAAGATCATTTTAATTTAGTAAATAATATTCATTAAGTAAAGTTGATATACAAAATCTTTCTGATCAATATCTGATTGGAATGCATTTATATTTATGAAAATGGATTCGAGCATACTAGATCAAGCCCTCCAAATCCAATTTATATAACAATAAACACATTTAGATCCGATATCGATCCAGTATTGATCCATATTTGGTTCATACTGTAATTATTTTTAGCATGATTAATGTTTTCAACAAACACTATCAAATGAACAATTTCGATCATTAAAGTGTACCTGAGGTGAACCACCTAATGACCAATCGTGCGATGCGAAACTTAAAATGGTACTGCAAGGAAACTTGATCCATTATTTAATTAAGGCTCCGTTTGATTGGACATAAAATATTTTCTGATAAAATATTTTACTTATTTCTAGTGTTTTGTTGGGTAAAAAATGAGGAAAACATTTTACATTTAAAATATTTTCCTTCAATTGGATGAAAATGACTTACACTTAAAATTTTCGCAAGTTATTTTCCGAGATGAACCCATTGCCTTCTACTGCAATTCTCAATACTCAATTTTCTCCATCGTCAATCCTGACTCACGTTCAATTCCAATAATTTCATATCTCTCCACCGTTTAAGCTCCTCATCTCTCTCTCTACACTATTTTGTTGATTTCTGAAAATATTTTCAAGTGCCAACTAAACACTGGAAAATAAAAGTTTAAAGCTTGTTTTTTGAAAAAATATTTTACATAGAAAAATTTTTACATTATAAAACATTTTACATTGAAACAAATGGAGCTTATGTTTGCATTATTCTAATGACGTTCACACCTCTTTTTAGCATTGCAAGCAAGATATTTGAAGATCTTGAGCTTGTTTTCCTCGATTAGGCGAGAGATTCCTCTTTTATAGGTTAATTAACAAAGGTTGTTACTTAAAACCAGACTAGAGCAGTACCCCAGCCCCGTGACCGAGAAAGATGGGCAAGAAAATTATAAAACCATAGTTGGATCAAACGATTTAGAATGTGTTCCCGGTTTCACTTCTTAAAATATGATATGACTTTCTTTCAAAAGATAAATATCGACTCGGAATCCTAAAATCATAGTATATCGTAGTATATGTCATCGTATTGTAGGAGTTGTATACAAAAATGATAAGAAGTGCGATAAATATAAATTTTGAAAGGAGACGATACAAATCGTATTATACATATCCCGTATTGTAGGTCTTAACAACCATGCCGGACATTGACATGTCTAAAACCGTATGATGCGCATGAGTCTCACACGCTAGATGTAGAGCTTACTTACATGTGATGGTTTTCGAACACATCAGTGTCCAAGTTAGCTCTGATGCATCTGTGTTCATATCCTCTAGTCAAATATAGTATTAGTTTCTAAGCAGAGAGTACAACAAAAACTTCGGCTCCCCCACACTACGACAGGTGATCAAAGTATCCATACATGCCAAAAGCAGATCAAACAGGACGAGTGTTACACCTCATCCGTGTAACATGACAACACTGGTCTACAAAGTACGAAGATCTGTTCTTATTTCAACTACTTGATTGATACAAGTTCCTTCATACAACAATCTTCTCCAAAGACCAACAATCTGCAGAACGAACAGGTAATCCTAATCAAGGACAATAGGAGTGTATGAAGTCTCACCATTAACCCGTTCCTCCAATTCAGGTGGGAAGTCACCTCTGAGGATTTGAACTCTGAACCTTATGACATTGCTGCCGGACTCCATGAGTTCAAAAACACAAGCATCCCCAACCTTCAGATTATTATCACGAGCAAATGTTTTCCATCCAGAGTTGAGCTTTCCTTGCGAACGCTCTCCAAGATAAACCATGTCCCAGTTCTTGCCGCAACAACTCAGAATCAAAGGGACAGAACTGGAAGGCAGGGCCCGGCCAATTTTGACTGGAAGGGACTGACAGGTCAAATAAAAGCTTCGACTATCAATTAGCAAAACATTAAAGTAACATACTATCGAACCTGGGCGCGATAGAAGGGTACTGCCTATTTGCGTGCCTTATAATTTAAGTAGTGGCTTCCCATTTAAATGACATAAAAAGTGCTTGCAAGGCATGTCATCACTTCTCCTAAATGGTTAATGAATTCCCTCACCCTGCCTCACATGTAGTGCTTGTCTAGATGCCTTTTGTATAGAAGTACTCGTCAATTTCTTTTAGGAAAAAAAGATGCCTTTTGTATAGAAGTACTCGTCAATTTCTTTTAGGAAAAAAAAAAAAAAAACTTCATGATGCATATGTCCAAAAAATTTGAGCATGACGTTAAGCAGTGGGTTTTAGTGCATTAAATCAAATAGGATGAATAAATGGAGTATGTGACAAGTTATCATCAAGGGCACCATATCAAGCAACCAGGTCTCCCTGACATTAAATTCATAGAAATTCAAGTAGAGGAAAGTAATTACCAAATGACCATTGAGCTGACTCTGGGAAAGAACAATACTGAAGTATGGCTTCTCAGAAAGCGGCCAAAATTCATCTTCTTTAATTTCAGACTCTCTAGAGTTCAATATGGGTGAGGCCTGCGGATTCTCCATCTGGTTATTTTCAACTTCGTTGCTTGGAATACCTGCACCTCGCTCCGTCTAGAGAAGGTATAAAAAAAATCCGAAAGCTATTCTGGATGCATTTGACGTAAGCTGGAAAATGAGAAGCAATCCAATGTAAATAGGCACATTCATTAATAATGATAATTGATGAATTTCCGAATCTAAGAACAGCAGAGAGAGAAAAAGATGAAACCCATTTCTTATTTCTGTATGAATCGGTTACAAGACTCAGAGAAAGCACACATATCACCTCAACTCAGCCTCCTATTGGTTTCCAATAACCCCACATGGCTTGATGAGCTGGACACTATCTCTAGATACATGAAAACCAAATACAACTGAAATGAAATGCAAATACAGATGAACCACATAACCAACCAACTAACTGACTTTAACTAGTTCTGTTCTCTTCACAATAATGAGAGCAGAAGAAAAGGCTTAATCTGTACATGTAGATGTTCGTATTGTAGTCCACTTTGAAATGTACTCTGTACATTCTACATACTCACCCGGTCACCCCCCCTCTCCCCAACCTCCACCCACAAAAAAAGAAAAAGAAAAAAGAGTGGAGTTGGAGAACCAATCTGTGGCAGATGGCAACACTTGAGGTAATGGTCACAGAGGAGATGTCAACAGATATTCCTTTCAAATAGATAAGATGTTACTTTGTCCACTAAAGGAGTTCGGGGAGGAGAGTTCAACAGATATTGGGTAGATCAAAGCTAATGCAAGTACACATGGATACAAATGTCATTACTCAGTTGGAAACTGAAGTTGCCACAAAATGAAGAAAATTTCATAATTTCACATATTTGGTGCTGGTAATGGCAATTGAGGTTAAATAGATGCGGATAGATAGAAATAATGCATAGCAGAACCTTGACTATGCCATTTTCACATTTAAAAGGAGAAGCAAACAGTCTAAATTTTTAGACTATAACAAACTTTGTTTCAAAATTGTGTCCTTGAGATTAGGCATCGGATTTTCTTTTGCATCTTATCTGAAACCCCATCCAGTAAGGAAGGAGCTCTCTGAAGCTCATCACATATGTGTTTAGCCAAATGCTCTATATATGTAGCTGAACCAGTACTATCACAACACCATATTTCTGGTTACATAATTATTCGAAGCAATTATTAAACTTAAGCTAGTTCCACAACAATATTCTATTTCTAGGATTGTTCCTTAACTTTGCTAATGTAAGATTCATGAATCTTGATTGTTTTCAGCTCCATTTTTTGCCTGTACTTCCGGAACCTTGCTGCTTCTATTTTTCCAATGCTTTCCCTTTTTTACTTCCTTTTCCAGTCAATCCTATCTATGAATATTATGAACCAGATCATACACGAGTCAATTTAGCTTTGAGGGTATTCAAAATATTCAATCCAGCAATAGAAAGGTAATGCAAATTAGAGAATTTTTCTTTAATGACGAACACAAATTAGAGAAGAAATGGGCATACAGTTTGAGGTATGTTGGTTTTTCCCTTTTCAGAACCAAAATAACGAAATCACTGAGGCATACAGTTCGGCACTTAAATTGTGCCATGTTTTCACAAGCATGGTAATCGATATTTTAAGTTGCTTCATTTCATGAGAACATTTGTTTATAACTTTGCTGCTACAAAAACTACCCTAGTCATCAGAATTTTGTCTTTAGGCTTTAAATTTATAGTTATCACTGAACAGAAAAGATATTTGCTGAAAAATAGAGAGCTGTGTGCAAAGCCTCCACATCTGCTGCTACAACCCAAAATTCCTGATTTGCAAATCTTTATGTAGGGCCTTTTGGCCCAACGACATCAGGAGTGCACTTAGGTGTCAGGAGTAAGAATGTCAGGAGTTCAACTTTAACAAAACCGACTTTCGCCGTTGAAGCAAAAATAAATCTTTATGTGTGTGGTCTTGTTCTACGGAAGTGGAAGTCGTCATCAAAGATATTCGCAGCGAAGTTGATCGGTTTAGAATTTGTGATTTTCTTTTCATTTGTAGATCGGCAAATGTAGTTGCACACACTTTGCCAACTTCAGGTTTGCGAGGTTGTGGTATCCGTACATGGGAAGCTATAGCTCTGATTGGTTAGTGGATCCTCCGTGGAACAATAATCGTTGCTTTAATGTCCTGCTCCTTTTTATCAATGGAAGTTTCATACCACTAGCACACCAAAAAAATAAAAATAAATTAAGTCCATAGGAAATCGCGACAAAATAGAAATCTGAAAAATGCATTTAATCCTCCCAGCCTCAATAAATCCAAATAGTGAAGTTGAAATTTCACACTTTTTGCACACGCAATGCGTTTCCCCAGCTCCTAGTACAGCTAATAAAAGGAAGAAGAGGGAGACTGACCAACATGAGTGGAGACTGAGATGTGAAATCGCCTTCTTATTTTCGGATTGAGATTGCCCTCGCCCTTCGGACTGAGTCATTTCACATGCCGACAGCCGACAGCACACTGAGATCGCCGGGCCGCCGTCGCAGCCTCACAATTCTTACTCGACTCCAGAACGTCGCCGCGTCGGTTTCGGTCCAAGAACCTCTGTTTGTATTTCTCAGCTGCTAAACCCTCCACTGTTTTACTGTTATTGTAATTACGGTTGTAGTTAGTTCAGGAGCAGGCTTATCGGACAGTCGTCGAGAGGCTATTTTTTGCCCTTCACCGTCAAACATTCTCCCGTAATGGTACTTTTAGCTTTGGAGTAATTATTCAGCTGCAAGCACTGTCACGTAGTAGTGAAATCTATACATTTAGTCTTGGACCTGATGATAATATATGTGTAATGGTGGAATAGTTCGGAGGACCACGTCCACGTAACGATGCTGCTCTGGGCTCTATCATATTATATATAGTAGTTAAGGGATTTCGGAGGCTGAATAATTTTTTGGTTCGATAATTAAAAGTGTTTATTTTGTATGTAAAATACTCGACAATATGTGAAAATCCAAAACTAATTAAACATGTTATTGAGATACATTTTTATCTTTATAAAAATGGCTTCATCCATAGTTCCATACTAAACTAAACCCAATTTTTAATTATAAAGATAAATGCATACTAAATTAAAACCCATTTTAAAAAAAATTTGTGACATGTATGGAAGCACAAAAAAATTATTTGATATTTACTCCTCATCGATTCATAGTTTAGCATTCAATGCAACAATTTTAGTAAGAGATATAAGTTGGAATAGTTTGGTGATAAAAAAAAAATATATCAAAAGAGATAGGAGATGAATATTTTTACAGTGACTTTGCTAAGATTACACTAAAAAAGAGTAATTTCGTTAATGTAATCAATCCTAATTAATTCCTAATTCTAGTGCGCTGGAAGTAAAAAGTGTGTGCAAATAGCAGCTCCCAATAAGTTGCCTCTTACTTTTTTGTCTCCACCGCACTGGACAATTGCCGTCTTTCTTCTACATTTCGAAATTTCACCAGTTGCGCTCAAACAAAGATCAAATATATTTTCGGTTGTTCTCTCTCTCTCTCTCTCTCTCTCTCTCTCTCTCATCCGAGCTTCGATTCCTGTAGAAAGAATAGCGAAATCTAATGGCGGCGAAGCAAATGGAAGAGATACAGAAGAAATTGGCGATGCTGAACTACCCGAGAGCCAATGCTCCCGCTCAGTCCCTTCTCTTCGCCGGCATGGAGCGTTACGCCCTTCTCGAATGGCTCTTCTTCAAGTATACCTCCCTCCCTCTCTCTTTCTCTCTAGAAACTTTCTCCGCCTAAAATTTGCACTCATTCTCGTTATCGTTGCCTGATTTGTAGGCTGTTAGGTGACAAGTCTCCATTCTCTCAGCAAAATCTGCAAGGGGACGGCATGGATCGGGACGAAGAGACCGCCCGTATCCAATGTAATTAGACGTATTCATTTTTAATCCGATCCATTTTAATTGAATTATGTGTGTTGAGAATGCCTTGTATTCTTTAGTCCCACATTGGTTAATTATGTTGTTCCCGTTTTTGTAGCCTATTATAAATAAGGCTTTTTGGGGTACTTCTAGGAATTATCTTTTGGGCTTTCATATTGTGGCCTTTCCAGAGTTACGGATTATAGCCGGCTCTTTGTATCTCTTCTTCACGTTGGTTAGTGAATCCTCTCTCTCCTTGCCCGTGGACGTACCCAACTTGGGGAACCACGTACATCTTGTGTCTTTGTGATTTCTTGTTTAGTTTTTCAATTTCTCGTTCTTAGCTTGCGTTCATAGCGTTCGTTACAACAAACTGGTATCAGAGCCTTAGGTTCCAAAAACTAGGGTTTCGTTTCCGATTGTGGCTATGGCGGCTAAATTCGAGATTGCGAAGTTTGATGGGCAGAGCAGTAGTTTCAGTCTTTGGAGAGTAAAGATGAAGGCTTTGTTAACCCAACAAGGATTGCACAAGGTTTTGTTAGGCAAGACTAGTTCTGGAATTAAAGAGGAAGATTGGGATAATACGGATGCCAAAGCTCTGAGTTC
Organism: Rhododendron ovatum; assembly: GCA_019656835.1. Lineage (NCBI taxonomy): Eukaryota > Viridiplantae > Streptophyta > Magnoliopsida > Ericales > Ericaceae > Rhododendron > Rhododendron ovatum. The sequence goes on along the minus strand of CM033794.1, from coordinate 7,149,004 downwards.
TATTCAGTTGAGTCTGGCAGATGATGTTCTTCGCGAGGTGGAAGAAGAAACTTCAGCAGCAGGAATTTGACTGAAGTTGGAAGGCATATATATGACGAAGTCGCTCACCAACAGGTTATATCTCAAACAACGTCTTTATACGTTTCGTATGCGAGAAGGTATACCTGTTAAAGATCATTTAGACGAGTTCAACCGTATTATTATGGATCTGAAAAATATTGATAGTAAAATTGAGGATGAGGACCAAGCCCTAATTTTGCTATGTTCTTTACCACTTTCGTATGAGCACTTTGTTACAACCCTATTGTATGGTAAAGACACGATATCCATGGAGGATGTTAAGGCCAGCCTATATTCGAAAGAATTGAGGAAAAAAGTGTCAGGTGAGGGTGATGCACATGCGGAGGGTTTGTTTGTTAGGGGAAGAACAACAGAAAGGGTGGAGTCAAGTAATAGGGGAAGATCCAGATCATCAGGTAAGAAGAAGGGAAAGTGCAATTATTGCAAGAAACCCGGACACTGGAAAAGTGACTGTTTAAAACTCAAGGAGAAGGAAAAAGAAGACCAGAAAGGGGGTAAAGTAATTGCTGGAATTGCTGAAAGTTCAGATGAGTCAGATAATGTGTTATCAGTTACAGAGGGCGATTCTCGCTCTAATACCGAGTGGGTTCTAGATTCTGGATGTTCATACCATATGTGTCCGCATAGAGAGTGGTTTTCTACTTATGAGGCGGTCAATGGTGGTACAGTTTTGATGGGCAACAACATGGCCTGTAAGACTGTTGGTTCAGGAACGATTCAGCTTAGGATGCATGATGGTATTGTTAGGACTTTATCTGAGGTTCGACATGTTCCGGATTTGAAGAAAAATCTTATATCCCTGGGTGCTCTTGATTCTCATGGTTGCAAATTCCTCGGTGAAGGTGGAGTTTTGAAAGTCTCAAGGGGTGCATTAGTACTGATGAAGGGTCAGAAGCGTGGTAACCTCTATACACTCCAGGGCAGTACAGTTATAGGTGCTGCAGCAACAGTTGCTTCATCCAAGGTTTCAGATTCAAACTTGACTCGTTTGTGGCATATGCGCCTTGGGCATATGAGCGAGAGGGGGATGACAGTTTTGAGCAAACAGGGTTTGCTATGTGGCCAGAAAGTTGAGAAGCTGGATTTCTGTGAGCATTGTGTCTACGGCAAGCAGTGCAGGGTAAAATTCAGTACAGCTGTTCATCGCACCAAAGGCACGGTGGATTATTTTCACTCGGATCTTTGGGGTCCTGCAGAGGTAACTTCTAAAGGTGGTTTTCGATATTTTATGAGTATTATTGATGATTTCTCTCGTAAGGTTTGGGTGTATATGTTGAAACATAAGAGTGACGCCTTTAATACATTCAAACAGTTTAAAACTTTGATTGAGAATCAGACTGGTAAGAAAATAAAACGTTTGAGAACTGACAATGGTATGGAGTTTTGTCTTGGCGAGTTTGATAGGTTCTGCAGTGATGAGGGCATTGTGAGGCATCACACAGTGAGAAAAACCCCTCAGTAGAATGGTGTGGCTGAACGAATGAACAGGACTCTTTTGAAGAAGGCACGTTGTATGTTGTCCAATTCCGGATTGGGCAAAGAATTTTGGGCTGAAGCCGTTTCCACAACATGCTATTTGGTGAACAGGTCTCCGTCGACTGCTATTGAGTGTAAGACTCCGTTTGAGGTATGGTCAGGTCATCCAGCTGATTATTCTGTGTTGCGTGTTTTTGGGTGTCCAGCTTACGCTCATGTGAATGAGGATAAATTGGAGCCACGGGCCAAGAAGTGTATTTTCTTGGGTTATGCAGCAGGTGTCAAAGGGTACAGGTTATGGTGCTCTGATGATTTGAAGTTTTTGATCAGTAGGGATGTGACTTTTGATGAAAATTATCTGATTAAGGGGTCTAAGCAGGTTGATAATACAGTTCAGGAACATAGTGTTCCAAAGCAGGTGGAGTTTTTGGGTGAATCTTCCGACTCAGGGAAGAAGCATATTGAGAAGCCAATTGAAGAGGAGTTCAAGAGTTCAGACACAGAGGTTGATGCATTAGTTGAGCAACCACGCACTATTGCTAAAGATAGGCCAAGGAGGGAGATTCGGCCTCCTGAAAGGTATTCGGCTTATTCTGAGATGGTGGCCTATGCTTTATCAGTTGCTGAGACAGTTGAGTATGAAGAGCCTTCCAGCTATACGGAAGCTGTTTCGAGCACTGAGTCTGCACAGTGGTTTGTTGCTATGAATGAGGAGATTGAGTCTCTTCAGAAGAATCAGACATGGGAGTTAGTAGAACCGCTGAAAGGGAAGAGAATTGTTGGATGCAAGTGGGTCTTCAAGCGCAAGCCAGGTATTCCAGAGGTAGAAGATGCTCGGTTCAAAGCTCGGCTAGTGGCGAAAGGATACAGCCAGAAGGAAGGTGTTGACTACAATGAGGTATTTTCACCAGTTGTAAAACATTGTTCCATTCGCACTTTACTTGCTATTGTTGCATGTTATGATCTTGAGTTAGAGCAACTTGATGTCAAAACTGCGTTTTTGCATGGCGAGCTTGAAGAACAGATTTATATGCGTCAGCCTGAGGGATTTGTTGTTTCTGGTAAAGAGGATCACGTTTGTTTACTTCGTAAGTCTTTGTATGGCCTCAAACAATCCCCTAGGCAGTGGTATAAGCGGTTTGATACTTTTATGATAAGCCAGTCATATTCTAGGAGTGAGTATGACAGTTGTGTGTATTTTCGAAAACTTCCAGATGGTTCATTTGTTTATCTACTGTTGTATGTTGATGATATGCTTATTGCTGCCAAGAGTGTATCAGAAATCAACAGGTTGAAACAACAGTTAGGTGGTGAATTTGAGATGAAAGATTTGGGTGCAGCAAAACGTATTTTGGGTATGGAGATTTGCAGAGATCGAGTAGCTGGCAAACTATTTTTGAATCAGAAGTCTTATGTTCTTAAAGTGCTTGAGCGCTTTGCCATGCAGAACTCGAAACCAGTCAGTACCCCTTTGGCATCACATTTTCGACTTTCAGCTGAGTTGTCACCACAGTCGGAGGATGAGGAGAAGTATATGTCTCAGGTTCCATATTCGTGCGCAGTTGGGAGCCTTATGTACGCCATGGTATGTACTCGTCCTGATATTTCACATGCAGTTAGTGTCGTTAGTCGTTATATGGGGCGTCCAGGAAAGGCACATTGGGAGGCTGTGAAATGGATACTACGGTATTTGTGCGGAACTGCAGGTGTTGGTCTATTGTTTGGGATTGCCAATTCTGGTGATCATGCTGTTGGTTATGTTGATTCGGATTTTGCTGGTGACCACGATAAGAGGAGGTCTCTGACAGGTTATGTTTTTACTCTGTCCGGAAGTGCCATTAGTTGGAAAGCTACTTTACAGGCTACAGTTGCGCTGTCTACAACAGAAGCGGAGTATATGGCCATTGCTGAAGCTGTGAAGGAGGCATTGTGGATGAGAGGTTTGCTTTGTGAGCTTGGTCTTGCACAGGGTGTGAGTTCAGTATTTTGTGATTCGCAGAGTGCTATACATTTGACTAAAAATCTGATGTATCATGAGAGGACCAAGCATATCGATGTCAGGTATCACTTCGTTCGGGATATCATCTCACAGAAGCAAGTTGAGGTGAAGAAAGTGGGTACGGCAGATAACCCAGCAGATATGTTGACTAAACCGGTTCCGGTTGCCAAGTTCAAGCATTGCTTGGGCTTGCTTGGTATTTGCAGTTGATCGCCCCTCGGGGGCATTTGGCGAGTGAGAGGTTAGAAGGGGATAACTATATTTGGTGATTTGGTTCAGTGGAATTCAAGTCAAGGTGGAGAATTGTTGAGAATGCCTTGTATTCTTTAGTCCCACATTGGTTAATTATGTTGTTCCCGTTTTTGTAGCCTATTATAAATAAGGCTTTTTGGGGTACTTCTAGGAATTATCTTTTGGGCTTTCATATTGTGGCCTTTCTAGAGTTACGGATTATAGCCGGCTCTTTGTATCTCTTCTTCACGTTGGTTAGTGAATCCTCTCTCTCCTCGCCCGTGGACGTACCCAACTTGGGGAACCACGTACATCTTGTGTCTTTGTGATTTCTTGTTTAGTTTTTCAATTTCTCGTTCTTAGCTTGCGTTCATAGCGTTCGTTACAACAATGTGTCTGTGTGTATCAATTCATATTCGTTTTAAATTACGTGCACCACGACTAATCCATGGGACAAAATACCACCGTCCACTAACGGAAAGCCGGGACAAAGTCTCGTATGGAGTGGTCCCACAAGAGTTGATAGGACCTAAGAGAGGTTTCGAATACGAGACCTTATGAAGGAGCACGCCCTATGTTCCAAACCTCAACTATCAGGCCAACCTATTAGGAGCTTATGCTGTGTATAGGAATTATGAGCTACTTACTTTAGACTATGTTTCCCCGTGAACGATCAGTAGGATCCGCAATCATGTATTTCAGTTAGGTTGTCTGGTTAGGTGACTACTTAAGACTTTGTTCCTTCGTCCAGAATCTATGCACTCTTTGCCTTTAGGTATCGCAGGGACAACTTGGATTTATACTCTTTGGAGATGCATAACCATTAGCCTGAATCCTGATTATCTATGTTAAGTATTGTTGCTTTGTTTTCTGTTTTAAGTAAATTTTATGAGTTCGTTACAAGAAGCACTTCTTTTTTTTGTGTACAGATTTAGCTGAGATTGCAAAGTTTTTGGGTATCACCACGACTATCGAGATAGAAGCAATTCAAGTGAGTTGTTCTATTCTTTGTTAATTTGTCACTATGTTGGACTTGACTGACATCCGTGACTCCATGTATACTTGTTTGTTCAATGTGTAAGACATATTTTTGCTATTGCTCTTTTAGTTTTAGTTATGGCGAGCTACGTAACACTCAGCCTACATTTGGGGTCTTAATTTGTCTAAGAAGCACAGATAAAGACACGAGACACTACATGGACACCCAGATATGTTATTTCTCTAAAATGTAGGATATGGACATGTTGATGATACATTCAATCATATATATCTAAGAATATTGTTATGTATATATGTTACTATGCATATACGTACCAAATTATCTAATGGATACGTATGATGAGTTATGAAGAATCTAGTTAACATGGGACTTAAGAAATCCTTACAAAATAAGAGACGGACATGGTTGAGAATCTTTAGAAATCCTTAACAATTTCTTATTGAATTCAATCTGATAAATTGTAAGCATTACTACTTTTCCTACATTGTCTATCTTAGGGATATGTCAAAGTTTCGATATATTGGATAGTGACATGTTAGCAAGTGTTGATCGCATATTTATTTCTTAGTCATAGACGCCAACGAAGTGTCGTACTCGTTGCATAAAGAGTGTCAGACACGTATCTAGATTAAGGATTTTATTTTCTTATTATGCACACAAAAAAAGAGTATCAGACTTGTGTCTATTGTCCGAGGAGTGATGTGTTGGGCACAGACATGTCGCCTGCTTTCCGCCTTCTTTTAAGTATTTGTGCTTCTAGTAATTTGTTAAGAGTTATTCTCAAACTATGCTCAAGGCCGGCTGAGGCCTTGGGCCTCGGGCATCCAAAAAAATTCAAATTTAAGGGCACTCCAAAATTATTTGTAAATTAGTATATATATTATTTGTTCATTTTATATCATAAATGTCTTTGCTAGCTTAGTGTTAGTGGTAAGTTGATTTTAGTCCGTGTGGAGTGTTTGAGTTCGAGTCTTCTGGGCAGCTTTTTCTTTTGAAATGTTTTTTCCCCAAAAATAATGCTATTGTAACTGCTAGGTTTCGAAACCAAGTCAAGTAGAATTCAAGCCAACCACTTTAGCCGTTGGTGACAAAGCAATTAACATGCATTATAAAGTCTAAAGTAGTAATATAAAGAAACATTTCTATCATTGTTGTTTAATTCTAAAAATACGTAGGGCACCATCCCACAATTTAGCCTTGGACATCCAAATCCCTTGGGCCGGCCCTTACTATGCTTATGGTAGCAATCAACAATATCAAGTGGATATTCCCTTCTTAATTTCCATAAAAAGTGGATTTTTCTTCCCTTTTATGATTTCTTGCATAAATCTAAAGGCTTTTACGTCTAGTTAATTCACTAGTGAAAGCCTAATATAAATCAAACACTCCATGATCAAGATATCCCCACAAATTTCCTCTTGTATTTCTGAAGAAGAATACCCATTAGGCTTCAGGCTAGTTTATCTTCTTTCTTCTCGTTTAGTGCTCCCGTCCTTGGGTGGTTTAATTTACTTCAGGTGAGTGGGGGGCATACCTTTTATTTCTAATTTTTTTGGACCTTTTCTTTAGGTACTTTTACTTTGTATCGTGCATTAGAATGACTGCACTAGATTCCTAGAAGCTACCTATCTCTTCTGCATGTGATCAAAATGTTTATTCATCCTGTTTTGGAAGTGTGGTTAAACTACACAAATTGTTGTGGTTTTATTCTTGTTCAACTTGCATGCTTTGCAAATGTTGGACCTGCTTTGAGTTCTTATGCTCCACAATTTGGATCACATTCTTTCAAATATATGAGGTAGAAATGGAAGATAGGAAATCCGTAACTGTGCCTTGCAGATTAGGTTGAGCTTTCAAAACTTTCTGGTGTTTGGGAGATAACGACTGCTCAATGTTTTTGCTGCAGGGAAGAGGAAGCTACGAAGATCGAACTGAAATGCTTCAGGTTATTGTAGATCTTGTAGAGGCAAGCATCTATGCTGATAATCCTGAATGGAGGTAGTGATTATTTATTTATTGCTCTCTCTTTCTCTCGTCTCTTTTCTTGTGTGGTAGCATTTGTGAGATAAAATGCTAAGAGCCATACCATCCATACATAGTGTTTTGATCTCAGATTTCTGCTCCAAAAGGGTTCTTTTCCAAATCATATTAATGAATCCTTGTTTACTGTACATCTTACTATTGAGTATTGGCTTTTTCAGTGTTTAGTTTGGTTTCCTGTTGTATAACTTACCTGGTTGTTGTTGTTGTTCTTCCTCCCCTGAAGCGTTGATGAGCAGGTAACACGGGACATACAACTAATAGATGCCATCTCTGAAAGACAAGCTCAGATTTTTTCTGAAGAGTGCAAGTTGTTTCCTGCAGATGTGCAGATTCAATCGATATATCCATTGTAAGAATTTTTTTTCCTTTTTCTTATTATTATGATCAGGGACTTCATCAATACTAAGCGGTATTACTTCCGAAATTTAGGTTCTCCACATCCTTTGGGGGTTTTAGGTTACATTGATGGGCATCTGGTAGCTTCTATTTGTGTTAAAAACGGGTCAGTGGTCACTCATCCACTGAAGCTATTTTGTAGTGTAGTTGGTGGTAACTTAGATGTAGGGGTTAAGTGCAGTTTGTTTGCTGCAGGATTTTGTGCAAGTACAATATGTCGCCAGGGCTCATTTTATGTTCTAATGTTTACAGCTGGGCTGTTTGTTGGATTAGATGTAGCCTTACACTTATAAATGTTCGGAGAACATGCTGATTTTGTATTGCGATCACTAATTCCTCCGGAAATGTTTGTCTCTTGAGGTTTGCTAGTATTGTTAGAAGACACATACAGAAAAACGGAAGTATGCTATAGATGTATCTATGTGAGTAGTTGACTTCAAATTGACTGAAACTAGCAAATTTGTGCTAAGCACAGTGTGACTCGTAGGAATCTTTTGGCAGGTAGCATCTTGGAAATTATGTCCACGTGGGTACAAGTATTGGGTGTTGCGGGTTGCATCCATGTTTTTTTAAGCAAACAAGAGAAAAATCACTTGTTTGAAAAGTGAAGCATAGAGATAATTGTATAAATTCTAAACAAATCTCTATGTTTTCTCAAATATCATTTTGGATATAGAAGCTTAGAATCACACTAAATGTGTCTTGAATATGTCACCGGCTTCTCTAGATGTGTATGAGTATTAAGTACCCACACTAGACCTTCAAGTAAAGATATGGATGTGCACGACATGAGTTTTTGAACATTCGCAGGCATGTCAAATTCGTATTCACTTCTAATTATGCATATGTAAGGATGTAACTCACAACCTGGGGCACGGAATGCTTAAGAACTACCCGTTCTCGACATCTTTACCCAGTACCCTTACCATAACCCCCTTGTAGCAGTTTTGCTCTTACCTTAACATGTTTGCTGGTGTAGATTTTTCCCTTGCATGCAAAACTCGCATAGATTCTAACATTTGTTTTCACCAGATGTAGTGACCCTCTGTTCCGTTAATCAAAGTTCATTTGCAGGCCTGCCATTTCTGATTTGGAAAAACAGCTTGCAGAGCAATCAAATAGATTCTTGAATCTGCAAGAGATGGTTGGAGACTTGGCATCAAAGGTTTGTCCCAAATCCTCAAGCTGTGATTTGCTTGCCTATTATTCTTTTATCATTTCTATTTATGTATAACTGCAGTTAGTTTGTGTCTTGACTGGTTTCACCTTATTTCATATTCTCAGCGACCTTACCCGGAAGTTGTTATAGAAGTAAATAGCTTATCCAATGAGTGAATGTAATGATTTTCGGTTTCTAGACTAGGGTATGCAGTTGTATATTTTTTAATTTGAAAAATTTGATGTCTTGAAGCTTCTGCACATTTCATATCATAAACATAATTGCAATTCCTTAGAAACTAATCTCTTTAAACCTTCTAGCCTTCTAGGACGGAGAGTCAAGTGCAAGGAGTGTTGACTAATAAGTTTGTAGTCTCCTATTTTATATAAGCCTTATCATTGTTGGCACCAGGGTTGTGTCTTGAGCTTCTTGCATGCCTTTTTCTTTTGGTAACGCCCAAACAAAAAGAATAAACCTTCGAAGATAGCTTTTAAGATCTTAGAGTAGCCTCAGGAAAAGGATTTTTTTGGAATTATATATATTTTCATCTTAATGTACTCATCCTTTTGCTGAAAACTAATTTCAGAAGACCAGAATGTTTAAATCGGATAAACTAGTGACTAATCAGCAAACAGAGCACGCCAAAGAATAGTAATGTTTAGATTATCCTTGTTGCAGATTTCTAATGGTTGTGATCACTTTGTGTTCTAGTATATCTCTCTCTCTCTCTCTCTCTCTCTCTCTCTCTCTCTCTCTCTCTCAGTGTGGATGTGCTTGAAATAAAATGCATCTGTTTAGTTGTCCTTCATTACTGATTCTTTTTGGTTTGTAGCATGCTTACAACCCAGATGAGGATTATGCGGAGGTAGAAGCAAAATTACGTGAGCATTTGGAATCGTTCTTAGAAACTGCAAGATCCTTCAATACGATTTACACCAAGGTGGAACTTGCTTTTGCCTTCATTTTATTGTTCAAAGCTTGTGCAACTTGGGGATTTTGCTACTCTCTTTTTGGTGCACAGATTTTGCTACGATCAGAGTTATGAATTGTAATCCTTCATACTTTCATGTCTCAATTAAATAACAAGCTGATGCTTGTCGGTAGGCAGCAAGATGCATTGCCTGCCCTAGAAGTTTTACATGGGAATCGTGCTCAATCTTTTACTATAAGTTCCTGACACAACTTCTTTGTGAAAAAATTCCAAGTTCATGTAGATTTTAACATGTACTTGATGCTTAAGAACCTTTGTTGGGGGACCTGTTTTTCTACAATGAACCATGTGATTCTGTGCATGAGCACACATGCTCATGTGGTGTGCAGGGTGCCAGAGTACTATTGGTGTGCACAGGCATGTAATATTGTCTTATGCATATAAAACTACCATAATTTGGAAAGTTGATTTAATTTTTGCTACCACAGGAAATTCGACCATGGACACACATGATGGAGGTACCACAGCTTCATGGGTTTGGTCCAGCTGCTAATCGCTTGTTGGAGGCATACAAGATGCTTTTGAAGGTAACTCGGTAGTCAGTGCTAAATTCTTTCATGTACTAGTTCCACTTGGAGCTAGGCAGTGCTCAAGTCTTAGAAGCTGAAACTGCTGTTTGAGCTCCTTGGAAGATTTGAACTCTGGTCCCGGTTTGGGATGTTTTCGTGTACACATTGGCATTGTCAACTCTTTCTTGTTCAGCTTTTCCTGCAAATACGATCGTGATGGAGAAATTCCCATTATATTGCCATGCCCACTAGCTAAGTGCAAGTTGCAACTGATGCTGGTTTAAATTTCTGTGTTGCATTTTTCATCTATTCCATCTCTTACGGAGGTTCACTCTTGTAGTTTCTGAAGAGAGTTCACTCAACATAAACTGAATGATCGCGCTTTCAATTTACGATGCATCCTTATGGTTCTGCATGGTTTGCAGTTTCTAGGAAACTTGAGGAATCTTCGGGATGCACATGCAGCAGTGACGGTTGGTTCATCTGAAACAATTACTGGCGAGCCCTCTTCCGTTGCAAGAATAATCTCAGAGTGTGAGTCTGCATTAACCTTCTTGAATCGTGATCTTGGGATTCTATCTGCATCTATTGCTCGAGAGCAAGGCGAGGAAGTGAATCTCTGATGCAAATCTCAAACCAGCAGATAGAAATTACCCAAACCAAAACTCACCTTGTGGGAACCCATTGAAAATCAAAATGTATGCAGTTTGTCAATTGGTGATCGAGTGGATTGAGATCTCTACACTATCTTTTTGCTCTCTAGTTCAGGAATTGTGTGAAATCTATCCTAATTATAGCAATACGGTATGTATCTGAATTCAAAGACCAATTGGCTTTTAAGGAATTGCTTGATTTTTCAACTTCAGCTCCAGTATATCGGATTGATTCAGGTTGTATTCAACATTTATTATACAGCAAAAAAAAAAAGAAAAAAATACTTCCCTTTTGCCAGACGGTAGAATGTTAGTAGGAGTTAGCGGTCATAATGGAGCCGAGCAACTCGTTGATCAGGACTCTAACTCAAAACCTAGCAAACAGCTCACGTCATTTTTTAAAAATGTCATGCCAGCAAATGGAAATAGGGGTATGTTCACCAACAAAAGAAAAATACTAGTACATCAACTACCAGAATCTCAATTATATGACCGCATTTTCAGTAAAATTGCACAACAAAATTTTGATTCTCATCAGAGGGTCTAGCTCCGCATCCACCAATTCAAAATCCCTTGTTAAGCCCACGCGATAGTCCACATTTAACCAACTTTACAGAAAATTCATCATACGATATCGACGGTGAAGATCTCTCCACATAGACTCTAGGCCTAGCCCTCGATTCTCGCAGACTCTGTGACGTTGATGGACAGACAAGACCTTCTTCACCTTCAACTGCCAGAGCGGGAGTCAATACGCAGCCGTTCCATGTCACCAGAGAAATCTCGCGCGAGAAACTCCATCTGCTTGTACCTTCTTCCTCCTTCTCCGCCCCCGACGAAGGCGATCGTCCTAGAATTTCATCTCCGACACCGGAATCGGACGCGTCACCGGTATCCAACACGTCATCTTCGTCGTCTACGCTACGCGAAAACAGGGAAGAGCATTTGTTAAAATTCATAAAGTGATCAATATTATTAAATACACAACTACTTGTCAAAGTGGAGAGTGAGTTTCACTTACCAATAAAACATTTATTTTATGGAGAGTGAAACTCACTTTTCCATAATGGTTGTACTTGATTGGAAGATGTGAGATCCAATAAATTTGGTTATTGACAAAGAGTTACTAGTTTTGATTATGCAAATGCCTAAATTTGACGAGTTACTGAGAGGTTGCTAAGTTTGATTATTATAATATGAGCATTTTTTTAAGCAAACATTGCTAATTTTAGCAACTTTTTAGTTTTGATTAGTATTACATTTGAGGATGCTCAAGCATCTCCAATGCACCATCCATTCCTCTATTTCTCCATTTGAGAGGATCATTTTTGGAGGAAATATCATTCCAACCCATCATCTATTTTCTCCTCCATTTGAGAGGATCAAGTTTGATACTCCAAATATGGAGCATGGAGAAAAAAATGGAGGATCTCCTTCATTTCACTATTCACGCTCACCAAATCCCATTTTGTTCATCAAATTAGTTTTGATACACTAATCGTTTATAAAATTGGTATCAATCAAAAGATATGTACAATATCTTCAAAATAAGACCCATATTGAGTATTTTTTTAATGAAGTTAGAAAAATGAAAATTTGAGTTTTCGAGGGAAAGTGGGGAAATTTGAGATTTGGGATGAGTTTTTAAAAAAATAGAAGTAGAAATAGAGTATTGGGTTGGAGTTAGATTTCCTCCAAAATCACTTTTGTAATAAAATATATTATTTTGATACTCTCAAATGAAGAAATGAAGGAAAAAATGGAGTATTGGATTAGAGAGGCTCTAAGAGCCAATACTATCCGCCAACGATCTACAGGTTGCAAGTATCATAGGAGTACATCTGTTGTCTTCAATATGCCCTGTGGCTATGAGCCTATGACCATTCATGGAGCCATCAACTCACTTCCAATTTTTCTATTACTTCAAAATGCATCTGCACGTTCCGAGGCTTATCAGCAAAATAAAATCTCTCGCATATAAAGCAGTTTACCACCACTTGTCTGAGCTCCCAACTTAAGCAGCTTGAGCATTTTCTCCTTTTCGTCTTTGATCCAAACTCTTCTGGTATCACACCATTGCCTTGGAGTTCCATGAAGAACGTCAAAGCAAATTCCAGAAGCCCTTTGCCGCTGGCTTTTGGAGAGTCTTTCAATTACATCTCCTTCGTTGATGTACGCTCCAGCTGACTTTAAACCAAAATCCACATAATGGATCTCATCTATGCTGTCCAAGAGGCTTTCTTTTGACCCTGGAATTATTTGATTCTTCTTCCGTTCCTGGATATAAACAAGGCCTTCATTCAGTAGCTATTTATTTACCTTGGTTGGGTTTTCGGAGGATTTGGCAGCAGAAAAGCCAAGCTCAGTTACTAACTGATTCAGTATCGTTCGAAGGGATGACCTGTCTATTCGATACCCTGCTTCTCTACCTATGGAAATACTAAGGAAAAAAAATTACCTTTACATAGATAGGGAAGCAGGGTATCGAATAGACAGGAAATCCTTCGAACGAGTTTCTTGATCTCTTCGAACTGTCGCTGGCCCTCGGTAAGGTACGAAGTGGCGACACCTCTGGGAATCAGACCGTCAAGTGTCTTCCGAACAAGAGCCAAACGTTGCTTCCTGTTTTCCTCAAAGAGGCCCAGAAGTTTGATATTCGTCTTTCCATTATGAATCTGCCGCCTTCTGGCTTCTATTTGATCCTGAGGCATCTTGGGATCAAGGACGCTCTTCCTCAGATGATCTACGAGTTTCTTCATCTCGACCGTCAAAACGGTGGATCCCATCGATCATCTCACTCCATTTTTTCGCCTCTTCAATCAACTCCTTGACGAAATCGATGTTTTCTTCCAAAGACGGAATTCTGTTGATCTCTTGATTCTGTCTCTTTTCTCGTTTCTTGATCTGTCTCTCTGCCTTCTGTCCCAACGGCTAGAAATTAGAAAAATTCACAACCGAGAGACAAGTCAAAGAGTCAGAGGGGGACCCTTTTTATCGAGGAATTTTTCGGTGCGGAGCGGGTATTGTGGACGTGGTACCTGCTCGGCGCATCTGAGTTGTCCGATTCACTTTTGGACAGTTCGGATTGAAACTCTCTCTCTCTCCTTTCATCCCAACACTTTCTCTCTCCTTTTTTTTCTCTAAATCTGAGCTGTTCAAATACGAAATGGACGGCTTAGATGAGCGAACGGACACTACGTGGTACTCGCTCGGCACTGAAATTTTTTCCCTTTTTATCGGATTCATGGGAGGGTGCTGTGCAAGCCACGTGCTACATATCCAAACGTAGCCGTTTTGGCAACTTACCATCCATTCCAACTCCTCTCTCTTGTACCTTCATTACCTTGTTTGGTTCCGTTTTAGATTTATGAGTTTCTTATTTTTTTTTAGAGCATATCTCGAATCTCACAAAAATGATTCAAACTGCTAATTATTCTTAAAATACTCCATTCGTCCTATTTTTATTGTCTATTATTTTTGTTGTCTCTTTTGTGTCTATAGGTTCCTGCAAAAAAAAAAAAAAGGGTTAATCGGATACCGATAAAGGCTTTTTCAGAATTCATAGAGCCCTTTTTATGCACGGGGTGAATCCAAGTACAAGCGGTTAATATAATTTCATATAAAAAAATTCTACTTATTTTAAATCGTCAACATTCATAAATAATTCACCACATTTATCAAATATCAAATATCATTCAATTAAATAAATATCTCTGAAATTGAGCATAGCGACTAAGATTGTCCTTATGAAGTTCCTAATTGCTGGGTAAATTTCAAATTTCAAATATCTAATTTTAATTAGTGTTTTAAAGGCAATATCAATAATATTTTCTTCTTTTTATCGCTCCCAATTTTCTTCTCATGAAAAATCGTTCTGGATTAATCAAAGAGATGCGCAATCTTTGACCAAAGTCATGATTTATGCCTATATAAGGGCAAGAGGTTCTACCAATTGAGTGTGAGAGATAATCAAAACAATCTTATTGTTATTTCTCTCTAGAATTATCTCCTTAATTTATTCTTAGCGGGCTCGCAAAATCCGAAGGTATTCCAGTCTTTCTTCGCTAGTGCATAACGCAGTTAGGCAACAGTTTGAAACTGGGCTTCATTTTATCTTAGAGGCGGTTTCGCTTTAACTTAATGCACACCGGATTCTCTTGAATGGGTAGGGGCGAATATCATCTTAAGGACAGCGACAGTGTAATGGGACTTGAAGCATCTCTGTTTATCCTCTTTCATCAGCTACGACAAATTTGCACCAACAGAATTAGTTTAGGCCAGCTCTCCTACACTATCTCTCATGATAAAACAAAACTGGAAGTCTGAAAAGTGGAAGGCACAATTCCTTAATGAAGATGAAATTTCAATATCACTAGAAATGGGAACGTATGTGTCTAACAAAATTCAAGCACGACAGCCAGATCATTTACCTCAACAGGATGGCCAAAGATAACACCAACCCTCGAAGAACATCCTCTGTAAGAAAACTTTGACCCAGCTTAGCCCAGACCGAGTTTAAGAAGCAACAAAAGTACAATATTTCAGCTGTTAGATTTTTTGGAGGGTTTCAACCTAAAAGCAATTGACAATAGGTAGAGTAGCCTCTAAAATTTATTAATCAAGTTTGGGTGGCTTAGATGAACGAAGTGGGACAAGTCTAACACTCTCCCTCATGTGCAGCTCAGAGGTGATTGACTGACTCAGGAGACAAAGACTTTCCCACGAGAGGTGAGGCCACCCAAGACCTGGCTCTAATACCATGTTAAACTATGAAGAGAAGTTTTATTGAATTCGATTTGAAAACGTAAAATGAAACCTTTATTTATACAAAACGAAGAAGCCTAACTATGGAAAAGAATCATCCCAATTATAATGAAATCGTAATCAATTACAATCAAATCACAATATCATGATATTATTTAGCATATGCAAGGATTCTAACATCCTCCCTCAAACTCAAGTAGATCTACCAACTTGAGTTTGAAAAAACCCACAGAAATTAAGAATAGCCAAGTCAAGCCAAGAGAAGCCAAGAGAGAGAAACGGTCAGGATAGCCAAAAGCCGAGAGCCGAGAGCCGAGAGCCATGAGCCAGGAGAACAGCTAGGAAGAAACTGGGAGAAACCAAGAAAAACCGAAAAACGAAGAAACCAGTAATCGAAAAGTGATGAGCCTTGGTGGGTGTAGGCAACCAAAAAGCGTGGAGAAGATTGACAAAGTAACTAAGTGCCTGGCGGACGGAAGTGAGGCTTAAGTAGCTTGCTAGGAACAAATATCCATAGTGCCTAGATCTTATAGCTCCTCTCACCACCACCGCCCCCCTCCCACGACCACCACCAATCCCCCTCCATCTCCTCCTTCCAAGCCGTCACTGCGGCAACAACGGCGACCGTCCCCACCCCCACCCCGACCACTTCTCATCGGCAAGATCGTCATAATTGGAATCGTCATTCTTATTGCATTTTCGGCGACGCTTGTTTTTGGCGGTAGTTACAATTATATTACTCGTAGTGTACGTGAGACCCCTTGCTGAAGCCCGAGAGGTGGCAGTTGCCACCTCGTTGGGGAGGATATCGCGGTGGCCACTCAATATAATAGTAAAGCATGTGTGACCACGCAATATACGTGGTCCATTAAATACGTGCAATATACGTGCAATATCCGTGCAATATCCGTGCAATATCCGTGCAATTTTTAAATAAAAATAAAGTACTTTTATGCATAACTTTTTAAATTTCTTCGCACCAAAAAAAATTTAATTTGGCACAAAAAATTCAAAAATTTGTAAACTCAATTACTTTGTGTTTTGATCCATTGCATATGGTTTGTAGTTTCTATGAAACTTGAGGAATCTTCGGGATGCACATGCAGCAGTGGCGGTTGGTTTATCTGAAACAATTACTAGTGAGCCCTTTTCCGTTGCAAGAATAATCTCAGAGTGCGAGTCAGCATTAACCTTCTTGAATCGTGATCTTGGGATTCTATCTGCATATATTTCTCGAGAGCAAGGCGAGGAAGTGAATATCTGATGCAAATCACAAATTAGCAGATAGAAATTACCCAAACCAAAACTTGCCTTATGGTAACCCATTGAAAATCAAAATGTATGCGGTTTGTCAATAGGTGATCGGGTGGATTGAGATCTCTACACTATCTTTTTGCTCTCTAGTTCAGGAATTGTGTGTAGTCTATCCTAATTATAGCAATACGGTATGTATCTGAATTCAAGAATCAATTGGCTTCTAAGGAATTGCTTGGTTTTTCAACTTCAGCTCCAGTATATCGGATTGCTTCAGGTTGTATTCAGCATGTATTATACAACAAAAATGAAAAGAAACAAAATACTTCCCTTTTGCCAGATGGTAGAATGTTAGTAGGAGTTAGCGGTCATAATGGAGCCGAGCAGCACGTTGATCAGGACTTTAACTCAAAACCCAGCAAACAACTCACGTCTTATTATGAAAATGTCATGCATGCAAATATGGATATTATGAAAATGTCATGCATGCAAATATGGAAATATCAGGACTTTAACTCAAAACCTAGCAAACAACTCACGTCTTATTATGAAAATGTCATGCATGCAAATATGGATATTATGAAAATGTCCTGCATGCAAATATGGAAATATCAGGACTTTAACTCAAAACCTAGCAAACAACTCACGTCTTATTATAAAAATGTCATGCATGCAAATATGGAAATATGTATGATCACGAGCAAAAGAGAAATACTAGTATATCAACAACCACAATCTCAATCATATGACCACATTTTCAGTAAAATTGCACAACAAAAATTTGTTCTAATTTTCTTACATTTTTTGTTTTTACTTTCTACATTTTGGGGTTTCACTTTTCTGTATGCCACGTGGCAGTGATCAGATGTAAATCACCAGGTAGACCCCAGTTTGATTCTCATCAGAGGGTCCAAAGTCCAGACGCATCCACCAGTTCACAATCCCCTGTTGAACCCACGCGACGGTCCAGATTCAACCAACTTCACAGAAAATTCATCATACGATATCGATGGCGAAGATCTCTTCACGTAGACACTAGTCCCCACCCTCGATTCTCGCAGGATCCGCGACGCTAACGGACAGACAAGACCTTCTTCACCTTCAACTACTAGAGCGAGAGTCGATACGCCGCCGTTCCATGTCGCCGGAGAAACCTCGCGCGAGAACCTCCAACCGCTTGTACCTTCTTCCTCCTCCGCCGCCGGCGAATGGGATCGTCCTGAAATTTCATCTCCGACGCCGGAATCCGCCACGTCACGACCGGTATCTGACACGTCGTCTTCTTCGTCGTCTACGCTACGCGAAACAGGGAACACGACGATCCACCGGTTAAGATAAACCTCCAAACTCCGAATCGCGACGCCGTTGACGGTGACATCGCCGTTTCGAGATCGGAAAACAACCGACTTGTTCGGAGACAGCGTCTCGATTGCCGTTCCTTCGACGCTTGCGATGTCGGCGAAACGACGTCGTTCCGGCACGACGTGGCGAAGGAAATCGAAGCGGAATCCGTCGGAGTACGAGAAGAGACTCGCGTCCGACGGAGCGAAGACGGTGATTTCCTTCTGACGAAGCAGAATCGAACGCCTGATCGCCATTGCGGTCGCGACCACACCGAATCCCCTCTTTTTCAATGCCCTAACCGCGTGATCAAGAAACGACCGATCGATCTGAAACTCAACGCGGGCCGTTGGATCAGGAAACGAGCAAGCGGACAAAGAAGTGGGGTCCAGTACGTCGTCGACGCCGTGGACGGTGAGATGATCGTCCACGTAAAGATCAGGCCGCTTGATTTTTACGGCCGCATTGGGAGACGAGTGCTGACGTGGAGAAATGGAAATCCCGAGATTGACGTTGGAGCCCTTGGAGAGGAAGACGCAACGGTTGGGGCGCCACGTGGGGAGCTGGTGGCCGGTGGCATGTGCGGAGAGGGCGTGCCACGTGAGGGGTTCTTGAAGGGTGTGGTGGAGGAGGAGGGAGGCGGAGGGGCGGCGGCGGTTGTCGTTGAGTTTTGCGGCGGCGGAGGAGAAGGCGAAGTCGGGCGGGGCGAGGACAGTGCCGGTGCCGTTCCAGGAGGAGGTGTTGGCGGTGGCGGCGATGAGGGCGGCGAAGACGGAGTAGCCGCTGGTCTTGAGGGATTGGGAGGCGGATAGGGCGGAAGAGGGAGGAGTAGTAGGAGGCTGCGGAGGAGTGGTGGTGGGGGTGGAAGAAGCCCAGGCGAGGAGGCAGAAGAGGGGGAGAGAGATTGCCAAGAGCTTGAAGAAGTAAAGGCCTCGTCCTTGATAATGGTGGAGATGAAAGATTGCCATTTTTGTTTTGATTTCTTTGGGTTTGATTGAGCTTTTTTCCCCTTTTTTTTTCCTGACGAGAGTGGTTGTTTCTTGGCAGGCGGGTGTGGCAGTTCTTGGAGATCAAGAACTAGTTTTGGGAGTGGATGGATTTGCAGAAACTGGAAAGGAATCAGGTATTTTGATCAGTAAAGTGGTTAGTGGGGTTTGTTAAATTGACGGTCTTTTGGCGGGAAGAACAACTTTCTTTTTCAACTGCTTTGTGAAGTCGGTTAAGAAAGGCCAGAGAGAATATGTTGAGTTGAGCCCATAGTCCAGTCCGTGTTTTTAACTCTTGGTTCAAGCCCATGGGTCCTCCGTGCTCCAAGTGGCAAGAGGGTAGGAAAACAGGAGCGTTGCTCTTGTTGTCATTGCGGAAGAAAAAGGTAGTACCATATATATCTTCCTCTTGGGATTAGCTTTGCTTTCATGTGTTATCTATAGTCGTTAGTATATATTTTTGAGAAATCTCTTTAAGGCCAGTAGTGGGGTATACAAAGAAGAGAGAGCCAGAAGTCTTGCCGTTTTGATTCTGTAAAGGTAGTGAATTTGGACAAAATAACCACACACAAAAAGAAGAAGAAGAAGAAGAAGAAGAAGAAGAATTCAGTTAACATAATCAATTGAATAGTCGCATTTTATGTTCCCACTAGCTTCTGTGCATGTTTCGTGTTCTCTTTTTTTTTTTTTGGGTAATTGATGCTTTGCATCTATTCACAGAATGACCCTTTAACTTCAGTCATGCCTCTTTGAATGACTTGGAATATTTGAATTTGGTTCTATAAGATGAAAGTAGACCCTCTTATAAGTGGGAATAGATTTCAACCAAGGCCAAATGCACTCTCCTCACAAAACACAAGACAGCGTTCAGTTAGAGAGAGGCATTGAAGTAGTACTAGTTTTCATCCAATTCCACATTTCATATTGAGAAATGCAGAAATCCGGAAATTAGAAAGGTTCTTTCCATTCTTTCCACATTTCATGGAAAGAACCATCCCCTTTTTATGCTCGATCCATTCAATAATGGATTACTCAAAATATGAGGCAGACTGAACATAATACGTTGAATTCTGGAGAGCATGCAACTTCTGTATTATGACCATGGGTTAAAGTCATTACTAGATGAAGGCAGGTTCAAGCCTTCAAGAAGACCAGGAGACTTGGCTAAGCTGAAGCTATGCGCTTTCAGGTCTATGAGATGATCGTATAAGCTTAAATCCTTGGAATCTGTAATTACTAGCATGTATTTGAGATGTGGTCAGAGTAGTTTCGGACCTGAAGCTACAAAAGTAGATGTGTATCGTCAATAGGAATGGTTAGTAACTTGTAGATCTCTCTAATCATGAAAGCCTATAAACTTGACCAATTCAGTTTTGAGCCAATTTCAACCCAAGGTCTCTTAGAACCAGAGCTCTGACATAATGCTTGATCGCATGGCCCCCTCAAAACTAAAATACTAGGAAGCAAGCCTGACAATATATGTTAACGTAGACACATAACAAGACAGTGGCTAAGTTCTGAGGTCAACATCCTGCCAACTTAATTACTTGTTATCTGGAAGTTTTTCAAAAACTTTAGTGCAGTTGGTAAGGTAAACTGATGAAATAGATATTTTGATGAACTGTTTTTGAATATTCTTGAATTCAGGGTCATGTTGATCAAGGCGTGAATAAGAATATTCGGGACTTTACCTTATCGTTGCCACAATTCACCCCAAAACAAGCCCTGTCTCTTCTAAGGATCATCAGGAAATAGAGGCGTCTGATTCCATGTATCTTCTATGTATTGAATAACTGCAAGAGATTCCAAGACTGGTTTTCCATTGTGCACAAGGATTGGAACCTTTTCGTACACAGATTATACGGGAGGAGTAAAGAGATTCGTTTGAAAGTTCCTCAACTATGGTTTCATACTCTATGCCCTTGAGTTTCAATGTCCAAACAATTTGCAAAGCAAATGGACTTGACTGTGTCCTAAAAGGGTTCACTCTTCTGCCATAGTTTCTTGATTCTTCTGTAGAAAACTTGTGAGAGCTGATGAATTTATAGGCGTACTACGACATTCTCATATTCCCGTCATCTGCAGTGTCATTAAATAAACCCTAAATCTGCTCATCCTTCTTTGAATATATTCGATACCGTGCATTTACATTTTCAGTTTAGTGCTTATGCCCTTGATGTCTAGATATGCAGTTTGTTCTCAGGTCCTTGTACTAAAGTTAAGTTTCCACGTCATACTTCATCATAATTGTTTCATATATGCAGGCCCTCCACCTATTTTCATAAGACGAGTTTAATGGTATGTGTTGTTTTTGTCCTTGGACAGGCATTTTGATCTCCCATGGTGGTGGCTTCGTGATTAGGACGACATGTTAGCTTTTTAATAGAAGCAGCTGTGTAGGTTATGATGCTCTTATAGCAATTGATTCTTTGGCTGTTCTGTGATACATTTGTTATCTTTGTTATCAGGGGCAGGTCCAGCGTTGAAGCGCTGACAAAAGATGTAAGAAATAAATTGTATACAAAACAGTAGTATATTGAATAACCACATTCATTTTTGTTGAAA
Source organism: Rhododendron ovatum (assembly GCA_019656835.1). Lineage (NCBI taxonomy): Eukaryota > Viridiplantae > Streptophyta > Magnoliopsida > Ericales > Ericaceae > Rhododendron > Rhododendron ovatum. The sequence continues at coordinate 7,127,556 of CM033794.1, read as the reverse complement.
ACTTTTTGGGCCTAATTTATTTTGTTTTATTGAGCTATATTGCTCTGTCATTGTAAGAATGATCCTGCGTTGGTAATGCTAAAGAAATCTAATCTCTTAAAGTTGTAAGAAAAGATTATTCATGTTTGCAAGTGAGAGGGTCTGGAAGATTCAGAGAAACCATCTCTTAAATGAGTAAGAAATTTTGTAATGGATTCATAGCTTTTCCGTTAGGGGATCACTCTGTTGTAGAAACCTTAATTGCCATACCACAGTACCTAAGAGCCTAAGATACATATGCGGATAAATTGGGATTTGTCGTTCCCTCACTTTCGTTCCCTCACGGATTATTTAGTTATGCAAAGTTTTGGTCACTGAGAAACACAGGACCGAGCCCTCTGTAGTAAGTCGAGCTCCATTATTGGACTAAAATACACCAAAATACAAACACTGCTTTGAGACGCGAAGGTTGTTGTTTAAGCTTACATTCTTGAGTTAATGAACTTTAGTTGGTTCATTTAGGTGCAACGTATGCTTGATACTTGGTGACCAGCTTGTCACGAGGCGGCCAGTTTGCTTTGATCACTGGAACATCGCAAAAGTTGTGCATCCACTCTGATATCTGTGGAAATTTCTGTGCGTCTATGAACTTTATCCCAGTAACCTCCTCGATTACACCAAGCAAATTCGCTGTCCAACCAAGTGCAATGTCTGTGAAGCCGATTGTTGCTCCTCCGAAGAACTTCTTTCCTTCTAGTTCTTCTTCTATGTATTTCAGGTTCTCCATGACTTTAGGAATACCCTCCTCTTGTTCTTTCCCTTTCGTGAAAAGCACATCGTTTACTGATTTCAAAAGCTACATTTTGAACAAACAAACCAAAAAACCGTATAGTCATGTAATAAGAATAGGTAGCAAGAGATTTCAGGGCTTATTGGAGCTGACAGTGTAGATAGGCAAGCCTACGGTCTGTTTGGCATCATTTTTTGTTTCTATTTTATGTTCTAAAACACCAAAAACTTAGGATGAAACGGTTTTTTTGGGAAATATGTTTTGATAAAAAGGATGGGTTTTTAAATGACTTAAAACTGATTTGCGAACAAGAATGACTACGAAATGAAAACAATGTGCTTCTTGTTTTGAATAAAAGTTCTTGAAAAGTGTTCTGCCAACCCATATTTCAAAAACGCTACTAAACAGGGGCTTATAGTTTACCTTTTTCATCGCCATTGGGTTTGGCGTTATGAAGTGTAAACTGATTGGTTTCATTGTTTTATATCCAGGGGCAATTTGATCAAGGTGTTCATGAGATAGTAGAGAGCGTTTACCTTATCATCGACGAATTTTGCCCAGAAACGAGCCATGGCTCTCTCATAAGGATCTTCAGGTAATAAAGGATTCTGCTTCCATGTATCCTCAATGTATTCAAGGATTACAAGCGATTCTGAGATTGGTTTTCCATTGTGCACAAGAACTGGGACCTTTTTGTAGATAGGATTATACTGGAGGAGTAGAGGGCTTTTTTGAGAAAGATCCTCAAATATGGTTTCGTACTCCAGGCCTTTAAGTTGCAATGCCCAGATGATTCTTAACCCAAATCGACTTGACCATGTCCTGAAAACCTTCAACTCATCTGGCATGGTGGTATTTTTGGGGCCAATTGTGTTAGTAGTTGAGGACTTTTATAAGCACACTCTTTTGGGATTTTGTCCTATCTCAGTTTAAATTCTCCAAATTAAACCCCACATTCCACCTACCGATTGACTCATTGATTACGTACAAACTTCAAACATAAAGTTAAAAAGAAAAAAAGAAAAAAATAAAGGTAATTCCAGCCAACCTTTATGAGTGCTTTTGATTCTTTCTATGTTCTACTTTTTTTTGGTCATTGTTAGTCTGCTAATGCTCGTTATATACAGAAAACACAAAAGTTTGTGTAGAAAAGTGTAACGAAAAAAATGAAGATATGATTAAAGATCTTTTTCTTTTCCAGGTCCTAACGTAAGGTCTTACATCACTTAATATCTAATAAGTTATCTAATAGATTGGACCATGAAATTGTTGACTCTTCTGAGTAGAGATAAGGACCATTAGGTGTCTTTGGACAGATAGGTAGATGTCTATCGTGGCCCCCTCAAAACTAAAATACTAGGAAGCAAGCCTGACAATATATGTTAACGTAGACACATAACAAGACAGTGGCTAAGTTCTCAGGTCAACATCCTGCCAACTTAATTACTTGTTATCTGGAAGTTTTTCAAAAACTTTAGTGCTGTTGGTAAGGTAAACTGATGAAATAGATATTTTGATGAACTGTTTTTTGAATATTCTTGAATTCAGGGTCATGTTGATCAAGGCGTGAATAAGAATATTCGGGACTTTACCTTATCGTTGCCACAATTCACCCCAAAACAAGCCTGTCTCTTCTAAGGATCATCAGGAAATAGAGGAGTCTGATTCCATGTATCTTCTATGTATTGAATAACTGCAAGAGATTCCAGGACTGGTTTTCCATTGTGCACAAGGATTGGAACCTTTTCGTACACAGATTATACTGGAGGAGTAAAGAGTTTCGTTTGAAAGTTCCTCAAATATGGTTTCATACTCTATGCCCTTGAGTTTCAATGTCCAAACAATTTGCAAAGCAAATGGACTTGACTGTGTCCTAAAAGGGTTCACTCTTCTGCCATAGTTTCTTGATTCTTCTGTAGAAAACTTGTGAGAGCTGATGAATTTATAGGCGTACTACGACATTCTCATATTCCCGTCATCTGCAGTGTCATTAAATAAACCCTAAATCTGCTCATCCTTCTTTGAATACATTCGATACCGTGCATTTACATTTTCAGTTTAGTGCTTATGCCCTTGATGTCTAGATATGCAGTTTGTTCTCAGGTCCTTGTACTAAAGTTAAGTTTCCACGTCATACTTCATCATAATTGTTTCATATATGCAGGCCCTCCAGCTATTTTCATAAGACGAGTTTAATGGTACGTGTTGTTTTTGTCCTTGGACAGGCATTTTGGTCTCCCATGGTGGTGGCTTCGTGATTAGGACGACATGTTAGCTTTTTAATAGAAGCAGCTGTGTAGGTTATGATGCTCTTATAGCAATTGAGTCTTTGGCTGTTCTGTGATACATTTGTTATCTTTGTTATCAGGGGCAGGTCCAGCGTTGAAGCGCTGACAAAAGATGTAAGAAATAAATTGTATACAAAACAGTAGTACATTGAATAACCACATTCATTTTTGTTGAAAACTTTTTGGGCCTAATTTATTTTGTTTTATTGAGCTATATTGCTTTGTCATTGTAAGAATGATCCTGCGTTGGTAATGCTAAAGAAATCTAATCTCTTAAAGTTGTAAGAAAAGATTATTCATGTTTGCAAGTGAGAGGGTCTGGAAGATTCAGAGAAACCATCTCTTAAATGAGTAAGAAATTTTGCAATGGATTCATAGCTTTTCCGTTAGGGGATCACTCTGTTGTAGAAACCTTAATCGCCAAACCACAGTACCTAAGAGCCTAAGATACATATGCAGATAAATTGGGATTTGTCGTTCCCTCACAGATTATTTAGTTATGCAAAGTTTTGGTCACTGAGAAACACAGGACCGAGCCCTCTGTAGTAAGTCGAGCTCCATCATTGGACTAAAATACACCAAAATACAAACACTGCTTTAAGACGTGAAGGTTGTTGTTTAAGCTTACATTCTTGAGTTAATGAACTTTAGTTGGTTCATTTAGGTGCAACGTATGCTTGATACTTGGTGACCAGCTTGTCACGAGGCGGCCAGTTTGCTTTGATCACTGGAACATCGCAAAAATTGTGCATCCACTCTGATATCTGTGGAAATTTCTGTGCATCTATGAACTTTATCCCGGTAACCTCCTCGATTACACTGAGCAAATTCGCTGTCCAACCAAGTGCAATGTCTGTGAAGCCGATTGTTGCTCCTCCGAAGAACTTCTTTCCTTCTAGTTCTTCTTCTATGTATTTCAGGTTCTCCATGACTTTAGGAATACCCTCCTCTTGTTCTTTCCCTTTCGTGAAAAGCACATCGATTACTGATGTCAAAAGCTACAATTTGAACAAACAAACCAGAAAACCGTATAGTCATGTAATAAGAATAGGTAGCAAGAGACTTCAGGGCTTATTGGAGCTGACAGTGTAGATAGGCAAGCCTACGGTCTGTTTGGCATCATTTTTTGTTTCTATTTTATGTTCTAAAACACCAAAAACTTGCGATGAAAAGTTTTTTTTTGGGAAATATGTTTTGATAAAAAGGATGGGTTTTCAAATGACTTGAAACTGATTTGCGAACAAGAATGACTACGAAATGAAAACGATGTGCTTCTTGTTTTGAATAAAAGTTCTTGAAAGTGTTCTGCCAACCCATATTTCAAAAACGCTACTAAACAGGGGCTTATAGTTTACCTTTTTCATCGCCATTGGGTTTGGCGTTATGAAGTGTAAACTGATTGGTTTCATTGTTTTATATCCGGGGGCAATTTGATCAAGGTGTTCATGAGATAGTAGAGAGCGTTTACCTTATCATCGACGAATTTCGCCCAGAAACGAGCCATGGCTCTCTCATAAGGATCTTCAGGTAATAAAGGATTCTGCTTCCATGTATCCTCGATGTATTCAAGGATTACAAGCGATTCTGAGATTGGTTTTCCATTGTGCACAAGAACTGGGATCTTTTTGTAGATAGGATTATACTGGAGGAGTAGAGGGCTTTTTTGAGAAAGATCCTCAAATATGGTTTCGTACTCCAGGCCTTTAAGTTGCAATGCCCAGATGATTCTTAACCCAAATGGACTTGACCATGTCCTGAAAACCTTCAACTCATCTGCCATGGTGGTTTTTTTGGGGCCAATTGTGTTAGTAGTTGAGGACTTTTATAAGCACACTCTTTTGGGATTTTGTCCTATCTCAGTTTAAATTCTCCAAATTAAACCCCACATTCCACCTACCGATTGACTCATTGATTATGTACAAACTTCAAACATAAAGTTTAAAAAAAAAATGAAAAAAAGAAGGTAATTCCAGACAACCTTTATGAGTGCTCTTGATTCTTTCTATGTTCTACTTTTTTTGGGTCGCTAATGCTTTTTATATACGGAAAATACAAAAGTTTGTGTAGAATAGTGTAACGAAAAAAATGAAGATATGATTAAAGATCTTTTTCTTTTCCAGGTCCTAACGTAAGGTCTTACATCACTTAATATCTAATAAGTTATCTAATAGATTGGACCATGAAATTGTTGACTCTTCTGAGTAGAGATAAGGACCATTAGGTGTCTTTGGACAGATAGGTAGATGTCTATCGTGGTGCCCCAATCCACTTGACCATGTCCAGAGCCGGCCCAAGTCTTTTTAGTGCCCAAGGCCTAATAAAAAAAGTGTGCCCTTAGAAAAAAAAATTTGCACGATTCCCCAAAAGAGGCAACCAATTTGGGACGGAGGGAGGGAGGGAGGGAGGGAGTAATACTTAACAATTTTTACAGCAACAATCACAATACGAGAAAGCCAAACCAATATAAATTTTTGCTTACCAAATTAATACTTAACAGTTTCTAAGTTTTTGCTTACCAAATTAAGAGGAGTAAGGCTCATTCCAAAATATGCCCAAATAACAGAAGAGGACAATTTAAAGTAATTGTATCTCTAACAAAATAAAACAGATTTTCATACATGGTCTGACTAGTAAAACATCAAAAGGGTCAAAAAAAATCTCACCTCCTCCTGCGTTCTATCTTCTCCTGTGACTCTCAAAGAGACAAAGATCACAGCGAAGAAGGCCAATCACCACCTCTCTGACTCGCACCTATACTGCAAATTGAGAATGAACACATAGAATAAAAGAACAGAAAACATGCGAAAAAGTATATTCATTAAAAGAAACTGAGAATTTACCCATGCCTAGAGCGCAAGGGGAACAAAAACTAATTAGAGGCCAAAGGAGAACAATCAAAACAATCTTCTATTAGATTTAGAACAACAAATTGAGCAGACAAAATTCATGAAAGAGAAAAACTCAGTGACCTCTCATTGTTTGGGATTTTCAATTCATCTAAATGTTTTTCTCTTCCCAATCGTTTTCATTCCTAAACTTGCAAGAGCATACAAACTCGAGCGAAATTGAATGGAAAAAATTTACAGAATACTCAACAATCCAAATTAACCCACCTGCCTGTGAGTTAATTGGGATGTTGGAACTCTTATATGGCGATCCATCATTGCATCTCCATTTATCCTTGTGCTTTTCAGCCTTGGGGTACCCATCAGTAATTGCAAGGAGCACCAATGGGGATTCCATTCTTTGAGGAATGCAGTGGGAAAGGAGAAATTGGCCATGACAGGGAAATTAAACTAGTAGAATCTAAGGGAAAGTGTGAAGGGATACAAATCTACGAACACACATGCATATCTCTTTACACATAATGACCAAAAGAGATGATAGGATGGAGAGAGAGAGAGAGAGAGAGAGAGAGAGAGAGAGGAGAAGAAGAATGTACCAGTTTGATGGCGTCAAGCGTGATAGTTTCAGGAGCAGCCGAGTAGTGATTCTAGGGCTAGGGCTTGTTGTGAGAGACTGAGACGAGAGATTTGTTTTGTTTGAGTGGAAATTAAATGGACCAATTAGATATCTTATTTACAAAACTGCCACCAAAATTTGTTGGGCCTTCTTCCATTGATTGTCTCCAGTTGGGCCTTTTAATTAATATGGAATGGGCCAACTTTTTCCTTTTATTGGGCTAACAAAGATTTCTAATCAAGCCCAAATAAGAAAATTAGTGTTGTGCCCCTAAAATTTGACCTTTTTAGGGTGCCCAAGGCCCAGGCCTCTTGGGCCTTGGGGTTGGGCCGGCCCTGACCATGTCCACCTTCAATTCATCTGCCATGGTGGTTTTTGTGGGGCAAATTGTGTTAGTTGAGGACTTTTAGAAGCACTTTTTTGGGAATTTGTCAATTTTTTTCAAATCTCACCCTTAAATTACGATACTGTCAATATTAAAATGAACTCAAACACCAGCACATGATATCGGCTGATCCTTCACTGATGAGGTGTGGTGGATGATACTGCTAACGCGTCTATTTTCCTTTAGTTAGAATTAATGAAGGAAATCCGCCGGTAAATCAGCTAGAGGGTGGAGTTAGAGACCCTCAGAGCTCAAGATTGTGTGGACACTCACGGATCTTGAAACGTTTGTCGGCAGTGTCATCGATTTCTCAGTTGTGAGTACCTGCATCCATGGCTTTCATTTGAAAGATCCTCAAATTCCTTTCACGCCATAGGAAATAAACTGCAGCAGCCAAGGAAAGCTTGAGAATAGACTTCATAAAGCTCTGGCAGCCTGGCCATAGCATCTCTGTGGATATGATTTTGCCTGAGAATAACAATCCACAAAGATTTAGAAAAAGAACATATCAAAAAATAAATGGCCATGAGATTATGGGCTTGATTCTTGAATAACTTTCTTTTAACTGTTTTTTTGAAGCTGGTTAAGAATTGAACTATTAGAGGCCATAGTGAAAGATGTTGAGCCCATAGTTTCAATGATCGATTCAAGCCCATGGGCTTCTGTCCCCTCCATAATCCAACAAGCAAGAAGGTGTGAAAACAGTAGGCATTGCTCTTCTTGTGATAACGGAAGAACAAGGCACTATACATTCACCTTAGGATTAGCTTTGCTTCATTTCATATATGGTTTATGGCTGTTGTTACTTGGTTTACTTCTCTTTTGATATCTGGCCCTCTTAATCCTACAATTTACATCTTGAGAAGGCCATAGGGTCAACAAATGGGGAAGAGAGAGGTGGAAGTCTTTGTGTTTTGATTTTGTAGCAGTAACCAATTCGAACAAAAAAAAAAAAAGATCTGCAAATCTTCCCATTTTGATTTCCTAAATGGTAACCAATTTGAACCTAAAAAGTTAGTTTCATCCAAATAAGTTTGATCAAATAGCAGGCAAACAAAAGAAGTTATATGAACAAGTAAACTGCTTAGAACCTGATTGGTGTGCGGATAAATTGGGATTTGTCGTTCCCTCGCGGATTATTTATAACAAAAACACATCCCCATCCATTTCCTCCTTCTAGACCGTCGCTGTTGTGGCAGTGGTGACCATCCCCATCCCCACCCCGACCACTTCCTACCAGCAAGATCAAAGGAATCGTCGTTGTTGTCGCATCTTTGGCGACGTTGGTTTTGGCGGTTGTTACAGTCACATTACTCGTTGTGTATGTGATCAGAACCCTTGCTGAAGCCCGAGAGGTGGCAGTTGCTGGCCCCACCGCAGACCGTCCCGTGCTTAGCCGAGGAGCGCCAAGCCGAGGAGACTTGATCAGGTCACTTTTCTGTCTCTGTTTATTTTTTGTTTTTTTTCTGATCGATTCACATTGGCACACCGTTGTAATTTTTCTTTTTTCTTTTTGCATTTGCAGGGTTATAACAGTCAACGATTTAACTAGGACGGACGCAATATATATATATGTGTGTGTGTGTGTGTCTATATATATATATATATACACACACACACACACACATATAGGCGTTCCATGTAAAAAAAAATGATACAAGTTGAAATATATAGAATACAAGTTTGGCCTTAGCTTACAAAAGGTTCAGCCACTGCGTGTGGATTTCGGATTCTGTTGATAGGCAAAGACACCTCTAACAAAAGGGGGTTGGATCCTACAGATACCCATGCACCCGCGTTGATATTTATTTTTGTTTAGTTCCTTGTAGTCTTCTTAGTGACATAATTAGATAGAAAACCAATTGTCTACTTACAGGAAATGTTTGGAACAGAGAACAGACAACAGACAAAAATTTATTCGGATATTGCACGGATATTGCATGTATATTGCACGAGCATAGTGATTAGAGCTCAAACCTTGCTAACTACAACTAACAACATTGACTTTTCATGTCCAAGTTCCTGGAACACCTCTTCTCATGGGGCATATAGAAAACCACCTCTCCTCATGCTCTCCACCTCTCTAGTGGCTAGCCCTTGATTAAAGCCACTAAAAGATTACACCCAATCCAAATTTTACTTAACCAAACCCAAAGAACACCTCACAACGTGACCCATTCTACCCCTAGAACAATGGAACAGAAAAATATACTCTCAACTTTTCATATCCAAGTTCCTGGAACACCTTACAAAACAAAACCAACTCAATAATTTTCCTGACCAACTATTTTTCCCGACCATAGAGACTAGAGTTCAAACCTTGCTAACTACAACTAACGACACTGGCTTTTTCCGAGCAAAAGAAAAAACAAGAGCTTTGAGGTAGTAAATCACTACGGGGAATCTGTCATCAGAGATTCCATTGGTGTTAAAAGTATGCTGTTATTGGACAGAACATATTCAGGATTTTAACTTGCCCCATTCGGTGCACAAAAGGGGAAAAAAAAAAACAAGAAATAGAATTCAATGGAACACCACTTCTAAAAACTCCTGAATCCGAATAACATGTGACCAAAGTAGTCATGCAGATTAGAAACAACAAACAGATGTATAGCATTGAGAAAGAGTATATCTAATCATAGGTTTTATATCTAATTATTTCACAAAAAGGCTTCAAGGAACTAAACAAAAATAAACATGGACGAGTGCATGGTATCTGTAGGGTGGATGGTATCTGCTAATATATAGAGAAACAATCCTAACTACCCCATCCCTCCGTTGGGTTTGCTTGCTGAACACACACACACACACACACACACACACACACTCTCTCTCTCTCTCTCTCTCTCTCTCTCTCCTCCTCCTCCTCCTTTCCAATGCCTGCCCTAATCCTCCTCACCGCAGCCCTCCTCCTCCTCTGCCCCTCCACCACCACCACCGCCCCCCTCCATCTTCTCCTTCCAGGCCATCGCAGCGACGACCATCCCCAGCCCCACCCCGATCACTTCCCTCAAGCAAGATCAAAGGAATTATTTTTGTTGTCGCATCTTCGGCGACTCTGGTTTTTGCTGTTGTTACAGTCACATTACTCGTTGTGTATGTGATCAGACCCCTTGCTGAAGCCCAAGAGGTTGCAGTTGCCGCCTCGTTGAGAGGATATCGCGGTGGCCGGCCCCTCCGGACCTTCCCGCGCTGAGCCGAGGAGCTCCAAGCCGAGGAGGCTTGATCAGGTAAATATTATGTCTCTGGTTTTTTTTTTGATCGATTCACATTGGCAAACCGTTGCAATTTTTCGTTCTCTTTTTTTTTTTTTGCAGGTATATAGTAGTCAACGATTTAATCAAGAACGATGCAATATATATATATATATATATATATATATATATATATATAATGATAGGAGTTGAAATATATAGGAATACAAGTTTGGCTTTAGCTTACAAAAGGCTCAGCCTCTGCGTGTGGAATTCGCCTTTTGCTGATAGGCAGAGACACCCCTGACAAAGGGGGGATGGATCCTACAGATACCAATGCATCCGTTCATATTTATTTTTGTTTAGTTCCTCGTAGTCTTTTTGGGGACGCAATTAGATAGTAAACCTATTGTCAACTTTCAGGAAATGTTTGGAATAGAGAACAGAGAGCCAATAAAAATTACACGGATATTGCACGTATATTGCACGAGCATAGTGATTGGAGTTCGAACCTTGCTAACTACAACTAACGACACTGACTTTTCAAATCGAAGTTCCTGGTACACCTCTCCTCACGAGGCATATAGAAAACCACCTCTCCGCATGCTCTCAACCTCTCCAGTAGCTAGCCTTAGATAAAAGCCACTAAAAGATTACACCCAATCTAAATTTTACTTATCCAAACCCAAAGAACACCTCACAGCATGACCCATTCTACCCCAAGAACCATGGAGTGGAACAATCTACTCCCAACTTTTCATATCCAAGTTCCTAGAACACCTTACAAAACAAAACCAACTCAGAAATTTCCCCGACCAACTATTTTTCCCGAGCATAGAGACTAGAGTTCAAACCTTGCTAACTATAACTAACAACACTGGCTTTTTACAAGCGAAATAAAAAACAAGAGCTTTGAGGTAGTAAATCACTAAGGGGGAATCTGTCATCAGAGATTCCATTGATGTTAAAAGTATGCTGTTATTGGACTGAACATAATTAGGATTTTAACTTGCCCCTTTAGCTGCACAAATGGAAAAAAAAAAACAAGATATAGAATTCAATGGAACACCACTTCTAAAAACTCTTGAATCCGAGTAACATGAGTCATGCAGATCGATTAGAAACAAGATACAGATGTATAGAATTGAGAAAGAGCATATCTAATCGTAGGTTTTATATCTAATTATGTCACCAAAAAGACTTCAAGGAACTAAACAAAAATAAACATGGACGGGTGCATGGTGTCTGCCGATATATAGAGACACAATCCTAACTACCCCATCCCCCTTTGGGTTTGCTTGCGGAAAACACACACACACACTCACACTCTCTCTCTCTCTCTCTCTCTCTCTCTCTCTCTCTCTCTCTCCCTCCCTCCTTCTCCTCCTTTCAAATGCCTACCCTCATTCTCCTCATCGTAGCCATCCTCCTTCTCTGCCCTTCCACCACCACCACCACCACCACCACCACCACCACCACCATCGTCCCCCCTCCAACTCCTCTTTCCAGGCAGTTGTTGCGGCGGCAGCGACGACCACCCTCGCCCCCACCGCCACCCTAACCACTTCCCACTGGCAAGATCGAAGGAATCGTCGTTGTTGTCGCATCTTCGGCGAAGCTGGTTTTGACTGTTGTTACAGTCACATTACTTGTTGTGTATGTGATCAAACCCCTTGCTGAAGCCCGAGAGGTGGCAGTTGCCGCCTCGCTGGGGAGGATATCGCGGTGGCCGGCCCCCCCGGACCGTCCTGCGCCTAGCCGAGGAGCGCCAAGCCGAGGAGGCTTGATCAGGTAACTTTTCTGTCTCTGTTTTTTTTTTTTTTATCGGTTCACATTGGCACACTGTTGTAATTTTTCTTTTTCTTTTTCTTTTTGTTTTGCATTTGCAGGGATATAGCAGTCAACGATTTGACCAGGAAGGATGCAATATATATGTATGTATGTATGTGTGTATATATATATACACACACAGGAGTTCCATGTAAAAAAAATGATAGGAGTTGAAATATATAGGAATGCAAGTTTGGCCTTAGCTTACAAAAGGCTCAGCCTCTGCGTGTTGTTCCATTCCCTATGGTAGGAGTTGAAATATATATGAATACAAGTTTGGCCTTAGCTTACAAAAGGCTCAGCCTCTGCATGTTGTTCCATTCCCTCTGTGACAATGTTTTGTCTTGTGTTTTTGTTATAGATGTTACGCTATGTGGCTTGCTCCTATTTTTTTTTACTTAATAAGTAAGCCTAATTAAGCCTAACATGACTTTAAAAGTACTTCTTTTTTTACGTAATATTTGAGTACATGCATTGCAGCTTTGCAAAACAAATCCTTGAGAAACAAAAATTTAAGGCATCATTGTGCTAAATTTTGGGTTGATTAACAATGCTGGAAATCGGGGCATCATTATTGGTCGCGGACGGGTCAAAAAAATATTTTTACAAGCCATCGGCCAGACATTTCAAATATCTGTGTTCTGTATTTTTTCTTGAAATTTCAAGAATGGAGTTATTCTTAGAATAATTTATTTAGGGTACGATGCGAATTTCATGTTTTTTTGAGTCCTATAGTTTGGGGACTCGTTCACATACAATAAACAAGGCAAAAAAAAAAGAAATTTAGATCACCAATTAATGATGACAACATGGTTGCATCAATCAAGCATAATAAAGATATAACTCTCAAACTTGAAAGGAACAAAATTAGAGCCTGAAAATGTCAATAAAATGCCAAAAGTACCTTAATGTAAAACCAACACTCGAGACATCTGACAGATACCGACAATACCTTGTTTGTCTCAGCTAACGTGAGCACAGTAAGTCGCTTTAGCTTGAGAATTTGATCAGGAACCAACTGTGGAAGACGACCAGCATTACCTAAATTCAAGAACAATTCAGTATAAAAAACGGTTATTTCTGTTCACATTTCGCTTGAGAATTTGGAAAGCGGTTATTTTTGTTCACATTTAGCTTGAGAATTTGGAAAGCGGTTATTTCCGTTCACATTTAGCTTTTTAGGAGGACTTTGGCCCACCAAAGTCTCATAATGTAATGGCCGAATAGCACAACCTTTGTCCTTGGTGGTTATGTCATGCATAAGATGCAATGATGAATCCTTTACAGTAAGTAAAAAACCTCTCAAACAAGCACAAAGCTCCCTAACTCAGTCTGACTCTTTACAACCGCGCTTTGTCCATCTTGTTTGCGTTCCCCATTTGGCAGTCCAACCATTCAATCCCATCTACAGGAGGCCTATCGTCCATGTTCTGTATTCTATTCGAACTATATCCACCATACGGCTCCACATAGGAATGCGGCGAATGCCAGCCATGTAAACGACGCATATAGCAAACCACCTCTCCTCACGCTCTCCACCTCTCCAGTGGCTAGCTCTTGATCAAAGCCACTAAAAGATTACACCCAATCCAAATTTTACTGATCCAAACCCCAAGAACCCCTCACAGCGTGACCCATTCTACCCCTAGAACAATGGAACAGAACAATTTACTCCCAACTTTTCATATCCAAGTTTCTGGAACACTTTACAAAACCAAACCAACTCAACAATTTCCCCCACCAACTATTTTCACAGAGCATAGTGCCAAGAAAGACACAAAAATTTTGCCATGGCCTAGCCCTCAAAACAACAATAAACCATAACGCATCCACCTAGCGTGAAAGCGACAGAAAGGATCAATGGTCAATCTAATTAAATTTCACCCTATTCAAGCCACTGGGACTCCAAACAACCACCACAACATCATGATGTTGAAAAAAAAAAACATCATGATACAGAATGGTCGCCGATCGGAAGTGGTTATGGGGTGGAGGTGGAAGGGGGTGTTGAAAACTTTGAAAAGATAATAAAGTGTGAAATTATATTTTAGTTAAGGGTAAAAGGGTAATCTTCATATGAGGTTATCCTTAGAGGTAAATAAAAATTAAGTTCGTCCTCAATGGAAATTAAGTCTTGGTTTTCTAGACCCACAGGTAATTTTCTGTAACAATCCTTTGTTGCACACTTTTTTTTACAGACTTAATGCATTTCGAAATCATATAAAAACAACATCCGATTGATGTGATTTTCTATGTAGTCAATGTTCTTGGTGACCTCTAAAAAGTGAACAATTTAGATTATTGTTGTGGGCCCGCTTAGGGCCCACAAATGGCCCAAAATTAGAACGGATTGGAGGGAAGGAAACTAGACTGGATCTCAGTCCGGTCTTTGTCTTGTCTATAAATAGTAGGAGTTTTGTTCATCATCACCTTGCCCCAAACCGTTCTCACTTCTCTGAACTCAACCCTCCCCCTCTTGTCGTATGGCTACCAGAACTCTCCACATCCTCCTGGTGGTCGTCTTCACCACGACCACCCTCCTCCGCCCTATCTCCACAATCAAGTCCACTCCCACTCCCACTCCCACATTTAGATCAGCCCACCTCGGCCCGCCACCCCTCAAAAGCGAACCCGGCCTCTCTAGGTTGCCGATGACCTGCCATCTCCTCCCTCTCCTCCTTGTTTGCCACCTGGGAAAACCAGTCACCATACCCATACTGGTCGCGGTACCAATTGGAGCGGTGGTTCTTGTGGTCATCGTCCCACATCCACTCATGGAGAGGGTGTCGGTGGCTGAACTATGTTGATCAATGTTTTAAATTGGCAACTTTCAGAATAATCCATTGTATATAAACTAGGATGGTTTCTGCAATAAAACTTATCTATAATGCCACTCAAGAATAGAAAAGTATACTCTCTTTGTTACAAAAAGTTAGTTCATTATGAAATGACATGCAATGGATCAAAACATAAGTAATTGCGTTTACAAATTTTTGAATTTTACGTGCCAAAATAAATTTATTTTGAGGAAATTTCAAAAATTATGCATAGAAGTACTTTATTTTTTATTTAAAAATTACACGTATATTGCACATATATTGCACGGATATTGCACGTATTTAGTGGACCATGTATATTGCGTGGTCACACATGCTTTACTGCACGGATATTGCACGTATTTAGTGGACCATGTATATTGTGTGGTCACACATGCTTTACTGTTATATAGTAAGAGATTCTTTGGCTGTTCTATGCCAATGGTATGTAAGTTATTTTTTTTGTTATCATTTTGCTTGGAATTGCACATTAAGGTTTTAAAGACTTCAATATCTTGCTTTGGCGATTCTACATTAAATTGTCACTTATCGAATACTCCTTACCATATTTATTAAAGAAGTTGAAATACGATAGCTACAATTGCGATCCCCCTTGAAAGGATTATTCACTTTTGCAAGTGAGAAGGGTCTCGAAGATTCAGAGAACACTGGTCTCTTAAAGTTATAAGAAATTTTACAATAGATTTAGAGTTTTACATTAGGGGATCCCTCTGTTGTGGAACTCTTATTGGCATTGCCAATGTACATTAGGTAAGATACATATACCTTGTGCAACTTTTGTTCACTGAAAAACGCAGGACCAAACCCTCTGCAGTAAGACGAGCTCAATTATTGGACTCAAAAACACAAAACACTGCCTTAAGACTAGAAGATTGTAGTTTAAGCTTAAATCCTGGAGTTAATGAACATTTAGTTGGTTCATTTAGAGTTAATGTACTTCTCACGAATGGTTTGAAGCTTGATGACCAGCTTGTCACGAGGTGGCCAATTTGCTTCGATCACTGGAACATCACAAAAGTTGAGAATCCACTGTGATATCTGTGGAAATTTCTCTGCGTCTATGAACTTTATCCCAGTAACTTCCTCGATTATACCAAGTAAATTAGCTGTCCAACCAAGTGCAATGTCTGTGAAGCCGATTGTCGCTCCTCCGAAGAACTTCTTTCCTTCTTCAATGTATTTCAGGTTTTCCTCCAGTGACAAGCATGTCGATTACTGATTCAAAAAGCTACATTTAAATTAGTAAAAAGATATAGTTAGGATATAAGAACAGGCAGCAAGAGACTTGATGGCTTATTGGAGCTGATAGAGTAGAGAGGCAAGCCTAGGGTCCGTTCAGCATCATTTTTGACGTCTGTTTATGTTTTAAGAAACCAAAGCCTTACGAGTTATGATGAAACTTGTTTTTTAGGAAATATGTCCGGGGAGAAAAAGGACATTTTTAGTAAGAGCACCAAAAAGATGTTTTCCAATTCTTGGAAACTATACCATCGCAGCCAAACAGGGCCTTATAGTTCACTTTCTCTTATATTGAGATTTGAGTTGGTGTTATAAATTACCATGAACTGAATTTTTTTCACAAGACAGTGGAGAGAGTTCACCCTGTCATCGACGAATTTCGCCCAGAAACGTGCCATAGCTCTCTCATGAGGATCTTCAGGTAATAAAGGATTCTGCTTCCATGTATCCTCAATGTATTCGAGGATTACAAGCGATTCTGAGATTTGTTTTCCATTTCAAGGGCGGAACTAGCACTAGGCTAGGATGGGCTGTAGCCCATGTGAAGTTGCAACAAACTAAAAAAATCAAATTAAAAATAAAAATCGTATGTAAATTGTCAGTTCAAATGAATTTAGTCCAACTCACTATCCTCCTATTCAGTCCAACCCAACCCACCATCCGTTTGAACTTGTGCGAAAATTTTATTTTTTTGATTATTTTATCCTAAAGTCATAATTAATTTGTATCTCTAGGACTCTCATAATCGAGCATTTGCTTTTTATTTGGAATCCTATAGAGCAAATACTTGATTATGAGAGCCCTAGAGACAAATATTAATTATGACCCTTTAGAATAATATGATCAAAAAAATAAAATCTTCGCGCAGATTCAAACATATTAAAAATTGAGGCACTTAAGATACTTGCCGAAGTATTGTAGCAAAGTGTATTTTACCTAAGCTTTTACCAAACTGCTGTAGGTGGGTTTTCTCGGTTTTAAGTAGCTATAATAGCTAATATTTCATTTGTGCTACCCTGCTATACATGCTCTAATAGAACAACAAACTAAAAGGCGAGGAAAAATTCTTTTGTTGTTCTTCAAACTCTTTTGTACTTTTCTTTTGTTTATTTTTGAAAATTTATATATTTATGTACGAATTTGCCTCTTTTTGATTCATATATTTTAATTTTGGTCAGCCCAAGGCGGAATAAATTCCTAGTTTTGCCTTTGTTCCATTGTGCACAAGAACTGGAATCTTTTTGTAGGTGGAATTATACTGGAGGAGTAGAGGGCTTTTCTGAGAAAGATCCTCCAATATGGTTTCGTAGTCCAGGCCTTTAAGTTGCAATGCCCAGATGATTCTTAACCAAAATGGACTTGACCATGTCCTGAAAACCTTCAAGTCATCTGCCATGGTGCTTTTTTGTTGGGCCAATTTTGTTAGTTGAGGACTTTTATCAGCACACTCTCTTGGGATTTTGTCATATCTCTGTTTAATTTTCAATTCTCCAAATTAAGCCCCACATTCCACCTCCCTACCGCTCATTGATTACGTTGAAACTTCAAACGTAAAGTTAGAAAAAGATAAAGGTAATTCCACCCAACCTTTATGAATGCTCTTGATTGATTCTTTTTATATTTTACCTCTTTTTAAATTTTTTTTTTATTTTATCATTGGGCTGCAAATGAGTCGAGCCGAGCTGAGTTTTGTCGAGCTCGGCTCGTTTACAAATGAGTCAAAAACTTGAGCTCGAGCTTAGCTCAAGCCTTAATGAGTCGTGTTTAGTCATTTACTAAATGAGTCTCTTGAATCAAGCCAAGCCTCCTTTATCGAGTTGAGCTTTCGTCAAACAAACCAAAAACTCGAACTCGTGAGCTGTTCAGTTTATTCGCAGCCGATAGTCATTGTTAGTGTGCTAATGCTTTTCATTCACAACCGCATATTATTGCGCTCAGGCTCGACTCATTTATTAAACGAGCCCAAAAATGAGGCACATGTTCAGTTCATTTAATAGACGATTCGAATTCAAACGATTCTTTATCGAGTTGAGTGGCTTTAACAGTTTTTGCGTCTTTAACAGTTTTGGCGAACGGCTCATTGTAGCTGCAGCCCTTTCGATAAGTGGTGGTTGTTTGATTAGTCCACTATACTTTAATTTCTTCTCCACGAAATGCAGTAAATTTATTTTCTTTCTCTATCGTATATACTCCAGTAGTAAAGTAATTGGAATGCATAATTTCTGTTAAGAAAGTCCAACTAGATTGATGCGATGGTGATACTTCATTGTTTCTGAATTGATCAAGCACAATAATGAGTATTCTTATTGATTTTCTTTTTTCTTATCGAGACAAAAGTGTTTTTATTGATTTTTGCACTTTTCTTTGGCTAATGATTTTGTTACTCCCTTATTTGTTAATGTTACTCCTCTTTTTGTTTATGCCACTCTCTTTTAGTAAATTCACCCTAATAAAAATAACAAGGAAAGTGGCATTAACAAATGGGAGAGTAGCAAAATCAACTGCATTTTCTTTTTACTATTGAGTCAGGACATTTTTATGTTTTGGTTTAAAAAAAAAATTGATTTCTACACTTTCTTTTTTGATATATACACTCATTTTTTTTTGGATTTTGTCTTTTAGCAAAAAAAAATACATACACTTTTAATATTAAAATTCAAAAAAAGGAGTGTGGATATCCAAAAAAAAAAAAAGGTGTAGAAATCAATTTCCTAAAAAAAACGCATGTTATGTTTTGATTCATGTGAATTGGTGATATTAATTTTTAATATGCAAACAAGTACACTAATAAAAGAGTAAAAAGGTAAATTTACATGATTTGAGACGGGTGTGAACGTAAAAAAAAGAGAAGTTTTCAGTGTTGGGTGGGCACGGGTTATGCGGTGTCAAGCACTATCTCGAGTGTCCAAATGTGCTTTGAATGATCCAGATATGTTTAGGTAATTTTTTTAATATAAAATTATCAAAATACCTCCTCAAGTCCAAACAGATTTGGGCCGTCCAAAACATGTTTGGACGATCGAGATGTGTGTTTAGCACCACGTGGCCGTGCCCACCCGACAATGAAAAATTTCTCGTAAAAAAGGGTGCTTGAAAAGGAGTACTACATGAGTACGTGTTAGGCTTTTTGATGCGAATCTCGTGCGTTTACTACCCTCTTGGCCGCGACGAATTACGTATAGACGCTTATAATTACACTTGATCGCGTTAAATTACAATTGGCCGCATATTATTGAAATAATGATTACCATTTGCGAATCTCGTGTATTTATATGCTTCTTGGCCATGACGAATTGCACTTGGTCACTTATAATTACAATTGGCAACAAATTATTGAAAGCGTGATTACCATTCGCAAATCTAGTGTGGTTACAAGCCTCTTGGCCGCGTCGAATTATACTTGACCGCTTATAATTACAATTGGCCGCTTGGAATTGCAACAACTGCTTATAAACAGCGCAAATTGGAAACGCGCGTTTATATTCGTATTGAATGCTAAACTAAACAGACCTCTGTTTTCAGGGACCTCGCATCCTTGGAACTTTTTGGGTTAATGCAATCACATATGTACGATATCTGAACGTTCTTCGCAGATTCATTCCAAGTATTGCCTTTCCCTACTCCCGTATTAACCTCACGTGTCGTCGTATTAGCTCCCTGTACCAGTTCAATTCAAGGATCACAAGTTGTTTCGAGGGTGGGGATATCGAGGCTGCGCGCAAAGTGTTTGATGAAATGACCCAGAAGAACCTGGTGACTTGGAACTGCATGGTACGTTAGGAACGAGATGATCAGCGAGGCTCGTGAGGTTTTCGACACTATGCCAAGTAGGAATGTTGTGTCTTGGACTGCGATGGTAATTGGGTATGCAAAGTGTGTGAGGTTGGAAGAAGCGCGTAATTTATTTGATGGAAGAGATGATAAGAATGTAGTATGTTGGAATGCTATGGTAACTGGGTAGTATATAGTAAATGGAAGAGTGGTTGAGGCTAGGGAGTTGTTTGATGCTATGCCAGTTAAGAATGATGTGTCTTGGGCCATTCTTCTAGAAGGATATTTCCATCATGGGATGATAGACGAAGCCGAGGAGTTGTTTGATCAAGCTCTAGTGAAGGGTGTTTCACTTTACAATGCTATGTTGTCTGGTTTTGTTGACATGGGATGTCTTGTAGCTTTGGGGGCGCTATTTTCGAGAATGTGTGATCGTGATGTGGGTTCGTGGACTACAATGATAACTTGCTTGTCGAGAGCTGGGGATATTGAAAGTGCTAGGGTCTTGTTTGAAGATATTCGTAATAAGGAAGCAGTCGCTTGGATAGCTATGATTCGTGGTTATATACATAACCATTGTGTTGAGGATGCTCGGAAGTTGTTAACTGAAATGCCTCATCGGGAGACTGTAGCTTGGAATTCAATGATATTGGGCTATGTTCAGAATGGAAAGTTGGAAGATGCTCTTGACTTGTTCACGCAGATGCCGAGACCAAACATTGTGTCGTGGAACTCAATACTGCAGAAATATGTGCAACAAGGTGATATGCTAGAAAGTTTTTTGACGAAATGCCATTAAAAGATGAAACTTCATGGAAGATAGTGATTGGAGGATATCAAAGCGATGAAACTTTTGTTTTGTATTCACATATGTTGTAAAGTGGATTCAAACCTGATCAAGGAACCCTTGCCACTGTAATCCCCGTATGTGGTGCACTTTCTGCGCATGCTTGGCGAAGATCAATGTACCTATATGCGATCAAGGTCAGTTTTGAAAGTGATACTGTTGTTATTAGTTCGTTAATCTCTATATATGCCAAATGTGGCTTTTTGAATGATGCTGTTTTAGTGTTTGAAAGGATATGATTGATAGGAGGAATATAGTAGCTTGGAACGCAGTAATTGCGGCACAAGTGTGTCATGGTTGTGCTTTTGAAGCCCTCAATCGCTTCGTTTCAATGATTAATGCTGGATTTGCACCAGATCATGTGACTTTTACTGGCATCTTGACTGCATGTGCTCATTCAGGTCTAATTGATGAGGGATGGAAGTACTTTAAGGCTATGCAGAACTACTGGAATCTAATTCCGAAGCCGGAACATTGTGCTTGCATGGTTGATCTCCTCGGTAGATCAGGGTTGCTGGCAGAAGCTTATGAATTAGTTAAACAACTGCCAGTGGATCTCCCAGCATATACATGGGAAACCTTACTAAGTTGTAGAGTTCATGGAAATTCTGGACTGGACAACTTGTTTCACAAAAGCTTGTAATAGGCAACCGTCAGATGTACTTGCATCAAATATATATGTTGCGAAAGGGATGTGGGAAGATACGGCTAACACCCAGGAAAAATTTAACCATAGTGAATTCAAGAAAGAAGTTGCATGCAGTTGGATTGAGCTAAAGGGCCAGGTCTGTCAATTTATGGGCAATGAAAAATCTCATCCTGGAATGGAGGACATACACACAGTTAGAAAGTCTTTCTGTTATCCTTGATGAATTTGGATGATAAAACATTTTTGGCTGCATTTTTTTTTCTTCACTGTAAAATAGTCTCCATGCATTCCTTCCCATTCTACATTGCAGTGGTTTTTGGATTATAGCTAATAAATAATCTGGTCTTAGTGGCTTCACAGTAGTGTTCTTTAATTGTTTTGGTGTAAAAATTCTGCAGAATTTGTAGGAGAAATTTTGTTTGCAATCTGCCTTTGGGATATGGCTGTGCATTCAATCCTGGGTATCACTCAATGTATTCCAGTATATGGTTTTGAAGAAGTTATTTCTGAAGTGGTGGTCTTTGAATTCCTTTCTTGACGAGAGAACTGTTGAGTTTATATTTGACTTCTCAGATTTTTCCAATATGCATTTTGATTTGACTCTTTCAGACTGCATATAATGGATAATGTTTGAGTTGCAACAGATGAACCAAGCTTGTCCTTTATCTTGTGCGTACCATGATTCTAAAAGGTCCCAGGGAAGTAAACCTTACTAACTGAGGTCCCAGAAAAGTAAACCTTACTGTTGCAAATGTACCAGTTCAAAGGAAAATTTTGTACTAGTCCTTACCCTTATTTAGTAGTCCAACTTTCTTGAAATAACTGTTGTTCATGGAATGAATGCCAAGTTTCTTATGGATTGATTGGTGCTGATATGCATTTCAATCTTCTCCTCAAAAAAAAACCTTTATCTTTTTTTGCATGCGCCATTGATCTCATTACCTACGGCTTTGTCAGATGGTCCTGCAAGAGCACCATACCTTATGATCTCAGCTTGAGAGTAGCTTCTTCAATACCAGCTAAAAGCAAGATGCCGCCTAGGCAACTGGTATTTTTTGTTTCGTTTCCCCGAACAAAATTGCCAGTTTGTCATACCATACCTCTTTTTGATTATATTGTTTCTTAATTGCCCCGAGAAGAAAAGTGATTATGTCTTGTTTGCATTCCATATCCATTGTCAAGAGGTACACATTTGTGCACATTGCTATTGGAGCATCACGTGGCCTTTCTCCAATAGCACTTGTTTCCTTCTACCGTATGAGATAAAAAGAAGTTGATTTATTTTCCTTTAACCCTCCTTCCATAAAAAAATAATTTTAACTTTCAAGTGTCAACTAAAAAATCAAATAGGACATCAGATGAGATCAGCTTATGGGAAGGATAATACAGCTTGGGTGTTCTCAATAATTATCTGCAATGAATTCTTTTTTTATCCGTCTTTATCCTTGTCTTTTCTTAATTTCCTTCCTTACAACCGAGGACTAGTTATGATTGCTTTCCTTAACTGCCCTTGGCTAGTTTATTCCACCTCATCTATAAATCACAATCTGCCTCTCGGAGTTGTAACATTGAATGATCAGAATTCTGCTCTTCAACGGCTAGCATAGTTTATTTTGGACTACCGACTCTTGTTCTTTAACTCACAGAAGTTATCTTGAAATCGTTTGCTGGCTTTTGGACTGATATATGTAGGGGGATTCACTTGCCTATGGTGACTTCATTTGGATATACTGTGGCAATATCTTTGTGCATCCACTCCAAACTACAAAAGCAACCTCTCCAAATTCTTGGCTGTCCAACAAGCAGTGATGTCAGACATGCATATTTTGCCAACTCTTTGCTGAGGTCCTTCATTGGTTCGTTTAGAGATTTTGTTTTTAATTGATTTTGGATTCACCTTGCCAGTATTTTAACTGATATTTTCATACTTCTTTCCTTCCGTTCGACTGTCATCCTTCACACATAATGGGGCCCACTTCATATGTGGAGGGATGCAGAAGATTGGAATTTGACTGCAGAAATAGCAAGTTTCTAGCATAATGAAATGGTTAAGTTACTTAAATACGACTTTCGTTTGAGCCAAACCGATTTAGTAGTCCTACAGAGATAAAGTGGGAAATGGATAACACAGTATGCAGTGCGATCAATTGTGTTTTCTACTTTTCTTAAGCCTGTGAAATAAGATTAGAGTGTGTGGCCTATCGTATGCCAGTGTGCTGGGTGAGGGGATCTTGTTTTTATCCCCATACTGAGACAGCAAACCATAGCACCCAATCTTAGGATTATAAAATGGTGCAAGGGGGTAGGATAGCCGTTAGCTTTTCAACTCTTAGAAGTTGGCCCTTGTGGAAAGCTATAATAAGAAGCCAAATGAGCCTTTTGAGGCCATTCAATGTGATCTGTAAAAGTCTTGACTTTAGTTGGTGCAGCTTTTGAGAGAGAGAGAGAGAGAGAGAGACCAATAAATAAGAAAAAGGTAGGGGAGTAGTTTAATAAATAAGAAAAGGTGTAGTTGTTGGTTGGGGAGACGTTTCAATTGAGTAGTTGTGATTCACAGGACATGAGCACTTTCCACAGGGATTTCTAACCTCTTTTTGGTTTAAAGAATCCAAAAGGTGACTTTTTGCTTGGCATCTTCTTGATCCTCTTCATGTGACCTTTTGCCCCCGGAATTCTTATATGCAAATTCCGAAATTTTTATGCTTGGCTCCTCTTGATTCTCCTCATGTGATCTTTTAATCTCTTTCTCTCATCCTATATTTTATTCTCCGGGTTACATCTGTATCTCATCAAATTTGTATGTATATGCATATTTTTTAACCAATTTTCACACCGTTAATCCAATCCATCCTTCAATCTATTGTTTAGACGAATCAGACCGATAGGTAAAACAGTAAAAGTCATCCATTTAATTGTAGTTTCTTCTTACTCCCTAGTATATGAGTCACCGTTTTGCCAAAGACATTTTCCGCTCTATTCTCCTGTTCATAGTGAAACATCTAATGAATGACGATTGAGCGCTTCATTCTTGTGTTTTTTAGTATTTTGGGATAGAATAATTAGTTTCTTTGTTTATGAACCTTTATCATTGATGATCGATTGCACATGCCTTGTCCATGCTCTCCACATGGAATAAATAATTCAGCGGATTGTCAAGTGGCATATGTTGTTGATGGGGCATATAAATCTGTAACAGTGTAACGATGCCTGAGTGTATGTATCGAAACACGTACTAGTGGAACTCTCAGGTAGACAAGAGCTACATGCCAAGACATGACAACTAATGTAGGCCTTTGTTATTGTAATATAGGTAAGAAGTTGGATTTATATGCATCAAAAGTTGCAGAAGTGTCCGAATCCGTATCTGTGTCTTTTCATAAATTTTACTGTTGATTCACTATGTACGTTCTACGTACAGGTGTATGTATCTCTATTCCGACAGGCTAACCCTGGGTAATATATGAACCCCAACCAGTTCCATCTCCGGCGGCGGATTCACAACCCAAGTTCTCGGTGGTCTCGCTGCCACATCCACCACCACAATCCTCCCACCGCCACCACAAACCACGCAAACCCTCCCCCTTCCAGCCACTATCTGCTCAGCCCCTTTCAACAGCACTGACTCCTCCAACACCACTTCCCACGTATCGTTATCAGCGTCATACCTCCTCAGTTCACCCCTTTCCTCGTCCACGACAAACATCTCATCCTCTCCATCCACGGTGGCCGCCACCGCTCCACTCCACCCTGCCAGCATTCCCTCAGGCATGTGCTCCCACTGGTCTTTTGCTATGTCGTAGACGCTGCCTTGTTTGACACTTTTGCCCTTCACATTCACCATGCAGAGCTTCCCTCTATATCCTATGGCTTGCACATCTTCTCTACTAAAGCTACTGTCTTTAAGCGCCGCCATCTTTTCCCATTTCCACTCTCTATCCTTCTTGTTCATGTCCCATTTCTCCATAGACCGCGCCACCTCACTCTGGTAGTGGGACCCGATCCCACTTGCCACGTAGATTGCGCTTCCCATTGAGCCGGCAGCGCACCACCTGTTGGAACCCAACAGACGTTAGTGGGAGGAAAATAAAAGGAAAATGCATAAAAGAAAATGCTGATTGTTGCGAAAAATGATGTTAACTAAAAAGTATCTGAGGAAAAAATGATGCTGATTGTTTTCTCTGGTTTTTCTTTTCTTTCCATAAATTCAGGATCCAAATTCAGTCTACTGTTTGGGCTTTTTCGGTTCAAGTCATGCATATGTGAAGGCCGAAGAGATATAACTTTAATCACAACCTGCGTGGGGTGGGCAGTGGTGGGCCGTAGAACCAGTGATTCGAATTGGACAGAGGGTCGAAGACCAATGGGCTAGACAGAGCCGGCAGGAACTGGTCGTCAGTGGCGGCAATAAGGACGAGTCGGCCAGCAACCGTCAGGGATTGGATCGGGAGGGTCCGGGATATGAATGACGGATGGCGGTGGAGGAGGCAGAGAGGTGGTGGAGGGCCCGGCAGCCTCCACCATGCCGACGAGACAGGGTCTAGAGAAAAGAACTCAATAGATTTAGAGTACTGCTGCTGGTGGTGGATTGTGGGGGAGAGAAGGGCGTAGAGAGAGAAGAAAGGAGGGAAAGAAGGAGAGTAGATGAGGCGGCGCCACGAGCGGCACATGGCATGGAGGAGTGAAGGGTGGAGGGACGAGAGGCAGAGCTGGGCAAGGTGGTTTGGCAAGCCTGGAAGGAGTAACATGGACTCGTGATCGTTTTCGTTGTGGTCGGAGTTGGTATTCTTGAAATACTTTGTGGGGTTGCAAATGGATATGGCTGCGGAAGTGGCTTCAGCCGTGGCCATGGGCAGATTGATGGGGAAAACACTTCTCCAGTTTAAATTAAAGGGTTCTTGGGGTGGTCCTCCTTTTATCCTCTTTGATTGGGAACTTCTCCTGTTTGAGGGACATTGCTTTGCTTCTTGGTTAAGTCCTCGTGTTTGTGGGACCGTTCTTATGCAATTTCTTTTTGTGTTTCAAAAGTTGTTTGTGTTTGGACGGCATAGAGCAGTCAGTTTTTAATGGATAGATTTTGGTAAAAGACTCTTTTTAGGAAGAGTATGTCTGAAATTGTGACCATTAATTATTGAGTTGAACGGTTGAGATAGGATTGCAGAGGCTTTCCTGTTGCAGAGAAGCCGTTTTCAAAAGTACAGTATGTGGTTAGGGATACACTCCAATTAAATACTCTAGGACTCACAATCTGGAGGAGGTGGTGGTGGTGTAAGGACCACATAGTGTTCATTCAGTAGCCTGAGGAAAAAAAGGAAAATTTCCCTCCTTAACCTTTTTGGTGGTGGTGGCCAATTGTGTTAGTTGAGGACTTTTATCAGCACACTCTCTTGGGATTTTGTCATATCTCTGTTTAATTTTCAATTCTCCAAATTAAGCCCCACATTCCACCTCCCTACCGATTGGCACATTGATTACGTTGAAACTTCAAACGTAAAGTTAGAAAAAGATAAAGGTAATTCCACCCAACCTTTATGAATGCTCTTGATTGATTCTTTCTATATTTTACCTCTTTTATTTAATTTTTTTTATTTTATCGTTGGCTGCAAACAAGCCAAGCCGAGCCGAGTTGAGTTTTGTCGAGCTCGGCTCGTTTACTAAACGAGTTAAAAACTTGAGCTCGAGCTCGGCTCAAGTCTTAACGTGTCGTGTTTAGTCATTTACTAAATGAGTCTCTTGAATCAAGCCGAGCCTCCTTTATTGAGCTAAACTTTCGTCAAACAAACCAAAAACTCGAACTCGTGAGCTGTTCGGTTCATTCACAGTCCGACGGTCATTGTTAGTGTGCTAATGCTTTTTATATACGGAAAATATAAAAGTTTGCGTAGAAAAGTGTAATGAAAAAAAGAAGACATGGTTAAAGATCTTTTTCTTTTCTAGGTCCTAACGTAAGGTCTTACGTCACTCAGTATCTAGGTAAGGCATCTTATTAGTATATTGGAGTCATGGGACCATTGTTGACTCTTCTTTTTTTTTTTTTTTGATCCGCATTGTTGACTCTTCTGAGTAGAGATAAGAACCAGGTGTCTTTGGAGAGAGAGGTTGATGTCTATCATGGATTGGCTGGGCAAATGAGCCGAATCGAGTCAGATTGTAGGGTGTTCAAGTTTGTTTAATAAATTATTAGTAATTTCGAGCTCGAACTCAATAAAAATTTGATGAGTTGAGCTCGAGCCAAATTTGTCGATACTTGAATCAAATTTGTTCACGAGCCTTAACAAGTCCAAGAAAGCATATATACTTGGGCATGCATATAGGTTTAGAGATGCAAATAAAACAGTAATTATGTACTTAAAAATATCATACATGTTAAAAATTATAAAAGCGCATACATATACAAATTTGTCGTACGTGTAAGAATGTATGCATGTACAAACAATGAGAAATTCATTATGTGCATATACAAGTTTTTTTTTTTTTGAACAGATGTGCATTTACAAGTTTGTACCTCGAATTATAAAACTTATCCTCTAGGTTCGCGAGTTTAATTAAACCGCATATTATTGCACTCAGGCTCGACTCATTTATTAAACGAGCCCAAAAATGAGGCACATGTTCAGTTCATTTAACAGACGATTCAAATTCAAACGATTATTTATCGAGTTGAGTGTCTTAACAGTTTTTGCGAACGGCTCATTGTAACTGCAGCCCTTTTGATAAGTGGTGGTTGTTTGATTAGTCCACTATACTTTAATTTCTTCTCCACGAAATGCAGTAAATTTATTTTCTTTCTCTATCGTATATACTCCAGTAGTAAAGTAATTGGAATGCATAATTTCTGTTAAGAAAGTCCAACTAGATTGATGCGATGGTGATACTTCATTGTTTCTGAATTGATCAAGCACAATAATGAGTATTCTTATTGATTTTCTTTTTTCTTATCGAGACAAAAGTGTTTATATTGATTTTTGCATTTTTCTTTGGCTAATGATTTCGTCACTCTCTTATTTGTTAATGTCACTCCTCTTTTTGTTTATGTCACTCCTCTTTAGTAAATTCGCCCTAATAAAAACAAAAAAAAAATTGACATTGATAAATAGGGGGTGGCAAAATCAATTGTCTTTTCTTTTTACTATTGAGCCAGGACATTTTATGTTTTGGTTTAAAAAAAGGAAATTGATTTCTACACTTTCTTTTTTGATATTTACACTCTTTTTTTGTCTTTTAGCAAAAAAAATTACACACACTTTTAACACTAAAATCCAAAAAAATGAATGTGAATATCAAAAAAGGATTTCCTAAAAAAACGCATGTTATGTTTTGATTCATGTGAATTGATGATATTAATTTTTAATATGCAAACAAGTACACCAATAAAAGGGTAAAAATATAAATTACATGATTTGAGACGGGTTGTGAACGTAAAAAAGGAGAAGTTCTTCGGTGCTGGGTAGGCATGGGCTACGTGGTGTTGAGTACCATCTCGGCTGTCCAAATATGTTTTGGACAGCTCAAATCTGTTTGGGTAATTTTTTTAGTATAAAATTATCAAAATACTCCCTCAAGCCCAAATCATGTTTGGACGGCCCAAGTCTGTTTGGATAATTTTTTTCGTATAAAATTATCAAAATACCCCCTTAAGCCCAAACAGATTTGGGCCGTCTAAAACACGTTTAGACGGTGGAAATACGTGCTCGGCACCACGTGGCCCTTGCCCACCTGACAATGAAAAATTTCTCGTAAAAAAGGGAGCTTGAAAAGGAGTGCTAGGTCATGGTGTTCGGACAAATAAGCCAAAGTGACTTATTTTTTGTCCTTATTCAAATTTTTTTCGTATCACTTGGCTTATTGTCATTTTTTTGGGAATTATTCTATCCTCACGACAAGAGGAATCTAAAAAGTAAAAAATTTTGACCGAAATCCAATTTTTTTTGAATAAAGACGAAAATAAATCAATAAGCCAATTTTTTCGTCTTTATTAAAAAAAATTTGGATTTCGGTCAAATTTTTTTACTTTTTAGATTCTTGTCGTCGTGAGAATGCAATAATCCCCAAAATATTGACAATAAGCCAAGTGATACGAAAAAAATTTGAATAAGGACAAAAAATAAGCCACTTTGGCTTATTTGTCCGAACTTAGGTACGCGTGATGTGAATCTCGTGTGTTTACTTATCTCTTGGTCGTGACAAATTACATATAGCTGTTTATAATTACATTTGGTCGCGTTAAATTACAACTGGCCGCATATTATTGAAAGCGTGATTACCATTCGCGAATCTCATGCATTATAAGCTTCTTGGCGGTTACGAATTACACTTGGCCGAGTGAAATTACAATTGGCCGTAAATTATTGAAAGCGTGATTTCCATTTGCAAATCTCGTGTGGTTACAAGCCTCTTGCCCGCGTTGATTTACACTTGACAGCTTATAATTACACTAGGCCGCTTGGAATTGCAACTAGCCGCTTATAAACCGCGCACATTGGAAACGCGCGTTTATATTCGTTTTGAATGCTAAACTAAACAGGCCTCTGTTTTCAGGGACCTCGCATCCTGGGAACTTTTTGGGTTAATGCAATCACATATGTACGATATCCGAACGTTCTTCGCAGATTCAATCCAAGTATTGCCTTTCCCTACTCCCGTATTAACCTCACGTGTCGTCGTATTAGCTCCCTGTACCAGTTCAATTCAAGGATCACAAGTTGTTTCAAGGGTGGGGATATCGAGGCTGCGCGCAAAGTGTTTGATGAAATGCCCCAGAAGAACGTGGTGACTTGGAACCGCATGGTATCCGGGTACGTTAGGAACAAGATGATCCGCGAGGCTCGTGAGGTTTTCGACACCATGCCAAGTAGGAATCTTGGACCGCGATGGTAATTGGGTATGCAAAGTGTGTGAGGTTGGAAGAAGCGCGAAATTTATTTGATGGAAGAGATGATAAGAATGTAGTATGTTGGAATGCTATGGTAACTGGGTAGTATATTGTAAATGGAAGAGTGGATGAGGCTAGGGAGTTGTTTGATGCTATGCCAGTTAAGAATGATGTGTCTTGGGCCATTCTTCTAGAAGGATATTTCCATCATGGGATGATAGACGAAGCCGAGGAGTTGTTTGATCAAGCTCCAGTGAAGGGTGTTTCACTTTACAATGCTATGTTGTCTGGTTATGTTGACATGGGATGTCTTGAAGCTTCGGGAGCGCTATTTTCGAGAATGTGTGATCACGATGTGGGTTCGTGGACTACGATGATAACTTGCTTGTCGAGAGCTGGGGATATGGAAAGTGCTAGGGTCTAGTTCGAAGATATGCCTAATAAGGAAGCAGTCGCTGGAATAGCTATGTTTCGTGGTTATATACATAACCATCGTGTTGAGGATGCTCGGAAGTTATTAACTGAAATGCCTCATCGGGAGACTGTAGCTTGGAATTAAATGATATTGGGCTATGTTCAGAATGGAAAGTTGGAAGATGCTCTTGACTTGTTCACGCAGATGCCGAGACCAAACATTGTGTCGTGGAACTCAATACTGCAGAGATATGTGCAACAAGGTGATATGCTAGAAAGTTTTTTGATGAAATGCCATTAAAAGATGAAACTTCATGGAAGATAGTGATTGGAGGATATCAAAGCGATGAAACTTTTGTTTTGTATTCACATATGTTGCAAAGTGGATTCAAACCTGATCAAGGAACCCTTGCCACTGTAATCCCCGTATGTGGTGCACTTTCTGCGCATGCTTGGCGATGATCAATGTACCCATATGCGATCAAGGTCAGTTTTGAAAGTGATACTGTTGTTATTAGTTCGTTAATCTCTATGTATGCCAAATGTGGCTTTTTGAATGATGCTGTTTTAGTGTTTGAAAGGATGATTGATAGGAGGAATATAGTAGCTTGGAACGCAGTAATTGCGGCACAAGTGTGTCATGGTTGTGCTTTTGAAGCCCTCAATCGCTTCGTTTCAATGATTAATGCTGGATTTGCACCAGATCATGTGACTTTTACTGGCATCTTGACTGCATGTGCTCATTCAGCTCTAATTGATGAGGGATGGAAGTACTTTAAGGCTATGCAGAACTACTGGAATCTAATTCCGAAGCCAGAACATTGTGCTTGCATGGTTGATCTCCTCGGTAGATCAGGGTTGCTGGCAGAAGCTTATGAATTAGTTAAACAACTGCCAGTGGATCTCCCAGTATATACATGGGAAACCTTACTAAGTTGTATCTTGACTGCATGTGCTCATTCAGGTCGAATTGATGAGGGATGGAAGTACTTTAAGGCTATGCAGAACGACTGGAATCTAATTCCGAAGACGGAACATTGTGCTTGCATGGTTGATCTCCTTGGTAGATCAGGGTTGCCGGCAGAAGCTTATGAATTAGTTAAACAACTGCCGGTGGATCTCCCAGCATATACATGGGAAACCTTACTAAGTTGTTGTAGAGTTCATGGAAATTCTGGACTGGACAACTTGTTTCGCAAAAGCTTGTAATAGGCAACCGTCAGATGTACTTGCATCAAATATATATGTTGTGAAAGGGATGTGGGAAGATACAGCTAACACCCTGGAAAAACTTAACCATAGTGAATTCAAGAAAGAAGTTGCATGCAGTTGGATTGAGCTAAAGGGCCAGGTCTGTCAATTTATGAGCAATGAAAAATCTCATCCTGGAATGGAGGACATACACACAGTTAGAAAGTCTTTCTGTTATCCTTGATGAATTCGGATGATAAAACATTTTTGGCTGCATTTTTTTTTTCTTCACTGTAAAATAGTCTCCATGTATTCCTTCCCATTCTACATTGCAGTGGTTTTTGGATTATAGCCAATAAATAATCTGGTTTTAGTGGCATCACAGTAGTGTTCTTTAATTGTTTTGGTGTAAAAATTCTGCAGAATTTGTAGGAGAATTTTTGTTTGCAATCTGCCTTTGGGATATGGCTGTGCATTCAATCCTGGGTATCACTCAATGTATTCCAGTATATGGTTTTGAAGAAGTTATTTCTGAAGTGGTGGTCTTTGAATTCCTTTCTTGACGAGAGAACTGTTGAGTTTATATTTGACTTCTCAGATTTTTCCAATATGCATTTTGATTTGACTCTTTCAGACTGCATATAATGGATAATGTTCGAGTCGCAAAAGATGAACCAAGCTTGGCCTTTATGTTGTGCGTACCATGATTCTAAAAGGTCCCAGGGAAGTAAACCTTACTAACTGAGGTCCCAGAAAAGTAAACCTTACTGTTGCAAATGTACCAGTTCAAAGGAAAATTTTGTACCAGTCCTTACCCTTATTTAGTAGTCGAACTTTCTTGAAATAGCTGTTGTTCATGGAATGAATGCCATGTTTCTTATGGATTGATTGGTGCTGATATGCATTTCAATCTTCTTGCTGCTATGTTTAACCTTTATCTTTTTTTGCATGCGCCATTGATCTCATTACCTACGGCTTTGTCAGAGGGTCCTGCAAGAGCACCATACCTTATGATCTCAGCTTGACAGTAGGTTCTTCAATACCAGCTAAAAGCAAGATGCCGCCTAGGCAACTGGTATTTTTTGTTTCGTTTCCCTGACAAAATTGCCAGTTTGTCATACCATACCTCTTTTTGATTATATTGTTTCTTAATTGCCCCGAGGAAGAAAAGTGATTATGTCTTGTTTGCATTCCATATCCATTGTCAAGAGGTACACATTTGTGCACATTGCTATTGGAGCATCACGTGGCCTTTCTCCAATAGCACTTGTTTCCTTCTACCGTATGAGATAAAAAGAAGTTGATTTATTTTCCTTTAACCCTCCTTCCATAAGAAATAATTTTAACTTTCAAGTGTCAACTAAAAAATCAAATAGGACATCAGATGAGATCAGCTTATGGGAAGGATAATACAGCTTGGGTGTTCTGAATAATTATCTGCAATGAATTCTTTTATTTTCCATCTTTATCCTTGTCTTTTCTTAATTTCCTTCCTTACAACCGAGGACTATTTATGATTGCTTTCCTTAACTGCCCTTGGCTAGTTTATTCCACCTCATCTATAAATCACAATCTGCCTCTCGGAGTTGTACCATTGAATGATCAGAATTCTGCTCTTCAACGGCTAGCATAGTTTATTTTGGTCTACCGACTCTTGTTCTTTTTAACTCACAGAAGTTATCTCGAAATCGTTTGCTGGCTTTTGGACTGATATATGTAGGGGGATTCACGTGCCTATGCTGACTTCATTTGGATATACTGTGGCAATATCTTTGTGCATCCACTCCAAACTACAAAAGCAACCTCTCCAAATTCTTGGCTGTCCAACAAGCAGTGATGTCAGACATGCATATTTTGCCAACTCTTTGCTGAGGTCCTTCATTGGTTCGTTTAGAGATTTTGTTTTTAATTGATTTTGGATTCACCTTGCCAGTATTTTAACTGATATTTTCATACGTCTTTCCTTCCATTCGACTGTCATCCTTCACACATAATGGGGCCCACTTCATATGTGGAGGGATGCAGAAGATAGGAATTTGACTGCAGAAATAGCAAGTTTCTAGCTTAATGAAATGGGTAAGTTACTTAAATACGACTTTCGTTTGAGCCAAACCGATTTAGTAGTCCTACAGAGATAAAGTGGGAAATGGATAACACAGTATGCAGTGCGATCAATTGTGTTATCTACTTTTCTTAAGCCTGTGAAATAAGATTAGAGTGTGCGGCCTATCGTATGCCAGTGTGCTGGGTGAGGGGATCTTGTTTTTATCCCCATACTGAGACAGCAAACCATAGTACCCAATCTTAGGATTATAAAATGGTGCAAGCGGGTAGGATAGCCGATAGATTTTCAACTCTTAGAAGTTGGCCCTTGTGGAAAGCTATAATAAGAAGCCAAATGAGCCTTTTGAGGCCATTCAATGTGATCTGTAAAAGTCTTGACTTTAGTTGGTGCAGCTTTTGAGAGAGAGAGAGAGAGAGAGAGAGAGAGAGAGACCAATAAATAAGAAAAAGGTGGGGGAGTAGTTTAATAAATAAGAAAAGGTAGAGTTGTTGGTTGGGGAGACGTTTCAATTGAGTAGTTGTGATTCACAGGACATGAGCACTTTCCACAGGGATTTCTAACCTCTTTTTGGTTTAAAGAATCCAAAAGGTGACTTTTTGCTTGGCATCTTCTTGATCCTCTTCATGTGACCTTTTTCCCCCGGAATTCTTATATGCAAATTCCGAAATTTTTATGCTTGGCTCCTTCTTGATTCTCCTCATGTGATCTTTTAATCTCTCTCTCATCCTATATTTTATTCCCCGGGTTACATCTGTATCTCATCAAATTTGTATGTATATGCATGATTTTTCACCAATTTTCGCACCGTTAATCCAATCCATCCTTCAATCTATTGTTTAGACGAATCAGACCGATAGGTAAAACCGTAAAAGTCATCCATTTAATTGTAGTTTCTTCTTATTCCCTAGTATATCAGTCACCGTTTTGCCAAAGACATTTTCCCCTCTATTCTCCTGTTCATAGTGAAACATCTAATGAATGACGATTGAGAGCTTCATTCTTGTGTTTTTTAGTATTTTGGGATAGAATACTTAGTTTCTTTGTTTATGAACCTTTATCATTGATGATCGATTGCACATGCCTTGTCCATGCTCTCCACATGGAATAAATAATTCAGCGGATTGAGTGGCATATGTTGTTGATGGGGCATATAAATCTGTAACAGTGTAACGATGCTGAGTGTATGTATCGAAACACATACTAGTGGAACTCTCAGGTAGACAAGAGCTACATGCCAAGACATGACAACTAATGTAGGCCTTTGTTATTGTAATATAGGTAAGAAGTTGGATTTATATGCATCAAAAGTTGCAGAAGTGTCCGAATCCGTATCTGTGTCTTTTCATAAATTTTACTGTTGATTCACTCTGTACGTACTACGTACAGGTGTATGTATCTCTATTCCGACAGGCTAACCCTAGGTAATATATGAACCCCAACCAGTTCCATCTCCGGCGGCGGATTCACAACCCAAGTTCTCGGTGGTGTTGCCGCCACATCCACCACCACAATCCTCCCACCGCCACCACAAACCACACAAACCCTCCCCCTTCCAGCCACTATCTGCTCAGCCCCTTTCAACAGCACTGACTCCTCCAACACCACTTCCCACGTATCGTTATCAGCGTCATACCTCCTCAGTTCACCCCTTTCCTCGTCCACGACAAACATCTCATCCTCTCCATCCACGGTGGCCGCCACCGCTCCACTCCACCCTGCCAGCATTCCCTCAGGCATGTGCTCCCACTGGTCTTTTGCTACGTCGTAGACGCTGCCTTGTTTGATGCTTTTGCCCTTCACATTCACCATGCAGAGCTTCCCTCTATATCCTATGGCTTGAACATCTTCTCTACTAAAGCTACTGTCTTTAAGCGCCGCCATCTTTTCCCATTTCCACTCTCTATCCTTCTTGTTCATGTCCCATTTCTCCATAGACCGCGCCACCTCACCCTGGTAGTGGGACCCGATCCCACTTGCTACGTAGGTTGAGCTTCCCATTGAGCCGGCAGCGCACCACCTGTTGGAACCCAACAGACGTTAGTGGGAGGAAAAAAAAAAGGAAAATGCTGATTGTTGCAAAAAATGAAGTTAACTATAAAGTATCGGAGGAAAAAATGATGCTGATTGTTTTCTCTGGTTTTTCTTTTCTTTCCATAAATTCAGGATCCAAATTCAGTCTACTGTTTGGGCTTTTTCGGTTCAAGTCATGCATATATGAGACCGAAGAGATATAACTTTAATCACAACCTGCGTGGGGTGGGCAGTGGTGGGCCGTAGAACCAGTGATTCGAATTGGACAGAGGGTCGAAGACCAATGGGCTAGACAGAGCCGGCAGGAACTGGTCGTCAGTGGCGGCAATAAGGACGAGTCGGCCAGCAACCGTCAGGGATTGGATCGGGAGGGTCCGGGATATGAATGACGGATGGCGGTGGAGGAGGCAGAGAGGTGGTGGAGGGCCCGGCAGCCTCCGCCATGCCGACGAGACAGGGTCTAGAGAAAAGAACTCAATAGATTTAGAGTACTGCTGGTGGTGGTGGATTGTGGGGGAGAGAAGGGCGTAGAGAGAGAAGAAAGGAGGGAAAGAAGGAGAGTAGATGAGGCGGCGCCATGGGCGGCACACGGCGTGGAGGAGTGAAGGGTGGAGCGACGAGAGGCAGAGCTGGGCAAGGTGGTTTGGCAAGCCTGGAAGGAGTAACATGGATTCGTGATCGTTTTCGTTGTGGTCGGAGTTTGTATTCTTGAAATACTTTGTGGGGTTGCCAATGGATATGGCTGTGGAAGTGCCTTCAGCCGTGGCCATGGGCAGATTTATGGGGAAAACTCTTCTCCAGTTTAAATTAAAGGGTTCTTGGGGTGGTACTCCTTTTATCCTGTTTTGATTGGGAACTTCTCCTGTTTGAGGGAGATTGCTTTGCTTCTTGGTTAAGTCCTCGTGTTTGTGGGACCGTTCTTATGCAATTTCTTTTTGTGTTTCAAAAGTTGTTTGTGTTTGGACGGCATAGAGCAGTCAGTTTTTAATGGATAGATTTTGGTAAAAGACTCTTTTTAGGAAGAGTATGTCTGAAATTGTGACCATTAATTATTGAGTTGAACGGTTGAGATAGGATTGCAGAGGCTTTCCTGTTGCAGAGAAGCCGTTTTCAAAAGTACAGTATGTGGTTAGGGATACACTCCAATTAAATACTCTAGGACTCACAATCTGGAGGAGGTGGTGGTGGTGTAAGGACCACATAGTGTTCATTCAGTAGCCTGAGGAAAAAAAGGAAAATTTCCCTCCTTTACCTTTTTGGCTTTTTGTAATTGGCTACACCCTTGGGTCAAAATGGACCATTTATAGTTACCAATTTTTGGGTTATCAGGTTTGACATATCTCTTCCCCTAAATGCATTAAGAGCATTCACAATGGTAATAATCAAAATCAATAATCAAAATATGCTACGCCAGCATTTAATTAGTTCATAATCAAATTTAATAACATCTACCTCCACATTAGTTATTTTTGCATCCCTAACTAAAAAAACCCCACAATACATAATACATATCTGTCCAATCGCAAACGAGTTCCAATCACGCATCCGACCACACCAAATTATTTGTCTTGATGAGACAATTCCAATGTGGGGTGTTTTTGAGTTATTGAGTTTTGGTCATTGGTCATTGGTAAAAGTTGTTAAATTTGGTTATGGAATGAGTGAAATTTGGTTAATTATTAAAAGAATTATAACTTTGCTTATTACAATGTGGAGTGTTTTTTTTAATATTGTTGTTAAATTTGCTTATCCACGCTTATTTGCTTATTACAATGAGATGCTCTAATAGCTCCTAATTGGCTACATATCTCATGTGATAATGCATCAGTAAAAGAAGATGCTTCACTTGTCATATCTCTTCCTAAATGCATCACTATTGATATGAAAATAACTGTTGGAATTTGTAAACATCTCTATAGGACGTGGATGACATCCTAAATAGTAATGCTCAGCTCAGTTCGATTGGTCGCACACTCGCACTATTAGCAACACATGTTTAATAACATAGGACGAGTGATGTACCGGATCAATAGTCGATTCTTGTACATTACAAACTTTATTAGGTTATTGGTCATATGATACAGATATAATTTATTCACCAACTGAGCTAAAGAAAATTCCAACATAAACCAAAATAATCCTGGCTTACTTTTTTCTCAACCTTGGCTTGAACCATAAGGTTGTGACACTTTTAGGGCACTACCGCACAATGAGTAGGCATGCATAACGTTATGATGCTGCCAAATGGCAAGAGTATTCTTTTATGTCTCTGTTTCCACTTTTTTCAGTCCAAAAGACAACAGTTTCTGTCTCCATAGGCGCATGCGTGGGGGT
Source organism: Rhododendron ovatum (assembly GCA_019656835.1). NCBI lineage: Eukaryota > Viridiplantae > Streptophyta > Magnoliopsida > Ericales > Ericaceae > Rhododendron > Rhododendron ovatum. The sequence goes on along the minus strand of CM033794.1, from coordinate 7,089,381 downwards.
GAGAAAAAGGGTGGCTTTGCTTCTGTCACCAGCTATTTTTTTTTTTTAAGAAGTCATTCATACACCATAAATCTATCGAGCAATACAGATTTCAGAAAAGATACAAGCAAAAATCAGAGCTACCTAAACTTCAATCTCAGGCACTTATTATTGAAGCAGGCCCCACGATATCGCCGGTACTTAAGAACTAATCTAGGTCTAGATAACAGATGATCTAAAAGATCCACAGCTCAAACCTTAAAAACTAAGCACTGTTGAAATCTAAAAGCGAACAACGACAATATCAACTACAAGCTAATTACTCTCATGGACTAATCCACAAGGGTCACCGGCTAGGACTAGACGAGAGCCGAAACACCCGAACTAGAGCAGTGGAGAGACTCCAAGGCGAGCCTCCGCTGACATAGCGAGCTCCGAACACACCGACCGCGATTCAAACGCACTGTTATGCCCACAGCGACTGTAGACCAGCCTTCTTCCAGCCGAACTGTTGCGTAGCCAAACCAACACCACCGGACCACCACCAACCCCTGTTACACCATCGAACCACCATCAGTCCCAAACAAAAAAAAACTGGGGGGGGGGGGGGGAAGTCTTAACCCAACCGCACACCTTATTACCTCGTCGACGACCCCAAGCAAGACAGATCTGGACCGCCGTGAGGAACCAAGGACTATTGAATCGCCGGACAAAGCCGCCACTAGGGGGAATCTTGCCTGACCAAACAACAAACGCACCCAAATCGAGAGCACGGAAAGCCAATCGGCGGGAGACTACCTAGACAAGGAGGGCGGGGGAAAGAAAAAGAGAGAGGAGGGAGGGAGAGAGGCGGAGGCCTCCCCAGCGGCGGTAGCAAGGGTTTCTACTGTTGGGAGAGCTTTTTAGTATTTACTTTTCTACGAATGCAGTATTCGTACTATCCTTCTGTCACCAGCTACAATCATAACAATTGGCTACCATCATAGAAACAAATTCCATCATAGAAGCAATTTTATTCAAAGTACTCTGATCACTTAATGATGATAGAGTAGTTTCCTTTCCTAATCTTGATCAATAGCTATGAGTACCCTTAAGCTTGAAACGAATGGTCACCAGCTGGCTCATCCAGCAGCAGTTAATCCTGCGTCGGAGGTTCCTGTTAGGATCAAGCGCTTACGAAAGCCGCAGGTAGTAGTAAAGACGCAACTCTATTTTTTTATACTAAAACGTAGCAAGTCCCAAGCGCCACGGTTCGACCCGCAGGATGCTTGCCCGCGACCTACATTTCCGAATTTAAATTGACGGAGAAACATCGACATCCTTAATACTAGTAAGCTAGCACGCTAACTTAATATAGACAAACTATCAATGAGAAGGCCACAATTAATTAAGGAGGCCGGCCGATATCGATGAAGATTTGTCCCACAAACATAATCTTTGTGTATAATCTCATCTAACATGCATGATGAGGAACATGCATTTGTAAAATCAGAATATAATTAACTCTTGAATCACATAAACTTCACTGCGCCAATCATCAATCCAAGCTAATTCATTCATACTTATACAGTAACATTCCAATCTCATTGCTTAATTGGAAGGGTGGGAAATGATATTTCCAAATCTACTGTGATATAAATGCACCATAAATTTATTTTCGTCGTCCAAAGATCATATTTTGAAGTTTCACTGGACCTTGTGTAAACAAACTATATAACCGTGCATTTATAAGAAAGTGGAATAGAAATATGATCTCATTTTCATCGAACTAATACCACCATTTCTGTAGCCATCACAAGTTCTGGGTGATTGATCCATGAGAGGCTTCCCATCATCTCACACTTTCCTGCAAAATAGGTCGGTTTTTCGCCAGAAATAAAACGCATCTTCCCAGATGGAAGTATTTTCAAGATGAAGCCGCTAGGGTCAACGGCATTTCACATTCCTTGGAGGAGGCGACCGATACATCACCGGCACCTCCGTCGTGGTGGCCATCCCGGCTACTACCGCCGCCTCCCTCGTCCATGACAACCACCGCCCCGAACTGCACTTGCCGCTTTCCGGTGGGAGAATTCACCGGAGAGTCTCGCACGGACGATGACGCGCGCTTCGCGGTGGCGGCGGGCGGTCTTCTGCTGACGTCGCGGTTGACACCCCGTCCGTCGTCCCGCCGGAAGCAGGGTTTGATGAAGGTGTAGATGTAGGTGAAGAACCAGAAAACCCATGGGAAGCTTATCAAGATCAATGCCAAGATTGGAAACCAGGGCTGTGAGCCGTTCACATCGAAAAGCCACATAATGAGGAGGATTCCACCGGTTATAGAGGAAACGAAGAACACCCCAGAGATGATGGGGACTCTAAGATCTCCATGCCCTTCCTCCTCCATTGTTGTTTTTTCATGCAAGACAATATATCCTCTCTCTCTCTCTCTCTGACCTCTTTTCTCTTTCTCTCTCTATCTTCCTTGGAAGTTTGTACAGGGATCTTTTTCTCTCTGCATCAATTTCTTTCTGTTTTTTTTTTTTTTTATCCTCTCCCTTGTTTGTTTCTCTATCTAGGGTTTGAGTTGCAGAAATCCAAGGACCCTGCAATGAGGTGGATGAACTCCCAAAAAAGAGCGTTTGAAGCGGGTGGTTTGTTTTGCATCCCAGTGTCTGGCTAAGATTTTATGTAGGAGTTCTATTTTGAATATCAAGAGTGCTACACCCTCCCTTCCAGAATTTAGTCCATTTTTAAAAAAAATAATGTTATGGATACGCCTACCAGCCATTTTCCAATCACTCATCTCTCACATATGTATGGACCCATCCCACAATTAAATGTGTTGGACTGATGCATATGTAAAAGAGAAGTGATCGGTATAAAATTACGTAGCATTGTTTCTTTTGAATGTCATAATCTCGTCTATTTTGACTAGTCAAGGAGAAAATAGTCAGTCATTTCCCTATGCGCCCTTCCTCTAATATTCAAGTTCTCACACGGGAGTGGAGGGGAAATTACGCGTTGGAAAAGATCGAAGGGTGATTTTGGCCATTTATGTTATTCTTAAAGGATACTTATGGCGCTCCGTTAAAATGTTGGAATCCTAAAAATGGACGAAAGGAATAATAACAATCCCCATACATTTCACCTCAAGATTTGTATATTTTGATTTTATTACTACCATGTCAGAAGTACATTAAAACTAAGAGCAAAATTGAAGATAAAGAGATACATAGCCTTTTGGGCGTGTTTCTTGTCAATTGCATCGCACCGGCCACTTATTAGCAATCAGATGTGAACTAATTCTTTTTGTTTTTCGGGTAATGCAAAAGTGTTCCAAGCTAATTTGCGCGCCCCTCGAACTAATCTGTACGACCCCTCTCACAACCGTTTTACATGCTTACACATGCAAACGAGGAAAATCAAATTTGAGACCTAAAGTCTTAGGTCCAGCTCCTTGGGGATAACCGGATGTGAACTTTGACAAAACAACACCACATAAAACACAATTGCATTCGTAATGTCTGTAGAGTCTAATAGTCTATAGACTACATAGCACTCAACAAATCCTTGTATATCAAATCTTGTTATCATAGGTCTTCTGCGTTTTCTTCATTCGCATATACACGAGTGCTTTGCTCATTTACGAGTTTACGTTTTCTTCATCGGCTACTTTTTGACCTAATGTTCATTTGATTTGAATTACGGACAAATACAGGAAAGGCATGTAAATCTCAAGTTCTATATCTACAGCAATTACTAGAGCTATTCAAGCCCAATGATGGTAAGCTGTTTTAGAGCATAGTTAACAGTCTCAGATTAACAAACACAAGGAGTGCAACATAATGCTAGCGCAGATAATAAAATACCCAGAATTGGCTGGTATACCGTTCACTAGCACTGTTAAATTGGTGACAATGAGACAAGGCTCCAGGCATAACCATGGGAGACGGAATGCAGTGAATCCAGGTAACGGCTTCCAATTAAGAAGGTCGCTCCAGTCTCGACATTGTGAGCGATAAAGGGGCCTGGGTTGTGAAAGAGACGGAAGACTACCACTTGCCCATTGTTCACCCAAGCTTTTGGCAGGAAACACATAAAATCAGCACGCCGAGAAAACCAGCCCTTGAACATGCCACTTGATTTATATTTCGGAACATCAAAGTCAAACGTGTAGAGCTTCCTCCATCCGCCACTTATGGGATCAGACAATTCCCATACATTCAATATGGTTCCAGATTCTAACCGAACTATACAAGAAAGATAGTTGCGCCTAACTAGGTAAGAGACAGCATCTTTATCACTGCTATGTGGAACTGTTGGGCCAGGAAACTCATAAAATGTTTCAGATTGTACATCCAAAGCAACAATTGAAGCATACCGGTTGTAAATGAGATAAAGAAATCCGACAGTAGATAGTCTAATATTAGGAGAGTAATTTCGACCAAGATCAGATAACTTTTTACTATCAATCAGTCTCCATGCTTGATCTTTTCCAACAGTAACTACCATCCAATCGAAGAATTGGCACCCGTGGGACAAACAGGTGAACACAACCTTATATTCTCTTGCTAAATGAGAACATGCTAATGAGTAATAAAAATGAGCTGGACGGCAACCAGGTGGAGGTGGCGGAAGAGTTACCTTTTGCTTTGTGAGAGGATTAGCAACACATACCGCTTGATTATTAGTAACATGATTCCCATGAACCATCCTGTTCTGCCCTTCTGTAAACAGTACTAGACCATCACATGTAGCGTCAATCCGATGTCGAAATGGATATCCTAACTCTATCGACCTCGTAGCATTCATTTTCCCCACCTCGAAGTATTGAGTTCGCGCACTACCATTGTTGTCGACGATCAGGCCAACACTAGAATGAATCAGCTGTTCTTGAATGAAAACAGGGTCACAGACTATGTTATACCACTGCCGACAAACATACCTCATTGAATTGTAAAGAATATCGGCCGGAATCCAAACAAGGATGTTGAATATGATCTCTACGGGAAGGGAAAGTATGATGCTTCTCTTCTTTTCCTTAGTACATTCAGCGGTCTTATAATGTGTGTGACCAACTCTCTCAATTGGAACTTTTCCTCCAGTCATCTAACAAATTATGATACATAAACCTGCCAGATCAGACAAAGTCTTGATCCAAAATTAGAAAACTAAAGCCACTAAGGAGACCAACGCTCCTAAACAAAAAATCACCAGCAACTGAGTACTAAATCCATTTCATTGGCAATTGGCGGTCCTTTGAAGATTACTTCACAAAGGTTTGCTAGTTTAGAATGCTTATCAATGAAGTACGAACAAAATGACAAGTTAAACCAACATGATTCTAAAAACCAAATAGTTTTACACATTTAGACAATATGGGTTTCATCCGGTTAGTCTGTGCCAACTGAGAACCAAGCTAACACATGCTTCAAGAAATTAGGAACCACATCAGACAGTAAAACATCTGGAACCTAACCATAAACTGTTTCGTTTCACAGCTCTATCACTAAATATATATCTAGTTGGCCATAAATGATTCCCTAGGGCTGCAAATGAACCGAGATGTTCGTGAACTGTTCGAGAAGCGACTTGTTCAAGTTTGATTGAGGTACCAAACGAACCAAACCTAAATCTCAATTTTAAGCTTGTTTAATAAATGAGATGTACCTAAACCTAATAGTATTCAGCTCGATTAGGCTCGCGAACTAGGAATATATGTATGGATCTCATAAATTTCACTTATAACCTTGAATCCGTACAAACTTTTACATTCACATAATGATAATTTTATTACTTCTACATGTATAAACTCTTAAACGTACAATAAACATAAATTTTTTTTATGTTTTCATAATGTTTAATATTTTTGACTCGTTAAGGCTCGCGAACAAGTTTGAATTTGACTCAAATCTAAGGAAGCTCGGCTCGTCAAATTTTTATTGAGTTCAAGCTCGGCTTGAGTTTGCTTAAATACTTGATGAACGAACCTAAAGCTCGGCTCGGTTTGGCTCATTGGCAGCCTAATTCCTACCCAATTACAACCATTCCAAAAGTCTACAAACGATTTCCCAATATTTCTACCAGTCCATACAACTAAATACAAATCGCACGACGTTCTCTAAATTCATGCTTTCACCCCTCCTTTTTGGTCGGGAAACTAGCGCTTTTCCAAATGCCTACGTCAATGAAAAAAGACTACAAAAGCATCGAAATCAAGATCAACAAGTCGTCATATCCCCTCCCGCATTCAAAACCCTAGCTAGAAGCAACAAACTCAAAGCCAAGCAAACAATAAAATGGCATTTTCAATAGTATCAAGCAACAAACAGGTGATGGGTTTCTATTACCTTGTTCGACTTCTTCCGCCTTTGGGGGTTTTAATCTCTCTCTCTCCCTCTCCCTCTCTCTCGCCCTCGGGAAAAGAATGCTTGGGAATAAAAGAAAGGACCAAAGTGAAAAAAAGAATAACTCTTCCCAAATCTATGCAATTTCTGAACAAATCATACATTTCGATTAATCAGATTGTTTAAGGTAAAAAATTGAGAAGTGCCTAGCTAGAGAATGAGGATTCTGGGACCAAGTTGATGCCAAGCTGGCCTCTTTTTCCTTTGTTCTATTATAGCTGATGTGAGTTAATTAAGGCTCCTTCCTTTTTTATTAACGACTCTCTTCTGTAAGTGTATTTTTTTTTTTTTGCAAAAATATATTTATATTTGCAGGAAAATGGCGTTAATAAAAAAAAAGAATAGCAAAATCATTTCCCTTAATTAATGTGCATCTTGAGTCCAGCTTATACATCTTTTCGTTTTTTTGGATCACAGTTTATACATCAGTGGAGATTAATAAAGTGTTAATATGTTAGTCAACCGGTGTTTTGTCAAACTACAAGTTTTACGAATTTGTTTTTGAAGATTAGAATCCAAATCGATCAGCTTTGAAAAACAGTTGTATATATTTTTTATTCTCAAAAGACAAAACAAAAGCAGAAAATGTAACAACTACACTTGTGACAGCTGCCGATGCACCAGAATCTAGAGGAATTTTACAGTGCCGAGCGGGTATTGTCGACGTGGCACCCGCTCGGCGCACCCGAGCCGTCCGATACATTTTTGGACGGTTCGGATTAAAACACTCTCTCTCCTCTCATCCCAACATTTTCTCTCTCCTTTTCTCTCTCCAAATCTAAGCCGTCCAAACACGTAATGGACAGCTCGGATGCGCGAACGGACACCACGTGGTATCCGCTCGGCATTGAAAAAATTTCCCATAATCTAAAATAGTACTCCAAAAATATCAAAAAACACCTTTACATTGCAAGTTGGGGGGTTTTCTATCTCTAACATAGCCCTAAAATAAGCACTACTGTTACCAATTTTTTAAGTTATGACAATGTTTATGAATTTTTTCACGAGTTTTTCTATACATGCATTACTCAAAAAAAAACATCCACCATGGTGAAAAATTCACGAATCCACGCTGCCCCGAATGTGCCCTTAGGCACCCATCACCGGAAAGACATTGATAAAGTCCAAACAATGCTTGAACTTGATCACCTCCGTTAACATATTTGCCGAATTGTTTGCGGTACTAATTTTCTGAACCATTATGTCCCGGTCTTCCATGACCTCTCGGATAAAGTGATAACAAACTTCTATATATATGCTTCGTCCGGGAGTGATCGTAACACTTCGGTTTTTGAAACATCATATAGTAAGTAATAATTACGAAAAAGAGGAATTTAATTTAGAAAATACATACTCGTTATAAGTTTGAAATTCTGATGAGTCTCCAGAATAATACTCCACCACAAAACCAAACTTAATTTGGTGGATATGGAGGCAAATAAACTTTAGTATCGGTCGAGATCTGACTCGATGAAATCTAGAACTTCTTAAACACAAATTCTAACGGTGGTGTATCTTCTACTATTCGTACTTTCTTCTTCTTACGAGCAGTAAGAATAAACTTTCTGGCTGATTTTCGATCGAGCAACATTAATGGAGTCTGATGAATTATGCTTAGGCCCGGGATCTCGGAGCGCAAGACTGTGGTGCGCAACGAGAGCCGTCCATATCTATCTACAATTTATCAATGATATATCCAGATTCTCACCATATTGTAGGTACTTTTAGGTATATGGGGGTATTTCATTTGATTTAATTAGCCCACAAAAATTATTTTTGAATTGCTCGGATTGCGCACTACACCCCTGTAGTGCACCGACAGGATACCGAAACGCCTCTTACTATGTGATGACTGGGGGATGGTGCTAGCCGAACGGTGTTGTGCCCTATAATGTGCCAATTCGAGTCATCCGTTCGGTAATCCAACGGTCTAGATCTCATCTCCTTCGTGTAGCATCCAAGCCATTCAATATCGAGATGAAATTTGGACCGTTAGATTGCTGAACGGACGGCTCGGATTTGGCACAGCACGGTGCACAACACCGTCCGGCTAGAGCTTTGCTGTGTTCTAGTTACGTGTGTTCTTGTACCTTTGCTTTTTTACTTTCTCTGTTCTGTTGTCGTTGGCTTCAGCTGGGCAACATTTTTCTCCATCGAGGCTTGCTTAGATTTTGAGCTAGTAGTATCCATCCTCCAATCTTTCACTTTCTTAATCAGTTCATTTCTCTTTTCCTAAGCAAAAACAAGTACATTTCTCTTTTCTCATAAATCAAAATTTTTTTTTTTCGGGGGTAATTTGTTTAAAGTAAGTTATAGATGCAATCAACCATTAAAAAAAAAATATATGTTACTTCGTACTCCAAGTTATTTCGACCCTATTTGTAATTATCTCAAGAAGCAATTTTTTCGAAGAGAATGAAAAATAGGTACCGCTAAGCGGCATTCGGGTGGAACAAGCTCAAAGGGATAGCAAATTTATCTTTAATGAAACAATCTCGACAAGAAACCCAAACCATGTTTCTTCAAGCCCAATATTTCATTTCAAAAAAAAAAAGAAGAAGATTTATTTCTGAAAAAGTTGTCCTTTTTAATTTCTATTTTCTCTCTCACAAGCACCAGATAAAGGAGTATTGCCTGATCGCAAAAGAAGGAATTAAAAAGAGAAAAAAAGACAGAAGTATTGAGTTGTCTGCCAGATGCATCAGTTGGCAGTTTGATTAAAAGACCTTTTTTCCGGTGGAATTCTAAAATTGGTTAATCTTTCAAAATTAATGAACTCCTCGTTACCGATCTTTCGCTAATGATCACTTGGCAATTTCAGTGAAAATCTCTGGATAGAGAATTTCCGCACAAATTGTGTTTGATCTTTCTGTCAACCGTCCACAACGACTCCGACCTTAGGATTTGAACTTCCATCTCACCTAGCGGGAAAAAGAAAGGAAATTAAGCCCAACACGTCAGTGATTTCTTTCTTCTTCTTCTTCGTCGGACCCCTCTACAAATTCCCCTCATTTTGCACTCTTGCGACAGGGAATTTGAGTTTCTGTAAAGAAGAAAAAATGTTGTCTGGCAGTAAGAGTACTTTCTTCTTGTATTTTTTGCTACTACTAATTGATGGCATTCTCCACTGCCATGCTTGGGGAACTGCCCGCCATAAGTTTGTCGTAAGTGTTCCCATTTTCTGGCCAAATTACTTCTACTTTTCGATAGGAAACAAAAAATATAGCGGATGATCACACACAACAATGTGTGTAAGGAACGCACCCTTACCGGACCTTACGTTGAAACATATGCTCGTATTCGGCCTCCAGCACGCGTCTTTACGTGTGGCGTTGCGTAATTCGGCATGGTTAAGGAAAGGTTAATTTATTGACCTATGTTGGTGCTTTGAGAGTCTCTGCCACCCCAAATTTTCAAACAAAGCTGCCTTGTGCTAGCAAAGCATCAACTAGGAGTATTAGCTAATTTAACTAGTCAACGTTCCACATTTATACTATAACTAATTTTACTAGTCAACAAGGAGTAGCTAACATAGCTTTTTCGGTATTTTCTTTGCATTTTGTTTTTGTTTCTTGTATTTTCGGGACCGGCGCGTCCTTTGTACTAGTTTGTTTATGATTATGAACATATGTTTTTTGTCTCCTTAAAAAAAAAGGTTTGAAATTCCGTGTGCTTCCGTAATTCCTTATTGCATACTTGCTAATCCTCCCTTTGTAGGTGAAAGAAGCTCCCTACACAAGACTCTGCAAAACAAAGAACATTTTGACGGTTAACGGCCAATTTCCTGGACCAACTCTCTATGCTTATAGAGGAGATGAAATTGTTGTTGACGTTTACAATAGAGGAAAACACAATATCACTATCCATTGGTACATCAAAACCTACTTATTTTTTTCTTAACGAGTGCAAAGTCATTTGTTATTGGAAAAAAATCCTTTGTATTGATTTAATTTTGCAGGCATGGGGTGAAGCAACCGAGGAATCCATGGTCGGATGGGCCTGAATATATCACGCAATGCCCGATTCAGCCGGGTGCCAAATTTAGCCAAAAGATCATATTCAGCACAGAGGAAGGGACGATCTGGTGGCACGCTCATAGCGATTGGTCGCGGGCGACCGTTCACGGAGCTATTATTGTCTATCCAAAGTACGGCACCGGTTACCCTTTCCCTAAGCCTTGGGCAGAGGTGCCCATACTACTAGGTATGATGTTTTTTTTCCTTCACTATCCTTGCTATTGTTATATCTTTCTGGCGCGCATAATCTGGTCTGAACGCCCGAGTTATAAAAAAAAAATTATCTAACGCACTGATTTATTGCTTTTGGTTAGGAGAGTGGTGGAACAAGGATGTGATGGATGTTATGGAGGAGGCTCTTATAACAGGAGGGGACCCAAACGTCTCTGATGCATTAACCATCAATGGGCAGCCTGGTGCCTTGTATCCATGCTCCAAGCTTGGTTAGTCTTTCATTGATTAATTTGTGACTATATATATGGGGTCACATACATGCAACATCAGATTTTAATTGTCTTGGAAAGCAAAAACAAAAACAAAAAGTCTATGAACACAATTTTAAAACACTAGCTCCGGGCACAACTGTATCCTGAGCCGTTTGATGTATGTTGATCAAGTGTATCATAGTAAGCATTTGAGAAATTCAATCCGCCTGGCCTGGAAAATGTGTGCTTTTGCCAGATTTTGGCATTAAGTATATTTCAACCAAGTTTGGTATCGTAGGTTATTATCGAGGATTGGGTCTTGTATTTGCAGGAACGTACAAGCTAAACGTCCAACACGGCCAAACTTATCTCCTCCGCATAATCAATGCCGCCTTGAACACAATTCTCTTCTTCGCCATCGCAAACCACAATCTCACGGTCGTCGGAGCCGATGCCAGCTACACCAAGCCATTGACAACAAACTACCTCACGGTAGCCCCGGGCCAATCTTACGACGCCTTGTTGCACGCGGACCAATCACCCGATCACCGCTACTACCTGGCCGCCCGTGCCTACAGCAGTGCCTCTGCCGTTCCTTTCGACAATACCACCACAACCGCCATCGTTCAGTACCAAAAGAACCACCGTCATCGGTCTCGGCCGCCTTGCTTCCCCTATCTGCCCTACTACAATGACACTCTTGCTTTTATCCACTCTGTCAAGGGGCTAAGAAGCTTGGCTAACGAAAGACACCCAATCTCTGTCCCCACCAAAAATATCACCACACACCTGATTTCAACTGTCTCGATCAACTTATTTCCGTGCCCAAATATCACGTGTGAGGGGGCAAATGGGAGCCGCCTCGCGGCAAGCATGAACAACATAAGTTTCGTGACACCGTCGATCGATATACTCCAATCCTATTATTACTATCACATTACGAGCTCGTTCAGTACACGGTTCCCAAATGTCCCGCCATACGTGTTCAATTTTACCGCGGATATCTTGCCACTGGATCTGGAGATATCGAAGAGGGGGACCGAGGTGAAAATATTGGAGTATGGTTCGGCAGTCGAGCTGGTGTTCCAAGGGACAAATGTGGTTGCAGGCATCGATCATCCGATGCACATACACGGTTACGGTTTTTTCGTGGTCGAATCAGGACTTGGAAACTTCGACCCGTATAAGGATCCTTTGACATACAACCTAGTCGACCCTCCGGAGCGCAATACCGCTATTGTGCCTAAGAATGGCTGGCTCGCCATTAGATTCAGGGCGGATAATCCAGGTTCGTGCAAGAATTTATTAAAGATGTGTTGCCTTCGATTCAAAATTTTGGATACGGCATGACAAGCTAAAATTAGATATGTATCTTAGGTAAAACCAAGCTTGTTGGCACAAATATAACCAAAATTCAGAAAATACGAACAAAACACATAAAACAAAAAAGACGGATGTTTTTCATTTTTCTAGGTATTTAACTTAATTTTTTTCCTCATACTCATCAAGTTTTTTGCATTACAGGAGTGTGGTTCGTGCACTGTCACTTAGAGCGCCACCAAACTTGGGGGATGGATACGGTGTTGCTGGTTAAAAATGGAAGACACGTTAATGAAACTCTGCTACCACCGCCGCCTGATATGCCTCCTTGCTGAAGCTTTTACGAAGGAATACCTCAAAACCTGAAATACTCTACTGTTTCTGTTTTTCAAAGCGTATATATGTATTAGTAGTAACATATTTTGTGTTGAATGGAACAACAATGATGATTGAATAACACTGTGAACCGTAATGATCTGTGTGCAGCAAATTTGTTTAATTATCAAAGCATCATGTAATTGAATCAATAATGATCTGTGTGCAGCAAATTTGTGTGGCTAGCATTATTGTAATTGAATACGCTCTTGAATAATAGCGTCTTTGGCTTTTGATTGTTTCCTAATTATTTTCTTTTTACAAGTCAGTCGCTTTGATATCATTTCGTAAAGTCCAACGGCACTTATAGAGGGGTTCACCTAAAATACAAAACATGAGAAATTAATGCGCAACAAGATAGACAAATTACATCAAAATAAAATACCTCTAATCTCTTTCATCGAAACATGAGCAAATGCATACTGCAGAGTAGAACTTGCACATTTAGGTCCTGTTCCGTTAAGGGGAATAATTGCAAAAAAAGTGGTGAAAAATTCGCTTTGGGCTTTAAACCATTTAGACCCAGTTCAGTTAATGAAAAAAATTGCAGGGTTTTTAAATAAACATTTATGTTTTAAATTAAAAATAACGTACTGCGAAAGAATGACTTGTCTCGGATAGTAAAAAAATAAGTACTTGGAAAATAGGAGCCCGTTGAACAAGAAATTTTTTGGTGCGAGGTGGGTATATCTCACGTGATACCCGTTCGGCACATCTGGGCCGTCCAATACATTTTTGGACGGCTCAGATTGAAACTCTTTCTCTCTCCTCTCACCCAGTACTTTCTCTCTTCAAATCCGAGTCGTTCAAAAATGCAATGGACCACTCAGATAAGCCGAGCGTGCACCACGTGGTAACCACCCGACACTGGGAAATTTTTCCTGCGAAACGGGCCCGTATTATACCTTGCGAAAGTCCAGGCCTTCACAACCAGACTCGCTCGTGTGTTTAGAGGCGGTAGATTGAATGGCAGCATCAACGTCTTCTCCATCCACTTCAAATACCGCCGCCGACTACTCCACTCGCGACCTTGTTAAGCAGGTATATACTCCCTCGCTCTCTCTCTCTCTCTCTCTCTCTCTCTCTCTCTCAAGCAGAGTTAGATGCGTACATAGATACATGTGTATGTAAATTTGTTTCCTTTTCCCTTTTCAATTACACAGATAATGAGCCACGAGGTTGCTATTGCGGAGCTCAGCAATCTTCCCTCGTCAAGGGTTTGTCAAATTCCACACGCTTATAATAAATGATTTCCTCTTTCTTTTTCTTGTCTCATGTTGTAAATGTGGTGTATGCATATATGATGCGATGCTTGCTTCTTGTGTAAACCCACACACACCGACATAAAATTTTCTATACGGCACCATTATTGTGGCTTCGAGAACAGTGGAAAGTAGTATTAGCTCTGGAAAATTGGCACTCTAAGTATTCTTGGTGGTCCTGTTCCAAATAGGATGCTAGGTTGTCAGTTTAACCTAAGGTGAAAACAGGGTTTTGTCGATTATTGTCAACAACACACCGCAGATTGGGCTCTATAGGAAATTTGTGTATGGATATTTTAGTAACCGACTAACCGCTGGTAGACATCAACGCAAATTGGGCTCCATAGGAAATCTGTCTATGGATATTTACTAACTGACTAACCACTGGTAGACTTTGATGTAAAAAACACAGCCGCAAATTGGGCTCCAAAGGAAATCTGTCTGGATATTTAGTAACCGACCAAACGCTGGTAGACTTTGATGGCCAAGTTGTACTAGTTATGAAGTCATTTTGCTTAATTATTGTTTTTTCTTTAATTAATTCAAGTGTCACTTAACTAGGAATGGACTTTTGTTAACATCTACAAAATTTCTAATATTAGGCAGGGGAAAGAAAGTGAGGATTTATAATTAATGATGCACATTATGAAGGAGACCCTGCACATCATTCCAAGAGTAGTACCTTTTAACAGATAAATTTATAATGTTTCTTCAGAGTGGGGGATATGTTTACTTTGTTCTAGTGTTTAGAAGGCATATGAGTAAATATTTTAACCATTTTAAAGAAACCCCAACAAACTCTGAGCGTGTCAATGTCTTTGATTCTTCACAGATTTGGGGGGTATTGTCTGAGATCTGTGTGGGCTGTGAAAGGAATTGAGCATGAGGTCTTTTGTTTCTTGAAGAGAATAGTAACTTTTGAGTATGTCTCAACATGCACTATGTTTGTGTTCTTATTCTCTGGACGAGTCTGTAAGGAGTTATTTTTTCTTTTCTCAGTGAGGTACTGAGGTTTTATTTCTGAAAGGGGAAGGCCGTTGTATAATAGAGCTCAAGAAAAGCCTATGTAGGGAAGCAAAGCAAAAGGTAGCAATCTCTAGCTCTAACAACCTACAAATACCAAAACGCGGGCCTTATAGAAGAATAGAATTCTCTCAACCGGTGAGTCTAGATCAAAGGTAATAAACCCCTCGCAAGTCACAACCTGAAGGCTTAGCATCAATTTTTATTGCAATTTCTTCTTGTTCTCCGTGTACTTGTAACTGCGTACAAAATTACAAATCGTATTCCATAGCTGAGTAGATTGTCAAGGTCCAGGGGATTACCAAGATTGGTAGCCACAAAATCAACCAAATCTGAACCCACGTGCACAGAACTAGTACCCTCTGGTTGCAGTTGGCTGCACCAACCCCACATAAAGAGAAACTTTTGGTGCCAAAAGAACCACGAAGTCATGTGTCAAAATAAGAGAAGAAGATCCACCTCATGATCATTTGTAGTTTACTTCTTCACATACTAAAACCTTTTTCTGGATAAAAAGAGAGGAAAGGTTATGTGCAAAAGAGAGGAGGCCCAGGGGTTTGGGCCAACCTCAATTCTTATTTCTTACCAGCTATACTTTGATGGAGAGATTTGTCCTGTGGATCCTTCTGCTGCTAATTGCTCAATGATCACTGTTTTACAGTTGTGTCATACATATATAGTTGGCTAGGCTTTTCTTTGCGATGTTGATCAATAAGTTCACAGAGAAACGATTGCATTACTTGATACAGGCTGTCTATCAGAGAAATGGGAACATTTTTTTTCGAACTTCTGTTCCGAAGGCAACCACATTTGAACAGAGTGAGATTTTCCTTCTGCTCTCCTCCTTATAAGTGCTTTTCAATGCAGATTTTGGTGCATAGTTATCCGATGCTTGTGGGCCCCCCATTATTTTGTAGGACCCACGTGCATCGGAATTGGACACATCTGTATTCATATCTGTACACTTTCTTTTCCTGTAAATGATCTCCTCATGTGTTTGTTTTTTGCTTGACAGGACAACTTGATGCAGCTAAAGCTAAGCTACAAAAGTTAAATTCAGCTTGATTGTGATTAGAGCTCTCTATGGTCTGCCAACAATTGTTGTTTGGGAAGGGTCTTTTCTCATAGAGATCATGCTCTATACTTCTCTTTGAGTTTGTCATTTTTGAACAGATTCATATGTAATGTACCTTTGGTTACAGAAGTTCTGTGTAGTAGATAAAGATTACTTGAGCAATTTATCCTTGACAAAGAAATTCTCGTTCATTGGTGAGAGGAATCAGGCTTTGAATTGAGGATCATACATTCCCTTTTGTTATCACCTCTTCCTTTACCCAAACGTGGGTGTTGACGGTTGATGGTTTATCCAAACGTGGGTATTGATGGCTTCGTCCCTATTACTTACCTTTGTAGGTTTACTCCCATGTCCTACGCTTAGTCACATAATCTTTCAAACATGCTTTCACTGATTTTATCAGTTCGGGTTTTAAAAACACTTTCACGCTCATGCGCGCACACAACTTATGTGACTTAGGTCTTACTTATATCAGATATCTTACCAGGCCAAAGCCATGGGCTTAACAACTTCAACCGTCAAAAGGAATTGAAGCTTTGAGTCCATTTCGATCTGATATAAAGTTTAATGGTCTCTTATTCACTAGCCCACAACATTAGCCAATCAGAACAAGGACAATGGATAAAGTTAGTTAAGTGATCATCCACCATGAGCAAATCGGTCTCTCTCACGGTTTAAGTTACCAAATATCCGAAGCCGGTAGCCCAACGTTCCTCATCCTCGGAAGCCTCCTCAAGGCTTTGTTTGCGTTCGATTTCTCGAGGGAAAGGTAAAATTGAAAGAACATATAAAAGAAATAAAGAATTGGAGAAGCCAAATTTATTTATTTGGAAAGATATATTTTGGAGTTTTAGGTTCATTTGAAGAAAAAGGAAACATAACAAAGACAACACTAAAAGAAAATGAAAAAAAAAAGTAAATTAATTAATCAAATTCTGATACTGTAGTCGTTTAGTATACATAGAAATTCAAAGAATCGATAAAAAGATATATTTTTCAATATCCCGAACAAGATCCAAGAATAAGATTAAGATTAGTTGATGGAAACCAACAGCTCGAATAATATTCCTTTTACGCAATCCCAAGAGCCTTGCATCTAAAGCTAAATTCATCTACTTACAACTTCCACATTATTCAGTATTTGTAGCAAACTCTCAGTTCAAGTAGTTAATAAGGTAGAAAACATAGCATGCAAATAGTCACTGGATGCTTTTATATATACATAGTAAAATGGAGCAATGGTTCATGTGAAGGAGAATTACAGAAGGCTTCACTCAATTGCTTGCCCAGATCTTTGGAACATCATTATTGCAAGAGTCACAAGGGATGCATAGACCGCATTTGGTAACTTCTGCACCACCTTCCCTACAACTGGGACGCCTTCCGTTGCCCTCTTTGTCAATAATGCAACTGTTGGAGCTACTGCCAACGTAATGATCAGTCCCTGACTGACAGTGCTGAACGTATCGGCTGTTAACTCCTTCATAAATTTTGCAAACTCTTCGCGGTCGAGTTCTCCATCAAGGTTGATATCATGAACCTGAATGGAAGCAAAATGAAATGTATGAATGCGAAAAAAGAGAAAAATGAAACGGGTCTATGAGTCTTCACGAGGTAGAGGAAGTTTCAAGCTAAGTAGCATTAGACTCGGATATGGCTTTCAGGTGTGGCTACGTGTGTTGCATTCTTCTAATCACCATTACAACAACGGTGAGTGAGACATGGCCGAATAACCACAAAAATCTTATATGACTATTCCATTTCCTAGAATAAAATGGCATATGGAAGTAGAATAAAGTAATTTTATACATAATGGATAATGACTGCATCTATTTCGACAAACCCCATGCCTCTCGTAATCAGCTACCCCTCACCATAAGCAAGAACTATGCCTGCGTGGTTCAATGAGACCGCCCGGGAAAAAAAAAAACTAATTTAGCTCTCCGAGTGTCCAGTGTCTAAAAAGGTACTACACAGAGGTAGAAGACTCCACATAAAAGAGGTTTCAGCCTTCAAAGATCATAATATCATGACAATTTGCTATCAACCTAAGTGCTGATTCTTATAAAGAAAAGCACATCTCCTATATCTCTGTGCTTTCATTGCCATATTTTAGAAGGTGATTAGTTCGCGCAAGCCACATCCTTTAATCCTACAGCATCTAGCTCCGGCAGCATCTATGGTTCCACAAATAATGTGATATCTCATACTTGATAAATCCTTAATCCTTACCCCTCTTATTAAGACTGCAAATTATTCAGTGACCCAGCATGGTTCCCCCTTCATAGTTGCTTCCATTTAACAGAACATGTACCATCATGTCACAAGAAAAAATTACATTAACAAATTGGATCAGATTAGCTGAGTTGACACATTCTGATGAGGTAGGTGTGAATGCTGTCTGGACATGTTGAGGACATTTTGTTAATGATGGCATCTGTATCACATTGCCTTCGTTGCTGAAGGCCGTTTGGAATTAACTTGCTTCATTTTCTAAATATGATATTTTGATGACTTCTATCTTTTTCCAAATATCATCATGTCACGAGAATGACTAACATGTCTCCAATGTCATTTGACGTGAGCGGTGAGCCCAAACGAATCTTGTGTCGCATGTGTACCAATGTAATCCAAGGTATATAAGCGTGAGGGAAACTTCAGGGATGGGTAGGGTGTGTGTCCCTAGCCTGCACTCGGCAGGTGCTACAGAGTGGAGTGAGGGCCCCAAAGTAATATAAAATACATAAGCATGAGGACATCTTCACTTTAAAAGCTAACTTTTAGGGTGAGTTCTACCCAAGACTATGTAACAAGATCACCATGTAGGGTGACACCTAAAAAGCACAACAAAGAAGTAAAGAACACTTGCCAACCTAAGCACATTCATCATGATTGCGACCACAACTAGACAACAAATTCGACAAAAGAGGAGTGGAAATATAATGCGTAGTCTGCTTGCACATTAACTACAGCCCTTTGTAACGAAACTACAATGGAATGTGTAATTCATCAGACTACGAGAACATACCTGCATCATGGCTCTAACTTGCTCTTTTGGAGGGGGGTCAAAATGAGGCCCAGGCAAGCGCTTGTTAATATCACTACACGAAAACAATGTAATCTATATGAGACTTCATCCAAAAGCAGCTGAACAATACAATTTTCTTTGTTTTTTGATCTACTCTAAACAATAAATGAACGGATTCTTTTGCTAGTATTTTAACAAACCACATAAATAGGTAGAACACATTACTTGAACACAAGTAGCACAGCAATGTACAGCTCTTCAAATGTCAAAGTAGCTCTTCCTGAATCATTTTTGAAATGGTCAAAAACACGGTCAGTTATCTTTCTCACTTGCTTCTGCCTCCACTCCTTACCTGCACAATGAGTTTATACTATCATGCATGTGATCATTCAAGTCTCTGTTAAGTTATATGAATAGGTATTCACAGTTTATTTGCAAGCTACACAAAGTAAGAGACAATGACTAAAAGCACAACCAACGAGCTGATGGTCCAATCTCCAGGCAGCAGCAGAGTAATAAGAAGTTTTAAATTCAAGGAGTTATTATGCCAAAATATTTAAGTTGCTGTTCCAGAGTTAGATTTCTCAGCGCTGAACAGCCTTGAAGGACATTTTATATGCCTTGCCTCCTTGGTGAGTTCCGAATAAATTGAAGAAAAAGTTATAATACAAAATAGACGGCAACATAAACTAAACAAGGCTAGGAAATTGCACCGAAAGAAAGAGGTAATTAATCCCAATATCTAAATTCATGCTATCAACAACGTAAAGAAACGGGAGATAAATTTTTCTGAGATTAACAAATTTGCGAATCCCCGTAAGTCTCTTCTAAGGAGTTTAAGAAAGTTGCAATACATCAAATCCGAATGGGAGTTTAACATAACATGAAACACGGGCTTATCTGGAGGAGAAGCGACAGTACTGCTCATGACTGATGACGTTTATGATAAACCTATATGGGAGAATCAAAATTAATAGGCAGCGGAAAAATACTTACCTTCAGCTATGGTGTTTAAGTCTTGAGAAATCTGGACACTGTTTTGATCTTGAACCAAACAACTCTCACTGATTTGTTTGGAGAGAAATGGGTAGAATTTCCAGTCTATTCTATATCACATTAATCCCATAACTTGATGGTAATCACAGGTCTTTAAATAGATAGACAGAGACCCTTTCCCAATAGTCACAACCCAATATGAGAGTCACACCCTTTCCAATAGTCACACCCCTTAGACTTCCTTCAATCAAGAAAGTATTAGGCAACTATTCGTAACATTATTTGGGTAATTAACTTAAATCTAATATCCAAGTTTTAAAAACTATAATACATAAATACAATAATAAGATGACAAGTCATGTGAGCCACACTTAATGAATATAGAACTAACAGTTTATAGACATATGAAACACTATCTGATTACTTATGTTGTTCTACATGCTGTGTTTCCAAATCAAAAGCACTACAAGATTATAAAGTTAGCAGCAGAATATATTCAATTTGATTTCCAATAAGCTAGTAAATCTTTGATATTCAACTTTTAGTTTTACCACACAGCACCTGAGTTGAACTACGATTCTGTGCCTAATACTAAAAATTACGTAATAGAAAGACCCAAATCAACAAGATACATTTACGAAAAGATCAACCCAGGTAATTAAAAACGCAATATTTGTGGACATGTAGCAGTATATATTTATTGCCTTCAGATTCAGAAATTCTTAGAAAACTCAAATTCAAACACAAGCTAGAGAGAGAGAGAGAGAGAGAGAGAGAGAGAGAGAAGTGGGTAAGGTTCGTTTTACCCTGGAGTTTCTCTAAAACTTGTCCCATGACCCTGGAGCACTGATTCAACAATAACTGGGCAGTGGGAAGCCCTTTTTAGGGAGCGAAATCAAGAAAAATAAAGAGAGAAAATCAGAGGAGAGAGAGAGAGAGACCTTGGCTGCTTGTTAACTGAATCTGGGTGAGGAAGTTTCGTGTGCTTGGCATGTACTCAACAGCCTAAGTCCACCATCATTCATGTGACATCTGTAGCTTTATTATATGGTTTTAGATTAAATCAAGGGATCGGAATGGGATAGAGTGTCGGATCAACGAAAGAATGGGATAGAGTGGACTATCTAATTATTCTGAATATTATCACAACAATAGTGCATTTCTTTATCTTCTCTTCTTTTTTTTTTTGAAAAATCATTCCTTGCTTCTCGAGCATTGCTCCAAACCTCACAATAGAACGTGAAGCTCATTTTTAAAGAAAATGATTTCACATTCCTTTTTGTTTTATTCACATAAATTTACAATATTATTCTTGAGTGCATAAAAAAATATATTAAATAAAGATAATAAAATTTAGTGGATACAGATAAAAAAAAAGGTGAATTGTAAACAGGGGAGTGTAAAAGTCAATTTTCCATTTTTAATTGTATGAATCCTCACATTAATATGAAAAGAGTCAAACAATGCACTAGAGGAACATAAAACAATTTCTCCCATTTTCTTGATTATGACCATCAATAACATAGTACTTAATTAACTACATTTGTATTTAGTTATAACTTCTTGAATAATACCAGGGTTAGATAGAGAGGCATATTACCACTTTTGTTATAAGTATCACATATCTAGCATTGGTAGATAGAGGAGCATATTTAATCAAATAACGATGACAGAATATACATGACCATTTGTTATATGAGATTTTGGATTGTAGGATAAATTACTACTCTGTATCAAGCCAAGACAGATTGTTGAGAACAATATTGTACACAAATAATGGAATTACCATTTTCGAAAAAGATATAGCCACAAACCACATGTTTTCCATACGCAAGCATTATCGGTTGGATGTGTGCAAAGAGCGGGTTTTTGAAGTATAGGGTTGTAGTCTAAATAAGCAATTTTTACAAGGGGCAGAGTTGTAAACAAATTTTCAGTGTTTTTTCCCCTTGCAATTTTCACAGAAAGGCCTCCAAAACAGTCGTTCAATTAGGGCCAAGGGGTTTGCACTTTGCAGGATATCCATCTAACCTGTTAATAAAAGAACATTGAAAGGGTTTGGACATTTTTTTATTTGGACCAATTTGCCCTTTGATTTTGCCCTGTCGCCCTCCAGTCCTCAAGCCACTATGTCAAGCCACGTCTCCCACTCCACTGCTTCCTTCCTTCACACAAAGAGAGAGAGAGACCTAAAATCAATTAGCGTTGGTCTCTGGTTCCAAACGAAGAAAGAGAGAGAGAGGGAGAGGGAGAGGGAGGAGGAGGAGGAGGACGACCCCACCAACGAACACCACCATTGCGTCCGCCACCGCCGACCAGATCACCACAACCACCACCGCGACCGCCGACAACCGCCACCTCCGTTAGCGCCTTCCCTCCGCCGACAAGGTCTCTCTCTCTCTCTCTCTCTCTCTCTCTCTCTCTCTCTCCATTGCTCCGATTTTTCTCAGATTAGGGTTGTGGCTAAAGTGAAATCGATTGTTTAGAACTTGTTCATTCGATTGTTTGGAATTCGAATTAGGGTTAGGGTTAGCTGGAATTGGGGATTTTGAGCCAATTTGGTAGCTACGGTGAAGGGTATAGATATTCTATTATATGTGATTTCTGGTACTCAGTTGATTGAACGGTTCTACGTAGTTCAGAGAATGTTTCCCCCTAATCATGTTTTCAATGGTGATGTGCTTTCTGGAACGACATCAAGTGTAGTTCACCATGCTGGTGTTTTAGAAGGCTGGTTTGGAGTCCACTGGTTGGCGATTTGGCAGATAAGGATTAAAAAAGAAAAGAAAAGAGGTGAATGAGAATGCAAAATAATATTAGACCAGCTCTATCCCACTTTTGCTATCTCTTTTCCACAAAGTGAATGTAGTTATGTAGCGGTAGCACTTTACATGTTTGATGAAATGTTTGAATGGTTTTCTTTGCTTGGTCAGAAAAATACAAGATTCTTCCCACAAGAAACTTTTGCTATCTCTTTTCTACAGAGTGAATGTAGTTATGTAGCATTAGCACTTTGCATGTTTGTTGAAATGTTTGAATGGTTTTCTTTGCATGGTTAGAAAAATACAAGATTCTTCCAACAAGAAGGTCGTGCATACAATACAAAAAATTGATGAAAAAGATTCATTTGAAAGCACAATAATCAAAGTAGCTATTTCAACTGCTCACGTTTTCGGCTATATTGAGTGTTTGCCATTCTCTTATTTTTGATTTGGTTGTGTATGCATTTGAATTTGTGAATTCTGAATTTAACTTTTTGGGTGGTTGCGGTTGTTTTTACATGAGAGAGCTACTCTTTTGTGTTTAACTTGGTGTCAAGTATCATCGTATGAATTTCAGTTACACATTTGAATCGATTTGTTGAGATGTCAAATTTCCCGGTAGAAAGTCCAATTGACAATACTAATAAAAGATTCGGCTATTGTCCCATGGATGCTTTCCAATGGAACTCTCTGACTCGGTGACATACATCGAACTACTAGGTTAAGGGAATACCCATTTGAAGTTTGCTTCAAAATGAAGCTTTGAAGATTTACCACTTTCCAAAATCGTCCTACAATAACATTCATACTTTCTGTTATCAAACTGAGCAAAATTGCCCGGGCAATTCTCCTTGCAGTTTTCAAATGCCTGGGAATTTGACAATGGAGACAACCAGAAAATCAACTCTCATTTTGGACAGTTTGACTCTTGATTTCCCAGTCACCTAACCCGTCTTAATACTATAGTCATGCTGGCATTTTCTTTACCTTGACAACGCATCAGTTCAATGGATGGCAGAAAGTTTGGCTTTGTAGCGGCCAAAGTACTAGAACAGAGAGGTGTGAATTTTAAGGGTATTGATGAGATGAACTTTGGCGTGGACCTCAATGCTACTTATCTCAATCAAACCACTTTGGGGGATGGAAAGAAGATGGTTTATTGGTACTTTTAAGATGGAAATGGATTTAGTTCAGAAACGGCTAGAAGAAATAGGTATGTGGATCATGGATGGAGATTCTTAATGCAGGGCTGTTGTTTGCCACCAGTTGTAACAACTGGCTGCAAACTGTATGTGTTCTATCCCTCCGGGCAATGTTTAACATAGCTAATCTGTATTAATTTTCTTTCACATCCTTTTTATGGGGTATTTTCATTAATTTCTCTTCTTCGCTCCGTTACTTTTTTTGGTGTGTATGATTTGCAAATGTCTATTTTAAATGCGATAGCATCATCTAGCATATAAACAAATCTTTTGCTTCAGCTATTACCAATAGACAACAAAGCAAATCTTTTGGTGTGGGTGATTTTCAGCGTTGTCTATTCACCAGACAAATCTTTTGCTTCAGAACTTTGGAATTATTAAGCATTTGTAAATTTATGTAAATAACTTTTGCCCACAGTTCTCCCTCCAATTATTCCAGTTTAGTTATTTCATATCATGCCAATTTATTCACCAAAAAAGAAGCTCACAGGCATGAAATCCTCGTGCGAGCATGCCGGCATACACCTAGTCATTCGTAAAGGAGAAATTTGAGCACAATACTCCTCTCCAAGGTTCGTACTCTCTACAGTTATCTTGTCCTCTGTGTTGAATCAATGGTCGAACTTGACCCAGTTTGATCTTGTACTGGGTCTTCAACTTTCCGAGTGTCGTTTTACTTTCACAAAATTCAGGCTGTTATTGAGTTTAATTTTTGAAGCGTTTAGAATTTTGATTTCTTCCAGCTTCGCAACCACTAACCCAAGGGGTTGGCTTGGGGTCTTGGCGTGAGATTTAGGTGTATCTTAAGGTCTAAGGTTTAATTCTCCTTACCAATAACTCTTGGGCCACCTCACCCCACGTTTAAGCGTGTGAAACGGATGGAGGAGGGGCTGTAGGGACTAATCGGAGGTGCGCACAAGCTGGGCCCGGACACCCTGCAAGGGCCTGCATTACCGGAAAATTAACTTCACAACCACTGGTAGTTAGAAATTGATGTTTTTAAGAAGTAAAGGCACGCTTTTTTTTTTTCTTTCTTTTTCCTGTTTTGGGTTGTTGGAGGCAATTTTGTTGGGCCCCTTCTGGATTTCAATTTTTTTTTTGTGTGGCCACTATCTTAGTTTTGAGCGGTCGTTTGGGACCATGGACTCTACTGAAGAAAGGGGAAGACTTTGAGTCCATAAATCTTCAGCTGTTGCGTTGTTTTGGATAATTCTGGTTTTGGTCTTCTTTTCTCTGTTGCTTCAGTTCCAATAGTGACTGTTTATGTCCTGTGCATAAGAAACCACCACTAAACCATGCATTTCTGCTTAGCATCCTAGACTCGATTTACTCCTTCCAAGTTCCAACAGATTTACCCCTTCCACTAAACCATACTGCCGAACTTCTTGTTGGGGGTTTAATTTTTTAGGTTTTAAGATGTACGCCAATGGGACAAGTTAGTAAAGTAGCTAAGCTCCTGCGGGGGTGATTTATACTTAAAAAAAATATTAGCTATATCTTCTGCTGCCCATGCCGAGAGGATCTTTCATGTTCTTTGAAATGGCGAGGCAAATATTAACAGGCTAAAAAGAAAGAACTTATTTCCGCTCTAGAAGTAGGAGCGGCACATAAAGCGAGACTAGCATTTTGACCATTATCAGTGTTGGATTGCCGGGTATATACCTTTTTGAGGCTTTTGAATAGTCATAACTCATCAGTATCATTCTTGGACTGATTCTCATGTCTTGGATTGTGTAATGTGGTGGATTATGCTAATGGTGTTTCCTTGCTCACTTTTCTGCTTATGCTTCTGTTGCATTGCTTCGCTTGTTTCATCAATGTTGTTTTAGCAAAATTATGTACTTATTACTACAATGTGGGTGCGTGCTGGTAGAATATCCCCGGTTTTGAACTAGACGGTTAATGGATTTGGGTGATACTCGAGATTGGGGAAGTTCAGGTGTGACAAAATACATAGTGGTTGTAATGTGGGGTCACATTTTCGAGCTATTGCAAATGCTGTAGAATTTTGTTAAGTCAGAAAAGGCTTTTTGTGGTGAATATTGTGAAATAAGAATATGCATGAACATTGCAATAAATGAACTTGATTGGCTTCTTGTTATGGGTTATGGGGATGCAAGTGACGTTATTTGGATGTATTTTTCGTTGGACGAGGAAATGTTGTTGGTTGATGTAAATCCCTATTCTCAGTAAATTGATGATTGTTGTTAAGAATTAAACATTGTTATGCTGTTTTACATTAGGTATAAATTTCTCTTCAAGGGATAAACTTGCGGTCGAGATGATTGAGGTACTTTTTGATGATGCTATTAAGGTGGATCGTCTAGATCCAGATGGTAAAAAGTTTGACAAAGGTATGTTAATGGAAGCATCATTATTGGTTCCATGTAGTTTCTGCTTTTTATCTGTAGATCGTTAATGGTACCTGCAACTATATTAGAAATGGTGGAAGAAGCATCTGTGTGTGTGTTGAAATTTTACTGTTCTTACACTTCTGTGAAATCTTGGCAAGTGCAATTTTTTTTTTTAATCTACTCCTCTGAGAGAAGGAATTTGTAAACATGTCACCATTCTATTCAAATGGCCTTCAATAGATGAGGCAATCAGTCATACATTATATGTGATCTACAAAACTTTTGGGTAAAATGCACGGAATCTGGGGACACTGCCTTCCGCTTGCACCCTCCCATTCCCCACCCCTTATTGAATGGAAGAACAAACCTAGAGATGGGAGTGTATGTCTTCACCTGCAGGTTAGTATTGACTATTTCTTGTCCATATTAGATGGTCTTTGTGGGGTTGGTAATCCCCTATCATGGGTTTAATCCTCTTTTTCAATTGAGAGTCACATGTTGTTAGGGTTACTGAATTTGCATGTTACCTGATGTCCTTAGAAAACCAATTTGCTTCTCACTCACGGTCACGGACATCTGGGCTTTGTTTAGGGCGCTACCCAATTTTGTAACCTTGGTATTTAACTT
Source organism: Rhododendron ovatum (assembly GCA_019656835.1). Lineage (NCBI taxonomy): Eukaryota > Viridiplantae > Streptophyta > Magnoliopsida > Ericales > Ericaceae > Rhododendron > Rhododendron ovatum. Next base: position 7,062,548 of record CM033794.1, on the reverse strand, counting down.
TGAGTGCCTGTATAACCAACTTTCCTTAGCACTATTGGACTTGGTTTATTAGCTCATCTCTTTTTTTTTTGATCGGCGATAGTCAATGTTGTTAGAATAGTTAGTTAGCACCTTTGAAGAGGAGTTGAACTCCTGACCTTCCTTTCTTCGGCACTTAAGTGCACCCCCTTGATGCCGTTTGGTTGTGCCTCTTTATTAGCTCATCTCTTTGGGTCTTATAAAGGTACTACCCAATTTGTGAAGCATGGTATTTAACCGAAGTGCATATATATAACCTCTTTTTAAGCACTTGAAAATTTTTGGCCGGCAGGGGAGTGTAGTAGGGGCTAAGATGGCAGTATATCCTCTTTCTGTTGTGCTGGTGGGCCGAACATGGTCTGTGATGGAACATTTCCTTTAAGATTGGGATTGGAATAGAAACCTATCTCAGGTTTGGTTTGTGGATGCTTTTTATCCTATCTGCCCTTCTAGCCCTGTTCTTTGTATCCTGCCTACATGGTTCCGTAATTGTATTGCTTCATGAACCAAGGTGCAATGTAAAGTTGTCTGATTAGTGGTAAGGCGGAATCTTGACTTTCAAATTCAGAGTCAAGCATGTTGATGTACAAGAACTATTGATTACTAATGGGAAAACTCTCAATTGGTGTAATGCTTATTACATTCAGCAAGAACACATGAATCTGAAAAGTGACAGTTTTAGTAAACTTAAGCCAGTATAAGTTACCTTGTCTTCCAAAACAATTTCTGATGTGCTTTAAATGCAACAACTAGAATCTTTCAGGTTGCATGAAGTGCTGTATAGTGTCTGAGATTTTTCATCTTTGTATGCTTTTATCAAGGCGTTTCCATAGTTAGGTTTTAAGTGGATACAGCATGATGGATGATGAATCTTTTTTTCTGATTTTCTCATACTCCACAATCTTGACATTGCTTCGAGGTAATGCTTGTGTAATGTGGCTAATGAAAATAATGCGTTGCATAAATGTGTGTCTTTTAGTTTCTCGCATTGAAGCACAGAGCGAGGAAAAAGATATGCACATACAGCTAGATGTGAATACAGAAGTTTATCCTATTTGTGTCGGGGAGAAGTTTAGAATGGCATTAGCTCCAACTCTAAATTTGGATGGATCAGCTGTGACTAGCTATCTACCTGAGGTAATCTGATCCTTATAGGTTATAGCTATCTCTCGTAGCCTTTTTCTCTGTTCAATGGATGGCCTGTTTGCACCTCCAATATTTTTCAGCTTGTAGTTACTTGTTAATGCTATTCAAGTTGAACTCAAATTGGTGGACACCATGACATGAAAAAAAGATAGTTTAATCATAATTGAACTGAAAAACACTTTAAATAACTAAGATTTGTATAGGTCTCGCAGAATCCTTCTTATTGTGATGATGTGACATCCTCTCACCAACCAATTGGATGAGTTGGGTTATTTTACTTTGGAATCTCAGGAACAGGACTACATGGTCATTCGGTTCAACTTCCTTCAAAGCAATGCACCTACCATCTTACATGCATTGGATACAGAATTAGGAGTATCAAGTTGTCCAAATTAAATGCATCAAATTTGTACGAGTGATGCTACACAACCTAACAAATAGGACATACATAAAAATGAGATTTTGTTGATATTGTAGCTCATGTGAACTCCTTATCCCTCTCTTGTATTTTCTTTAGACGAGCTATATTTTCTTTGATGGTCAAGACTCAAGAGATTTAAGAGTATGCAAAAGCTCTGCCTTTAAATAGATAAGAATTGGAAAACATACTTCTGTGACGTGCCTGGAATTTTGTCTCCAATCCTCTCTTTTGCTCTAATTTTCCTGAAGTATTGAAAGCCTAATATCATTAACAAATGTTACTCTACTCCAATTTCAGGGCAAGTCAAAATCACTTGCTGACAAATTCGAGTATGTCATGCATGGATTGTTGTACAAGATGTCAGAGGATGATTCATCTGGAACTGTAAAAGTGTACGTAATAGTCATCATGCTCTTGTTCGAAATGTCATAGTTAATCATACAACATAAATGGATGTGCCGCTGTAAAAATTATATGCTTGTATCTGATACAAGACATCAACTATTTTTCTTGATGAAGATATCTTTTCGTGATAGAAATTAATTTGTCCAAGTGGGGATGGCAATAATTCTGTCTATTGGTTAATTTTTTTGTTTTGTTTTTTGGGCTACAGGATTGCATACATTTCTTTTGGTGGACTTCAACTGATGCTGAAGGGGGATCCGAGTCATATGAGTGAATTTAAGCTTGATCAGAGGCTGTTTCTTCTTATGAGAAAGATGTGAAGCAAATCTAAATTCGTGAGGTTGCTTCTCTTGCAGAAGAATATCGGTGTCCAGAACTAGTGGTGGCCATAACTTAGTTCTTACTAGTGTTTGTCTTAACATTCTACTGTTCATTTACTTTTGGACGGTGAAACTTCTCCCGAAGTTGAACTAGTTGTTTTCACAGGCAGACATTTCAATAGACCTCTTTTGCTATTCTTGTGATCACTCTTTTGCCCTCCGTTTGCTCCCTCTTATTTCTGGGGTGGGAGAAGATTGGAAAACATGGTTGGGTATCATCTTCAAAACGATTATGAAGATTTTAAAATCAGCATTAAAAAGCGTTGCACATAGAGCCTGGGAACCTGAAGAGTCTGCCTCCAGGTGTAAAATAAAAGAGCTTGTAAGTGTGGATTTCACCTTACATATGATTCTCTTCATTCAATCATGCATACTACTCCCTCCGTTCCTTTTTAAGTGTCCTGTTTTGTAACTCTAACTTGTTAAAAAGACATCATCATTATACCTTTCACATCAATTTTTTCCTCCACTTTTTCTACTTATCCATCATCATTACATTTTTACTCATTAACTTTTTAAAATAAAATCTATTTTTAGGGACAAAATAGACAATACACCAATTTTTATTCTCCTAACTTTACAAAATGGACACTTATTAAGGAACAGCCCAAAATGAAATACTGGACACAAAAAAAGGGACGGAGGGAGTACCAATTACATATATCATGTGGTACTCTATAGGGATAAAAGACTGAAATGTCATTACACTAGTATAGCAATTAAACAGCATTATTATCACAGAGGCATGCGGACGTAATAGTACCAACCAGTCCTGAAATTTTACACCAGAAGATCCGGAAGTGTTTCCTAAAAACAAACAAACACACTTCAGAAGCAAACCATAAATAGAATTAGAAGTCCAACCCTCAAACTTTATTCTGCTCAACTTCTTCTTTAGTAGTAGGTCAAACTAGAAGTCCAACCAACTTCACTCTGCCCAAGTTCTTCCATAGTAGCTTGTATCCCGCCAACATATTGACCCTCGTCAATCACATTCCCCACCATGTCTCCAACGGTACTACTTACACCTTTTACCCCGCTGTCTTTTTCATCCTTCAGGCTAGAATTGCTTCTGTCTAGCTCCTTCGGTGTGTCAAAGTGCAAAAGCAAAAGCCAGACATGGGTGAGAAACTCTCCCCCATGTCGAAGCTCTTGAATGTGGTTCTTCACTGGGCATTTCCTCGCGGCATCGCACAACATCTCAACCCATATGTTGCCCATGATATCCCACCTCTTCGGATTCTCCTTCATATCCAGAACAAGTTCTTGTGCCCTGTTCACAAGTGTGATATTGGTGGTGTTGCCCTCGTTCAATACCACTCCTCCATGAAAAAGTTTCTTCATATCAGCAGAATCTTGCATAATCCCGTTGTATTTGTTGCAGAAAGGAAATTTATCAAGACATGCAACAAGCAAATACATCATGTAGTCGGAGAGGTTTTTGGCCACTTTTAGCTTCACCTTATCCTTACCAAAAATTTTAGGACGATCCAACTCGCAGCAAACTTTGGTAGCAACGTGCCAGATGACAATACTTTGACCAAGTTTTAGTTCAATACTCCGCTTGAACTGCTGCCCGCCATCATACCTTAAAACGGTTCCCTCACCTCTTTCCAATTCTGAAGTCGGTAACTCGTCAACATTTGTGATCTTCTCTGTTGAAGTCTGCACCGTATTAACATTTGCGGTTTTCTGAGTTAATGTCTGGGAAGTATCAATATGCGTAACTGTATTTGTTGAAGTCTGCAAAGTATCAACAACTGCAGCTTTCTCTGATTTCTCACGAAGGTGACGAATGATTATATCTTTCAACTGTTTGTCTGGACTCTTCTGTAAGCTGAATCTCTTCAACATTTTTTCCCTGCCAAAAAGCCACTCCCACTTCGTATTGCAGACAAGAGGCCTGTAGTTTTCGCAGAAATCCCGCAAATTGAATTGTCCCATTAACCCAGACCACCTCTGGCTTTTAGAGTTTAGAATTTCGTGTGGAAAGAGAACCCAAGTAGCTCACTTACTTCCATTCTTATATGCCCAAACAATGGCCCAATCCGAAACAAGTTGCTCAATAATGCCAGCTATCTCCCAAAAAATGGCTCCAGCTAAGAGAATGATGGTTACAATATGATCACCGTCCAAATACCCGTGAGGCTTGTCGCACGTGATGTATATCACAAGCACAGAAACAATCAATGAGAAGCTAAGAAATCTAGGTACGCTTCCCCATACAGTAAAAATAGTGCCTACCTTGCTGAAGAGCATGTCATACATCAAACCCAACTCGATCTCAATCAGTTTGAAAGCATCAACACTACCCTTTTTAACTGAGTCACGGAACCTTGCTTTCAAAATTCCCACTGTCCTCGCATCAGTCTTGTAACTTGTATTATGAGGCAATAAGGTTTGGAACCAGGAATAGGCTAGGAGCACTAGGTTTGCAGTCGGTCCTGAAGCACTGATTGTGTCGATTTTTTCTAAATCTAACTTAATAAAACCCTTGTAGTCATGGGATCTTGACCTGACTACCCACACTCTCTCTCCATACTTGATAATACCAGGAACAAACACCAGCAGGGCCAGAAGAGACAATCCTTCCTTATTCCAGGTTACTATCAGGGCATAAGCTGTTCTTAGGCCTTGGCTTAAGAGTCCTATAAGGTGTCTCATCCACAACTGATTTTCCTCAGCGCGTAAGACGGTAATGGTATCCGGACCCCCGAGATAGAACAAGATCAGAGGTGCCCACATCACCCTAAGCGATTCTTCGCCCATTGTCTTGTTGGAATGCCCCTTTTGCTTGATGGAATTGTGCTTACTGTTATCGTCCACTTTGATCTTGGAGAGCTTTCCAAGAGCAATTGTTGAAACACTGAGACTTGCCTAGTATAGTGTTATGTTTTTTCAACGGCTTTTTTTTTTTTTGAACGGCGACTATTGTTGTATGGTCACACGACTCACACTATATAGGTCAGGCAACGACGATAGAGGGTATTTTTCCTGCGAGTTCCCGTAATTATTATTTATCATATCATAGCTAACCCATGCATGGTTTGAAATATCGGTGATACACAACAATATCGGCCGATAGGTATCGGAATCGGTACCGGTAGGTTACGGCCGCCGATGTTGCAGTGTGAAGGAAAATCGCATTAGTATTGGTGATACTTAACGTCTGCAACGGACCCATTACGGGCAAAATATGGCCGTTACGTGCGTTAAGGTATCGGTAATTTTTTCCACTTTTGTGCAAAAGTTTTAATGGCCATTTGTTTGCGGGATAATGTTGGAGGGATATAGCGGAAGTGAGGATATTATACATGGGGTTGATAGATGGGTAATTATTCAGAAGGGGGAATCTGTATATATATATATACTTGGTCTGTTTTGTGGTTGATATGGATGGATTTTGGTGGATGGGTGATAGAGTTTAAAGAGGAAAATGACATTTTTATAATTAAAGATTTAGGCTCTGTTTAGAACTTAGTGAAAAGAAAAGAAAAAAAAGGAAAATTAAAATTTTTTCCCTCCTATTATTTGGTTGAAAGAGAAAGAGTGAAGAAAATACTAATATTTTAAATCTAGTGAATAGTAAATTTTACCTCATATGAGGAACTGAAATATATAAATAGGTATTCGAGTCATCTTATATGTACCTCGACTAATTATGGGGATCAATTAACCTCACGTTCACTAGCGGATCTCATTTAAAGCCAAAGCTAAACTCTTTGTGGACGGGTCCCAAAGATAATCCCCTTCTCATTTAGGTAACAAGACAAACATCGGATGAGGCCGGGGCTGAAGGACTAAGGCCCCATTCCGCTTTCTCCTAAAATCTTTTTTTTTTTTAAAAGAAGGTAATTTCAAATTTTAATATAACAAAAATAAAAAATAGTTTTTTAATTTTTTTTTTCTCTGTTTAAAAGATCTCAATGAAATCTATCAAACAAGATCCATATTGGTAGAAAAATTATTAACGTCAACACATGATTTTTGATTTTGAAATTACCTTCTTTTTTTCAAAACCTTCCTTTTCTAAAAGTGGAATGCCACCTAATCCGAGGCCAAAGACCTCTAAAATACATTCCCTAAGAGCTTTCCTTGTGGCAGATCAGAGAGGCAGATTAATTAATCTGGGGCCATGGATAATCTTCTTCCTTTGACCCCTAACAAGCAGGCCTGCTTTGAGTAAGTGGTGAACCTGCATGCTAAGGTAATCAATAAGCAAGCGATTGAGGGATATATAGCAAGATCAGTTCTTGGCAGCAAACCAAACGGGTGTAACGTCGATGCCTCGCGGTTGGTAATGGAGTTGGTAATCTATGGCAACGTCCGACTGGTGATACCCTGAAGATTAAGGTGGACGTACGGAGCATGGAAAAAGGAATCGTTGAAAGGGGGTTTTGGGGCCTTGTTTCGAAACAGTCATTGAGGCTTTGTTGCTGCTTCTATGGGGCCGGCCTCTTCGTGGGTTCTCTAGCCCAGCAGTAACTGAAGCCATGGCGATTCGAAGGGGTACGTCTTTTATTGGGTTTGCAGCTTAGTTAATTCGCGTTCGGTGACTGTGGAGAGTGATTCTTTAAGCTGTTGTTGACATGCTCAATGGTCAAGTGGTGGAGAGTCAGGATCAGCTTGGTGTTATTGTTCATTATCAATACTGTGGCAAGTAAAGGAGTAGTTGGTATGGAGGTTAGTCTTTGGACCGAATCTTCGCCGTCGTGGTTACTTGGTCCCTTATAAGAGACGTGTACAAGAACTCGGATTGATTTTCTAATATTATCGTTTTTGGCAAAAAAATAAAAACGGCAGATGGGCAAAGTTTCTAGAAGTTACTCATTGTCTTGTTTCTGAAGTCCTAATGTTTTTGTCCTCTATTGTACTCAGGATTAAGCCTTTTTCTTTTCCTTAGTAAAAAAGGTAGGTTGGATTGAACTAGCGTAGTGATACTCCAATGTAGTGATCCTCCATTCAATTGGGAGAATCCATCGGACCAAAAATATTTGAATTTCAACTGTAGCTAACATGGCTAGGGAGAAAATATTGATTAATCACCACACCACGGGCTTCGTTATCAACCCCCGCCAAAGAGGAAGTTATTCCAATCATTTGGTCACAAGTATCGAACTTAAGACCAGTGGGAGAGGAGCAACCTTTTGTTACCTGCTCCAATCACTAGAACTACTACCTTGGTGGTCTTAGGATTAAGTTAATATTCTAATGTTTGCTACCATTGCTTCAATACACCAAATAAAAACACGCACTATATGCACTGAATAAAGGGTTCAGATTGCAGCACGTCATCAAATGTTAGCTTATTTAACGAAAAACATACATAAGCTGGACAACAAATATCATAGAGCAATTCATAACTAAATTTCACATGCCACTGCAAACTTAGACGAAAGGCACAAGCGATCATAAGAAAGCCACAATCATTTGTAACAAAAAAGCAAACGTACCACAAATTCTTGTAAGCGGCGGGTCATATGTCTTAAAGACGTGCCTAGCTACAATGTCTCATAATACTTGCCACAAACAACTATAACTAACGCGAAAACTATTCGAAACACTAGGTCAGGCCAATGAGGTTTGATCATAACTTTCAACCATAAAACTCATAACTTATATTGTAAGCAGTCATATAAGCTAAATCGACTTTATAAAATCGTTTAACTTCTTTATGATTAAACAACCAACTAATAAATTGATTGTGTCCGCAGATAAAACCAATTGTGCTAGAATGTGCAAGACAAAAAAAAAAAAAAAAATTGTGCTAGAATTTGTTTACATAACCGAATTGTAAATGATTGAAGACTTTTGACTGCAAATTCTATTTTGGTCAAATAATCGTATACAAATCGATCGGAATATAGGTCGTCACCCCTCGATCGATTTATTTACAGAGCGTATGCAACCCGGGAGAGGAGCCGAGCCGTTATACGTTTTGTTTTCCGCGATATTGAGCCGGTCACGATATTTTCGTGAGACTTGCGATATAATACCGGTAGGAGTTGATAGCATGCGACATTTATCCAGTATAGACGATACAAATGATATATAGATGGTTTGGGGCGTTAAGTTGATTTTCAGACGTTATATTAACGGAACAAAGATATATTTGCAAAAATTGGACAGATTAGACAATAAAGGTGATACATATTTGACGATATCAGACATAAGAGATGAGAAATTGATTTCCAAAAGAGATCTAGGCGATATTTTGACGATAACAACTCATTTCAAGACGAGATAATAACTTTCGAGCAAAATTTTGCCTACTTGTGGCCACATAACTGACGAGAAATCAACGAAGGAAATGAGAGCGGACCAGAATCGGACGTGATTTTTCGGCAATAAACGTAATTTTTTTTTGTGCCAAAATGGTACGTAGGAGTTGTATTATACAAGAAACAACTGAGTATATCAACGATCGAAGTTGGATATCGTTTCAAAGGGAGTAAATAACCGAAAAAAGAGGCCTAGCTACCCAAGATTATCACTAGATCCTCGCAGTAGATTTTGCCAGTGAGCCGGCCATTACCGACCTTCAAACAGAGAGAGCAACAAGCCCTCAACTGCAGTAAAAACAACCACACGATCCAAGATCAGAAACCCTACGCCCAGAAACCCCCATAAAAGGGAGAGAAATCAAACCACAAATTCCAACCCAAATCAACATAACCTAAAAATAACCGAACCAAAAATGGAATAGGAAAATAAAACCCAGTTGAGAACTCTGTCGTCGAAAGCCGCCACATAGGATCCATTGGCTTATTCACCGGATAAGCAAAGTCTAATCATCTCTTCTTGAAATCTACACCAGATTGGCCCCAGCAAGCACCGGACGGAGGGTGATGGTGGTGAGGGTGAGGGGAGTTGGAGGCAGATGGAGGTGGAGCTAGAGTGGACGGGGGGAGGCGCAAGTGGAACATGAGGAGGCTAAGAAGTGAAGAAGAGGAAGGCCGGAAGGAGGAGGGGAGGTGGAGATGAGAAGTGATGGCCACCCCCACCCCCCAAAGAAGCAACCCTAGAAGGAGAAAAAGTTTAGAGGGAGAGGCTCTCAAAGCGCGGGGGGGGGGGGGGGGGGGGGGGGGTGTGTGTTGGGGCGCGGGGGGTGGGTGGGTGTGTGTTTTGTTGAACCTAATTTGCGATAAACGTTGTTGAAGCAAGATTTTGGCAATTTGTGTTCGAAATTAATTAAAATGGCGAGACGTGAAGAAGACACACAAAATTGACGTGAGTTTTTGGCTCTACAAATCGTTGAGATGCACAGAAGTGCCAATATAATGGTGGGACATGCATTTGCGAGAAGAGCTCACTAGGCCAAGTAAACGAGACGGACCAAGATTTGACATAATTTTGGTAAGATGAACATGATTTTTTACGGGCCAATAAAAAAGAGATATTTGTCGTCCCGATTCAAGACGTGATGTGTAGACGAGAGATAGCCAAATTAAATCTAAATTTGAAGACCAAAAATATAGCGTAAATCATCCTATGTAATTTTTTGTCTTAGATAGAAAAATATAGCGTAAATCACTTACGTAAACCTTTGGAAGGCGACCAAACTAGAAAAATAACATTCAACTCAGCTATAATTGTTGGCTACCTTTGGAAGGCGACCAAACTAGAAAAATAACATTCAACTCAGCTATAATTGTTGACTACTGATATTCGAACCCTCAACCTTTGGTACGTACCTTAACTGATCTCTTTCCGCTAGGCCACTTAACATTTCATCAGTATTTTTGCTAAATTTAATATGTATCATCATTTTGTAAATAATTTGTAATTACTGCATAATACAAATATATTACATACATCATATATTATTTAGTCTAAATAATATGATTTTTTCAAAACAAAAAATAAATTAGCCTTAGATTTGGTGAAAATACAAATTTCGTCGCTCAAAGGTATCTTTTCTCCAAATGTTACCTTTTGGTGAGGAAAAGAAGATTTCGTCTATGAATGGATACTATTAGGTGACGAAAGATTAATTTCGACGCCAAATAGTATGTTTCGGCGACAAAATTCTTTTTCGTCACCACAAAGGTTCTATTTGGTGAGGAAATTCAAATTTCGTCACGTGGTTTTGTCACAAAATGCCATTTTCGTTGTAATGGTGCGTGCGTGTACAAATTTCAGGATATAACAGACATACAGTAATTTTTATATGTAGTGTACGTGATAATCCTCTTACTACATTAGAAATCTCTACGAGAGCTTTTGTTAACTTGGAAAGTCTTTGATAATTGTTCCAAAAGTATATAAGCTGAGGTTAGTAGTATATATTTTCAAAAACAACAATGCTACTCACACAAAGTCCACATGTATGTAAAAGGTTGTGTAAGTTATTGTGTTTGAATTGTTGTGTGAGTTTCATTTTTGTTCTAAAAATGCTAGAGGCACGTCACCTAAAGACACATCAACCACACCTCTCTCACATACAGGTGGATCCCGTTCCAACGGGATCCACCTGTATGTGAGAGGGGTGTGGTTGATGTGCCTCTAAGGTGATGTGTCTCTGCTTGTGTGAAACCTGAAATGTATGTTAAATTCATCCATTTTTTAATTGTTTGATTCTCCCCACTCCATCCGCCCAAAGGTGACACAGTTATTGAACAACATAAGTAGCAAGTTGGAGCAATAGATTCACTTCTAAAGCAGCAGAATGTTATAGAGAGAGAGAGAGAGAGAGAGAGAGAGAGAGAGAGAATACATACCGAAACACTATTAGATCTTCAGAGGGTGGTAATAGGAACTTAACAGGGAGTGTATATATATATATATATATATATATATATATAGACTAGAGATCGACTTACGGAGGCTCCATGCAATCACGTCCATCCGTTTTGACAATCAATAGTTGAGATTGGTTTTTAAACTTTGACTGATAATAAATATTTCTGACCAACAAAAGGCAATGTTATTTTTAATTCGAAAAATCCAAAAACTTTTGGACGCGCAAGACTCCATAAATAAGTTTTTCTCATATATATATATATATATATATATATATAAAATTCATCAGAGCAACAGGAGTACACAATTTATAGCTGAGGACCGGTGATTTTATTTATTTATTTATTTATTTATCTATAAATGGCATAGTATGAAGAAAACCTACACGGAGTAGTTGAGCTCCAAGAGGGGTGTGGAACCGGGGAAAATGTAATGGTACATGAAACATATCCATAAAAAGGAATTGAATGGTTCAGCTTAACACTGGACGATTCAGATTCATATCACACAAATGTAAATCTGAACCGTTCACTTTCCTTACTTTCATGCAAATATTTCATGAACACTATCAATCCTCATGAAACAATCTACAATAAATAAGGCTCCGTGTGATAGTTGAACCTCTCTGAAACAGAAATTAATTTTTGGACGTTCCCGTGCTTTACAATTTTATGCTAAAGTACATAGTTTGTAATGTGTCAGGTTGATAATGGCCATGTACTTGATTGGATTTGTACAGCATGCAGGGGATCCAATGTCACAAACTCCATTCGTTCCAAAATGTTGATACTCTTTGAGAGTGTGTTTCAATTGATTAATCTTATAACGGTTTTGCTATTGTCAGTCCATTGGGCTGACGATAAGCACATTATAAGACAAGAAAAATACATATTTCTATATATTTTTTACACCATTTAATATTCATTCACACACTTACTATTATTAGCATATTATGCTGATTTTAGAATTTTCCATCTTACAATCTATAATTTTTTAAGTGATTTTAAAAACTTTGTATAAAAGAGGTCATTGAGATCTATCAAATAAGATTTATATTTGATATAAAAAATATGATAAATTAAAAAATATAGCCAATTCTTTGAGGTTTCTAAAAAAGGAAAAATGATCAAGAATTTGGGACGGAGGAGTACTAACAATATTTTTCAAGAAGACAATTTCAAGCTAAAAAATTACGCGTTTACGCAAATAATTTGTGTTAACCCAAATTTTAACTTAAACATTAAAATATGATAATTAGAAATTTATTATAAAATTCAAACACGACAGTTAGATTCGGAATGAATTTTAATGTTAACGGTAATTTTTAAATATTTTCAGAAAACAAAAACCGGACAACGTAACCGATTTGTGGATTATTACTTCGTCATGACGAAAGGAATCTAAAAAAAAATTACCATTGAAATCTAATTTTTTTTGAATAAAGACAAAAATAAGCCAATAAGCTAATTTTTTGGTCTTTATTAAAAAAAATGGATTTCGATCGTAGTTTTTTATTTTTTAGATTCATCTTGTCATAAAGAAGCAATAATCCCCAAAAAATTGACAAAAAACTAAAAAATACAAAAAAAAATTGAATAAGAACAAAAAAATAAATCAAGTGACTTATTTAGAAGAACAACCTCTAAATATACAGACTATCTTCCAAAATTTTCACATGTCGGCAGATATTTCTTTGGCCAAATAGTTTTCTATACCCTTTTCATTAATGCTATAGATATAAATTATTAGAATTGGGGTTATGAATTATTTTGTCGTAGCTAGATATTTTCCCCAAGCCAAACTAGATGCTTGGGGCATGGTATTTTTCTGGCAGCAAAACTCATCCGGTGCTTTAATGCACAGACAAGTAGTTGGTGGTGAAGTTTATGGTAGAATAAATTATAAAATAGTTTAATATAACTATTTTTCTACGGGGTATTGTAGTTAGAGCTTGGCAACAGACACGAGACACGACAACACGACACGAACCGGACACGAAGTTAGCGGGTTAGGGTTGAACATTTCTGACACGAAACACGAAAATGACACGATTCGAGAACACGAATTCTAAATGGGTCGGGTTAGGGTTGAACACATGAGACACGAAATTGACACGATCAACACGGTTACGAATCTGTGTCACCCATTTTCATGAACATATATACATAATATATGGTATATCTGCAATTCTATATAGAGTTAGGCAACAGACACGATAACATGACACGAACCGGACACGAAGTTAACGGGTTAGGGTTGAGCATTTCTGACACGAAACACGAAAATGACACGACTCGAGAAACACGAATTCTAAATGGGTCGGGTTAGGATTGGGTGATTTGTGACACGAATCCGACTGACACGACACGAACACGACCCGACACGACCTGTTACCCAGGTCTAATTGTAGTAACTCTTCTATCTATAAATACCCACAATATACCCAAATTGTGTAATTGTCCAAGCATCATACTCATTACCACCTTTGTCTATTTCCTTCTTCTTATACGCCCATTGCTTGACCGATTCCTAGACCTAAATTAATGGGTTGCCCCAAGCGTAGGGCTGAGACCGACGCAGCACAATATCCGGTAAGACCGGAGTCGAATCCACAAAGACGGTAATGTGTGCTGAACAAAAACTCGGGTTGTTATAATTTAAACGGGCTCTTAGGTAGCCACCCTTTGACGATTGATTGAGAGATTATCTAAAACAAGAAAATTGAATGTGCTTTTCTAGAAAATTAAAAGGAGGTAAAATCGTAGGGTTCATAGCACTCGCAACCAGTCCGGATTAACCTGCTCCATTCGATATTCTTTAAAACGTTCAATTTTAGATTGAAAAAGATACCCCGCAAGATGTGAGACTCTATGGTCGCCGTTTACCCATGCGCAGCGGAGAATGGGTTTTGGACCCCCATTCCCCCGTTCACATGGGCTCCGACAATGCCTAGGTTCGTCCGCGGGAAGTATTTTTTCAATCTTAAACCATTTTTACATTGTTTGAAAATAGGAGCAGTATCCGGACTGGCCACGGTGTGCTAATCACCCCGCGACCCTACCTAAATAACTACTCACTCATTATTAAGCAATAAATAAAGGAAACCCTAAATTTAAGCATGAAAGAAAATAAATGAGAGATAGCAATTAACTGAAAATTAATGAACAACTTTAATTAAGAGCAAAAGTTGAAACGAATTACCGGAATGCGAGTAATTGAATAAAGCTTCAAATAACTTGATAAAAATAAAAGTCAGAAGAAAAACTATCCGAACAGAAAGAGATCTTGGCAGCCCTTCTTCGTTTGCTGTTTCGTCCGTAAAGATCCTCGGTTGTCAAAAATACAATAGCCCATTGTTCGTACGTGAGCCGTACCTTGAGATCGCAGCCCCTGTTCTTTCTTTTCTTTTTCACGGCAGCAGCAGCAGCAACTTCTTTTTCCTTTTTTCCCAGGGCCCGTAACCTACTGGAGTCAGTAGGTTAAACCATTTATATAGGGATTGAGAAATTAAATCACACAAAGGCCCTTTGGGCTTTATGAAATAACATATGAATCACTCAATTTTGGATCATTTTGCATTGAACCCCAAACTTCTTTAAAATCTTCTTTTTATTCAAAATCTCGGACAACGGACTCGAACAACCTATAAACATAAAAAAACACATAATAAAAATCAGTTAACAAAAATAAAGGACTAATAAATGTAGATTGGAGGGCCAAAATATACATATTTTGGCACTTATCACCCATCACCACCACCACTCGAACCAACTCACTTTTCACACGCTCCCTAATCTCTCTACTCGCGACAACTCTCACTCCCTCTCTATCATGGTTTTGATTTTGAAAAATGCTCGAATGCGTGATTTGAGATTGGAGCCGTCGCTAATTAAGGATTTTCATGAGTCACGGGGTTCCAACATAAATCAATAAATTGTGTGAACGGTAATTGGGGTTTGCACTATCGAGGTGAGTACGATATACCTTGATTACGTAATATTCTTTCAATTGTTTTGTAATTGTTTATTATTTTTTTAAAATGTTACGTTGAATAAAACTAGACATATTTCGCTTCGCTTCGCTCCGTTTGGGCAACTGGCCTATTTCTAAACTCTTAAGTATCTCTTCATATGTAACATATGAGCCACAATTCTAACACTCATACAAAAATTAAAGAAAAATCGAAAGCAAAATTTTTTCTGGTTGGACTCGAGGAGACTTTTTGTTAGAAGAGTTAAAATTCTTTGCATCTTAGGTGGAAAACCCCATGGTTTCCACCACGAATTGCAACCCCAACAGTGTATTTTTTTAGTAATATGAACCATTCATCTTGTAGGGTCCACAGAGTAGTACATTCACACAAAAAATCATATTTATCGGATATGGATAGGCGTATCAAAAATTAAATACTACTACAATATTGTTAAAAGATGACGCTTGAAAAAGTGAAAATATGTCAGTTTTTGAAAAAATCGTAATTAAAAAGATTGGAATAAATAAATAATGTCAGTTATCTAAAAAACTGTTATATAATATATTTATAATGTCACTTTTTAAAATAGTGAGATAACTATTCTTTCTTTTTAATGTCAGTTTCTCCTAAACTGTGATCTAATATATTTATGATGTCACTTTCTAAAATAGTGACATAACTATTCTTTCTTTTTAATGTCAGTTTCTTTTAAACTGTGATCTAATATATTTATGATGTCGCTTTGTAAAATAGTGACATAACTATTCTTTCTTTTTAATGTCAGTTTTCTCTTAAACTGTTATCTAATATATTTATGATGTTACTTTGTAAAATAGTGACATGACTATTCTTTCTTTTTAATGTCAGTTTTTCTTTTATAAGTGACATTGAAGAACAAAAATTTATTTTTGGAGAAAACGGCGTCATCTATGAGCGTTGTTGCTTTGAAGTCCCAAATTGGAAGCGGGTCATTACATATGGTATCAGAGCCTGTATTAACCAGAAATGTGAGATAGAATCTCGACATCATACGAGGACGTGTGTTGCTAAGTGGGAAAGATTGTGACGCCCTACCCCCGAGGAGTTCCAGGTAGTGGTCAACTGACCTGAGCACAGTTGGGACCTATGCGAGGGGCTGTCGGATCAGTGACCAGAAGAGTCAACCGAGGGTAGTCCCACATCGCTTGATGAAGTGTAAATTATGTGTTATAAATAATATATCGTTATTCTATCTTGTACAAGGACTTTTAAAGCGATAAGGGTGCCAAAGCCAATTAAAACTTCATAGTTAAGCGTGCTCGCACTGGAGTAATCCTGGGATGGGTGACATCACTAGGAGGTTTGATGGGGTTTGGTATTCAAAGTAGACAATATTATACAGGGCGGGAGCGGATCGTTACAAAAGATGACGGTTTTAAAGCACTTTAATGACGTTTCACAATTGTCATCTTTTACTTTCAATTACGTTTGTAAACCGTCATCTTTATAGATATTAATGACAGTTTCAAGCACTTTAATGACATTTCACAACTGTCATCTTTTACTTTCAATTACGTTTATAAAGCGTCATCTTTATATATATTAATGACAGTTTCAAACCGTCATTTTAAGATTCAGACTTTTAATGACAGCTCTATAGATGACAGTTTCAAAACTGTCATCTTTCATGTTTAATGACACTTTTAAACTATCATCTTTTACGATTATTGTAGTAGTGAAATTTTCCTTTACAAACTAGACTGTTATGGATAGTTTAACTTAAACTTATCGATTGTTGATTTTTTAAACCAAACTTCAATTTTTTATATACATGTCCATGTCCAATAAAAGCTTATTTTTGTGTGAAGATATACTACTATACGAGCCGGCCTACAA
Source organism: Rhododendron ovatum (assembly GCA_019656835.1). Taxonomy (NCBI): domain Eukaryota; kingdom Viridiplantae; phylum Streptophyta; class Magnoliopsida; order Ericales; family Ericaceae; genus Rhododendron; species Rhododendron ovatum. The sequence continues at coordinate 7,045,588 of CM033794.1, read as the reverse complement.
GAGGAACGGTTCAGATTACTGCTATATACGCACGATGAGGCACACAATTGACGGTGATGGAAAGCCCAAGTTTTCCACCTAAGGTGGATAGAATTTACACTCTATTTTTGGACATAGCAATAGACCTCTTTTGCTATTCTTGTGATCACTCTTTTGCCCTATGTTGTTCCCTCTTATTTCTGGGGTGGGAGAAGACAGGAAACAATCATTCTACAACCACAAATACTTACATAAACATTCACACAAACCCACACATATTCACATTGGGGTCCATATACACTATACCTCCAGTGTGTGTGGAACCCATCAAAAGATGTTTGTGTGTGTGCAAAGTGTTTGTGTATGTGTGGTTATAAAATAATAGGATTGGAAAACATGGTTGGGTTATCATCTTCAAAACAATTATGAAGATTTGAAACCGGCATTAGAAGACATTGCAAGTAGAGCCCGGGAACCTTCTCCAGGTGTAAATAAGAGAGCTGGTAAGTGTGGATTTCAACTTACATACATTTCTCTTCATTCACTCATCCTGTCAAATGTTACAATAGTTGATCGAGCAATTACACAGCATTAATATATCACGAACTGGCATTCAGACCAACCCGTCCTGAAATTTTACACTGTTATTACCTAAAAGCAAACACACTTCAGAAGCAAACCATAAATACAAACATTACTACAATTTTACATAATTTCTCTCCCATTCGATTACGAAATCCAAGCAGACGTCCAACCCTCAACTTTATTCTGCTCAAGTTCTTCCTTAGTAGCTTGTATCCCTTGAACGTATTGACCATTGTCAACTTCATTCCCCTCAATTTCAAGTAAGGTGCTACCGGCACCTTTTACCCCGCTGTCTTCTTCATCCTTCAGGCTAGAGTTACTTCTCTCTAGCTTCTTCGTTATGCCAAAGTGGAAAAGCAAAAGCCAGACATGGGTGAGAAACTCCCCCCCATGTCGAAGCTCTTGAATGTGGTTCTTCACCGGGCATGTCCTCGCAGCATAGCACAACATCTCAACCCACATGCTGCCGATGATATCCCACCTGTTCAGATTCTCCTTCATACCTTGCACAAGTCTTTGTGCCTTGTTCACCATTGTGGTATCGGTGGTGTTGCCTTTATTCTCAACCCCTTTCGGTCCAGACAATACCGATCCTCCGGTGTTGCCTTTACTCTCAACTCCTTCCAGTCCAGACGATACTGATCCTCCTCCATCGAAAAGTTTCTTCATATCAGCAGAATCTTGCATAATCCGGTTGTATTTGTTGCAGAAAGGAAATCTATCAGGACATGCAACAAGCAAATACATCATGTAGTCGGAGAGTATTTTGGCCACTTCCAGCTTCACCTCATTCTTACCAAAATTTTTAGGTCGATCCGACTTGTAGCAAACATCGGTAGCAACATGCCAGACGACGATACTTTGTTCAAATTCTAGTTCAATACTCCACTTGAACTGCTGCCCACGGTCATACCTTGAAAGGGTCCACTCACCTCTTTTCACTTCTGAAGCCAGCAACTGATCACCAACATTTGCAACCTTCTCAGTTGAAATCTGCGCCGTATGGTCCGTTTCAACAGTTTTTGTTTTCTCAGTTGATATCTGGGAAGTATTGACATCCGTAGCTGTATCCGTTGAAGTTTGTCGAGTATCAACAACTGCAGCTCTCTCTGATTTCGCGCGAAGATGACCAATGATTATATCTTTCAGCTGTTGGTCTGGACTCTTCTGTGAGCTGAATCTCTTCAACATTTTTTCCCTGCCAAAAAGCCACTCCCACGTCCTATTGCACACAGTAGGCTTGTAGTTTTCGCAGAAATCCCGCAAACTGAATTGCCCCATTACCCCAGACCACCTCTGGCTTTTATAGAATAGAAATTCGTGTAGAAAGAGAACCGAAGTAACCCACTTACTTCCATTCTTACATGCCCAAACCAAGGCCCAATCCGAAACAAGTTGCACAATAATGCCAGCAATCTCTGAAAAGATGGCTCCAACTAACAGAATGATGGTTATAATATGATCACCTTTCAAATGCCCGAGAGGCTTGTCGCACTTTATGTATATTACAAGCACAGAAAAAATCAAAGAGAAGCTAAGAAATCTAAGTATGCTTCCCCATACGGTAAAGATCGTGCCTACCTTGCTGAAGAGCATGTCATACATCAAACCCAACTCGATCTCAATCAGTTTGAAAGCATCAAAACCACCCGTAATTCTAAGTGAGTCGCGGAACCTTGCCACCAAAATTCTCACTTCGCTCGGATCACACTTGTAAGTTGTGTTATGAGGCAGCAAGGCCCGGAACCAGGAATAGGCTAGGAGCACTAGGTTTGTATTCGGTCGCGAAGCACTGATTTTGTCGATTGTGGCTAAATCTAACTTCACAAAACCCTTGAAGTCGTTGGATCTTGACCTGACTACCCACACTCTCTCTCCATACTTGATAATACCAGGAACAAACACAAGCAGGGCCACAAGAGACAACCCATTCTTATTCCAGGTTACTATCAGTGCATAAGCTGTTCTTAAGCCTTGGGTTAAGAGTCCGATAAGGTGTCTCAGCCACAACTGATTTTCCTCAACGCGTAAGACGGTAATGGTATCCGGACCCCCCAGGAAGAACAAGATCAGAGGTGCCCACATCACCCTAAGAGCTTGTTCGCCCATTGTCTTGATGGGATTTCCCTTTGGCCTGATGGAATCATCCTTACTGTTACTGTCGACTTTGATCTTGGAGAGCTTTCCAAGAGCAATTGTTGCCAACAAGTCAGAAAATAAGTAGATTAACCAGACGCTCACAATCATCATCAACACTGACTTACCCTTCCTACGGAGTCGTCCGAAGAAATGAAGGTATAACTGAGCAATGAGGATGTAGAGAATTAGAATCCTCAGATCCCATACTTCCCACCATTCCCTCAGGTTTCTCATACCATTGTCATCTGACTTATTGCTGAACTCACAGATCCGGTAGCACGGCATGGTTCTATCTTCTATGCTGCAATGAGGGAAGAAAACAATAGTAAAATTAAAACCACTGAACCACATTACTGACTAGTATAGTTGTATGGTTTTTGAACGGCTCTTTTTTCTTGAACGGTGACTATATATTTGTATGTTCTTGACAGCATATAGGTCAGGCAACGACGATTGTGGGTTAAACTTTTTTCCTCTGCGAGTTCCCGTGATTGTCACTTATCGTATTATAGCACACCCATCACCCATGCGTGGTTTGAAATATTAGTGATACGTAATGGTAAGGGCTGATATGTATTAGTAGGTTACGGCTGACATTGCAGTGTGAAGGAAAATTGTATATTTATCGGTGATACGTAACGGCATCGGCCGATACGTAATGGCGGTGAGGTCCCGTTACGGCTGATATGGGCCATTATGGACATAATACGGGCCCTAATCAGCAAGTTCTAGTCTTATTGGAATTTATTTTACCGAGTATGGGAGTCTTTGAGATCACGCTGTATATTTCATTGTCCAGTAATTTATGTAAGATTAAGAATTCCTTTGTTTCGTGTTTCGATAATGGATTGAATGCGCCAAAAATAGAAAAGAAAAAAAAAGAAGAACACCAAAACATAATTGAAATACAACAACAAAAAGCAACCCAATAGCTCAAATCCTCGTTAGTCAGCATGTGAGGTCATCACCCAAATATTGTGTTCCGACCTAACAGACTCGGATTACCACAGGGGCAGGGAGATCCGTAATAGCAAGTGGGGTTAGCACCAAAACATTGTCATTTGAATATACAGACGCAGATCTATCGCCCCGAAACTGGGCCGGCCACAAACTCCGGCGAAGAAACCTAACACCTCAAGCAGTCCGACTTCGAACCTTTGAGCACTTCTAACTATGTCTAACAAGGGGCAAAAACTTCTGAGTGGCGCGAGCCCAAGTATGTCTCGACTCAATCAAATTTTGTTCAAGTTCGTTTAATTAGTTAGTTAGGTCCGGGAGGACTTCGAACTCGCTTACTTTAATAGCCACTCGTTTGCGGGATAAATTTTGGATGGATATAGGGGAAATGAGTACATGGTTTATTCAGAAGGGAATATATACACACACGCATACTTGGTTTGTTTTGTGGTTGATATGGATGGATAACAAGTTTAAAGAGGAAAATATGATTAGGCAAAGGGTTATCAGGTCAGTTAACACTGAACGTCGTTACAGTTGGTATCAAAGCACAACCCTAGTTCTACATATATAATAGGGGCCACCTGTATAGTAAGTTGGTATCAAAACACAACCCTAGTTCTACATATATAGTACGGGCCACCTGTATAGTATGAGCATGATTATGTGTTGTATAGAACTAAGCGTTACACCATAATTACTAGGACATTAGTTGCTGTCCAATACAACAAGTATGCTGCATCATAAGGAGGGAAGATTGTGAAAATCTAGTCCCACGTCGGTGGGAAGAGGAAATGATTTGTATATAAGTGATTCCGACAAGCTAATGTATGACCTGAGATTAGGAGTGACAAATGAACGGATTTGGGATAAATTGGATAAGTTGTTAATAGATTGGGTCTTTAATGGGTCATTGACCCATTTAGACCCATTAACTATATTGTAATTACCCATACCTAACCCGACCAATTTATTTAAAAGCAAATTCGACCCGCCTATTAACCGAATTACATATATACTAAAATTTAAAATGACTAAAAATAGTTTCAAAATCTTCAAATTCTCCCAATTCTTCCTCCATCGCACCTCTTCAAATTCTTCATGCAAAAAAATTGTTTCAGAATTAGCCCAGGAAAATAAAATTCAAACAACAGAATTTCCTAAATTTTTTTTTTTTGCAGAGAAGAACAGACCCAAATTGAAGAACCAATTTCCTCTGGTTCGTCCAAAAAATCGATACTACCCATTCCCCCTTTCGTTTGTGCGGTCAGTGGTGGACTGGAAGTTAGCCATCTCCTTCCCAAGTGCAGATTCCCAATTTCAATGGGTTCTCGTCAGAGAGTCTCCTCCCCAGTACTCTCTCTCCTCTTTTCTCATCATCCCTTGCTGTTATTACTCTTGCTCATCACCGCCACCCGCCCCACCGTCACCGCCTTGTCGTCTTCCAATTTTCCATCGGTTTCCGCCAGAGCATCTGAGGACAAGGGAAAGGTCGCGCTCGATCTCTACTATCAGACGCTCTGTCCTTATTGCTCCAATTTCATCGTCAACATTAGACTTCACATGCTAATCTTATTGGGTTATACTCATATGACTTATTGATGTCTTGTTCTCTTCCATTTTCAATAAGAATTTTTTAAAAATATTCATTAGATTATCTCTGTTTTCAAAATTTCTCTCTCTATCTCTCTTCACTTATTACCCTAATTATTTTTTTAAAAAAATTTCAAAACACAAACCAAACAAAACATGAGTCATTTAAGTTGACCCAATTAAAATTCAATCAAACCTAATTAATAAATGGATCAGATGAGTTAGACCCATTTTAACCCAACTAATAGGTGGGTTGGGTTGAAGCTATTTTTTAATAAATGAGTTTGGGTTTAATTTGTCACCCCTGAGATTAATCTTTTGAGCCACATGATTAGGCTAAAGGTTAGCAGGTCAGTTGGCGTAGATCGTTACACAAAAAATTCTCGTAAGCAATGATTCAGAAGTCTAAAAGATGTGTGTAGCTACAATGTCTCATATACTTGCTACAAGCAACTATAACTAATGCCACAAATATTCATAATGCTAGGTCACAAGTGATTGGACAAAAATTCACATAATATGCATAACTAATGAATGATCATAACAATGTGTCGATAAAAGTTACAAGGAAGTATTCTTTTGTCTTCAATTCCAGAGACTAATGAGGTTCATAACTTTAGACTAATGAAATTCAAGACTTATACTGTAGCAAATCATTTAAACTAAATCGATTAACTTCTTTTTTTCAGCCCATTCGAAAATCGATCAGCATATATTCTACACATCAATAATTGTTTGTGAGAATCTACCAAGAGTCCTTTGACCCAACGGCATTAGGCGTGCACTTAGGTGGTAGGGAAAAGGAGGCTAGGAGTTCAACTCCTCCTTCGAGATTCTAATCTAACTATTCAATAATACTAACTTTCGCAAAAAAAAAAAAAAGGTTTGGGAATTGATTGTTGCGAAGTTTGTGATAAATTTTGCGACGAATTTTTATCGAGAGTCAATTCGCGAAATTCGAAACTATGGAATCCTGTACGTGGCCTGTTTATCTAGGTAGAGAAGTTAAACAAAGTTGTTTCATGGAACGATCTTTTATGTCCACAGATGAAATCAATCGTTCTAAAATTTGTGTGGATAACCGAGTTGTGAGTGACCGAAGACTTTGACTATAAATGCTATTTCGGTTTAATAATCGAACAAAATGGATTGGAATTTAAGTCATCACCACCTCGATTGTTTTATCTGCAGAATGGATACGACCCGAGAGAGGAGCCCATCCCATCCGTGATTGGTTATGTTTTTTGCGATATTGAGCTGGTAACGGTACTTTGCTAAACATGCGATATAATCACGGTATGAGCTGATATCAGACAATATTTATCGAATATATACAAATGAGATATTATAAGCTGATTTGAGGCGTTAAATTGATTTTTGAGATGATAAATTAACGGAACAATTATAGATTCGCAAAAATTAGACAAAATTAGACAGTAGCTCTCACTACATCTCAGGAATCTCCGCGACATATACGAGAGCTATTTTTTTAGACAGTAGTATATAAACTTCCTTAACTTCGGTCCAAATGTGACAACAATATTACTAGCAAGTACTATTAAATTCACTTCCAAAGCATCGGATTATGTAGAGAGAGAGAGAGAGAGAGAGAGAGAGAGTACATACCGCGAATTACAATACTTTTTGACCGTCTGAGGGTGAACTACTACTAGAAAGCTGTGAGACTAGGAAAGTCACTGGCAGGGGAGAGAGAGAGAGAGAGAGTGAGAGTAATTTAGCAGAGCAACGGGAGCACATCTAATTTATACTAGTAACTAGTAGGAGTTGAGGACTTGTGAAGTGTAACTGTAAGGAATACACTACTACGTACGTATTAGCTAGTACTACTAATAAAAAAAACAATGAAAGGATACATGTGTGGGAGCATCTTCATTTTTTACTCAAGTTTGAACTCAAACTCAAATAAGTAGTGGCCCAGATTCCCCCTTTAAAAAAATAAGTACTTATTTATAATTTTTAAGCTTAAAAATAATGTACTTATTGAAATTAAAAAATATGCAATATAGATTTTGTTTGAAAAATTTCGATAAAATCTATAAAACCCTGTAAAAAAATATAAAAATTATTTTCGTAAGCCCATTGTTTTTAAGTTTGAAAATAAGTTCTTATTTTTAAGTATTTATTTGAGTAAGTGGAACGGGGCCTAAAAATCATCTAAAACACTACTCCACTCCTTACTCAAACTCATACCAAATTTGAGTTTTACTCAAGTTTTTACCAACGGATCAAAAAAAAAATCAAGTTTTTACCCAAATTTTTACTCAACTTTGAGTAAAAAATTGAGTAAGGGGTGAAGATGCTCTTAGAAATATAAAAGAAAATATATTAGTCCAAATGAATTTGTTTTAAAAGTATAAAACTTTGCAAATACATCAACTTGTACCGTTGCTCGACCATCGAGCATTCGAGCAAGGTTTCATTAAATATAGAAAACTAAAACCAAGAAAGTTAATAGATTTTAGAGCTAATATCTTGGCATTTTTTTTACTTCCAATTTACTTGTTCATTTGAAATTCGTGCATGAGAGTAAGATCTATCAACTGAATGGTTTTTTTTTTTTTTTTATCGGCAACAAAATTTTATTATAACTCAACAAAGAGTACATAGAAGGGGTCTACTCTAGATATACAAGGAAAGGCTTAAATCATAGAGAAGGCCAAAGAAAATAAGAAAATAAGGGGAAAATTAAAAAATACATCCAACGAAAGATTGAATGAAATCACTAGGAAATCGATAAACAGAAACAACCATGATAAACAGAAACAACCATTATCACAATCAAGCAGCTTCAGCAAGAACCCTTGAGACATTTATCTGGTAGGTTATGGAGAGGCAAAATCCGGCATCACGTCGAAGTTATTTGCCCGTACTTTAAAAGTCAGAAAATGAAAAAAATTTCCCTCTAATAAAGGAAAGGTGAGAGGACGTTTTAATATTGAAAATGACAGGAAGACATTGGAGATCTAGGTGAAAGATACGAGGGTGGAAGAAGCCAGAGGCCTGAAGGGTAAAGTGAAGCTTTTAGCAATTGAAATTATCTTCTCTTTCATTCACTTTTTGGTCGGCATCTTCTTCTTTTAGCGTTCCTTTTATTCAATCCTGCATAATTACAATTGGGCCGGGGACCAATATTTTTCACAGTTTGGAGGGAATAAGCTGGATTACCACCCTTTGTGCCGTTCTTAGGTCTATCTGGAAACCAAGAAATGATCTTATTTTTAAGAACACACAATTCTAGATGTTGGTGATCAAATGGTTGATCTTATCAAACTCATAGTAGCTATTTGGGTTAAAATGAGATGCAATCTTGCTTCCTATTCCATTGAAGACTTAAAGGACAAGTTTTAGAGGCATAATTTAGAGATGAGTTATTGGGTTATATATAGTGAAAATCACAAATTTTCCACACAATCAACGCATAAATTTGAAGATACTAAGAACATACAATGAAATGCCCATCAATTAGATTATGAGTCAAAGTTATAAATCTCCCAAAAATAAAATACAATCAATAGATTATGTATAAAATAGATCAATAAAACAATTTACAATGGATTATTTTTGCAGCGAAAGAGACTTATAAGTGTGATAAATTTCATAATTATATGTCAATGGGGGATTTGTGCAATTTTTGAGGGGTTAAATGAAATATGTCATAAATTGATGGGGGTATAAATGCAAGATTGGATATAATTCAACTATTCAAGTAGTCACGTGACCCTTTTGGCCGGGCTCACGTTGAATCTGCCCCTGCGTGCAACCCACCCCACAATACTGGGGCTGATGATCGAATGACTAAGGGAAGGCTAACCAAAACAACCATTCAAAGACAGAAAAACCAAGAAAACCAAAACGTACCCCAAACATCCAATAAGGTCGAAATCGAGGAAACGAAAACCTCGATCGATCTACATGCTAATCACTCTTATTGCGCGCTGCGCCTCTTTGAAGTCTTCAACAAATTAAGTAGTCGATCCCACAAATCATACAACATTGCCACTTACCTTCCTGTCTAGAATTAATTCTCAGTAAAGCACCATTTTGAGGCCGATATATCAATTTAAAAGAAAAATCGGTAGGTGATTGTTTCTTAATTCATGACCAAATGAAATTAGATTTAGTTAGACATATTAATCAGTTTGATTTTTAAGAGCGCGCGATTGAGGAGATTCTGTTCAAATCGATTTACGAAATGTTTACAAGGATTTGGATAAATACTCCAGTAATATAATTTGGTTAGTTATTACTCAGAAGGCGAGTTCAAGCCTTCTTCCTGTCATCTAGAGGAAGAAGACTGCGTAATTGATCGGAATCTAGGTCATCACCGCCTCGATCGATTTATCTACATAGCGTATAGCCATATACAACACGAGAGATTGAGGAGCCGAGCCGCTATACGTTTTGTTTTCTGAGATATCAAGCCGGTCACGATATTTTCATGAGACTTGTGATATAACCAAAAATCAATGTAGGAGTTGACATCATACGATATTTATCCAATATAGATTATACAATTAGATGATTTGGGGCATTTGTAAGTTGATTTTCAAGACATTATATTAAGGGAAAAAAGATGTACGTATTGCAAAAAGTGGACAGATTAGACGATACGGTGATACATATTTGATGAAATCAGACTTAAGAGATGAGATATTGCTTTCAAGTAGACATCGAGGCGATATTTTGACGATAACAAGCCATTTCAAGACGGAATAATGACTTTGGAGCAATATTTTGGCTACTACTTGTGGCCACATAATTAATTGAGGAGAAATCAACGAAGGAAATGAGCGTGTGCAGACCAGAATTCGACGTGACTTTGCGGCAATAAATGTTGTTGATGCAAGATTTTGACATTTTGCGTCCGGGCTAATTAGAATGGCGAGATGTGAAGAGGACATAGATTTACGCGGGTTTTTGGCTCTACAAGGCAAAAATTGCTGAGATACACGGACGTGCCAATATAATGACGAGATATACGGGAGAAGAGCTCACTAGGCTCAAAGTAAATGAGACGGACCAAGATTTGGCATAATTTTGGTAAGATGACTGATTTTTTACGGCCAATAAAAATGGGATATCTATTTACCGTCCCGATATGTAAGACGTGTTGCGTCGACGAGAGACAGTCAAATCTTAAGGGGTAGTAGTCAATGAATAATTATTCCATGTCCCTATGAAACCACATGAATTGTTCACTACCACAAATTTGAGTGAACTCCACACATTTTGTGTATAAAATGTAGCGGTGTGTGTGTTAGTGTACAAATTAAGCTGTCTATGAGAGCTTTGTTAGTAATTTGGAAAGTCGTGATACTTGTTCAAAAAGTAAGGGAGGTTAGTGGCCGGTATTTCAAAACAAAACCTCAATAGATGTTTCTGCTTGTGTCAGAAACATACATGTATGTAAGTGAAATCTATTCATTTTTTATTTGTTTAATTCTTCCCGCTCCGTTGGTCCGAAATCACTGGGACACGAGAGCTTAATTTGTCTAGGAAGTACAGTCTATAATTTTACTAGTTTAAAAACTTTCTCGACGACTACCGCCCAAAAGCCAAAAGGTGACACATAGAACAATAATTTAGTGCTAGCAAGTTGAGGTAATAGATTCACTTCTAAAGCATTAGAATATTGGACACTGAGAGAGAGAGAGAGAGAGAGAGAGAGAGAGAGAGTACATACCGAAACACAAGCCTAACAGACCGTCAGAAAGTGGTTATAGGAACTTGAAAGTGAGAGTGCGAGACCGAGAAATTCACTATAGGCTATAGCGTGCAATGAGAGAGAGAGAGAGAGAGAGAGAGAGTATAATTCATCAGAGGAACGGGAGTGCACAATTTATAGCAAAGGATTGGTGAAGTGCACAACATTTTTGGTTCTTTGTATGATAGTTATACGCAATTTGTTACGTCTTTATCGGGTTGATAATTGTGTTTTGGTTTTTATTCCTTGCAGTTGATTGTATTTCTCAAAATATTTGGGTTAACGTAAAAAAAAAATTATTTTTTTGATTCCTCACTTCTCTCTCTCTCTCTCTCTCTCTCTCTCTATATATATATATATATATATATATATATATATATATATATAACTTTGACTGGTTGGTCTTGGATTTTTTTTTTTGCTCGGCAAGTTGGTCTTGGATTTTGTATGTCTATTTTTCACTTGTTGTCTATAGTCGACAGGGAAATATTTGAAGTGCTGAATGTGGATATTTGTAATGGTGGAGTTTGGTTCCTTGCCGTATTTCAAGACTTCTCTGGAAGCAAATTTAGTGAAGTGAACGGATATAGAGGACGAACAACAAAAGAATTTTATTATTCTTCAAAGTAGAAGTCGATCGACGGTGAGAACACAATCGAATAAACGATTACGTTACAAGCTACTCTTAGAGTGAGAAAGTAAAGTACAGATAAAAGTAGAAGCCTTTGGACGGTTGAGTGGGGCTTTACAACGAGGTCTAAAAAGACTATTTATAGGAAAATAAAGATGTGCAGGAAATAACGTCTTAACTTCAATAGTCTTCATTCTCTTTTGCTTCCACTTGTCCAAATAACTTTCCACTAACATCAAACTGTGTAGGAACATACCAAGTGTTATTCAACCTCCAAGTGTTTAGAACAATGCCATGTGTCTTTTAAACTTTCAAATGTGTAGAAGTAAGTCAAATGTCCTGCACTTCATTAAAATACAAGCAAATAAAGGAAATACTAAAACTAGTTATATTATTAATACGAATTAATAAAATAAAATATGAAGCATTTTCATAATCGCCACCTTCCGGTCGATCATCGATAGACTGTAAATATATGATGTAAACAGATTTGAAAGCTCAAAATACCTGCAAATTAAATTCATGACTTTTTTTTTTATATATGGTTAATTTATCGATCACAACAAGCTTCCAATTAAGTAACCAGCTCAGAGCCCATAGACGCATAGCACTCTTTCTGTTATAGGAGGTGATGGAGCACTTTATTAATTATTACTATCGTATTCGACTACATTATGGCAAATATGGAAAGATAGAAATAGAAAGAAGCTTTGACGATTTTGAATTAACCGGTGACTGATCAGTTAGCTCCGAGGCCATTACCTCCTATGCTAATTCGTTGGATTTCTCCTCGTGCAGTGCAGGTCAGACTAAGCTTAACACAGACAGGTGTCGGCCGGTATGAATTCAATGGAAATTTTGCGTTTGGTGGAGTACTCCGCGATTCATGTTTTAGACGTCCATCACTGCTATTTCTACATTCAGAGAATGTTCTATATACTAGTGCATATCCGTGTCATAAAACAAATAAGAGAGAGAGAGAGAGAGAGAGAGAGAGAGATTGATTTTATTTAACAGTTGAGCACGTCCCCTCTCTCTAGCCCATGACACACCTTTAGATTAGTTTGAAAAGATAAAGACGCTTCGATGATATTCAAATACTGAGCAACCTTGTTATGTAGATATTCGAGATCGTTATTTTCTTGATAACCTGATTAAAGTCCCAAAACCAATGGCCAAGTCAAGATTTTGATCTGGGGAGCCAGCTTAATAGATATATATTTTGTATCGGAATGTATACTTATCGAAATTTTTTTTTTCCCAAATATATTACATTTGTTTTTTTGAACGGCATATATTACATTTGTATATTGAAATGATTCAAGGGATTTTTACCATTAGGTGCAGAAAATCACATCTTAATTCTCATTAATGTGAGATAGAATACTTAATTACCACTAGGTTCACTTCTTACAAAATACATTTACCATTAATGGAAATGTCACCCTAGGACACCCTAGGGTTTTAGGGTACTTTAGGATTTTAGAGTTTAAGATACCCTAAGGTTTAAGTTTAGACGCTTTCATAGAATCTTAGAGTTTAGGTTTAGACACTTTCATAATGGTCTTAGGGTCCACTTTCCTATCATAAGATTTTAGCGATTTAGGCACTTTGATTGGGTACTCTAGGGTTTAGGCATTTTCATAGAGTACCCTAAGCTTTAGGCATTTTCATAGGGTACCCTATGGTTTAGGCATTTTCATAGGATACCATAGGATTTAGGCATTTTCATAGGGTGTCACGACCCTGACCCGCCCCTTGAGGTCTTAATCATGACAAATGCCAGTGATTTCTCACTAAGGCCAAATCACAAATCAAATATCATCTAAGCAAGCGATAATCAAAAGGGGCTAAACATAACAGCGGAAGCAAAAGTTAACTTTTATTAATAACGAACCAAAGTCTTGCATAGGTTTACAAATCAAAAGGATAAACCTCTCAGAGCTGTGCTTACCTACGAATTTACAAACTAAACAAATCATACACAAAGCTAAGTGACCATGAAGCATAACTTCCTTTTCCAAATATACAACACATCTCAAAAGTAAACACTTTGCCACACTACGCGCCGCTTCCTGAAAGGTGGGAAAATTCATAAGCCAAAGCTCGTATGAATGATTAATACGCAATTCACATGCTTTCCATGGACAATGATAAAACCATTTAAAATCGAATCATTTCTCATAGCAACATAGCATAGTAATGCACATCCTCTATTCATTTCATGTCTACCAGGCGTCCCCGGTAGTGGATAAGTCAAGACGTCTTTCGTTATCCCATTTCATAGCCATGTCTTGCTAGCCTTTTAGCACGTGTCCCCTAGCAAACTGGGACGTGGGAGGATGCCATTAATAGATATAAAACATGTCCATTTTTCATTGATATGCCATGGAGTTCATATCAAAGTATAAAACATCATTGAAGAGAAAAGCTTATAACAAACCATATGTTTTGGGTATTGATCACTCACCTCGATCCACGTGACGACTCGAACTTCCTAGAACATTCAATCAAATGGAAACATGTTTAGATACTCAATAATGTACTAAACTACCACATAAACAAGCATAGAGAGGGGGAATCCCTAGATTAAAACTCAAATCTTCCAAAACCCCCAAAAGTCCCAGCACACAAAGCACCACAATTTTCGCTGAGAAAATTAGACATAATCTCTTAGAAAACTCATAACCCTTTTCATCTTAAACCCAAAAATAGTGAAACCAAAGCCAAAAGTTGCACCACGACAAGCCCTACACTCGGTAAAAATCCCAGGTTCAGAAACAAGAGGAGATTAACTCAACAATCAAAAGAAAAACAGTTTCGCAACTATTTTCGCACCTATCAACCAACCCAACTTTAGAAATTCACCAAAAATTGTATACTTAACCAAATTAATTGATTCCAACGCCAATCTCTTCTTAACTTAAATATGCACCTCCTGTAAAAGACCCAAAGCCACCCAAAATGTTCATCACGCCCAGAAAGTTAAAAGAAGACAGCCACGCACAGATTCGCACATCCAGGAAACAGCCGGTATTCAAAAATTCATAACTAATTGTGTGATTATCGGTTTTGCATGATCTTGGTACCAAAATCTTCGTATTGAAATGTACTTTAACTGTTATGAAGACACCAAAAATTAATTCCTAGCAGAAAGGCTCCAAAAAGACAGATCAGCAGAACCCACGAAAATCTCAGCATATACCAGATTTGTTCAAGACTCAAAATAAATGATCAAACTTGATTCTCGTACATTAAACCAACACTTAAACATGTAAAGAAGGTAAGAGAACCCTACCTCGAAGGTTAGAAGCAAGCCCGAACATGGAGGAAACTTCGAAGTGCTCCGATCGTGAATTTTCTTGGATGGATAGAAAGCTCTCGTCGCAAAGAACAACTTTAGTACGTGGGATTTTTCCAAAATCTCACTCGTAGTAGATGAAATCGAAGAGAGAAGGTGAGAGAGGTGAGAGCCGAGAGAGAGAGATGCCGGACAAGAAAAAGAAAAAAAAGGGAAAGTGATTTCCTGCCCCATTTTTTTTTTTGACTTATATAGCGCAAATAACACTTTCACCCTTTCACTCCTATTGAATCACGTCAACTCCCACAACTTACAAGTCATCTCACATTAACCCAACTCATATCTTCTGCATTATCCAAATTTCGATAATCCAAATACATATTAAACATTTAAAATTTGAGAAAATAATTATGGGTCTCTACAATCTATCCTCCTTAAAAAAATTTCGTCCTCGAAATTTGATAAACCAAATCAACTAATTCATGCAAGAATTTAAATATGTAACAACACACCAGGCAAGATAACACAACGAGTCTACAACCTCGGAATCCAGATTCAAGAAACTTATATCAACCATGACGACGATAAGTCCAAATACTTCTTTCTATTTCATCTTTTCTCGTTTCATTTCTTTTGCAATTTAAAATTCTCACATTAGAATAACCTCATCACATCCCCATATATCCACTCTTTCCTTTGAAGGCACAACTTTTCATTTCAACATTTTCTTCCTCGTAGAATCGTCATGAAACTAAAATCAACCACCAATTCACACTAGAGCTCTAGTTAATCAAACGATATCATCAAATCACACTCTAACATCACTTAACATCAAGGCTATACGTACCAACTTAATCTCATGAAAGTAATAGAAGGCATTTTAATTTCAAATGTGTTTGACCATTTTACTTCACTCTCACGTATTCATAGAAGACAAAGTGAAGTCACTTAAACATGCATGCTCGTCACAACCTCTTTCTCCTCGGTTGATGATCTCAGCGGATCACTCTCGGGAATTCATATTTTTCTTGGAATCTAATTGAAGGATTCTTATAGTAATCATGTAACAAATCTTGGAGAAGATATCTTGGAACATCTACGTGTAAAACATCGTGTATATAGAACAGTTCTAGTGACAAAGCTAACCGGAAACTAACATCTTTAATACTTCTTATCATTCCAAAGAAACGCTATTCCGATACTAGCTGAAAATTATAGAAGGTATAAAACTCGACACCAAAGCAAGTGTCCAACTTCCTTTGAAATCTAAAATAGAAACACAAAACATGTCCTCCAAACTATGGATCCCTATCTTGTAAATCTACAATACCCCACTCCAGAAAGGTTAACACATTCTGTCTAAATGAAAATTATCATTCTTGTTAAGGTTTTCTCTACTAATACAAGACAAGTCAACTAAGTAGATTACAGTCAGCTTTTAAAACAAACATACATAAGAAGCTACACCAGATGAGTTATGCGTCCAAACGAGTCTGTATGCTACGAATTCCACTTCAAAGATATACCCCAATCTTACAAAACCAATAAGAACACAAGCGGAAAGCCCCCTTCTCAATCGGAGGTGGAGAATATTGCAAATATACTGTATGGACATGTCTAAAATTTGCTCCCAATTCTTATTCTCTATCTCTAATAGAGAACCAAATGCAACCAATGCAATAAGATTAAAGGATAATATGCCTCAATACTCCAAAAATGACTCGAAGTGATTAGATGCAAAAATTTCCAAAAATTGAGATTTTAATTCATGACCATAAGATACAGTTCTGATTATACGTGAGGGAATAACGTATATTCAGTGATACACTTAAACCATTGGGAAGTAAATTTATTTATTTTTATTTATTTTTTTTTTTTTTGAATTGATAGGTCACACAACAAAAATGAAGTTCAGGTAACCTTTCTACTAGTGAGGGTACTATGGAAAAGTCGCTCAATGGAGTATACAATGTGCGAAACAGAAAGTTATAAACGGAGGCAATACCAGTCCACAATTCAATTCCATAATCTTATGCATTTATTCCAAAGATTCCAAACACATGCAGAATTACACTCTACAATATTAGGAGTCGAACCTTTAGGAAGTTAATCCAATTCCCACGGCATGATGCAAAATACAGTTCAGCTGTGATCTTCTTTACCAAAAATGAATTAGATTAATAATGCTCATCATATCCCAATAGGTTTTCATAACAGAAGATACAGTTTGAACTTACAACAAAATTTCATTTTTTTTTTTTTTTTTATTCTTTCCTTGGTACGTCGTAATAATTGACGGCGTTATTTTACCGGATTGCTTCATGTATTCACATCAGATAAGTAATTCAACAACAGGAAGCAAAAAGGTTCTTTTTCTTCTTCATAGCTCAAGATTATTAGAAAGTAAAAAGTATCTCAAATTTGTTAAGGATTTCCAATCTAGTTTTTCAACAACCATACGATTTGATCTCAAAACAACATATACAAGTCATATTATGCATAACCGTCATAACATATTAACTCTAAACATGGATGAGACAGTTCATATTTTTTTTATGGTCAAAACTAACAAACAATGTTGCCTCATATTATGTCAGCGTGTAAGTCTAATGTGTCCCCTTCCTCTTATGCTCCCACTTCGCCTTTTCAATTCCTATTAATCTACCTAATTATAACTTTAGCAGCAAACTAGGATTTAGTCTGTCAAAGCTTATTGTTCAACTTTTTGTATCTCCATATATAAAGCGAATCTTGTATGGTTCAGATACTCTTGGAGACATTTTAGATTCCCATATCCTCCTAACCTAACTACCGATTCTAGTTGCACAGAAATAGATTAGTCCCATCGACACTAATTGTTTCCAAAACATTCTACTCCTATTCTAATAGAACATCAACATCTAGAGCTGCTACACATAGAGCAAAACAAACGGTTCAATTCTAGTAACTCCAAATATGACAATCTATAACATATTATGATAACTAGTCAAGTCTCTAAAAGTCATTAACATCATCTTTTCCTACCTATCCATTTATAATTTCACCAATTTTTTTATAGAACATAAAAACAATATTCACAGTATACCCATCAAGCAATGATAAGAGGACATGCATACTCTTCATAATTATGCTCAAACAAATTGATAAGCTAATTTTTAGAGAGAAGTCATCATAGTTAGATCGTTTACTTCATATTAAAAGAAATCGAGTAGCATTTTGCTTATTCGTATCCTATATAGCAACAAGGTCCGAAGTGACATGTTTTCTTCTTTCTTTTTCTTAATTTTGCTACTGAAATCTTCACACCAAAATAGTCCCATATTTCAAAATATAAGATCAACAAGCAAGTATAAATCTTTAACTATAATGACACATGAACTATCGATATTCAGTTCCTTCGTAGGGTACTAATCTTTTCTTCTTCTTTTTTTTTTTAATCTTGTTTAAGGGCTTCTATTCTAGATATCCAATCATAAAGCTGCGGTGGCCAGTCGCACTTCAAATTGAATATCCGGAGATAGATTCCCAAAGTCTTAAGAACGCATTTCACATTTCGCCATATACATTCACCTTTAACAACCAACACATCACTTAGCATGCACACATATAAATGCATTGTAAATTTAAGCTTATCATCTTAAATAGCACAATAAAATTGACCATCACATTCTGCTCTCCTATTTCCATACCAAATGTTCCTAAAATAGAACACATATGAAATTCAGGCAATTTAAAAAGTCAAATAGTATGGTTATGACTAGTTAAAAGCAAGAACACATACAAAGATGTACAAAGACAAAAACATTTTATACCAATCAGATAACTACATAGGTAAGGTATACCTATTTGCTCTAAATTAACCCCGTGTACATCTTTAGGAATTGATTTATCAACCTTAACTCGCATATACCAATCAATGATACACAAAACACATTTCTTTTTCGACATTCAAAACTAAAAAGAAATATACCACATATACATCAAGGTATATAACTTAATATCTCAATACCTTTAGT
This sequence comes from Rhododendron ovatum, assembly GCA_019656835.1. Taxonomy (NCBI): domain Eukaryota; kingdom Viridiplantae; phylum Streptophyta; class Magnoliopsida; order Ericales; family Ericaceae; genus Rhododendron; species Rhododendron ovatum. The sequence continues at coordinate 7,026,662 of CM033794.1, read as the reverse complement.
TTCACCATTTACTAGTAAAACACAACACAGCACATAGTAGCTAAGGATACACATAATCACAAAGCATTCAATTTTCAGTTACACGAGTTCAGCCTATAGCTCTGAGGGTAAGTGTAAGTGTAGTCATAAATAGTGCTCCGGTCAAAATAAACAATCCCTTCGAATAACCCCTGGAACCATCCTAAATACTTTACATCGAGACTATGTTTCCATTTCAAACTCTATTGAGGTCCTATAAATGCCAAGGATGTGTCCCTAACGATGTGAACCTCCCCACTTTCAGTCGGACCATGCTCTGATACCAAAAACTTTGTCACGACCCTGACCCGCCCCTTGAGGTCTTAATCATGACAAATGCCAGTGATTTCTCACTAAGGCCAAATCACAAATCAAATATCATCTAAGCAAGCGATAATCAAAAGGGGCTAAACATAACAGCGGAAGCAAAAGTTAACTTTTATTAATAACGAACCAAAGTCTTGCATAGGTTTACAAATCAAAAGGATAAACCTCTCAGAGCTGTGCTTACCTACGAATTTACAAACTAAACAAATCATACACAAAGCTAAGTGACCATGAAGCATAACTTCCTTTTCCAAATATACAACACATCTCAAAAGTAAACACTTTGCCACACTACGCGCCGCTTCCTGAAAGGTGGGAAAATTCATAAGCCAAAGCTCGTATGAATGATTAATACGCAATTCACATGCTTTCCATGGACAATGATAAAACCATTTAAAATCGAATCATTTCTCATAGCAACATAGCATAGTAATGCACATCCTCTATTCATTTCATGTCTACCAGGCGTCCCCGGTAGTGGATAAGTCAAGACGTCTTTCGTTATCCCATTTCATAGCCATGTCTTGCTAGCCTTTTAGCACGTGTCCCCTAGCAAACTGGGACGTGGGAGGATGCCATTAATAGATATAAAACATGTCCATTTTTCATTGATATGCCATGGAGTTCATATCAAAGTATAAAACATCATTGAAGAGAAAAGCTTATAACAAACCATATGTTTTGGGTATTGATCACTCACCTCGATCCACGTGACGACTCGAACTTCCTAGAACATTCAATCAAATGGAAACATGTTTAGATACTCAATAATGTACTAAACTACCACATAAACAAGCATAGAGAGGGGGAATCCCTAGATTAAAACTCAAATCTTCCAAAACCCCCAAAAGTCCCAGCACACAAAGCACCACAATTTTCGCTGAGAAAATTAGACATAATCTCTTAGAAAACTCATAACCCTTTTCATCTTAAACCCAAAAATAGTGAAACCAAAGCCAAAAGTTGCACCACGACAAGCCCTACACTCGGTAAAAATCCCAGGTTCAGAAACAAGAGGAGATTAACTCAACAATCAAAAGAAAAACAGTTTCGCAACTATTTTCGCACCTATCAACCAACCCAACTTTAGAAATTCACCAAAAATTGTATACTTAACCAAATTAATTGATTCCAACGCCAATCTCTTCTTAACTTAAATATGCACCTCCTGTAAAAGACCCAAAGCCACCCAAAATGTTCATCACGCCCAGAAAGTTAAAAGAAGACAGCCACGCACAGATTCGCACATCCAGGAAACAGCCGGTATTCAAAAATTCATAACTAATTGTGTGATTATCGGTTTTGCATGATCTTGGTACCAAAATCTTCGTATTGAAATGTACTTTAACTGTTATGAAGACACCAAAAATTAATTCCTAGCAGAAAGGCTCCAAAAAGACAGATCAGCAGAACCCACGAAAATCTCAGCATATACCAGATTTGTTCAAGACTCAAAATAAATGATCAAACTTGATTCTCGTACATTAAACCAACACTTAAACATGTAAAGAAGGTAAGAGAACCCTACCTCGAAGGTTAGAAGCAAGCCCGAACATGGAGGAAACTTCGAAGTGCTCCGATCGTGAATTTTCTTGGATGGATAGAAAGCTCTCGTCGCAAAGAACAACTTTAGTACGTGGGATTTTTCCAAAATCTCACTCGTAGTAGATGAAATCGAAGAGAGAAGGTGAGAGAGGTGAGAGCCGAGAGAGAGAGATGCCGGACAAGAAAAAGAAAAAAAAGGGAAAGTGATTTCCTGCCCCATTTTTTTTTTTGACTTATATAGCGCAAATAACACTTTCACCCTTTCACTCCTATTGAATCACGTCAACTCCCACAACTTACAAGTCATCTCACATTAACCCAACTCATATCTTCTGCATTATCCAAATTTCGATAATCCAAATACATATTAAACATTTAAAATTTGAGAAAATAATTATGGGTCTCTACATAGGGTACCCTTGAGATTTACGCACTTTCATTAACTTTCAATTATTAGTACAACTTTCATTAGTTTTGCAGATAGGGTATTTAGTAATCATGCAGCACACTTGCCATTTTTTTATTTGTCATTTTTTTATTACAAAAGTGATTGTCCTTCAACTCAAAAAATATAAATATTAAGAATTTTTTGCTAATTCTTCCTTATTTATTTAAAATACTAATTTCTAACACCTTTTTTATTGCAAAATCCCCCACCTTTTTGCAAAAGAAACAATTAGTACTTTCCCATTTAAAAAGTGTGGTCATGAGCAATTCCCTCATGTACGTACGTGTCCATTACTACTTTAGTAGCACTTGGGAACAATTTAAGGAGTGGAATGTGAATCTGATATCATCATCATCATCCATTAATTAGTATAACCGTAGGGGACTGGCATTGTTCATTTTTGGATTTTAGATTTTAATTATTATTCTCATATTTCTCTCAATTTTTCTTTAACCAGTATCTATATTTTCAATCATTACTCTATTTCTTTTTACACTTAGTACCTACAAATTTAATTTAAAATCCCAAAACAATCAACGGGGTCGCTACTCCCCATATCGCATGGATAAAGAACAATGAAAAGTACAAAATGAAAGACAAGGACCAAACGGGGTCTAGCTTCCACTAATTCTTTCATTCATATGTCTTTATTATCAAAAAAGGAGATACTCCACTTATAATTTACTTTGTCTTCTCCCTCAACTTTTTTCACTTATCTTTCATGACTATCATTGATCTAGCAATATTTATAACTGTTTTTTATTTACATGTACTCATGTTTTACTCGTCTCGATGTATACTTTGTCGAGTTTCCAATAAAATTTTATTGTCTATCTAAAAAACTATCAGTAGCATATTACAGTATCCCTCAGGACCAAACAAGCACCAACAGCAGCAGTAACACTCATCATCATCATCATCAAATTAGAGAATCCAGAGATGCATGCATGCATATTGTCAGCGTCAAAACTAAGGTTCTGTTCTCTTGAATTTAACTTGTCATTTTTACGCTAAAAAATGGTTATTTCTCAAAATATTTGAGTAAAAGTAAAAAAATTTACTTTTTTGATTTCTCTTGTCGAGACGAATCAATAACCTACCAAAATTTGGCCCGAAACTAACAAAATGCAAAAAAAATTCAAATAAGGACAAAATTTACAGATTTAAGTTAAGTTCAAGAGAACGGAGCCTTAAACTTAACTTATTTTTTTAATTCAATCCATTCTTCTACACTTAAATAAGTTAAGGTTAAGTTAAATTCAAAAGAACGGGACCTAAAATATGAAGAAGCATCTGACCGGGAAAGGCCCCCTGCACGTACTCTTTATTTTGTGATGCCAATTACATCTACGAAAATGACGTCATTGAGGTTATCAATATCCACCTTGATGTCACCTTCCATGCATGTATGATTGGGATCCGGATTAGCTAAAGAATACAAAATAAATACAGTACGTACCTAGGTCAAGGCCGGAGTCCTTCCTTAGATTTGTAAAAGAATGATTTCTTTGTTCTCTTTTTGAATGATTGTGTTCTCTTAATTTCCTTTCTCACATCTTTTGGGTTTTAGTCAGGATGAGGTTTCTCTCATATATATAATTTTTTGCTATCAGTACTATAACAAGTTATTTATCGTCTTACATGCGCTTTTTTTTCCCCTCTAGACAACGAGATATTACAAGTTATTTATCGTCTTACTACAATAAATCGACAATTACTCAATCAGCTCAAACCCATGACCTTACCCTCAAGACTGAAATCCCAAGGATAGACCACAGGGGCCTAAAGCCTAGGGTTGCGCTATGCCAATTTTGATTGGTGTAACTTCAACTTTTGATTAATCGACCAAAATAATTCAAAGAATTATTAGAATATGATTTCTTTTTTACAAAATATTTAGATAGTGATTATTGAGAAGCTCTACTAAGATACTTCTTGATTTTTATATGTTACTTAATAATCGTTTCTTCTTCTTCTTCTTTTAATATAAGGCGGTGGAAGAATACAAATTTCTAAATTACATTAAACGAGACATAAACATAATCATACAAAGTCCTCATTGCCTGCTAAGGGAACAAATAACCTCCATTCAAAGGAAGAAACAATCAATTTCTACTTTTGAAAGAGATTGACACCATGACCTCTCCTGTGAAATTGAATATGGGTGATCAACTGATCTAATTCAAGTAAGTTAATAATTAGTTCATTAACATAGAAATTCGGTTGCAACACATGTCAATAATCTTTTTGGATACTGAAGTCGTTTTTGGCCCTATCCACTATGATGTATCCTCTTTTATTCACATATTTTCTTTGCCGAGAAAAAAAATAAAACTACAAACGTTCATATCCTACTATATCAATTACTAAAAAGTCCTATATGATTCTGTATGACAATACACAAGGCATGTTTTTGTTAGATTAAAACTGTATGTAGTAGATGGTGACTTGTGTGATTTGTCTCCTAAGATTAATCAATGTGTGCATAAACTATCTCGGATACATAAATTATAAAAACAAGATTACAACTCTATCAAAAATTATCTTGAAAAATTATGAAGTAGAAAAGGTATATAAATGTAGCGCACCTCACATTCTTCTGTTTTAATTTATTTCAAGTTCCTTAAAAAATAATTTCGAATGAAAACACGTGAAATTAGAAGCTTTTTTTGATTGCCGGAAGTGAGATATTTTTTTGGTAATTGGATTTAAAAAGATTTAGCATCTTTCATTTTCCAATATGCACACTTTCGAAAAAGGAGTTTTAGTACTTTTTATCTAGCACATTGCTTGTCCCCCCTCCCCTGACACCACACCTCCTCGGGACCCCACCGCCGTTTCCCAAATTAACCCCCTCCCCCCACCACCCACATTCCTTTGTTTATTTATTAATTGCCTTTATTTTATTTATTTAATTTCTTTCTTTATTTGTTGGATTATAAAATTCAGTTATATTAAAAAAAATTAAGTGTTCCAAATTTCAATCCATAACCCTGTCTGTTAAATCATACTGAGTCCAACTCATAGCCTACTAAGGGAAAAAATAACTCCGTTCAGATGACGAAAGAATTATCAATCTTTATTTCTGAAAGACATTGACCCTATGATCTCTCCCACGAATTAAAGTGAACAAGGGTGATCAATATATTGATCTAACTCCTGTAGGTTAATAATCATGTCATTAACATATATAGAAATTCAGTTACAACACACATCTATAATTTTTTTGGGTACTGATGCCATTTTTGGCCTTATCCTCTATGATGTATCCTCTTTTATTCTCATATTTTCTTTGTCGAGAAAAAAATAAAACTAGAGACATTCACACCTTACTATATCAACTAGTAAAAAGTCCTGCATGTATGATTCTTTTGCATAGAAAAAAAAAAAAGTCATGTATGATTTTGTATGACAATACAAAAGGCATGTTTTTGTTAGATTAAAACTATATTTAGTACCTGGTGTGATTCGTCTCCTAAAATTAACCGTTGTGTGTGTAAACTAACCTAGACACGACATGAGTTATAAAAAAACAAGATTAAAACTCTATTAAAAATTATATTTGAAAATTATGAAGTAGAAAAGGCATATAAATGTAGCTAGCGCTCCTCACATTCTTCTATTTTAATTTTTTTTTTTTGCCAACTAATAACAGATGATATTATAACTCCAATCAAAGATTAATCAAGATGAAAACTCACAAAGGACCAAGTAACCAAGACTATACTCTAAACCAACTAAACATCTTTCTGCAGAAACAAGAATTAAACAATTCGGCTAGAAGAAACCCAGTCGAGAGAAAAACTCACGGCAAAAAACCGGAAAGAAAACCTCCACAAAAGGGAGAAAAATAAGCAAAGGATCGCAAACTAACAAGAAAATGAAGAAAAAACCTCGCCATCATCATCCAACATAGATCTTCAATTCTGGCTGTACGCAGCTGCTGTACCAGTAGCATTTTTGTTTTGATTGGTGTAACTTCAACTTTTGATTTTTTTTTTTTGGCAAAAGGTGAGAAAATTGTTATTCATCTTATAAGCAAAGCCTAAACATCAGAGAGATGAGAACCCCATGGGGGTAAAATAGATGTCCACAGATCGGACATGCCATTGGAAAGGGCTTTTTGAGCACAACAGTGCGCAGCCCTATTACATTTACGTTTAACAAAGCCAAAAACATAGGAAGTGAAAGAATTCTTCAAGACTAAACAATCATGGATAACTACTGCTATATCGGAGGGAGAATTTTGATCATCACTGCAACTCCTCACAATCGCCTCCGCGTCCGATTCAATGTGCACCTTAGGATACTTTAGAGCAGTCTCCAGTTTTAACCCATTGCGAATGGCAAAAGCTTCAGCAATTCTGGAAGAGTTGATCCCCTCATGAATAGCTAGAAAAATACCAATAACCTGACCATTATCCCTTCGAGCCACTGCCCCTGTGCCAATAGAATTTGAGCTCCTGCAAACCGCCGCATCGACGTTTAATCTTAGCAATTTAATTTTTTTTCACAATCTAATAGAACTCATTGCTATCTATTGATTAGTGAAAAAAAATTAATTTTTTTAATGAAACAAATGCATCTTTTCGAAGGCCTAATTTTGCGTGTCGGACACTTATTTAGGGACGGAGGGAGTAGCAAAAAGTCCTATATGATTCTGTATGACAATACACAAGGCATGTTTTTGTTAGATTAAAGCTGTATGTAGTAGATGGTGACTTGTGTGATTTGTTTTCTAAGATTAATCAAGATGTGCGTAAACTAACTTAGATACATAAATTATAAAAACAAGATTACAACTCTATCAAAAATTATCTTGGAAAATTATGAAGTAGAAAAGGTATATAAATGCAGCGCACCTCACATTCTTCCGTTTTAATTTATTTCAAGTTCCTTAAAAAATAATTTCGAATGAAACACGTGAAATTAGAAAGCTTTTTTGATTGCCGGAAGTGAGATATTTTTTTGGTAATTGGATTTAAAAAGATTTAAGCATCTTTCATTTTCCAATATGCATACACTTTTTAGCACACTTTCGAAAAAGGAGTTTTAGTACTTTTTATCTAGCAAATTGCTTTTCCCCCTCCCCTGACACCACACCTCCTCCTGACCCCACCGCCGTTTCCCAAATTAAACCCCTCCCCCCCACCCCCCAAATTCCTTTGTTTATTTATTAATTGTCTTTATTTTATTTATTTAATTTCTTTCTTTATTTGTTGAATTATAAAATTCAATTTTATTAAAAAAAATTAAGTGTTCCAAATTTCAATCCATTTGAACTGGTGGAAAGATTTTAGTTTTTTGATCATTTTATCCTAAATGGTCATAGTTATATTTTTACTCTAGGGCTCTCGTTAATTAACCCTAAGAGATATTTGCTTCTACGACTTTCTCAGGGCTAATCAACGAAAGTCTTAGAGTTAAAATTTAATTATGACCATTTAGGATAAAATGATCAGAAAACTAAAATCTTTCCATCGGTTCAAACAGATTGAAATTTGAAATACTTAATTTTTTAACCATATTTTTTAATATATAAATGGTCTAAAGAGGTTGAAAAATTAAGTGTTCCAAATTTTAATCTGTTTGAACCGGTGGAAAGATTTTAGTTTTCGGATCAATTATCCTAAGTGGTCATAATTACATTTTGACTCTATGGTTCTCGTTGATTAACCCTAAGAGATATTTAATTCTACGACTTTTTTATGGCTAATCAACGAGCACCCTAGAGTCAAAATTAACTATGACCATTTAGGATAAAATAATCAAAAAATTAAAATCTTTCCACCGGTTCAAATGGATTGAAATTTGAAACGCTTAATTTTTTAATTATATTTTTTAATATATAAAAGAAAAAAAAGGGGGGAAAAAACCGTCGGATTCATTAGAGGCAATGCTTACACCTCATGCTTGGAGTGTGAACAAAGGACCAAAAAAAGATCAAACAAAAATGTTAATTCATGTGCCAAGATAAGGCAGCGAAATTATGAGTTAACCAAAAAATAGAAGGGGTAAAACGGGAAATGAAACAAACAAAGAAAAGAATTGAAAAAGACCAGTGAGGAGTTGAAGGTGATATCATCATCCACTTAACTTGATTTGCAAAGTTCCCCCCGAAAAAAAGATCACGAGAAAGAGAGAAACTTTTAGGTATACCGGGGATATCAAGCCCTATGATATTTTTTTCGGTTCATTTTTTATTTTTCGGCCATTTTCCTATCGCGTTTGGATAATTGATTTCGTTCATTTTGTAGAGTTCGGCAAGAACCATAATCATGCCAGAAATTGTGTTCATCGGACTCTATTTGATACATGATCGGCACACGTGAAAGTGGAAGAAAACCCAAACTGAGTCCAAAAACACACTGAATCAAAACCCAGTTTTGATTTTTTTGCAATTTTCATGTGTGCCGAACATGTATCAAATAAAGTCCGATGAACACAATTTTTGGCATGATTAAAGTTCTCGCCGAACTTTATAAAATGAACAAAATCGAATAATCGATTATTCAAACGCGATCGAAAAATGGTTGAAAAATAAGAAACGAACCGGAAGGGATACCATGGGGCTTGGTATCCCCGGTATACCTAAAAGTTTCTCCGAGAAAGAAAAGAACTTTCGAAACTTCCTGAAAATGATAGACGTGTCTATAAATTAATCATGGAAAAATCTACTGAAATGCATTTTAATTTTTTTTAAAAACCCATAAAAAAACATTTTAAGAATACTTTGTAGTGGTCGATGGCAGGTTCGATTACGGAGAAGAAACTATAGAATCATGCTTCGCTTGGCTGCAGCGTTTGCATGATCTTTTTGGAATCCAAAATAACCCCCACAAAATCATTAAAAAAATTCATCAAGAATAGTGCACCAAATAGGGACAAATGCAAAGGATTTCAGGTGTGGAATGCACCAAATGGTGCCGTTTTTACAGGAGCGGTCAATGGCGCGGGATTTTTGCTCAGTCAGGATATCATTTCTGTTTGTCTGTAAAACGCGAAAATCATTGTATTCAAGGACTCGTTTTTTTTTTTTTTTTTCCTTCTAAAAAATCAGGGGGTCCTCCAGCAAATCAACTTTGCGAAGTGACCATGGGAAGACACTAAAGTTGTGCACATAATGCGCGGGGGGTTACAGGTGTGCAATCATGAAAACGTCCTTCAAAAATCTGCTAAACAACTAAAATACGTGAGTTCTCAATTGAGAACATGAACGCAAAGTGAGGATCGAGAGTGAGCAAAATGCCATTTAAAAGATTGATGTGACCAAGAATAGACAATTATCTTGTTGGGCCGACCTGTGAGCCCGTATGCATTTTCGTGGCCGCATCAAACAAAACCTAAAAGAATTTTTCAACAGACATGCTCTAATTGGGCCGATCTGTGAGCCCGTTTTTCATTTTTGGGCCGAATCAAAATGCATTGTTGATGGCCAAAACAAACCCAAAAGAACTTTTCAAAGCCCATCTTCAAAAGAAAATCATTACAACTTCTCTCTCTCCTCTTCCTCTGCTCAGCCGTTGGCAGCCACCGGTGGTCAATGCCGGGGCACCGCCTAAGGTTGGGGTTTCGTACCACTTCTCCCTTGTTTCGAGTTATTTTTGCTGATTTCCCAATGATTCGTACCTCTGTGAGTTTATTCAGGGAGAAGTATACATGCATCAAAATTTGCAAGAGTGATGCATGCTATCGAAGCTAAAGAATAGGAAATACTTAAAGTAATAGTAAAAGATTTTGTTGATATTGTACGTAGTTCATGTTGAACTCCCTTATCCCTCTCTTGTATTTGCTTTAGATGAGGTACATACTTACTTTGATTAATTGTCCCGAAATTTTGCAGCAGAAGATCAACAAGCGTTTCTCCTGGAAACAAACAAACAAACACACTTCACAAGCAATCCATAACTAGATATATAGGAGTATATCTTACAGGAAGATAGATATATAGAATTTCGCTGCATTAATCAAGGTTTGTTCAACAAAATCATTTTCAGGAGATGATATACCTAAACTCTTTATTTGATCAAAAAATAAAAACCTGATTCCGAAATAGTACACAGTTCAGTTTCATCTTTAATTATTTTCTACTGGTAGTTAGGTACTACTTGATGAGTGTCATTTCTTTTTAATTATCTTTCGAAATTTTAGTTATGGAGGCCACATTGGTCGTTAGATAACGCTAGACTCAGGGCCGGCTCTGAGTCGAGGCGAACAAGACGGTGGACTTAAACTTTCAAATTTTGGATCAAAATTAGGGTCCAAAATAAGTATATCCAGATATGTAATATATATTTAATCTAGTACTTATATAACAAATAAGCTAGCTAGCTAGCTTGGTGGAAAAGTTTAGTTTCTCTTTCCAAGAGGTATATGGTTCAAATTTTAGGGGTATCCCTTTTTCTTCCCCATAGAAATTTTTTTTTTCTTTCGTAAGTTTGTTTTAGGCCCCCAAGAATCTTAAAGCCGATCCTAGCCAGACGAATCAAAAAAGAGAGTAGTACTAGTAGCTAGATGTCCTATTCCCTTGCAATTAACACACAAGTACGGTACCGAAAGATAGTTAACATGGGGTCTCCTTTTTTCTTCCCCGTATGAATATTTTTTTCATTCGTAAGTTTATTTTAGGCCACCAAGAATCTTAAAACCGACCTTGACCAGATGAACCGAAAAAGGGAATAGTGCTGGTAGCTAGATGTCCTATATCCTTGCAATTAACACACGCGTACGGTACCGAAAGACAGTTAATGTGGGGGTACTACACGTTCGATCCATCTTTTTCTCTTTTTTAATACTCCTACTCCAGGAGTCGTAATACAGTTAGCAATGTTGATCAAGTGGTGCTGGTGGTGGTGCGCTCTCACGCCCACAAAGACACCTCTGATTGACAAAACATAGAAGACGGACAGCAGCATTGGGCCCTATGCTTGAAATTTCTCACCAACGGTACACAGAGAGAGAGAGAGAGAGAGAGAGAGAGAGAACAAGTTCAATACGTAAATGGCATCTCTCCCAGATACAGCCTGTCAAAGTTGTATGGTGCTCCCATGTAGTGCACCCATGTGTGACATATTTCATCCGTCTATTTTGGCAATCAGCTCGTTTGTTTAAGGATTTTATTTTTTAGATTTTAATTATTATTTTATTTTTTTCTAATTATTATTCTCATTTTTTCTTTATATCTTTCTCCAATCATTACTCTATTTCTCTCTACACTCGTTACCTATAAATCTAAATCCAAAATCCCAAAACAAACGGGGTCTCAATGTTTGTTACTCTCTCTGTTCCAATTCTTTTATCCCTTTTGGGAGTCCATGTTATTTTTTAATTAATTATATTTTGCAATTTATAATGCTTTAGGTGATTTTGAAATACCGTTTAAAAGAGTTTATTGAAATATATCAAATAAAATCTATATTGCATATAATCAATATTATCAATTAAAAGTAATAATTAATTTTTTAGCCGGTTAGGATAGTATGAGAGACAATAGAATTGGGACGGAGGGAGTAATTTTTTACCGGTAAAAGTTAAACGGTAATTGTACGATGGATTGCCGAGATGAACGGTCCGAATCTTCCCCACAAGGTGTGCACTACGGGAAGCGCCCTACAGTATGCCCGGACCATGTGCAAAGCAAAACTTATCCAATATTTTTTGCCACGTGCATGTGTGGTACGTGTTTTCCATCATTGCTACCAGTCAGAAAACCCACAATGGCCAAACACTACACAATACACATACAGGATATATAAACCGTAAAAATATCCATTCATGCAGCACAGGTCAAGTAACCTGAGGAAAACATGCACAATAATTCATCCAATATATGGTCATTTTTATTGTCTTTGACGTAATGTGAGGATAGAGAAAATCATGCCAACAGAGCAAATTAACAACATGCCAGCATAGATGGTACTATATATATAGGAGCATTTCCAATGGAATAGCTAAAATCAAATGGCTAAATTGTAGTTTTGATAAAATAAAAAAAAATAGGGCCCACTTATAGATTTATAAGTGCTCCTTAGTTTATTGAGGGGATGGTCACTCCAATGGACTAGTTAATGTTATTATATGAAACCCAAAAAAATAGCATCGCCAATATATTTTGAAGCTTAAACGGCATAGGAAATGGTCAACTTTCTCTATCTACTGAATCTTCAATTTAGTGAAATTTATATATCATTTCAGCTCAAGCAAGGAGTTTCAATCCCTCGTTTTGAAAAATCCCTCCCAACGATAACCTTGTTTCCAGGTAGCGAAGGAAGCAAAATTTTTGCAACGACAACATTTTCAAAACCTCTCATTTTATCCCAAAAAATCAAAACAACAGTTTTTTATTTAAAAATTGGGCCCACAAAATTTAATGACACTAAATCTATAGAGTGAGTTTTTAAACGATAAGTTTATAGACCAATTTATCTAGTCCATTGGAGTTAATTTTTGCACATTTACTAGCTAAAATTTTAGCCATTCACCCTATTTAGCTAAAATTGGGTCCATTGGAGATGCTCTAAAGGTGTAATAAGGATACCCCAATTAAACGCTCCCTAGTCTGGTTCTTCCAGCAGGGGTGTGTGATTCAATCATCGCACCTGCAACAAATTAAAGGGAGGTGCTTAAAACAACTCAAGTCCAAACGAGAGACTAGTTAGTTTACTAGTTTAAAGGAGAGTTTAGTTAGTATACTAGTTCAAACAAGATAAACAACTCACATCCACGAGCAAACCTTGTGCACAAGAAAAAAAGAAAGAAACTCTGAATATTATTGATGAAAAAGATGATCAAAACATTAGGTTACAACCCTTTATATAAAGTGTATCCCAAAACCCAAAAAAATATAACTGAAAAATAAAAAGTCCCATAATTTGGAAAAATTTCTAAAATTGATAACGGGAAAGGAAAATAAGACTTTACCAAAAGGAACCAACTAGTAAGGAATTATGGACTAATAAGAGTTATTAATGAATTTAAACTTTCTTAAAATGGCAAAAAACTTAAATTGAAGGCTAAACGAAAGAATTGGGCCGAAATCCACCGGGGCTCACGACTTCAGGTGGTGATTCTTGACCGCAGCGTGAAAATAAGTCAGCCCATCAAATTTGGGTCCAATCCGAGCTCGTCCAATGGGTGTGGAGTTAGAATTTTCAAAGATTAAAAGATGAAAAATTCTAATACTACATTCATTTGCACACTCATACTCACAACAAGAGTGTAGCCCACACACACTGAATGTGTAGTGTGTGCAGGCTCCACTTTTGTTGTGAATATAGATGTAAATGAGTGTGGTGGTAGAATAATTAGAGCATCCGCACTAGTCTCTCCAAATTTCAGACCAAATTACACCTTAAAATATCACTTTATTACTTTAGCTAGTCACTTTTAAAAGGCATAATGCATCAGACTCTCTATTCTAACTTGTGGTCTATTAATATATTATTTCATTCTTCTTCCAAAACAATTGATTATGAGATTCTTAGACATAAAAATTAATTATGACCATTTACGGTAAAATGATTAAAAAATAAGATCTTCGCACCGGTTCAAAAAGATTGAAAATTGGAGTATTTAATTTTTTAGCCATATTTTTTACTCCCTCCGTCCCCTTATTATAGTCTAGTATTCCATTTTGGGCTGTCTCTTAATAAATGTCAATTTGGTAAAGTTAGTGGATAAAAGTTGGTACATTGTCTATTTTGTCCCTAAAAGTAGATTCCATTTTGAAAAGTTAGTAAGTAAAAAGTGTAATGATGGTGGGTAAGTAGGGAAAGTGGAGGAAAAAGTTGATGTGAAATGTATAATGATGATATTTTTTTAATAAGTTGGAGTTACGAAATAAGACATTTAAAAAGGGACGGAAGGAGTACTATATAAACAGTCTAAAAAATTAAGTGCTCCAATTTTCAATCCGTTTGAACCAGTGCGAAAATCTTATTTTTTTGATCATTTATCCTAAAAAGTCATAGTTAATTTTTGTCTTTAAGGCTTTCACAATCAAGTTTCTGTTCTACAGGATCCTAAATAAATAATAAAGTAACAAACAGATGGATGAATAGTGCCTCGTTTTTTACCACTAGGCACTGTAGCAAAGTTAAGGAAATTGTAAAGTAGCGAGAGAGGGGAAGAGGCTGATGCAGAGGAGAATTTGCTTGTTTTCTCTTTATTTTAAGGCTTGGCTTAATTGCAAAAACACCCCCTAAACTATTGCATTTTGGCAAGTTCACCCCCTTAAGTTTAAATTTGAGCAACTTCACCCCCCAAACTACCAAATTCGAGCAACTTCACCCCCTCCCCCATTTTCCGTCCATTTCTGTTATAAATTTGGATGGAAAGTTTCAAAATTGGGTACCAGTACCACCTAAAATTCGGTACCAGTACCAAATTTGGACAGAAAATTGGTACCAGTACCACCTAAAATTCGGTACCAGTACCAAATGTGGAAACTTTCCATCCAAATTTATAACAGAAATGGACGGAAAATGGGGGAGGGGGTGAAGTTGCTCGAATTTGGTAGTTTGGGGGGTGAAGTTGCTCGAATTTAAACTTAAGGGGGTGAACTTGCCAAAACGCGATAGTTTAGGGGGTGTTCTTGCAATTAAGCCTTATTTTAACTTTGAAGAAGATGTAGCGTGTTTGATGTGGATGCCCTTAAAAGATTGATGCCTAAGCCAACGTGATGATTTTGCATGACTGCAGTTCATGGACAAACTTCAGTTGCAAGGACAAACATGTTCACATCATCTGTAATCCAGGTTAGATTATTAGAATTTTGAATTAATTTCGACAATACATATATATGGTTAATAAATTTGTGGGTTTTGATGTCTGTAAAAACTCTTTCTATCCTTT
Source organism: Rhododendron ovatum (assembly GCA_019656835.1). Classification (NCBI taxonomy): domain Eukaryota; kingdom Viridiplantae; phylum Streptophyta; class Magnoliopsida; order Ericales; family Ericaceae; genus Rhododendron; species Rhododendron ovatum. The sequence goes on along the minus strand of CM033794.1, from coordinate 7,011,472 downwards.
TGTAATTAATGATCTATATGAGCATTTTCCCGAGTTGTTAGGCGGTAACATTGAGTCTGGGACCATTTTGAATCACCCTTCTTCTCTGCACCACCGAAGATCTGGTGGAGAATGTCCGGTCGATTTCAATCTTTTAGAGGGAGAGAGAGTCAGGGACCATATGCTATCTAAGATGTCATTCATGAGGTCATCAATATAAGCCCCACAATGTACGTCACCTTCCATTTGTCAATGAGGTCATCAATATCAGCCCCACCATGACGTCACCTTCCATTTGTAATTAAGGTCGTCGATATGAGCCATGCAGGCATGGTTAGCTAAAGAATACCAGAAAATAAAGACGAAGGTCAAGGTCGGAGTCGGTCCGTCCTTAGCTTTGGACATAAAGAATGATTTCATATTTTCTTTATAATCATTGCGTCCTCTTTTAATTCAATTATTCTACAACCACAAATACTTACAAAAATATTTATACAAATTTATTCATATTCACATTGAAACCCACACATATTACACTTTTAGTGTGTGTGATTAAAAAATAAAATAATTGCTTTTAATTTCCTTTCTCACCTCTTTTGGGTTTTAGTTGGGATAAGGTTTCATACAGTACTTTTTCATAAAGTCTGTGCTTACTGCACATTTCTATCCAATGCGTGTGGAATTCATTCTGCATGTCATAAAAATACCAAAAAAAAAAATCTATAAATTTTAAAATAATTATTTATGGGGTTCAATAAAAAATCAACTCCTATAGATATTGGTAAATATTTTTTCTGGATTCATAAGGTAAAATTTCTCAACTGCTCAGTTTTGCCATTAAAAATTCAGAAAAAACTATTTAATTTTATCTGTTGGCGTTTGGAGATGATATTTTTTGGGGGGGCCTCATAAATGATTATTTTAAAATCTATGAGTATTTTTCTATATTTTTGAGATCCGAAATAGGTCCCACATGTGTGTGGCAGAAATGTGGGACAACCCTAGACTTTTTGATACTTGTTTGCTATCAGGAGGACTGTCACAAGTTATTTAATTATCGTCTTACCCATGCCTTTTTTCCCTCCTAACAACAAGATACTCGTATTAACATAATTAACTAGTAGTATGATAGTGAGTTGGATTAATAAAATGATTCGACATCTACTCGTGGGGTTTAGTTAATTACAGAAAAATTCTAAATACTCTTGTCAGAAGACAAAACATATTTTACGGAATGTAACGAATTAAAATCCCACTCCATGATCACAGATTCTCATGGAATCCACGAATAAATGTTCGAACCCCACATAAATGCGTTGTTTCGGACTAGTCCGGAACATCACGTGACGGTGCTCCCGCATTACTCAATAACTACACACCACACGGACTTAAAACAACTTTTCCTAGTCTCTCTTTCCTATTCCTCTACTCGGCCGTCGGCAACCCCCTGCAAGGTCTGCAACCACTGTTGGTCAACGACGGGCACCACACAAGGTTAAGGTTTCGAACCACCGGTGGTGGTAGACTTTTTTGCCCGTTCATTGTATACATATTGAACACGAATCGTGACCCGCCTCCACACGCGTTCTCAAGTAGTACAGACCTATTTGTTCTACCTGTCATGGTTAATCAAACAAAGTTCTTATTAGTGTTTGTGTGTTAACCTTCAACCGCTCAAGTACTATTTTCGGATGGTGAAACTTTCTACCGCACTCGAACTAGTTCTTTTCACGGGCGACATCAGAATAGACCTCTGTTGCTATTGTTGCGATTGCTCTGTTGCCTTGTGTTGTTCCCTTACTCTGTGTTCAAAACAATTACTACAATGAAAGATTCAAAATCGGCATTAAAAAGCGTCGCGTACACAGAGCCTGAGAACCCAAGGACCCTACCTGCCGATGTGAATAATATAGTTAGCTGCTAGGTAAGAGTGGATTTCACCTTTACATATACAAATTCTCTTCATTCAAATTTCAATCATCCATACCACCCACAACTGAAATATTATTACGACACTCGTTGAGCAATTATACAGCATTAATATTACACACAGTACGCATTCAGACATAATAGTGCAAACTGGTTCTGAAATTTTACAACAGAAGATCAAACAAGCGTTTCCTGAAAATAAAAACACTTCACGAGCAATCCGTAACTGGATATGTTACATGAAGATAGAATCTCGCGGCAGGAATATCAAATCAAGCCAACAGGGGAACCCTTGGCCGCGTTCTGCTTTAAGTAGTTGTACTTCCAAAACAGGAGCAGTCGCACCCTTTCTCACCGATTTTTCTTGTTATGTCATCCAGTTCAGTGCCCAAGCTATAGCTACTCAACCTCAGCGTCCTGTCACAGTGCATCTGCAGAAGCCAGACACGAGTGAGAAACTCCCCCCCATGTCGAAGCCCTTCAATGTGGTGCTTCACTCGGCACCTCCAAGCGGCGTAGCACAACATCTCCGCCCAAATACTTTCCAAAATAGCCCACCTCTCTGGAGGCTCGTGCGACTTCATGTGTTGCACAAGTTTGTGTGCCTCGTTTGCAATATAGCTAATGTCGCCCTCATTCTCAACCCGTCTCTGTCCAGACGGTACTTCTCTATTGAAAAGTTCCTTCAAATGATCATAATCCTTCCCAAAAGTGTCGTATTTATTGCAAAACGGAAACTTAGTAGGACATTCAACAAGCAAATACACCATGTAATCGGAAAGCATTTTGACCGCTTTCCGATTCACGGTATCCCTACCATGATCCAACGCGTAGAAAACCTCGGTAGCAACGTGCCAGATGACAATACTTTTATCGAATTGTAGTTCAATACTCCAGGACTTTAGACGTTCATCATATTTTTTAAGGGTCCACTCACCTCTTGTCACTCCTGAAGTCAACAACTTACCATCATCTGCAACACTAGCACTACCACCAATTTCTTCAGTTGAAGTCTTTGAATTATCAACTTCTGCAATTTTCTGAGTTGAAGTCTGGGACGGATTGTATTTCTCGCGAAGGTAACTGATGATTAGTTTTTTCACATTCGGGACTAGACTCTTATCTTCCTTGTATCCCTTCAACGCTTCACCCATGCCAAAAAGATACTCCCCTGCCATATTGCCCAAGCACGTTACGAAGCAGACTTTCAAGCAGCGGGTGCATGCGTTAGGGTCATACTTTGTGCAGAAATCCAGGAGACTGAGCTGCCCGATTGCCTCAGGCCATCTCTTACTCTTAGAGAACAGAACTTCGTGAAGAGAGAGAAGCGGAGTGGCCCATTTAATTCGACCACTACACGCCCAAACCAAGGCCCAATCCGAAAAAAGTTGCACGACAATACCAGCTATCTCTAGAAAAATGGCTCCAGCTATCAGAATGATGGTAATCACATCATCATCTTCGAAAACATGCCCGGGAGTGGGAGGGGGCTTATCACTCTTCAAGAATACCAAAAGCCCAGAAACAATCAAAGACAAGCTAAGAAATCTCAGAATGCTTCCCCATAGGGTGAAAATCGTGCCCACCTTGCTGAAGAGCATGTCATATATCAAACCCAACTCAATCTCAATCAATTTGAAAGCATCGAAACTATCCTTCCTAACCGACTTGAGGAAGTTTCTTACCAAATCTCTCACTCTTCTCCCATCACACAGGTAATCTGGACAATGAGGCATTAAGGTCTGGATACAAAAATAAGCTAGAAGCACTCGCTTTGCATTCGGGTGTGAATCACTGACTCTAACTTGGCTTGGATTTAATCGGACGAAACCTCCGTAGTACTTGTTTCTTGAATAGATTATCCACACTCTCTCTCCGTACTTGATAAGTCCGGGAATCAAAATCAACAGTGCCAGAAGAGAGATGAGCCCCTCTATGGACCAGGGTTTGCCCTTCCAGAGTTTCTTTTGTGGGAAATACGACCAGGTTGCTATCAGGGCATAAACTGCTCTAAAGCCTAGGGTAAAGAGTCCTATAAGGTGTTTCATCCACAGCTGATTTTCCTGAAGGTTTAAGATGGTGATGGTATCGGGACCTCCGAGGTAGAACAAGATCAGAGGCCCCCACATCACCCTGAGCATCTGGTCGCCCATGGTGGCATTGCCAATGGTGAAATTGCCCATCGGGATCTTGTGGGTATTGGCCGTTGGCGTGTTGGAAGAACTGTCGGTTGATTTGGAGTTCTTGTTGACAGCGAGCTTGGAGAGCTTTCCAAGAGCAGTTGTAGCCAACAAATCAGAGAGTACGTAGAGTAACGAGATGCTCCCAATCATTATCGCCGCTGACTTAGTCTTTGTGCGGCGTCGTCCAAAGAAATGAAGGTATAACTGAGTTACAAGGATGTAGAGAGCTAGAATCCTCAAATCCCATATTTCCCACTGTTTGCTCAGTTCTATACCTTTCTGATTTTGTTTATTGCTCCTGTTGACCTCGCAGGTCCTGTAGCAGGGCATGGTTCGATCTTTCTTCTCTGCTGTAATGATGCAAGAAGAAGAAGGAGAAGAAACAAATAAATACAAATGGATCGAGCGACTTGAAAGCGATTGACTAGCGTAGCACTAGAGCCTACATCGCCGAGAATTTAAAAAAACAAAAACAAAAACAAAAACACACAGTAGTGTCCACATCACTGACACGATTGTGTTCTCTCGACAATCTAAACGTTGGCAACATAGAGGAGGCCAGCTGAGCTTCCTTAATTTCCCAAGTGTTCTTCTCTTGTAGGCAGTTTATATAGTTTCTTATATTTCTTTCTGGCCTCTAGGAATATTTGAACTCCAAAACTTGTTTAGATTAATATCTAAGATTGGATTCCGTTGTATCCTGATCAGAGACGATTCGCAGGTAACCTATTGCATACTGAATTGGCAGTACAATAAAAATGGTCTACCGCGACGAAATTTGGTGACCAACTCTGATTTTCGTCGCCAAATGGTATTCTTGGGCAATGAAATGGTATTTCGTTGCCAAATTGGACCAATTTGGCGAGGAAATGGGATTTCGTCGTCGAGGAAACATATATTTTGTCGCCAAAAGGTACTATTTGGTGACGAAATTAAATTTTCGTCATTAAATTATCCCTTTTGGCGATGAAATTTGACTTTCGTCATCAAATGGTACTTTTTTTTTTGATGAAATCGGGAATTCGTCGCTAAATACAAGACTAATTACCTTTTAAATTTTGATTAAATTTTGCCATATCATCAACGAAATAATAAGTGGTGCAATGGTGGGAGTGGTAGTTTAGATACCAGAAAGTTTGAGTTCGGGCAACAACAAAGCTTTACCGACCAATTTTGTACTTTCGGCGATGAATATATTATTTGTCGTCAAAGACCGAATTTGTTGTAGCGTGGTGTGACGAATGACGTCTCAATGACAAGGATTACGGGGCTTGAGAAGTGGAGTAGTCGTCTGCAAAATTCCTAGACATCTACGCACCAAGCCATTTTTTCAACCTTTGTACTGAGCCTGCCGCGATGAAAGTTTGCACGGGTCATTTTTGTATTAACTTATTCACAGAGGAGCTATGAATAAATTATTTTCGAAGCCACACAATTTCACCCGTCCGTCTCGGCAATCAATACTTGAGATATGTTTTTAAACTTTGGCCGATAATAAATATCTCTGATAGGTAATAGTTTGTTTTTAATCCGAATGACGCGCGAGATTGAGCGTTGTAAACACTTATTCACGGAGCGTCTATAAAATAAGTTTTTTCTCTTGTAAAAATAGTACCACTAGTAGAGAATTCCAAATACACATCCTGTGAGAACTTAGTTTTCGATTAGGTAAACCTTTTGGTATTTCTCACAGTGTGTAGCAAGCAAGGGGCGAAAAACAATTCGAATAGCCCGAGTCCACATAAGGGGCAAAAAATATTTCGAATAGCCTGAGTCCAAGTAAATTCTGAGTACTCAATTAGCTCAGTGAGGACTTCAATTTGTTTAACTTAATGGCCATTGGTTAGTGGGATAAATTTTGGAGGGATATGGTAGAAGTGAGGAAATTATTATAAGTAATAAAGAGGAAAATGACGAGTGGATATGGGTGGAGATTTCTCAATTGTGCACCCAATAACATTTCTTTTTCCTTTTTTGTCCGAAGAAAATTTTATTCAGGCTCCGTTTGTTTCGATATAAAATATATTTTTAGAAAACAAATTTTAAATTTTTATTTTTCTGTATTTGGTTCACAAATGAAAAATATTTTCAGAAATTGATAAATAGTGGAGAGACCGTGGGGGGGGGGGGGGGGGGGGGGGGAGGGGGATTGAACTTGGGTCCTGAAGATTAATAAAACTGAGGAGTGAGAATTGTAGTAGAAGGCAGTGGGCTCATTTCGAAAAATAATTTACAGAAGATTTAAGGGTAAGTCATTTTCATCCAGTTAATGAAAAATATTTCACATGTAAAATATTTTTCTCATTTTTTATACAACCAAACACCGAGAAAATATTTTACACCCCAACAAACAGAGCCTCATCAATGCCATCCGGCAATTACAAAAGCCCGTAAGCAAACAAAGGTTCGATCAGACTTGAGCACAAGCACTAACAGGCTCGGAGGCTCTACAATGCTTATTGCAAAAGTAGACCAATACGAGGTATCGGCATAGGGTCTGTAACGATTAGGGTCAACTGACTTGCTAAATCTTGACCTACCACATAGCTCAAAAAGTTAATCTCAAGTTATATAGTAGTTGCTCGCAAATACTTGTATACGAATTCATTTCTATATTTCCCACTGATGTGAGACTAAGTTGGGTTCTCACAGGGTTCGTCTGAGGATTAGCAATAGAGGATTCTAAGAGAACCCCAGCTCAAACCATAATCAGATGACGCAGATGAAATCATCAAACAGAAATAGTAACCAAAGTTAGCACGCCCCTGGCGATCTTGAGAGAAATAAAACAGCACCAATGGAAAGCCGGCGAACCAGGCGACCCATGCACACAGCCACAGCGGGCCCTAGAACATACCGCTTCCGAGAACCAAACCACACATCCAAAATCAAGAGATTTTATTCGCCTACCACCATCACCCACCAGATCTAGGTAAACCAGACCGATACTTGTAGCTAAGTTCCACAAATACCTCTGCACATTTAACGGTCAATTTGGATGGAGTTAGCTCCAATGACCATTTAAACGTGCATTGTAAATATTGGGGATGCAATATGCTCAATTTGTATTTTGGTAATGCTTTAGAGTCCATAAGTAAAAAAAAAAAGCGATTGCTCATTATCCTATTTGGTTTCGAAGGAAATTCAAACACGAAAAACTATCAATATCCAGTTGATCATGAATCCTAAAGTTATTCCTATTCTTTTTCCACAGGACTAAAAGTTGTTTTGCTCGGCCGGGATTTAGGTTAGCATACTAATGTGATCTTTTTCAATATGATTTTTTTTGGCTGCTGATTTTGCCACGCCCTTTTTTGTTAACGTCACTCCCCTGCAAGTGTATTTTTGGAGCAAAAATACACTATGCAGAGGAGTGACGTTAACAAAAAAGAGAGTGGCAAAATTATTTCTCTTTTTTTTTTTTAGCCAAAATACTTTAACAACTAGTCTCGAGGACTCCCTCTCTCTTCAATCTCACATCCTCTCTTGTCTCTCTGCTCTCCAAAATAATGGCCCACGCTCACACAATCAGGATTATATTCACAACACCATTAAGGGATGGTACGTTGAATGCACTTAATTCGACAGTAATCAATAAAAATTAGAAAAAAATATGAATAACAAATTAACAATTATACATACGTATCTACGGATGGTCGAAATCTACATGGTAGAAATACGATATATTGGAGAAAAATGGACAGATCGGACGATATGAAGGCGATACATTGACAATATCAGCCTTAACAAATGAACTATTTGGTTTTCTGAATAGACTATACATGTGATATTTTTTACGACGACGAGCAATTAATTAATGACTTCAGAGCAACTACCCGTGGCTAAAATTAATGAGAAATCGACGCATGAAGTGGGACAAAGCACAATCGGACGCAATTTACCAGCAATAAATGAAAATGACGCCAAGATTAATTTGGCCATCCATGACAAAAATCAATGAGAAATTGGTCAGATGTGAAGAGGACGGACGAGATTGATGCGAATTCTGGGCTAAAATCTCCGAATAGACGAGACATGCCAATATAATGTCGAGATAGATATTGCTGAGAAGAAGCCCACTGGGCTCAAAGAAGACAAGGCGGAGTAAAATTTTGACCAAATTTTGGAAAGAATACGAGCCGAACCAGCGGAGCAGGGACGGCAATTACTTCCGATCCGTCCTTGTCTCCGACCTTCCCGCCCTGATCTGAGTGGATATTCTCCGATCTGATAAGCAAATAGGGCGGGTATGATATTTGCTTCCCCACCTTGTTTTAATCCGATCCAACTCCGATTATAGATATTTATATTTTTATATGTATGTACAGGGACGGATTCAACTTAAGGCACGTGGATTCACCTTAAGGCACGTGGAGTCACGTGCCCTCATGCCTTTTAAAAAAAAAATTCCCAATTTTATATGTATATATATTATATATGCTATGTTGTTTAAGATGTTAAGTTTGGTTCGGTGGTAAGAGACAGGCCATGGCAAAGGAATAACTCGACTTCGAGTCCCATTGCCATCCCTACACCGAAGCTCTGAAGCTAAAGCTACGTGGGCTTCTTCTTTTTTCGCCACTGCGTTTTCACTCCGGGCGACTTTCCGGCGAGATCCACCAATGGGTGGATGGGCAAAAAGAATAAGTCTACAGTTACCGATCGGGAAATCCCGATCGGAATCCCGACGCCCCACCGGGCACGCTCCGGCCACCGGACGGCCGATCCAATCCGTCCAATAATTCTATAAAAAAAACCCGAGTGGGCCTACGCAAGAATAAACAGCATTCGACGTGTGTAAGTGGCCGATCCAAGCACTCCATTTTTGTGTTTGGATCGGCCAAAAAATGAGTGCTTGGATCGGCCACTTACATATATCGGATGCCATTTATTCTCGCGCGGGCCCACTCGATTTTTTTTTTTAAGAATTATTGGACAGATCGGATCGGCCATCCGGTGGCCGGAGAGTGCCCGGTGGGGCGTCGGAATTCCGATCGGGATTTCCCGATAGGTAACTGTAAACTTTCTGTGCAAAAAACTCCTAAAGTACTCCGAGAAGCGGACAACAACTCAGCAGCAAACCCCAAAACCAAGCTCTGAATAGACCAACCACCCCAAACTAAGAAGGCCCTCCACAGGAGCAAAAACAAACCACAAACAAGTAGCAGAATCAACACAACCTGCAGCAACCCCAAAGAAACAAAACGAAAAAACAAAAACAAAAAAAACAGCATCCAAACCAAAACCAGCATATGACACAGCCCACAACTCCCACAAAAAAGCGAAAGCACGACATTTGCCTCATGGTTTATGCCATGTAGCTTGTGTTTGTGCCTCTCTTCCTTCTTCGGTGTACCCTTTCTTGAGTTATATGAGTACTACTATTTGCACCGATGGTTTCTGTAGGGAAACCGTACCGACGGTCACGCGTGACAGTCTCCGGCCACCGGACGGCCAATCCGAGCCGTCCAAAAATTAAAGAAAAAAACCGAGGGGGCTTACGCAGGAATCAATGGCATTCTACACGAAAAAAGAGTGTTCAGATCAAGCACCCTACACACATCGAATGCCATTGATTCCTGTGTAAGCCCCCTCGGTTTTTTTCTTTAATTTTTGGACGGCTCGGATCGGCCGTCCGATGACCGTCAGTACGGTTTCCCTAAGGAAAGGAAACCGTCGGTGCAAATAGCTTTTTCGGAGTTATATATATATAGAGAGAGTTCTGATCCAGTCAGGGATCCCGGATTTTGGCTTTGGTATGGACCTTGATCTCAGTCGTTGGATTATATTTTCAATGGTCTACATCCACGGACGATTTTTGACCGGTAAGAAAAATCATCCGCGGATGTGGATCATTGAAAGTACAATCCAACGGCTGATATTATGGTCCACATTTGAGCCAAAATCCGGGACTCCTGACTGAATCCGGACGGTATATGGTGTCTACCCTTACGCTATCTCCGTTATGCCTCTTGTGATTTTCGATTATATCTTTTGTAGTTTCGGTTATGACTCTTGTGGTTTTGATTATGTCATGTGTGGTTTTATGTTATACGACACATGGACTCACATGACATAACATGGAACCACACAAAGCATAACCGCAAATAACAAGAGGCATAACCGAAAAGGCATAACGGAGACACGGTAAGAATAGAAACCATATCATTATTCAAAAAAGAAAAAAAATTTAGTGTGTTTAAGTAGGTGCGAGAGAGTGAGACAAGAGAGAGGAATCCAAAGGGATTCCACGCCTACCCAGTGGGGTGTGGAGCGTGTGTTTGTGTACAAATTTTAAGGAACAACAAAATCAGCAAGTTAATAAGTTCACTTCTAAGCAGCAGAATTAATGGAGAGAGAGAGAGAGAGAGAGAGAACATACCAAGACACAAATTATTTAGGGTGGTTCAGCTGCGAGAAACTAGAAATTGAGACTTCAGAAATTGCCTATAGCTTGGAGAGTAACAGAGAGAGAGAGAGAGAGAGAGAGAGAGAGTAACCGAGTCACGATGCTGGAGAGAGAGAGAGAGTAACCGAGTCTCTACAAGTGTCTACAGGGAGCACATTATTTATAGTCGTGGATTCGGGAAGTGTACGGAATATAAGGACGAAAAGTGTTAGATCTAATTAGAAGGAAAATAATTTTCTAGTAAGAAGATTCAACCAATATAGTAGCATGTGTGAGAGGGACTGGATGTTTATTTGAAGATAATAATATTCAGATGAGGCACTTAATGATATCTGATCGAGCTAATTTTTGGTTTTTAAGTTTTGTAATATAGCCCTACGAAGTGAACGAATCCGATTATTAGAGCGAGACCGGATTGGCGGCAGTTTGCCGTGCACAGCACGGGACTGCACAGTACGCTCCTCCGGTCCGTGTGAGAGCCAGAGAGATAAGCGAAATCTATGGACAATTGGATTTGTAGATTTAAATTGGAGTATTAAAATGGAGACCTTAATTAGCTAGTTGGATGGAGAGATATATATTAAAATTTTCTTTTCTAATTAGTAGTCAAATTAATTATTTTAAATATATAAAACTATGCATATAGCCAAATATATACATGCATGAACTTTCATAGTAAGCTAGCTAGGAAAAATATAGAAAACAAAAACACAGAAAAATAATTGATAATCAACAAGGTTTACAATATTTTGCTAAATTTTTCTTTTTTCAGCTTGATAATTATTGTGTCTATACATATTTATCATACTTAATGTTGCCAACAGAAACTTTTTTTATTAAAGCGAACTCATCAAGTGATGGATTCTAGTGCTTAATTTGTTGAGAGTAAAGTTTCAAGAGGGTTTAATTGTTGAAATGATGGTAGAGGATATTGGCGTTGCTGATAGGGAGGAGGGTGAAATTTTCTAATTTGGAGGAGGGTGCGATTGATGCATGATATAGAGAATGGACCCTCTATCTCTGTGTTTTAATCTCATTTGTTTTTGGTGCTCGTTTGGTTCTTTCCGTACGTAGTTCAGCGCTTGTGGTGCGGTTTTGGTGGTTAGATCTTTTTCGTTTCTTCTAGTTGCTTGGTGCGGGGTAGTTTTTAGCATGTGCGTTGGTGTTGGTTTTGTTGTTATTTGATGGGTTTTCCTTTTGGTGTTTGGCGTGTTTGCTTCATTTCAGTGTGGCTTATTCTGCGGTACGTGTCTTTCTGCTGGTTCTTGTGATTTAATTTGGTGGTGTTTCGGGATATGGTATGAGGTTTTCTTCCTTTGATCCTAGATGTCCTTAGATGGCGCTTTTTATTGTGCCCCTTGGTACTTTTAATCCTTCTAATCATTTAAAGGATGAGAGCTGCTATTGGTACCAACGGGTACCAAAGGGAAAATGCATCAATGGCAGTGCCGGGCCGTCTCCGGCCACCGGACAGCAAATCCGAGCCATCTAAAAATTTAAATAAAAAAAACCGAGTGGGCTAACGCAGAAATCAACAGCATCTGACCTGCGTAGATGCTCGATCCAAACACTCTATTTTTTGTATATACATATATGCATGTATATATGAAAAAATGGTGTATTTGAATCGAGCACCTATGCACGTCGGATGCCGTTGAGTCTCGCGTAAGCCCACTCGGTTTTTTTATTATTTTTTATTTTGGACGGCTTGGATCGGCCGTCCGGTGGTGGGAGAGGGCCCAGCGCGGCCGTCAGTGCATTTTCCTTACGGTACCGTCGGTACCAATATCATTAAAAGATAGATAAATTTCTTTTGTCGTGAAAAAAAATAATTTGTTGCAAACTTTTTCATCTCCATCAACTTTGTATTTTGGTAAGCGACATTGAACCAATCAATATGTTATGCATTTTTTTTTTTTTGCAGTACTTCTTTGGTCATTCAATTCGTGCGTACAAGAGATAGTATTATGGAATTGTGTCTACTGACTAACTTTGTGAAGCTCTCAACTCCAACAACCAGGGCACTACTACGTCAGGGGACCGACATATTGCTTTCATTTTCAGGTGCCGTAACGCTGCGGCTGGGTTGAAATCATATCCAACCAGGACCGGCCCAAGGTACGTATTTGGAGGCCAAGACCAAATTAGCCCCAAAAAAAAAAAAAAAAAATAGACCAAGACCAAAAGTGTGGTCATCATTCCCTCATAGATCTTTTTCTAGTTCATCAGTTAATTTTTGTGAAACATGAATCCTTGCATAATTGCTTGTGGACCAGTTGTTGGAATTTAGAAAAAGGAAGTCATGTGCATGCTCTAAAGTACGGCATTTAGAATCATGCTCAAAAGTTAATCTCTCATAATAAACATCTGAAAGAAGTTTTACAATTCACGCTAACAGAAATTGGAGAGGTGAAAGAGTCTCGCAAGGGTGGAAGAGTACTGGCTCGAATGGTAACTGTCAAGTGATACTTCTAGCTCCACCAGCTGTTGTCGTAGTCTAGTGGTAAATGGCTTACTCCCAAGAGGTTTGTGTAGTCAAGAATTGTATGTTTTTAGTCGCGACGCCTGTTGAATTAACTGGCTATGAGCCCTTGGTGTGAGGCGGTAGAAAACTATCGACACTTGGTTCTTCATGGGACCAATCGCGGGTTTGGAGTATTTATGATTCTACCCAAAAGAGATTGCTACTTGCTATTTCCGGGTGCCTCCCTCCTTCACCTTTTCTTCTTAGAGGGGAAAAAGATACTTTTAGCAGTCGAAAATACAGTACCTTCTTTAATTATTGTTTCATTCTATGATGCCTAATTGGGGACTCGTATCTATCCATATGGCAGAGGGAATAACGACATGCTAAAGGGGGGAGGGCTCTTCCAAAAAAAAAAGGGGAGGTAGGGGGTTGTGTGTGGGTCCACTATTTGGGTCCCACATTCGCAATTCATAGTGTTTGTTGATTTGAAAATCATTTTTCTAATAGCCTTGTACTTAAAAAATCAACTTAATTGAATATGTGCAAATAATTGAACTAATTTATAAGTTTCGATTAAGAATTCGGGTTCCTCTCAACTCTGAATGAAAAGTTAAAAGATTTGATCAACTCTTTATATGTAATTGAGTTGATTTTTTGCGAAGCTACTTTGAAAAATTATTTCAAAATTAATTAATGATTTGAATTATTCGTAGGAAACCCAAAAATGAATCCCACACGACGTCAATACATTATCGGTCCTCCCTGGCTCCGTGGTACCGATAGTCGGAGTGCATGCAAAGACAAATGACCGATTTGAACGTGTACGGACAATTGGAATCTTGGATGGGATCATGAATGGCCAACAAAAGATGACATTCATACGCCTTCACCCACCAAAAAGGTGAAAAGGATTGAGATGATACTCAACTTCTAAACGTCCAAAATAAAGAATGGATGTAACATATTAGAAAGATATTTTGTAATTTATTTCACTTTTTACACTTTATGAGAGAATGTAGAAGAGACTCATTCTACTTTTTAGATATTTTGGGTTTCTAAATTGTCTTTGGTTCTCCAAATATTGAGACCCTGCTCTTATTTTGGAAACAAAATATCTAAAAAGTACAATGGGATCCTTCTATATTCTCTCATAAAGTGTAAAAAAATAGGAATAAATTACAAAATCTCTCTCCAATATGTCACATCAATTCTCCATTTTAAACTTTTAGAGATGGGTTGGAGATGCTCTTAAGTCTCGTTCAATCCTGGATGGACGTTATGTTAGAGACTTGTTTTGTGTTGTAAAATTTTATTGTACTCGCAAGCACACGAATCGTACCAATTCCACAACTGTATCTTCTCGGCCCATGATTATTGCCAGGACCTAACTTGAAAAATATTTGCAAGCTTTTTGTAACGAGGAGTACTTGTGCTCCAACGGCTAAAATAAATTAAATTACCATCTTTTCCTGCGATATCAATAATTCGAAGTGAATGATAAAAAAATAATAATGTTATCCAATTAAGCACGATAAAGAACTAACAACGTACGGTATTGGAGCTTCTACATATCAATATTTTGTGCTTATCATTTTGTTCATGTGTCAACATATTTTTTCTCCCCTTACTCTGTACTTTAGAAGTTATTTCACATATCAGTTCATGTGTGCTATATTTGTTTTTGATAATTATCCAAATTGTTCGGAATAATTTATGCATACAATTTTCAGAGAACTAATTCCACCGTCTACGGTCTACTAGCAGTGACCTGACTTAAAACCGGGACAAAAGCGCTATATGGACTAACTCCACTGAGTTGGTAGAAAAGATGTTTCTAATTTGAGGACTAAAATGGGGAACTCACTTAAGTCCTAAGCCTAATTAAATTAATTTGCCACCACCACAACGACTTAGGGTTATTCCACATCGTTGTTGCATGTGCGATGTGTTAAAAGACTTGTCCCACAAATTTTTCAAAGCGACTTTATATGGGTAATAAATAATTGTAAGTTTTGATAGTCTGGAAAAAAAAAATCACTAATTGGGTTTATTATGTTTGGCATGAATAATCGAGAATCATTAATTCGAATTCGGGACCAGGGATGCTGATGAGAACCCCCTACGCAGCAGGAGTAGAGTGACTGATATGGTCGTTCATCTCGATTCGGACAATATCGGATTGAATCTGAACTATCTATTATTTGGTCAAGAACCGAGCCATCAATGTAGTAGGGGCTAGGGAGGCAGTATATTAGCCATCTGTCCTTTGTGCTGGTGGGCTGGACGTGGCCAGTGATGGAACATTTCCTCTTAGGTTAGGATTGGATTAGAAGTTTAGAAACCTAACTCAGGTTGGGGGGTGTGGGGTAGGTTTTAATCCATTCTGCCCTGCTAGCCCTGTTCTTTGTATACTGGCTACATGAGTTTCAGGAACCAAGGTGCACAGGGTCGGTCCTGACTTTTCGGGAGCTTAAAGCAAAAATTAAAAATAGGGCATCTTTTGTTAGAATATAATAAGGGATAAAGAAGTAGGAGGGACCCTTATAATTCAAAATTTTTTAGAGGCCTAATGCGACCGCAATACTTGCTTTAGCTCAGGGCCGGCTCTTAAAGTGCATTGTGAAGCTTTCAAAAAGGGCAAACCCAGTGCACGAAACTCCCGCCATTGCGGGGTCTGGGGAATGATTGATGTACGCAACCTTATCCCTGCAAGCAGAAAGGCTATTTCCGCGACTCGAACCCGTGACCTTCAGATCACAATGAAACAACTTTACTGTTGCGCTAGGCTCTCCCTTCATTGTGAAGCTCTCTGATTAGAGATAAAGGCGAAATCTGAGACTTTTAAACTCACAGAATCAAGCATGTACAAGAACTATTGATTCCTAATGGGAAAACTCTCGGTGTAACAGTTATCACATCCAATAAGGACACAGAGGAATCTGGAAGGTGAGGTCCTCCTAGGAAAATTTAGTAAAATCAAGCCCATCTAGGCTACCTCTAGTTCCAAACAATTTCGGACATGCTTTTAAATGATGCAACAACTAGAATATTTCTGCTTGCATTAAGGGCTGAATAGTGTCTCAGTTTTTCATCTTTGTATGGTTTTATCAAACGCTTTCCATAGTGAAGTCAGGCTGGTCTTGAGATTTTCGAGATCCTAACCGAGTTTTGAAAATGAAGCATCTCATCTTTTTGTATATGAATTAGTTCTTTGATTTAGAAGCAAGAGGCCTTGTGGTTTAGTGGCAAATTGGTTGAATCACCTCTTTAGTACCTTAGGTGGGGAGTTCAAGCCTCAAAGCCACCGTTTCAAAACCATTTTTTGTAAGAGTCGAACTCTCGATCCCATGCTTAAAATATGCACGTCTTACCACCGTACCACATTTACCTATTTGTAAAGTACTTCACATATATAATATTCAATATATTCCGCTATTTGGAGGCTCAATTATTGAGCCAAAAACTAGAGGGCCCAAGGCGATTGCCTGATGGATCTATGCCCAGGGCCGGGCCTGAGTGAAGTTTAAGTGGATACAGCATGATGGATAAATCTTTGTTTCTGGTTTTCTCATACTACTTCATAACGTTAACATTGCTTCAAGGTAATGCTTGCATGATCCCTAATGAAATAATGTGCTGCACAAACGTCGAGGTAATGCTTGCATAAAAGTCCCTAATGTGCTGCACAAACGTGTCTTTAGTTTCTCGCATTGAAGCCCGAGGAGTATGATATATATGCACATACAACTAGATGTGAATATAGAAAGCTTTTCCTATTTGTGTCGGGGAGAAGTTTAGAATGGCATTAGCTCCAACTCTAAATTTGGATGGATATCAGCTGTGGATTAGCTATATTCCCGAGGTAATCTGATGCCTAGTAGCCTTTTTCTCCGTTCATTGGAAGCCGGAAGGCCTTACCCCTCCAAATGGTTTTCAACTTGTAGTTACGTACGTCTTAATGCTATTCAAGATGAACTCAGATTCGTGCATGGATACCACAACCTGAAGGAAACCTAATGTAATTCATAGTTGGACTCAAAATCACTTAAATAACTCCGATTTATGCAGGCCTCGCAGAATCCTTCTTCTTCTTTTTTAATAATAAATAAAATGACCCAAAATCCTTCTTATGGTGATGATTTAACACCCACTCATCAACCAATCGGATGAGTTGTGTTTTTTTTACTTTGGAATCTCATGTTGTACAGGGAACTGTCAAGTTAATGAACCTAGGGTACCTCTATAACCAAAATTGGATAGTCAAAATCTACCACCTTATCTTTTGATTATTCATTTAAGAGGTTAATAAAATTAACAATGTAAAATCCCGCAATGATCATTTCCATTCCACAATCAATAATTCACTTTTAGTGGATAGATATGTTAGGATCCGGGGTCACTCAACAACACAACGATATGAGAAAAAGCTCCATTTATATTATTTACACAATAATACAAGATGAAAAAACCTCTTCGGAGGAACCACAACCGGCTCTCTACCGCTCTGGTGGGCCAGACCGGCTCACCCACTCGACCTCACTCTCTCCCTCACATTGTTTCAGTCACGCCCTCTCTGCTCTCATATACATCACTATATATAGGTAAGAAGAAAACCCTAATACACGTAAGAAAATAAGGTGGGGAGTGATCATGTACTTCGTGCATACCACCCTACTTGGGTGGAATTCCAACAACATATAGAGAGTTGGGATCGAGACATAGAGAAGACAGCGGCGATGGTACGTGCAGCTTTTGAAGCGGTTCTAGCGATGAAGGAGGGGTCAACAAAGACTGGTGGCAAGGGAAATTAACTAGATTATGGCTTGAAAGAGCATGATGGGCGACGATGGAGAGAAGATCGTGGCACAAAGAGTTGATTGAGAGGCGAACTAAGCAAGTGAAAGTGAGAAGAAGTTTTATAGAATATACTGTAAGTGCACGGCGAACAGCTGGCCAGAGAGCGGGTATTCCATAATTAATTTATCCAGGTGAGGATTGTTTTAGTTGAACTCTCTCTCTCTCTCTCTCTCTCTCTCTCGTTTAATTCTTTTGGCTTCAGGATTGAAGACATTTGTTTTGGTGGACTTCAACTGATGCTGAAGGGGATCCCATTCGTACCGGTGAATTTAAGTTATTTAATCTAATACTCATGAGGTTGCTTTTCGCACAATAGAATATGGTATCATCTTCAAAACACTAGGCCCCATTTAGTTGCAAGAATGAGAAAATCAACTTTTCTGCGACTTTCTTTGTGTTCAGCTACCAAAAAAAATGTAAAATCCAAAATTTTAATTTTTTCAGTGGGAAACACTTTTTCGTAAATCGTGTTAAAATGAAGAAATTTTAATTTTCCTGTACGACATTTTATTGACAAAACACTCACAGGAAACCAAATTTCCTTCAATCCATTTCACTTCATTTTTCTTATGAATACAATCCTCACACAACATTTTCAACAAGTGAACGGAACGTTAAAAAAGAGACTGCTTATAGTAGGAGTAAATAAATAAGAGCTGGTTAAGTGTGGGATATCAGGCTCTGCATTCAATCTCTCCCCCTTACACACACACATATGTATCATGCTGTAGTCCATAGTGCTAAGAGACTGATGTTGACTTTTAAGGCCATGTTTTGGCTCCATCCTGTACAAATGCAGACTTGCATTTACTCAGAAGATTTGGCGTGGGTTGCATTGAATGCAATTGATTCTCACATGTGGGTGATTGGCAGCCTTTGAAGACTTCTCAAGCCATGCCCAGATATGGAAAAATCCCAGGCGTGGATTTGGAAGTAAATGAGCTATGAGCATGGCACTTAAACAGTGCCTTGGGTTTTTGCCTATAAATTGATCCTCAGCCGTAGCATTTGTATCAGTGGGAAATCAGAAACGTATCTGATTTTGTATCTGTTTGTATGTATCAGTTTGAGAGAGTGTGAGTAGAGTGTTCTGTAACTCCTCCTCCTAAATATAATCCGGCTGCCCTCCGTGGACGTACCCGATTTTGGGGAACCACGTAAATCTTTTGTCTCTGTGTTTGTGTGTGTGTTTGTGTTCTCGTTTGATCCTTAATTTCCGCAACAACTGAAACATCGATCATTACAATAGTTGAGCAATTAAACAACATGAATATCACACACAGGCATTCACACTCAAACATAATAGTACCAACCTGTCCTGAAATTTTACAGCAGAATAGAAGGAAGTGTTTCCTAAAAACAAATAAACACACTTTAAAAGCAATCCATAAGTAGAACTTTTTCGAGCCGACGATATTTTGCTGCAGGGTTATCCCCAAAACCTTGTGAGATCCCAATCTTTGCTATCTTCAAGTGTACTGTCATGTTCATCCACCCGGCTAGAATTACTTCCTTTCAGCTTCTCCGAATCGTCCAAGTGCATAATCAGAAGCCAGACATGGGTGAAAAACTCTCCCCCACGTCGAAGCTCTTCAATGTGATTCTTCACCGGGTTTTCCCTCGCTGCATAGCGGATCATCTCCACCCACGCATGGCCCATGATATCCCAGTCCCAGCTGTTCGAATCCCCCTTCATACCATGCACAATCCTTTGTGCCTCCTTCACAAGTGCGGCACCGGTGTTGTTGCCTTTATTCTCAACCCCTGCCTTTTTCACTAGTGTGGTATCGGTGGTTTTGCCTTTATTCTCAATCCTTTTCTTGTTCACAAGTGTGGTATCGGTGGTGTTGCCTTTATTCCCAACCCCTTCATACGAATCGAAAAGTTCCTTCATATCTATAATATTCTGCATAATCTCGTCGCATATGTTGCAGAAGGGAAATCTAGGAGCACATGCGACAAGCAAGTACATCATGTAATCGGAAAGCATTTTGACCACGCGTGCTTTCGTATCAATGTTACCAGGATCCGACCAGTAGCAAACCTCGGTAGCAACATGCCAGATGACAATACTTTGACTAAATTCTAGTTCATTCCTCCAGTACTTGAACTGCTGTGCATGATCATCTCTTAAGAGGGTCCACTCAGCTCTTCTCACACCTGATATCGCGCGAAGGCCATCGAAGATTAGTTCTTTCAAATGCGGGACTAGCTTCTTCTGTGTTTTGTATCTCTTCAACATTTTTTCCTTGCCGAAAAGACGCTCGCACATCTTATCGCACACGGTTGGGTTATAGTTTTTGCAGAACTCCCGGAGACTGAGTTGGCCCATGACCCCAGACCACGTCATGCGGTCAGAGATTATATTTTTGTGGAGAAAGAGAACCGGATTAGCCGCCCATTTAATTCGTTCAATATTGTTACACGCCCAAATCAAGGCCCAATCCGAATAAAGTTGCACAACAATACCAGCAAGGTCTAGAAAAATAGCTCCAGCTAACAGAACGATCGTAATCACATCATCACCTCTGAAATGCTCGGGAAGCTTGTCACGCGTTAAGGTTATCAAGAACACCACGAGCAGAGAAACTAGGAAAGAGAAGCTCAGGAATCTAAGAATACTTCCCCATAAGGTGAAAATCGTGCCTACCTTGCTGAAGAGCATCTCATATATCAAACCCAACTCGATCTCGATCAATTTGAAGGCTTCATCACCCGTGCTAATTCTTTCGCGGAATTGTGTTACCAAAGCCCTCACTTCGCCTGCCACACATTCGTAATCTTCAACATGAGGCCTTAAAGTATGCAACCAGGAATGGGCTAGGAGCGCTAGCCTTGCCCTGGGTTGGGGAGCCCTGGATTCGTCGATTTCGGGCATTGAACCTAGCGGAATCAGACCCGTGTAATCGTCGTTGGAGTTCGACCAGACCACCCACACTCTCTCTCCATACTTGATGATTCCAGGGATACATAGCAACAGTGCCAGATAAGCGATCGACCCGGGCATGAACAAGGTTGCTACCAGGGCGTAAGCTGTTCTCACGCCTTGCATTCCGAGTCCTGAAAGGTGTCTCATCCACAACTTGTTTTCCTCAAAGCGTAGGATGGTAATGGTATCCGGACCTCCGAGATAGAACAAGATGAGAGGTGCCCAAATCACCCTAAGCGCGTCTTTGCCCATTTTCACTTTAGAATCGAGCGGTGGGATCTTAAAACTGTGCGTTGCTTTGTCATAAGTGCTGTTTTTCATCTGATTGAGGTAGTCCTTGGCGTCGCTGTTGACCTTGAGCTTGGAGAGCTTTCCAAGAGCAATTGTGGCAAACAAATCAGAAAACAGGTAGAGCAACCAAACGTTGACAATGATGAGCGATGACCTACTCTGTCTGCGGATCCGTCCGGAGAAATGGAGGTACAACTGGGTGAGGAGGATGTAGAGAATTAGAATCCTCATATCCCAATTCTCCCAAAATGCCCTCATATCTGCCATACCGTTGTAATCCCCTGGAGGGGAATGGAACTGGCAGACCCTGTGGCACGGCATGCTGCCTGCAATGAGGGAAGAGAAAACACGAAAACAAAAGTAAAAATTTAAGCAGCAGCGCTAGTGCAATATCGATGGACTTGAAACCGAACAGAGTTGCCTAGCACCAGTAACCACATCACGGTACGGAGGAAGTGACAATCTCAACCATTGATTGCGCGAATGGACGGACAAGATTGTGCGGAGCCGTGAAGAACTTATTCACGGCACCCTGTGAATAAGCTTCTCTCCTCATTTCAGATATAGCAGTGCTATACAAGAGAACAAGGTATGACTCAATGTGGACCTATGACTTCCAATAAGAAGACATCAAACCCTCATCATGAATTTGAGAATTCCAACAACGAATTTCTGTAAGAATACTTACTTGGAGCACTTAATTTCCAACTATGTCTAACAAGGGGCAATGACTTTCGAGAAGCATGAGCCCAAGTGTATTGTGACTCTATCAAAGCTTGTTCAAGTTCGTTTAATTAATTAGTAATCGAGTCGAGCTCAAATTTTAGGCCCGTTTACTAAACGAGCCGAGCTCAATACTCAAAAAATTAACTTGGCTTGTTATTATAGGATCGGCGTGTTTACAAACGAGCTGAGCTCAAAGACTATAAAACTCGGCTTGGCTCTTTTACACCCCAAAGAGCCATAGATAACCCCCTTAAACATCGGACAAGGCTGTGCAAAAACACTACTCTTGAGCCACAAATAATTGGTCTTCCTTTGACCACTAAAAAACAGCCCCAGACGTTAATTTCCTTGTGGCAGATTAATCTAGGACCATGGATAATTCCCTTCCTAATCTCTTAACAAACAGGCCCTAAGGGCTCTCTTGTGACAGGCTTTATTTTTTGTCTTTCAAGTGCGGATGGGCGAAGTTTCTAAAGATAACTCATTGTCCTGTTTCTAAAGTTTTGTTGTGGGTTTCAAAGGAAACTCAAATAAGAAGAACAATCAATATCCACTGACTTTTACCCAAATACTTTTGAAAATATCCAAGATAAAACCGGTCTTTTGGGCTTTTTGAGATTTATTTTGTATATTTCTAAAAATATTTGGGTAAAAGTCATAATTTTTTACTTTTCCGATTCGTGTTGACGAGCAAATCGGATATCCAAAAAAAGTGAGGGGCAAAACTAACAAACGCGAAAAAAATGAATAAGGAACCCAAAAAAATGCAAAAAGTGCTCAGTGGAATGCTTACAAGTATTATAACAAGAAAAATGATAACCTCAGCCAAATGGACAGTAATTAATATGCAAAATGTGAATTAATATCTCTAAAATGTGTATATACATTCAGAAAAACTGCATTGATATTTATAGTACATACATTTGAACCTCTTAACTTTTTTGGCATTAGTGTACATAATACTACTTCCTCCATCCCACTTTAAATGTGCACTACAAAAATTTGTGCAATTTCAAATCTCAAAAAAATATATTTTCACATGTTATATTTTTATTTTCTTACACTAGCACTTTAATGAGTACTTTAATTTGGTGTAAGAAAATAAAAAAAGTAATTTGTAGAAATATTTTTTTTTTGTTTAAAAGTGATACAGAGGGAGTACCAATTATGGATAGTTCGGAAGAATATGGTAAAGCTGAGTTCTATCACATCACAAGTTTATGTATATTAGGTGAAAAATTATTCCACCTAAACTTTCGTCAATTATATCCCCATGTATTCCTTTCACTTCAATTTAATAAAAGTAGAAAGTAGAACTCCATTTAAATATGTCATATTATACTGAGTTTTTTTTTTTTTTTTTCATGGGGTCCCTAAAAAAAGCTTAATAGGCCTTTTATGTGTCACTATTTTTGGTTTAAATAAATGCTCTCATTTTTTCTTTCTTTAAAAATATCTCATACGGAGTACTATGTTTGTCATTTCTTCTTCTTCTCTTTAATAATCTTGAATGCACTATCGAATAGCTAAAACTGGTACACATAAAAAAGAAAGAAAAAAGAACCACTTATTTTTTTTTTTAAAAACTTTCCTGGGCTTTTTAAATATAGTTGTTAATACCATGCTAAAGGGCGAAGGGCTATTTCCTGTCCTTTTAGAACATCTACAATGGAATAAGCAAAATAAAAAATTGTTAAAATTAGCAATATTCGATAAAAAAAGTGCTCACATTAAAATAACCAAACTTAACAACATTTTAACGACTCATCAAATTTTGGCCATTGAATAATTAAAGCTAGCAATATTTTGTCAATAACTAAATTAAGTGGATCCCACCCTACACAAGTTACTGTAACCCACCCGGAGGCCTCCTACTTGGGCAACACGCGCGTCTCAATTGGTATGTTGAAAAAACTGGGTGCACGTCCAACTCGCCTTCTCTCTCCTCTTTCCTCTTCAACATTCTCACCATTGCTTTCTCTTTCTACCACAAATTGAAGGTCGTCCCTCTCGATCAACGGGAATCCAACTCACCGTTGCTTTCATTTTCCTTGTTTTCCCTTGATTTTTTGATTCCATTTGGGTTGGAGATTGTGAATCCATAGTTTGATTCTCTGTTTCCATTGAAGGATGAAAGAAGACAGAATAGCTGACAATGGTGGTAGGCGTGAATGGAGGGGAAAACAAGGGGACGATACGGCCGCAAAGAATTGGATGGGAGGGAACAACGGGAAAATTTGGGGGATGAAATAGGCGTCAATAATTTGGAGGGAAGGACCTCGAGGACGGCTGGCTTAGTTTTGATTATGGACAAAAAATAATCAGTATGGGACTTGACATTGCTAACTTTAACAACCTCTATAATAAATAATCAAAATCTAATGTGACATATTTTGCTTATTCCATTGTGAATGCTATTAGTGAATATGTTATATTCGGTTGTAGCTGGGACCTATATCCAGTAACTAAGACATCCCTCTTCTGCATTCCCCTAATTATCGCTAGGTGAGCAGGTATTCTTTCAAAAATGTATTCTTAGTGAATCCGTTCTAGTCGGTGACGGTAGCTTCAAAAATGTATTCCTTCAAGGGATTTATAAACAAGCAAAAGTATTCACTCGAAACTGTTAGGGGGTGAAGCCTGATATAGGCTAGAGCCGGACCGGCTTTGGGTTAGCGGCGGGCCGCTACTCGGCCCAAGGCTAGGCCTGCTGTGTCGGAGGGACGAGTCGGCTCATGACCTGAGGTCGAGAGGCTTTGGAAAACGAGAGAAAAAATTGTGGCAACTCTTGAGACAGCTTAAAGAGAGAACTTGTAAGATTTTTCATCAATCAATAGTAAACTGGTGTGGGTCGTGTGGCTCCTAAGGAGTAGGCAAGTTGTCGAACCTCGTATATCTCGTGTCTTGCTTTCTTTCTTTTTTTGCTTTCTCTTGCGTATTTATTCTGTAATACATAGCATCCAGGATCCTGTTTTTGTGTGTATTGGTGAGATTGAACACGTAATTTGATCTCTTATAATCCAATAACTGATATCAGAGCTAATGTTCTGTTTTCAACAATTGGGATTTCCTAAAAAGAAACATTTAATATAATTTTTTTTTGGAATCAGGTAATCGTGATCAATCATAGACTGTCATTCGAAAAAAAAAGTAACATAGGGTCAGGGCTGGCCCTGCCTCTCATTTTGTTTCGAAGGTGGTTTTCAGTTTTCAGAAGCGAAGGCACTAGGGACTCACCTTGATTTTCCACCAAAACATTTGCTAGACTGCATATGAATCTAAATTTTGACCCTACTAACTAAAATTTCTGGTTCTGTCCCGGAAATTTAAGGGCTGGCCCTGCTCTCACTCTAGAAATCAACACCGGTGCTTTGTTTGGAAAACATTTAAAAAACTTCCTTGACTACGGTCCAAAGGTGACACATAGAACAAAAATATCAGCAAGTTGGAGTACTAAATTCACTTCCAAAGCAGCAGCATATGAGAGAGAGAGAGAGAGAGAGAGAGAGAGAGAGAGAGAGAGAGAGAGTACATACGCCGGAATACAAACTATTAGACCGTCCGCGGGTACGTGGTTGAACTTCTCGAAACTAGAAAGCACTGGCTTGTAAACTGTAATGCAGGAGAGAGAGAGAGAGAGAGAGAGAGAGAGAGAGAGCAACGAAGTGTCTAGATATAGGGGAGTATGTACAGTAATTTATAGTGGAGGATTCGTGAAGTGTACGGATTAAGGGCACTTTTTAGAGGAATACTATCATCAATTCTAATAAAAAGATTGAACGGATTTATGTGTGACAAATCTGACAAGTATAAAATGCATATAGTTACAAATGGTATGTTTACTTAAACAATATGTTAAAGAATACCTTAATCATCTCGTTAGTTTTCTGAAATAAAATGAAAAGGAAAATCGACCTTAGCTAGCTAGCTAGTTAGGAGAGCTATAGTTGTTTTTTTTTAATTAGCTGTGAGATTGATGACTTTAAAAAAATCGAAAACCATGCAAATACATCATGAACTTCTGCCTTTTTTTTTTGAACTTCGGAATATTATAAAACTTAAACAAACAGAGGGAGCAACATATGTGTCAGCATAGTTAGAAGATTACAAACCCAAATACTAGGCAATACAACTTCCTAATCAATGATCTGCATGCCTTAGGTTGAGGCGATCATGTATCCAAATTTCTCTCATCAATAATGGTTTCTCCACCAAAGCCATCAATTCCTCGTTCTGCTCCGCACCTAGTCTCGCTATGTTAGGACCACGGGCCATGGTCTCTCTATGTTGGCAAATGTCAAGACAAAACACACATTTAATTGTATCCCTGATTATCGAGTTGTAATTTATTTATTATTTATTTCTGGAGTGTTTGTTCAGGATGTGGAAAAAAATCAAATCTTTATTTGTAATTGAGAGTGATTGAATGGAATGATCGCGTTTAGATCAAGTGGTCGGTGAGAGCTCAATTGGAATGGATTGAGCGGTTATCAATTTGAGATCAATTGGTAAAACCTGCCTAAATGAGGCGGAAGTGGTGCACATGTTATGGCTAATACAAAAGGTCGTAGTATTCTTTCTTTTGTATGCAAGGGTAACGAAACAAAAGGAGCAGCAGGAAAAAAAAAAAAAACTTTTGTATGCGAGGGTAACGAAACAAAAGGAGCAGCAGGAGAAAAAAAGAAGAAGGAAGGACGTGGGTCTAGTTCAAACAAGATGGAGGAGTATTTTTACGTTTGAGTCTTGGAGTTTTTATTCAATCGTCGAAGCCACAATGAAACTCCAAGAAGTATTCACAATTTTATTTCTACAAACTTAGACTTGTTCTTTAGGTGGATTTCGATGAGTGTGGAAGGCTTGTAGATTCAAGGCAGTGGCGGTCAAGCACTGAGTGTGGTAAACGTGGATTCTGCCAGTAGGTTTTAGGCTTGATTGTACGGATTCAGATTGTAGGCCGGGTAAGATTACTTGTAACTACACAATGTTTATAGTGCTTAATTCCTTCCTGTGGTTTTTTCTCATTTAGGGTTTTCCACGTATATCTTGATGTTCTTATATCTATTGCTTCCCGGTGATTGATTGGGTTGATATATTGATTGTGGGTTGATATTGAAAAAATTTGAAACATAGCAAATATTTATACCTAGGCGATCTAAGATTTTTCACGCTAAATGGTCAGCACATTGGTTACCCTCCTTATAGATATGGGTTAGTACCGATTCTGTCCTGATGAACAGAGCATATGCTTCATTTATCATGTTCCTTTGAGGATGACTAACCGAATGGCCTTTGTTGATAATTAAGGTTCACGGCAATGAGAGCATCCGACTCAATCATGATACCTGACGTACTTTTTTCCAGGATAGTCAATCCTATGTAGATTCCCCATATTTCCGCTTCCAAGCTCGAGTCGTACGCTGCCTTCCCAAAATAGCCCAGAATCCAATCTTCGCTAACATCCCTGAAATTAAAAGTCCTCCATAGCCTGCATTTTTTGGTTGGATTCGTACCAACAACCATCCGTGTTGAGCTTGATTTTGCCTGCACATGGAGGTACCCATTTGATCAGGACAGGTCTTGTGAATCCTTTATGGAGAGAAGATTTGAAACTCTGGAAAATCTCATTTGTGTATGAAAGAATTGTCTTGGAGCCGATGGCAATCACATTATCAGTATTATCAAAGCTTTTTCTGTTACGGTCCTTCCAAATTTGCCAAAGAGTCGCACAGAAAATAGAGCTCCAAGGCAATTCATTCCCACTAACATCATGAACTTCTGCTGTTGCTCTTGATGATCGAGTAACGTTTCAATACTATAGAAAACAAAAACACAGAAACCTTAATGTCTTGCCATTTTATTTTCAATTTGCTTGTCCATATTTAATGTACACAGTAGGTCGTATATAATCTCTTTTATTAATACACTTTCTAAAAAAACAAAAAAAAAAAAATTTCTCGGCAAGAGTAGTTTATTAATATTCGAATAGGGATTACATAAGATTTTTTTTTTTTTTGGAAAGATTAAATAAAGGGACGAAGGTACAGGTCATCACTTTGGTTGGACAGTAATTGTTAGTTCTAGTAGTTAGGTACTTCATTAATGTCATTCTTTATTAGACATTATCTACAAACAAGAAATTAATTTGATTGAGTAGATAGATGGCAACAGAACGAGAAGAAATTAAGTTAGAAGTGGTAAGGATTTTGATTGGCTGTTGAGAAATTAATGGTCCAACTGTCCAGGAGACTTTTCAAAAAAGGCACCAATTAAAACGGTCCTCACTTCGTCGGGCTCAGGCATTTTTGTATATTGCTTCATTCTCAATTTGTAATTTAATTCTAACATTAGAATAGTTACATTGCACTGGCGAAATAAGATGTCTGATGCAAAATATAGCCAATACTTAATATTAAACTCTCTAATGCATAACGTCAAAGATAAAATAAAATAAAAAAAGAGGCTAAATCATGGGCTACATGCATTATATTGTAGCATCTATTTAAAATTTTGACAATCGTTTCTTGTTTCTTTTTCGATCCCTACCGATGGAACTTACAATGTACTAATTCGAATTTGGAGATTTAGTAATAAAACTCGGGAAAAAGGAAACTGTTTCTAATTGGAGGAAGATTGCAATTTATTGACATTGTAATTCATGTGTATTGGATTGCTCTTAGATTCAATCTGCCCAGACAATTCAAGCAATTGGGACTTCACTAGTAGTCGGATAGGAAACTGTGATCAACCAACGCATCTTCATAAACTCGTGCCCGGGAGTCGGTCTTTTCGATGTGAGGTTTTTTTTTTTTTTTAGACAATTTATATGTAGGCAACTTTTTCACTAAATATGTTGGCTTTTTTTATCATTTTTAACGTCACCTTTTTAACCATTCTTGCATTGATCATTTAGAAGTACGGCTTTTACCTTCCATACTTCTTTATTTCAATCTCTTCTTAACCATATAAAAATAAGTGTAAGCTAGAGATCGAACATAAGAACCACAAATGCCATCCGAAATGATAGACAATAATAGAAAGTACAAATGATAGACAAGGACAAAATTGGAGTCATCCACTCACATATATGCATATCCATATAAACTTTGGATATGATCAGTGCCCTCCAAAACATGAGAGTCATATCTTCTTTACCGCAAAAAGGGGATACCCAACTTTATACAATTTGACAGATCAAAAAAAAAAAACTTTATTCATTTGGCGGATCAAAAAAAACAAAAAAAAAAACTTTATACAATTTGTGTCTTCTTTTTCTTTTCACTTATCTTTCTCTGTCAATTTTATAAACAATTGAGAGTACTGTTAATTTGCACTCACGGTTTCCATTTTTACTCTTATCTACATTCTTCATGATTGGGTGGTCTCTTAAAATTCACCCCTAATAACAATTTCTGGAGTCGTACCTCGTTGCATGTGTTGGAGGTATTGGTCTCCAAAATGGGGTGTGGCATTCATATTTGGAGACTACACTTCATTTTGGAGACCAAAACCTCTAAAAAGAACGATGGGTCCCTCTAAAATTCTCTCGAAAAATACGAAAAGTAAAAAAGAAGAAGATAAATTACAAAATATTCTCTCAATGTGTCGCATTGATTCTTCATTTTAGAGTTATGGAGATGGATTGAAATTCTCGAGACTTGTTGCTATGTTCAAACATCGTTTCACCAAATCGATATTTGGCATGACATGAGTATCTCGAGAATGATACCAAAACATGTGCATGGATCATGATATAGTTGAAATGATATTTGTTTAAACTGACGTAAGTATCATTGGGAACCTGAGGTCATAATTTGGAGCAATTATTAAGTGTGCCCTTGGGGCTGTCATCATCAAGTGGTCTCCAACAATAGCCTCCACATATTTTGTAATCGGAATCACACAAATGTGTGATATTGTATAGAAGGGTGGGGGCACCACGCAGCAATGCTCCTGGATCACCCGAACACATGAATTATAAACAAAAAAGTTGAGGAATAGCAAATATTGAAGACCAAGTTCATGGCCGAAGTCAGTCCTTAAGTTTTATAGTTTTTTTTTTTTTTTTTTTTTTGGTGCTTAAAAGGATTTTTGTTTTATAGCTTTAGTTGTTATTCAACAATGATTGTTCGAGGTTCTTGTTGGAGACTCCTTTCCTTTCACACATCTGTTGGCTTTTAGTCAGGATACAGCTTTCGTATTAATTATTTGGGGGTCAGTAATGTAACCACAACGCAAATTGCTAATCCCCCCTGACACACACACACCCCCCGGCCCCACGTCCCTTTTCCCATACTACCCTCTCTCTCTCTCTCTCCCCCTTTTCTTTCTTTCTTTCTTTGCTGTTTCTTCTTTTTTTCTTTTTCCTTTTCTTTACAGTTTCGTTTTTTTTTTTTCATTTTATTTTCAGTTTCGTTTTTTTTTTTTTTTCCTTTTCTTTCATTCCAGTTTGAATTTTTTTTCTCTTTAATAGTATGTTCAAGTCTAATTCTAGGTTTTGTAAAGTAATTGAGAGAAAAAAAAGTGTTTCAATTGATCATGTTTATCCGACTGTTTTATTTTTATTTTTTTGTCCTTTATAGATTAAAAAATATAGTTACTAAAATAAGTGTTTTAATTTTCAATCCGTTTGAACCGGTGCAAAATTGTTATTTTTCTAATCATTTCATCCTAAATGGTCCTAATAAATTTTTGGCTCCAAGGCCTTTTAATAGACACCCTAAGAGAGTTTTGAAACTAAATAATGAGTTTTAGGGTATTTGTTGAAAGGCCTTAAACCAAAAAATTCATTATGACCATTTAAAATAATATAATAAAAGAAACGATCTTTGCTCTGATTTAACTGAATTGAAAATTAAAGCACTTAATTCTTGAATTATATTTTTAAATATACAATGGTGTATTTATAGAAATTAAATAAATAAGGTATAAGTAATTAAATAAAAAAATAAATTAAAAAGTAGGGGGGACCTGGGGGCTCTGCTGTCCTCATTGGCACAGTAGCCTCTACGAAGCCCCTAAAACGTTTCCGTTTTAATTATAAAAAAAAATAGAAACCAGCCATTTGCAATCCTATGGAGTAGAGACGTGATTTGAAGCAACATACTACTGAATCAGTTAAGAGGATTTATGATAAATAATGGTTAACAAATTTATTAAATTATATTATAGTTAAAAAAATGTAATCCTAAATATAACATTTGTATTTTGGATTAGTATGTCGTTTGCAAAATACATTTCGTAATTAGTTCCCGAACACTAATTGTAATCCTAATGAATTTTTTAGTTTCAGGACTCTCTTAAGGTGTTCATTGAAAGGCCTTGGAGCCAAGAATTTATTACGACCATTTATGATGAAATGGGTCAGAATATAAACATCTTTGCACTGATTCAAACGGATTGAAAATTGAAACACTTATTTTTGTAACTATATTTTTTAATCTATAAAGGACAAAAAAAAAAAAAAAAACAGTCGGATAAACATAATCAATTGAAACACTTTTTTTCTCTCAATTACTTTACGAAGCCTAGAATTAGACTTGAACGTATATTAAAGAGAAAAAAAATTCAAACTGAAAAGAAAGAAAATGAAATAAAATGAAAAAAAAATGAAACTGAAAAAAAAATGAAAAAAAAAATATAAAACTGAAAAGAAAAGGAAAAAAAGAAAAGAAGAAACGGTAAAGAAAGAAAGAAAGAAAAGGAAAGAGGGAGAGAGAGAGAGAGTGAGAGAGAGAGAGGGGGGCGGGGTAGTATGGGAAAAAGGAGGTGGGGCCGTGGGGGTGGGGGGAGAAAAGCAGGTCTCTAACCACAACTTATTAATCTTTTCACGTGGAGAGTTATTCCAATTTTATTTTCGAGACAGTAAAGATGTGAGTGGTATTGTAATATCATTACTAGAGTATGACGTTGCTCCATCAACTTAAACCTGTGATCCCAAACCTCAAGACTAAAATCCGAGGTCAAGCTGTATATACCAACTAGTGCTTACCCGTACCTACGGTACTACGCATCTCGGTTGGAATTATCTGTGCCTACGGCACTTGCTAGCTAGTGGCTCAAACACTAAATCGATTCATTAGTGTGTAGTATATGATCCTCTTCTTAGTGGCACAAAAGAGAATTACCTATGCTTACGGCACTTCCCAAACTAAAATTTGAAGCTAGCTACAAAGAACATTTCTAACACCAAAAACTGCCAACGATGATCCTAATAGAGCATTGCGGGGGTGTTCGGATAAATAAGCCAAAGTGGCTTATTTTTTGTCCTTATTCAAATTTTTTTCGTATCACTTGGCTTATTGTCAATTTTTTGGGGATTATTGCATGCTCACAACAAGAGGAATCTAAAAAGTAAAAAAAATTGACCGAAATCCAAATTTTTTTGAATAAAGACGAAAAAATTGGCTTATTGGCTTATTTTTTGTCTTTATTCAAAAAAATTAGGTTTTGATCGAAATTTTTTACTTTTTAGATTCCTCTCGTCATGACGAAGTAATAATCCCCAAAAAATTGATGATAAGCCAAGTGATACGAAAAAAAATTGAATAAGGACAAAAAATAAACCAAAATGGCTTTTTTAGCCGAACGGGGCCGCATGCCTTTGCTTTTAGACACCAAAACTCCAAAAAAAAAAAAAAAAACAGAGACAAAAAATTCAAAAAAATCCCAATCCCAATAAACTTCAAAAATTTTCAAATACCTTTACTTTTAGGGAGCTTTCTTTATTGACCTTCCATGCAGCTCTTATGCTTTCTTCTAAATAGATATGGTTTCTTTGTTAGACCCCTTTTGCTGACACCAAAACTTCAAAAGAACAGAGACCAAAAATCTAAAAAAATCTCAATCCCAATCCCAGTAAACTCCAAAAAATTTCAAATACCTTTGCTTTTAGGGAGCTTTCTTTATCCACCGTCCACGTATCTCGTAGGCTTTCTTCCAAATGGATATGATTTCTTTGTTAGACCCCCTTTGCTGACACCGAAACTTCAAAAAAACAGAGACCAAAAATCTAAAAAAATCCCAATCTCAGTAAACTTTAAAAATTTCCAAATACCTTTGCTTTTAAGGAGCTTTCTTTACCCACTGTCCACGCAGCTCATAGGCTTTCTTCCAAATGGATATGGTTTCTTTGTTAGACCCACTTTATTGACACCAAAACTTCAAAAAAATAGAGACCAAAAATCCAAAAAAAATTCCAATAAACTCCAAAATATTCCAAATACATTTGCTTTCACGAAGCTTTCTTGGCCCAGCTCCCACCGTCCACGATACTCGACAGATTTGAAAGATTTCACCGGGTAAGGAACATTCCACGCAACTTTATTGGCCCAGATTTGAAAGATTTCGCTGGAGATTCAAAAGAGCAGTTTCTCGAGAGAGAGAGAGAGAGAGAGAGAGAGAGAGCCAAACGCCAATAGAAGCAGGTTTTTTTTATATATGCTTCCGACAAAATTTGATTTAGGTAAAAAAAATCGATGGCATTTTTGTAATATATTTGTAAAAGTGTGGGTTAAGAGAGTTGGAGATCACATATCAACCCTTAAATCAAATGAATCTCAACCCTCTTTTCAACTTGTGTTTGTGTGGTCCCCACACCTTTGTGTTTTATTAGATAGATAGATTTGATTGGCATAACTTCTGCTTTTGCGTAACAGGCCAAAAAATTTCAGAAGTTAGAAAAATATGGTTTCTTTTTGCAAAAGATTAATTTGTGTAGCACATTTTGAGAATTAGCTCTACTATGATATACTTCCAAATGGCTTCTGAAGTCTTCAACAAAATGGATTGAAAGATTGCATCTACCTTTAACCCAAAAAGACACTTTTAGTTTGATAAAGTCAACCACTTCCTCAACAGTAGGAATTGAATTGTTGAAGACAAGGTCGTTCCTTGCATTCCAAATAGACCAAAGACCGGCATAAAGTGTGGTGTTCCAACAAATTTTCTCCAAGTTATGAAAGAATTGGAGAACCAAAAATCAATCAGACCAGTGACAGATGAAGGACAAATCCAAGATATATTCCACCAAGTAAAGATATCGCACCATCTCACTTTTTTTTTTTTTGCTAAGGACAAAGGGAATTAATGGAGGGGGCGATCAGGCATTGCAACTTACCTCTAGACGTGATCTTATAGCCTTGAAACCTGCAGATCGAGAATCTCTGGCAGAGAACCGAAATCCAAAGGTGTGCACTGTCCCACCTGGAGGCCAGACACCATAACGTTTTTGGGCAACTATAACAGCCACTCACAATTTTAATTAGTTGAACTCCTAGCTAGCTCTGTGATTTGGAATGAGAAGACGCAAGGCCGAAGCAAGTGTCTGTTAAGATGCATATTTTAAAACCAATTAATCAACAACATATTGTAAGGGCGCCGCTATTCGCAGCCCTCTATTTTCTCCCATAGTCCGTTAAAAATTTTCAATTATACTCGACAGTTAGTAACCGAAAATGAGATATATTTTCAGCATCCAATTACCGAAATATAATATTTTTTTTAACAGCTATTTACCGAAAATGTATGTTCGGCAGTTATTTACCGAAAATTAAACATATTTTCGACATGTAATTACCGAAATATAATCTTGTTTTCAACAGCAATTTACCGAAATGTTATTGATGATTTTCAACAACCATTTACGGAAATGTAGTGAGCTATGAGAGAAAATAAAGAGTTACGAATAGCAGCGCCCTATTGTAAAATGCAAAAAATATCTCTCCTCACATATATACTTTTGTTTTTATATTTCTTCAACTCCTTAAACTGTACTAGTCTCAAATGAAAACAGGCGTCATTTGGACATGTTCTTTTCATTAGCGGAGGTGTTATTTGTTTGTACTAATTACTACGTAGTTTTAAAGCGATTATTTGTTAGTATTTGTTTACACTAAGTTGTGGTTTTTAAACTAAATTATTTGTTTTTTTTCTTTTCATTAATTACTCCCTCCGTCTCATAATATTTGTCATGTCCGCAAAACAGAAGCAAAAATAATAGTAGGAGTACAAGTTTTGCAAGGAAATAATAAAAAAAAATCAACAATTTACTAGATATCGATGAGTTTTTTTAATTAATTTATGAAAAAGGTTTAAATTTTTTCTTGAAAGAAACGTTTTACATTTCAGTCCTCATTCTGCGGACCGGACAAATATCATGGGACGAAGGTAGTATTTTTCATTGGTGCTACACCAATCGCTATGTTTTACCGCCTCAACATCTCACCGTCTGTGTCTCGGCAATCAATGTTCCGAATTTTAAAAAATCTCCTCCCCGAAAGTGGTTTTTTAAAATCCTGACCGAACGTCCAAAAAACTTTTAGACGGTGAAATTGGTAATGGTGAACGTAGACTTACTGCACTTTTTAATTGCAAAAGACCAAGACCAAAAAGCTAATGCCTTGTTTGGATAGTGATTTGAAAAAAAATTCTCAACTTAAAAAATACTCATTACTCATACTTCCATTCATTACGTACTCATATCTATCTCCAATTATTCTTCTCATTTCTCTCTTTATCTCTCTCCAATTATTACTCATACTCCAATCATTATTCTCATTTCTTTTTCCACTCGTAATCCTACAAAAAATTTCAAAAATTTCTCAAAAACTCATACAAACAACATGTAAGTGTGAGTTATTTTCAGCAAAAGCAAAAGATCGTGAAACAAAAGGCCAAGACCAAAAGTGTGGTTAGAATTCCCTCATGCCGTCATATATGCGTACGTCCATTACTATGATGTATTACAGCATCCACTCAATTCATCATCCCGGGAATTCCCCCAAAGAAGGGGGACCGCGACAATTAATTCGACACAGACTAAAAATAGATGGAATTAACCATGTTGGAGTAGTAGATTTTTGCATTTTAATTTCTCCCAAGAATGGTGTGCCATTTTATTAGTTAGAGTGAAATCCTAAATAACCTAGTTAATCCCACAAGACAAAGCACATTTATAAGAGATCATGTAACTAAGTGTACTAGTCATGAATTCATAGCGCTGAAACTTGCACCGGCTCTCAACGTATAGGATCGATAATTGATTGATCATGTCTTCAGCCGGCTCCAGCCGCTGAAGCTTGGGCTATTCGGGTAGCTCGTTCCATGGCTAGGGTCTGGATGCTCCTTTCAATTCATATTGACTCGGATCAATGCTAGCTCTCTAGTCAAGGTTGTTGATCTCCTCAATTAATGGAAAAATGGGATGGGAAGAACAAGGAACAGATTGTGCTTGAACATATTGAAGTCTTACTGGAGAATTGTAATTCTTGTGCCATGGTGCAACAGAAATGCTAATTGGGTAGCTTGTAAAGCTGAGGAGGGCCTTCTAAAAGTTATCAATCTTGTACCGGCTAGCATACCGATTTCTCTACTAAAAAAACTTCGTCCACTTCCCTGTCGCATTTTTGGGAAATTATTTCATGTACCTTACCATGCACCTTTGATAATTCAGTGATCAGAATGTAAATTGGCAAATAAAAAAAACATGTAAATTGTTGCTCATAACTACCACCCTTGGGGTTGCCTCGTCGGAAGGGGAAGGCCTTTGCCTAGTATTAGTCAAGGTTCGACTCCTCTCTAGGGTAGTACGGTGACGTAGCTGGTGGTTAGGGCGGTGTTTGCTTCAGGCGCCCAAAGGTTTATACCGTATGGGTGGGTCCTGTTAGTGGCCCAACTATTGGGTGGTTCCTTCGTCACACCAAAAAAAAAAATTGTAGCTCATAATTTTAAGAAGAAAAACAATTTTGTGTTTTGTTTGTCATCAATTTTTGGAAATTTTTAATTGTTCATGGACTTATCTTTTCTGAAATATTCCACATAAGTTCAAAAGTGCCTTTAGCCCAACGACATCAGGAATGCACCCGAGTGCTAGGAGAATAAAGGTCTTAAATTCAGGTATATATATATACAAACTAAAAATTTTAAAATTCTTTTCCAATCCTTACCCCCACGCCCATAGACTCCTGCACTATTTTCTCTCTTTGGACTCATGGATCAATTTTGCGGATAGACTAGGGGAGACATTGTCTTGTTGGGCCGAACTGTGAGCCTGTATCGCACTTTTGGGCCGAACAAACCTGAACTAAAATTTTCTAAGCCCATCTTCAAAAATCAGTACAACACCTCTCTCTCTCTCTCTCTCTCTCTCTCTCTCTCCCAAAAAAGATCACGAGAAAGAAAAGAACATTGATTTTTGCATTTTACAAATGGAAATTGGTTTTAACACTCTAAAAATTGATGGAGGGGCTCCAAAACAACATCGTTTTGTGTTTCAACTCAATGCAGTTTTAGAGCATCTCCATCAATTTTTGGAGTATCAAAATCACAATCCTTTACAAATTACTATATCCATATCAAAAGTGGAGTGAGGGATTGATTTTTGCACTTCACATTTGGAGTGCAAATAGTAATTTGTAGAGTGTGAAAGTTAAACTCCC
The DNA here is from genome assembly GCA_019656835.1 of Rhododendron ovatum. NCBI lineage: Eukaryota > Viridiplantae > Streptophyta > Magnoliopsida > Ericales > Ericaceae > Rhododendron > Rhododendron ovatum. The sequence continues at coordinate 6,974,268 of CM033794.1, read as the reverse complement.
GAAGAAAACTTATGATACATACTTTATAATGTGTTGTGAGAATGGATAAAGTTATGATAGCTACTCCATAAAATTTTGTATTTTCTACCAAAGATATTGGTACGTAGGCATGCATCTACTCGTGGGGTTTATTTAATTATTACAGTGAAATCCTGAATCCTTCCGTCAAAAGACAAAACGTATTTTACGAAATTTAACCAATTAGGCCCAGTTCCGTTAAGATTTTCATTTTTTAAGTACTTATTTTTTCATTTTACGAGATGGATTATTCTCTCACAATACATTATTTTTAATTCAAAAAATATGTACTTTATGAGTATGTGTTTCTTGTGTCATCAAGTTAATTTTGGGGATTGGAAACTGCCCAGGTTTTTACTTTCCCTAATATACATTCCACATAAATCGCAAAGTCACTGAGTACTCCAATTAAAATGCATTTTAATTAGTAGACACGTCTTTCATTTTTTGGAATTTCTGAAAAGCATTTGTGTTCAAGGACTGGATTCTTTTTTCTTTTTCTTTTTTTCCCTTCTAAAAAACCATGGGATCCTCCAATATTCTCACTCCTTGGACTTACAGATCAACTTTGTGAAGTGACCATGAGGAGACACTAAGTTGTGCACATAATGCACGGGGGTTACAGGTGCTCGAACATGAAAGCGTCCTTCAAAAGTCTACCAAACAATTAAAATTCATGAGTGCAAAGATTGAGAGCACGAGCGAAGAGTGAGGATCGAGAGCAAGCAAAATGCCATTTTGAGTGACCAAAAATAGATATTTATCTTGTTGAGCCGACCTGTGAGCCCATATTGCATTTTTGGGCCCGAATCAAACGTAAAAGAATTTTTCAACAGACATGCTCTTGTTGGGCCGGTCTGTGAGCCCCTTTTTCATTTTTGGGCCAAATCAAAATTCATTGTTGTGGGCCAAAAACAACCTAAAAGAACTTGAGAAAATGACGGCCCAGGACTTAGTTTGATAATTAATACCCGCCAAGGATAATCTAAGAATATTTTTTATTGCTGAAAATATCTTTGACGGATATTAATTATCAAAACACGTTCTTGGCCGTCATTTTCCCAAAGAACTTTTCAAAGCCCATCTTCCCAAAATCATTAGAACACCTTTTTCTAGTCTCTCTCTCTCCTCCTCCGCTCGGGCCTCAGCCGTTGGCAATCTCCAGTGGTCAACGATGGGGCACCACATAAGGCTAGGGTTTTGAACCACTTCTCTCTTGTTTTGAGTTATTTTTGCTGATTTCCCAATGATTCGTATCTCTGAATTTATTCGATGCATTCGGGGAAAAGTTTAGAAGTTTACATGCATCAAAATTTGTAAGAGTGATGCTATCCAAGCTAACAAAAAGGAAATACTTCAAAGAATTAGATTTTGTTGATATTATATCTTTAAGATTAAAAAGAACCACTACAAAAAAAAAAAAAAAAAACAGCCTATACCGGCTTGTGAAAAATGCCTGGAAAGACCCAAAAAATGCTGGAAAAAGTTTTAGCGGCATTTTCGCAAACGCCGAGGACGCCGATGTCGGCTTAGGCTTTGGACGTTTAAAAAATGCCAGGAAAGATCTATGGCGGCGTTTTTCAAAAAACGTCGGGATTGTTTCATGAGTAAAAATCAACTTTTTGGCAACGTTTTTTCAAAAACGCCTGGAAAGGTCACCTATGTTGGCGTTTTTTGAAACGCCGCTAAAAGAAGCGTTGGCAAAATCAAATTTTTTCTTGTAGTATACTGTAGCAGCACTTTTAGCTTTCTCACCAAAGATCCTGACAATTCTATCTATCCAAATATGATAAACTCCGGCGGCCGAAAGCTAGTCTACAGACTCTACACGAAATACTCCTGCAATTCATAAAGCCCAACTTAGGTATGCTTCCCAAGATACAGATCTTCTATGCACTGAAAATCTGGTCAGTCTCTGGAGTAGGGACGGTCAAAAAACAAATGTGGTAGAGTTTCATCAAAGAGAGAACACAGCATACATTCTGAATTCTCACTCATCATACCCCAATTTCGTAGCCTTTCCTTGGTAGATAGTTTTTCGGTCTAACTTTAAATGTACCCCATGTAAAAAATTATGATCTAAACCCGTAATTTTTTGCAAAAAAACAAGAATAAGTAAAAAAGACTGTATTTTTGACTTATTTTTTTTATTCAAAAAATTATGAATATCTATCAAAAATTTTTTACTTTTTCGATTTCTCTTGTTTATACGAATTAATAAGTTACAAAAGTTTAACACAAAATATAAAAATATAAAAAAATAAAATAAATAAAGACAAAACAATAACTCACTTTTTAATTTTTCAATCCAAATCAACTCTTAGTTATGGATGGTGTCCACTCTGGCCGTCGGATAACGCCAAACGAACCAAAAATACAATTAACATAAGCGTACAGTACAGAAAGACATTTAAGCGGGGGAGGAGGAGGGGGTTGGCACTGTACGATCTTTTTCTCTTTTTTAATGCAGTAGTTTAGTCGTAGCAATGATCAAAGGTGGGTGCTGGTGGTGGGCTCTCACGAGTCACGCGCACAATGACAGCTGCTTTAAAGAAAGACATACCAAGACAATAGACAGACAGCATGGGGGCCCTATGCTTGAAATTTCTCACGGTAGAGAAGAAAGTTCGATCGATATAAATGGCATCTCTCAGAATGGCTCGAATGTGGCCGGCCCCAAATACAGCCTGTCAAAAGTTTAGGAATCCAAAGGGATTTGGGGTGGAATTGGAGATGTTGTAGGCCGCTTTCTTGTAAGTGCACTCCTGTTGGGAAGATTTGAACTGTCTATCTTGATAATATATGATTTAGATATGTTTATTAATTTTGACCGGTAAGAGTGCTTCGACGAAACTCAACCGTAGATTATTGAGTTAAACAGTCTGAATCTGTCCTGTAGAGTGTGTACTACAATGAGCTATTTTGTGATGCTGATGCTCATTTGGCTTCAAAAGTCAAATACTAAACTCTCTCTCTTTTTTGTCTCTATTTAAATTTTTTTCGCATTTGTTAATTTTTCGTCAAATTTTTGTAACTTATTGATTCTTCTCGGCGAGAAGAATCGGGAAATTAAAAAAAATTTGATCGAAACTCATAATTTTTTTAAAAAAACAAGAATAAGTAAAAAAAAAAAAAAAAGTTGTCTTATTGACTTATTTTTGTCTTTATTTAAAAAATTATCTGTTTCGATCAAAAATTTTTACTTTTCGATTTTTTTAGTTGAGACGAATCAATAAGTCACAAAATTTTAACGTTAAACAAATGAATGCAAAAAAATTCAAATAAAGATAAAAAATAAGTCACCCTACTTTTCAATCAAAACCTAAAGATGTCATCAATATTAGCCCCATCGTGATGTCGCCTTCCCTATTTCATTGACGTCATCAATATTAGCCCCACCATGATGTCACCTTCCATGTTAGTACTATGATTAGCAAAATAATGAGAAATTATTCGTTGCCCTCGAGGCAATACATCATTTTTATCTACCTCTCACCAATTAAAATATGCGTCATTAACATACTGTCAGTACTTTTGCCACATAAATGACCCTCCACTTGACGAATAAACAAAGCAAAACTGAGTGCAACGGCGTTAAAGTGTAACCAACTCCTGTCTTTTCAACTTTAACCCAACCCTTGGAGAAATTACGAAAAATTATTGGTTTCGTTGCACGCAGTTTTGCTTTGTTTATCCGTCAAGTGAAGGGTTATTTATGTGACGAAAGTACTGATGGTATGTTAATGGGGCATATTTTAATTGGTGAGAGGCACCATCTGACAAAAATGATGCGCTGCTCCAAGGGCAACGAATAATTTCTCCAAAAGTACTGAGTGATTGAGAATATCTCAGTTGGACAGATTTTAATTGATGAGAGGTATCACCCGGCAAAAATGATGTGTTGCCCAAGGGCAACGAATAATTTCTCCAAAGTATGATGGAGTAAAGGCCAGAGTCGGTCCGTCCTCTTTTTTGTTTTTTTATTAGAGAGTCGGTCCGTCCTTAGCTTTGTACAAAAAAATGATTTCTTGTTTCCTTTTTAATGATTGTGTTCACTTTTAATTTCCTTTCTCACATCTTATGGGTTTTAGTCAGGATAAGGTTTCATACAAAACTATTTCAAAATTTCGCATCCCAAAATTCAAGAAAAATACTTATCGATATCTATTAGAGATGATTTTTTACGGAGCCCAACAATGATTATTTTAAAATTAATGAATTTTTTTTCCTGTATTTTTGTAGAATTCCGAGTGAACCCCACACGTGTGCGGTAGAAATGTGCGATAAGCCAAGACTTTCTGATACTTTTTTGCTACTAGTACTGTCACAAGTTATTTGCGGATAAAAAAAAAAATAGAACTATAGACATTCACATCCTACTATATCAATTAGTAAAAAGTTCTATGTGGTTCTGTATGACAGCACAAAACATGTGTTTATTAAATTAAAATGATATTTAGTAGACGGTGTTCATCTTTTAAAATTAGTTGAGGTGTGTCTAAATTGATCTGGGCACATGATTAAAACTACATTCAAAATTATCTTTGAAAATCATGTAGTAGAAAAGGCATATAGAAAAGTAGCGTTCCTCACATTCTTCTGTTTTTATTTAATTTAAACTTGTTAAACTATAATTTTGAATAAAAACAAGTGAAATTAGAAAGCTTCTTTTCATTGCCGGAAGTAGGGTTGTGCACGGTTCAAATCGGATTCCTATAAATTCAATCCTAATCCACGAGTCACGGTTTTTTGAAAATAAAATCCGTGTTCGAATCAAAAGTCTCACGGTTCGGTCCCAATTTTATCAACGGATTGCATCAACCAACAACCTCACTAACCCGATTTAGTTAGTGACCCGATTCAAAAAAAATTTTGTCGTGTAATTCAATTGTTCCTACTTTCCAGTCAACTAGCATGTGTTTTCAGCAAACTACTTCATTCAATAATTTAAAAAAAAAAAAAACATAGACAATTCCAACCATAGACCTGAATTACACAACAAAAAGTTCTAGCAAACGACTGAAGTATACGGCTTTGGCTTTCCCCCTCTATAAAAATTGCACTTTACCCTCTTTAGTTTTGATAGTTTACATTGATATACCATATTGTCAAATAGTTACCAATAATTTATAGAAATAGGTCTAAAATTATAATTATTTACTATATATTACATATATATATTATACATTTTTATATTTTTAAATATCTCACGGATTAGTTCGGATAATCCACGATTTTTAAATGAAAATCCAATCCTAATTCATATCTCATGATTTTTTAATTTTTTAATCTGTATCCAAACCATTAATCCATAGACAAAATCCAAAATGTATGGATCAATTGGGTTTGGACCGATTTTATGATTCACCAGATTTTTTGTAATCCCCTAGCCGAAAGTGAGATAGTTTTCTAATTGGATTTCAAAAGATTGAGAGCATCTTTCATTATCCAATATGACATAGAAAAGACTTTTGACCACACTTTTAAAAAAAGAAAATGAGTACTTTCTATCTAAAATAAAGTAGTAGTATAAAAATACCAAAAGTGTGGTATAAAATTCCCTCATGCATCCATTACACATTGAGAGAGGAGTGGGATGCATTATCATCATCCACTCAACTTGATCCGAGAAATTCCCCCAATAAAAATCCCACAGGGTTTTGCCAAAGTGATTGTGAAAAAGCAGTAAGTGCTCCTCTACGAGATCACATGTTTCATTTTCGCAAAGGCCAAACATTCTAAACTTTAGTGCCACTAGAAGTTATGTCTGATCGTTACATTCAGGACCCCGAAATTAGTCTTGAGGTGCGTGCAAGTTGACCCAGACATCTAGTTAATCACGAAAAAAGAAAAGAACCATATATGATTCTCACACTCTATAAATTAGCTAGTATCTCCATATCAAAAGTGGAGTGAGGGATTGATTTTTGCACTTCTCATTTGGAGTGGAAATAGAATTAGAAATTCGTGGAGTGCGAAAATTAAAAATTTCTGAAGAAAACTTAGGATACTTTAGAATGTGTTGTGACTTGTGAGAATGGAGAAGGCTATTAATACTATAAATATTTTTGTAAATTCTACCAGAAATAATGGTACGTATATATAAGTGGGAGATCAGGCAAAACATTGTACTCAAGCCTGGCTCCGAAGCCAGGAATTTGAAAAAGAGAAGCTTAAAAACAATATATTATTTTTAATTCGGATCATCCAAAACACTTTTAGACGGTCGAGATTGAGCGTCGTAAAACTTATTCACGACTCCTCTGTGAATAAGTTTTTCTCTTTGAAAAAATAAAACAAGGATTATGCGTTTCGCGTGTTATCAAGTTAATTTTGGGAATCGGACATCGACCAAGTTTTTACTTTCCCTAATATATTCCACAAAAATCAATTTTTTAAAGGCAAAAAAGTATCATTAATATAATGAGCCGAATTACCAAAAAACAAATACAAGAACAAAGGGAACTAGAGGCCAGAATACAAAGTATCACAACTAGAGACAAACATCCTGATTTGATCGGCACCTAAATCATATAAAGTCACCGAATCCTATTAAAATGCATTTTAGTAGATTTTTCCATGATTTATATAAACGAGACAAACGTCTTTTCATTTTTAGTGATCTTTCAAAAGCATTTGTCTTCTAGAACTGTTTTTTTTCCCCTCCCTAAAAGCCATGGGGTCCTCCAAAATATTCTCTGGACCACTCTACGATCACAGATTCTTATGGAATTCACAAATAAATGTGTGGTTTCGGATTGGTCCGACGCATTACATGGCCGTGCTCCTGGATTACTCAATAATTACACACAATCAGGAGTTGAAACAACTTTTTCCTCGCCTCTCTTTCCTCTTCCTCTACTCGGCCGTCGCAACCGCCGTAAGGTCTGCAACCACAGGCGGTCAACGACGGGTACCACACAAGGTTAAAGGTTTCGAACCACTTTGCTAATTAATTTACCAATGATTCTTACCTCTCTGAATTTATTCACTGCATTCGGGTAGAAGTTTAGAATGGCATAAGCTCCAACTTAAAATTTTGGACTAGCTTTATATTCCTGATCGAGGCAATTCGATCCTTTAATGCTAGTATATAACAGGTAGCCTTTTTCTCCCTTCATTGTGTAAAACAAAGTTATGCAGACCTATTTGAGTGTGAAAGCTCCGATAGTGATCATGGTTGTGCTCTTGTTCTACCTGTCATAGTCGATGATCAAGTCGATGATCAAATCATATAAAGCTCTTATCAGTGTTTGTGTTAACCTGCAACTGCTCTACTATTTTTTCGAGTGCTGCTATTGGTACATACAATATATACATATAATGTACATATAGATTTTGTGGGGTCTAATTCGAGTCTCACGAAAATGATCCGAACCGCTAATTATTTTTAAAATATCTTTATATGGAGCCCTGTAAAAAATCAACTTAACCGGATATCGGCAAGGATTTTTTTCTGAATTTGTAGTGACGAAACTAAGCAGTTGAGTAGTTTCTCCTCCACAAATTAAGAAAAAATCCTTACCGATATCGGGTTGTGCTGATTTTTTACAGGGCTCCATAAAAAAATATTTGAAAAATAATGGGCAGTTTGAATCATCTTTGTGGGACCCGAAGTGGATCCCACAAAATTGATATGTACATAATATGTACATTTCATATGTACCCCTAGCATTTTTGTATTTTTTCAGATGGTGAAACTTTCTACTGCACCCGAACTAGTTCTTTTCACGGGGCGACATCACAATAGACCTCTCTGTTGCTGTGGTTGCGAACGCTCTGTTGCCCTATGTTGTTCCCTTATTTTGTGTTCAAAACAATTACAATGAAAGATTCAAAATCGGCATTAAAATGCAATGCCGGTGTGAATAATATAGTGGCTGGTAGGTAAGTGCAGATTTCACCTTACATACGTACGATTCTCTTCATTCAAATTTCAATCATCCATACCACCCACATATGGCCTATGTTGTACTCCATAGTGATAAACAGTAAAAACTGAAATATTATTACGACAATCGTTGAGCAATTACACAGCATTAATATTACACACGCGTTCAGCATAATAGTGCAAACTGGTCCTGAAATTTTACAGCAGAAGATCAACAAGAATTTCCTGAAAACAAACAAACACACTTCACAAGCAATCCGTTAACTAGGTATATTACATGCAGATAGAATCTCGCCGCAGGAATATCAAATCAAACCAACAGGGCAACCCTAGGCCGCGTTCTGCTTAAATAGTTCCATCAGCCGTACAGGAAAAGCAGGTGCCACCGGTTGTTCTTGCTATGTCATCCAATTCATTGCTCAAGATAGAGCTACTTCTCCTCAGCGTCCTGTCACAGTGCATCTGCAGAAGCCAGACACGAGTGAGAAACTCCCCCCCGTGTCGAAGCTCTTCAATGTGGTACTTCACTTGGCATCTCCAAGCGGCGTAGCACAACATCTCCGCCCAAATACTTGCCAAAATATCCCACCTATTCTGAGGCGCATGTGTCTTCATGTGTTGCACAATTTGGTGTGCCTTATCCGCAACCTCATTCAACTCATCACATTTCTGTCCAGACGGTACCAATTCTTCTCCTATGGAAAGTTCCTTCAAACGACGATAATCCTTCTCAATCTTGTCGTATTTATTGCAAAAGGGAAACTTAGAAGAACATTCAATAAGCAAATACATCATGTAATCGGAAAGCATCTTGACCGCTTTCCGATACGTGGTATCCCTACCATCATCCAACCTGTAGAAAACCTCGGTAGCAACGTGCCAGATGACAATTTTTTTTTCAAATTGTAGTGTAATAATCCCCTGTAGGTGCTGCTCAAGACCATATCTTTTAAGGGTCCACTCACCTCTTGTCACTTCCGGCAACTTACCATCATCGGCAACCTTTTCACTCTGGGAAGGATCGTATTTCTCACAAAGGTATCTGATGATTACAACTTTCACATTTGGGACCAGTACCTTCTGTGTCTTGTATCCCTTCAACTCTTTATCCATGCCAAAAAGATACTCCCACGCCCCCAAGCACTTCACCTTTTCTAAGCAAGTTTTTAAGCAGGTTTTTAAGCAGCGGGTGCACGCGTTAGGGTTATACTTTGTGAAGAAATCCTGGAGACTGAGTTGCCCCATTACCTCAGGCCATCTCTGAGTTTTATAGAATAGAACTTCGTGAAGAAAGAGAAGCGGAGTAGCCCATTTAATTCGATCACTAGACGCCCAAACCACAGCCCAATCCGAAAAAAGTTGCACAACAATCCCAGCTATCTCCAGAAAAATGGCTCCAGCTATCAGAATGATGGTGACCACATCATCGCCTTCCCAAAAAAGCCCGGGACGCCTATCACTCTTTAAGAATAGCACAAGCCCAGAAACAATCAAAGACAAGCTGAGAAATCGAAGAATGCTTCCCCATATGGTGAAAATCGTGCCTACCTTGCTGAAGAGCATGTCATATATCAAACCCAACTCAATCTCCATCAATTTGAAAGCTTCATAACTATCCTTTCTTGCCGACTTGAGGAAGTTTGTTGTCACGTGTCTCACTCTTCCCTTATCACACACGTAATCTCGACGATGAGGCACTAAGGCCTGGATACAGAAATAAGCTAGGAGCACTCGCTTTGCATTCGGACGCGAATCTTTGACTCTAACTCGGTTTGGACGTAATTGAATGAAACCCCCGTCGTGCTTGTTTTTTGACTTGATTATCCACACTCTCTCTCCGTACTTGATAATTCCAGGAATCAATATCAACAGTGCCAGAAGAGAGATCAGCCCCTGTATGGCCAAGGGTTCCTCTTTGGAAAACGACCAGGTTGCTATCAGGGCATAAACTGCTCTAAAGCCTTGGGTAAAGAGTCCTATAAGGTGTTTCATCCACATCTGATTTTCCTGAAGGTTTAAGACGGTAATGGTATCTGGACCTCCGAGATAGAACAAGATCAGAGGTGCCCACATCACCCTAAGCATCTCTTTGCCGATGGTGGCATTGCCCAGTGTGTTCTTGAGGGTATTGATCGTTTTCACGGTGTCAGGGTCTGTTTCATTGGTGGGGTACTTCTTGTTGACAGCGAGCTTGGAGAGCTTTCCAAGAGCAGTTGTTGCCAACAAATCAGAGAGTAAGTAGAGTAACGAGATGCTCCCAATCATTATTGCCGCCGACTTAGTCTTTGTGCGGCGTCGTCCAAAGAAATGAAGGTATAACTGAGAAACAAGGATATAGAGAGCTAGAATCCTCAAATCCCATATTTCCCACTGTTTGCTCATTACTTCACCAGCATTCTGTTTTGGTTTATCGCCCTTGCAGGTCCTGTAGCACGGCATGGTTCTTTCTTCTCTGCTGTAACGATGGAAGAAAAAAGAAATAAATAAATACGAATGAAGCGACTTGAAAGCGATTGACTAGCGTAGCACTAGGCCTACATTGCCATTCGCCGAGAATTAAAAAAAAAAAAACTATAGTGCCAACATCACTGACTATTGAGTTCTTGACAATCTAAACATCGGCAACATAGAGGGGCCAGCTGAGCTTCCTTTCCCAAGTGTTCTTCTCTTGTAGGGGCCAGCTGAGCTTCCTGAGAGGTTTTCTACTCGGTTCCCGTGTCCGGAGCCTGTTCGTGCCAGCAGGGGCTCGCCGGAGATGTTTATCTCCTCTGCTTTGGCCGAGACCCTATAGCGCTTCTGAAGGCAGCGACTGACGGATCTCCTCGGCTGGTGTGCTTGTGAATTAGTCTATGTTTGCTGTATTTTCTGTTCTGTTGTGTTTGTTCCTGTTTCCTTCGATTTAGCATTTGTTTGTCTTTGATTTGGTTGTTTGAGCCAGCCCAAGACAGGTGAATGGATAGGTTACTAGCTCTCGTGAACGACCCTTAGAAGCGGTGAGTAGTGAGCTGCGGCTCGGCTTAGGACCTAGACTCCATCGTCTCTGTCTCCTTGTTTGAGTGAATATCCTCCGAGTTGGGTTAGTTTTAGTTTCCATTTCATTGTATTTTGAAGGAATCACTATAATTTGCCTTTACGGCTTTAATGAAATGTTCTTTGGATAAAATAAAAAAAAGTTTATACAGTTTCTTATATTTCTTTCTGGCCTCCAGGAATAGAACTCCAAAACTTGTTTAGATTAAAAATCTAAGATTGGATTCCTTTGTATCTATTCTTGATAGACAATTTGCAGGTAACCAATTGCATACCAAATTGGCCACTACAATAAAAATGTTCTATCGCGACGAAATCTGATTTTCGTCGCCAAATGGTATCTTTAGCATTGAAATGGTATTTAGTTGCCAAATTGGACTTATTAGGTGAGGAAATGGGATTTCATCACCTTTTAGCAAGAAAACACATATTTCGTCGTCAACCGCCAAAAGGTACTATTTAGCGACGAAATTTGACTTTCGTTGTCAAATGGTACATTTTTTGTGATAAAAGAACTCATCACCAAATATGAGACTAATTACCTTCTAAATTTCTGAAAATTTCAATATATTTCACATGAATACATATCGATAGTTTAAAAATTATTGAAAAAATATAATATACGTTAAATTTTGCAATATTATCAACGAAATGATAAGTGGTGTAGTGATGTGAATGATAGTTCAGAAACTAAAGATTCCAAGTTTGAGTTCGAACAAAAATGAAGTGAAAATAATTTTTCTATTCGGAAGCGGAAAAAAAATTTGTCGTCAAAACGTACATTTTTCGTCACCGTTTGGTGGTACCCCTTTGGCGTGAAACAAAAGATGACAAATGGGGCGACGAGAATTCTCATTGCCAAAAGCTTTAGTGACGAATTTTTCACTTTCGGTGACAAATTTTATTTGTCGTCAAAGACAAAATTTGTTGTAGCGTGGTGTGACAAATAACGTCTCAATGACAAAGGGCCTTGAAGTAGTCGTCCGCAATATTCCTCGACATCTACGTACCAAGCCATTTTTTCAACCTCTGTACTGAGCCTGCCAGGATGAAAGTTTGCACGGGTCGTTTTTGTATAAAGAGGAACGGAGGTGCACAATCTTACTTGTCTGACTCGACAATCAATGGATGAGATATGTTTTTAAATTTTGACAGGTAATAGTTTGTTTTTAATTAGGATCGTCCAAAACACTTTTGGATGCGCAAGATTGAGCGTTGTAAACATGTACTTATAAAGCCTCCGTAAATAAGTCTTTCTCTTGTATTAAAGTTTCGACTTCAATTTGTCCAACTTAATAGCCATTGGTTAGCGGGAAAAATTTTGGAGGGATATAGTAGAACTGTAGAAGTGAAGAAATTATTGATTATCAAGATGAACAGTTCAGATTGAACCGCACGCTCTTTTCTGCAGTTGACTGTAGAGAAGCTGGATCCAAATTATAAGTAGAGAGGAAAATGACGAGGGGATATGGACTTCAATTTCGGCTCGTTAGCTCACGGACATTTGGTTGGTTATGGGGTTGATATGGATGGATTTGGGTGATGGTTCGATGCCGAATTTTAAAGAGGAAAATGACAGTTCATAAGTAAAGAAGGGAATGAAAAGGGGAAATAACAAGGATAGGGGGGACGGTATCACTATTACGAGAAAATTTTCAGTGTCGGGTGGGCACGGCCACATGGTGTCCATGCACGCATCTTGACTGTCCAACCGTGTTTTTGACGGCCCAGATTTGTTTGGGTTCGATGGGTGTTTTGGTACGTAACTCTGCACTAAAAAATTATCCAAAAAAATCTGGACTATCCAAAACACATTTGGACAGCTGAGATGTGCGTACGGACACCACGTGACCGTGCCCACCCACCACTGAAAAATGTGCCATGGGTGGCATAGATAAACCCCTTCTCATGTCCTAGAAACAAAGATCACAAGATCACAAAATACTAGAATGAACCAATACTACCAAGCTCTAAGACATGAGCACAAGCCATTGCAAAAGGAGGCCAACACAAGGCGTCGGCATAGGGTCCGGCACATGAATCCTGAAGTTAATTATTCCTATTCTTTTTCCACAGGATTAAGCTAACATACTAAAGTTTGCTGCCATTGCAAATAATTTAGGTTTTTCCAGAACTTGGTTGGTTCATTGGAAGGATAAATTTTGCCTGGCTTTGTTTTTCATTTGTGAAACCCTATTGCATTTTACATACGATGTCTTTCCCTGGTCAAGTAGGACCATGGCACCCACTGCACCCATCCCCCTTTTCCCTCGCCATGATCCCAACAAAAGCAACACCTTCTTTTTCCACTAACCTGTTGGGTTTTTTTAGTCTCTCACCACAACGGAAGCACATCACGAAATCAAACGAGCACAAAGAAAAGATGGAGAACACAGAATTTAACGTGGTTCGGTTTCAATACCTAGCCTACTTCACAGACAAAAGATTGTTCTTCTACTATATTGATTGACTACGATGAAATAGATTAAATAACCCTATTGTAAGGAGGATGAACAAAATTGCACTCACTAATATTAGCCCACGCTCACTAATATTTTTTTCTACGTCCCTATTCCCTAACTCTCACAATATATTTTCTCTCTCTTCCTCTCACTAATTGTTTATTTACTCTTTTACAAATGCAAATTCAACAGCTAACTTCCTCTGCCCAATTCAAAGCACGTACCAGACACTCACCACATGGTATGGCCCACGTCCTCTCTCCTCAATCTCACATCCTCTCGTCTCTCAACTCTCCAAAATAGTGGCCCACACAGACATAATCAAGATCATTACATTCACAACACCATTAAGGGATACTAGAATGCACCTAATTCGACAGTAATTAATAAAAAATTAATTCCTTCAACCATCAGGAAAAAAATATACTACTAATAACAATTAGACATACGGATGGTCGAAATCTATACGGTTAATGCTATATATTGGAGAAATATGGACGGATCAGATGATATGAAGCCAATACATACATTAACAATATCAGCCTTAACAGATGAAATATTGGTTTTCAGAATAGACTATATCCATGTGATATTTTGACGATGACGAGTCATTTTAGGACGAGCAAACGACTTCCGAGCAATATTTTGCCTACCCATGGCTGAAATTAATGAGAAATCGACGCATGAAGCAGGACGTAGCACAATCGGACGTGATTTTACAGCAATAAATGAAAATGATGCCAAGATTAATTTGGCCATCGAAGACAAAATTCAATGAGAAATTAAAGAGATGTGAAGAAGATGAACGAGATTGACGCGAATTTTGGGCAAAAATCTCCGAATAGACGAGACATGCCAAGATAATGTCGAGATATTGCTGAGAAGAAGCCCACTGGGCTCAAAGAAGACAAGACGGAGAAAAAGTTTGACCAAATTTTGGTAAGAAAGACGTAACGTTGAGGAGCCTAACCACCGGAGGTATAGGGCTGTCCGAACACTGTGAAGCTATGTGGGCCTTTTTTTCGCCACTGCGTTTTCTCTCCGGGCAACTTTCCGGCGAGATCCACTAATGGTTGGATGGACAAAAAGAAACATGAAACAAGCCAAACGACCCGCAAAAAACCTCCTAAACTACTCTGATAATCGTGGACAACAACTCAGCAGCTAACCCCACAACCAGAGAAATTTTTCAGTGCCGGACGGGTATATCTCATGTGGTGCCCGCTCAGCACTTCTGAGCCGTCCGATGCACTTTTGGACTACTCAAATTGTAACATTCTCTCTCCTCTCATCCCTCCTCTTTCTTTCTCCAAATCCGAGCCGTCCAAAATCCCATCGGACAGCTCGAATGTGCCGAGCGGGCACCACGTGGTACCCACCCATCGCTGAAAAACTTCTAGCAAAAAGGCATTCCGAAAACACAGACAACAACTCAGCAGCAAACCTCAAAGCCAAGCAACAACCAAGCTCTGAATAGATCAATCACCCCAAACTTAAGAAGGCCCTCCACAGGAGCAAAAGCAAACCACAAACAAGTAGCAGAATCAACACAGCCAGCAACCCCAAAGAAACAAATGAAACAGCAGCATCCAAACCAAAACCAGCATATGACACAACCCAAAACTCCGCAAAAAAGAGCCAAAGCACAACATTTGCCTCATGGTGTATGTGATGTAGCTTGTGTTCGTACCTCTCTTCCTCTTTCGGTATACCCTTTGTCAAGTTTTATAATTATATATGTACGTATATGGATATACATACAGGGGCTAGTTCCTCTCAAACAGTTTGATGCAAGTTTTTTATGGGACCTATTTTGGAGTCTCATGCAAAAGATTGGAGTAGTTCAATTTGTTTAAAATGTATTTTTAAGGGTTTCCGTAAAAAATTAACTCATTCGGATATCGGTAAGTGCTTAATCGATTCATTCGGTTAGTTCTAGTCAAAATTTACTCTAAAATTGAATGAACAGATCAAGTTTTTACCGATATCGGAATGAGTTGATTTTTCGTAGGAACTCTTAAAAATCTATTTTAAACGAATTGACCGGCTCCGATCATATGCGTGGAACTTCAATTAATTTTGTGTCAAAATTTATGTTAACTTTTTTGTGAGTGGAATGAGTTTGCCAATAAAAAAAAAAGTGTGTGTTTAAAGTAGGTGCGAAAGAGTGAGAGGAGAGGGAGGAATCCAAGGGGATTCCACACGTACCCAGTGGGGTGTGGAGTGTGTGTTTGTTTGTGTACAAATTTTAAGGAACAAAAATATCAGCAAGTTGGAGTAATAAATTCACTTTTAAGCAGCAGAATGAAGAGAGAGAGAGAGAGAGAGAGAGAGAGTACATACCACAACACAAACTATTTGACCGTCTGAGGGTGGTTCAACTGCGAGAAACTAGAAACTGAGACTTCAGAAATTCACTATAGCTTGCAATGCACTAGAGCAAGAGAGAGAGAGAGAGAGAGAGAGAGAGAGAGAGTAACCAAGCCTCTTCAACATAGGGGGCGCATTATTTATAGTCGTGGATTAGGGAAGTGTACGGAATATAAGGACAAAGTGTTGTAAAGTTTCAGGCTAGTGATTAAGTAGAATAATTTTTTGGTTTTTTCTTTATTCAATTTCTTTTTATATTTATTAGTTTTATGATAAATTTTTATGTGATATGGGTGAATAAGGATGAGATGAACCGAAAAAATAAAAAAAATTATGACCTTTACACAAGTATTTTGAGAAATATCCAAATAAAAGCTCAAAAAAGTTAATTTTTGGATTTTTTTCTTGGATATTTCCTAAAATACTTATTTAAAATTCATAATTCTATATGTTGATTTCTTTACTGTTTTCGTATTCGTATATCTTGTGTGTTTCTATTCAACACATTTGTCCATCTTTGGTGCTTGTTTGGCTCTTTCCGTATGTGGTTTTGCGATTTTGGTGGTCAGATCTTTGATCCTAGATGTCCTTGGAAGGCATCTTGTCTTCCGGTTTTTGAATTTTTTTTTTGGATCTCGGGTGGTGCTTTATCATTGTGCTTTTGGTACTTTTAATCTTTCTAATCATTTTAAAAGATTGATAAATTTCTTTTGCCGTTAAAAAAAGAGAGGTGCGAGGGGCACATCAGGTGTGACACAACTCAGCCACACCCCTCTCACATACAGGTGAGACCCGTTCAGTGTGCCCCACTTGTATGTGAGAGGAGTGTGGTTGTGTGACCCGTTCAGTGTGCCTCTAGCATTAATGATAAAAAAAAAAAAAAAAACCAATCAAGTTGTTATGCATTTATTTTGCAGTACTTCTTTGGTTATTTGTGCGTTCTAACAACTTTAATAGTTTCCAAGTAGCACAAGACATATTTTGAAATTGTACGTGTCTATTGACAGTAACTTTGTGAAGCTCGTAACTCCGCCAACAACCAGGGCACTACTAGGGCAGTTGACGTATTGCTTACATTTTTAGCAGTACTTATAGTGACGTAAGGCTGCGGCCGGGTTAAAATCATCAATTGGGTTGGACATTGCCGTCCAAAGTATTTGAGCGGCCTAGGTCAAATCGTTAAGTGGGCTCTTAAATTTTTTCACAATTAAACAATAATAAGAGAATTTCTATATATAAAAATTTTATACTTAGAACATGCTTTGATTCAGTGGTCCGGGTGTTTTCTTGTGTAGTC
This sequence comes from Rhododendron ovatum, assembly GCA_019656835.1. NCBI lineage: Eukaryota > Viridiplantae > Streptophyta > Magnoliopsida > Ericales > Ericaceae > Rhododendron > Rhododendron ovatum. Next base: position 6,957,200 of record CM033794.1, on the reverse strand, counting down.
TTTGACGCAAGTTCGAAACTCAGCAGCGACAGATTCCGAAAAGGTTGTTTTTTTTTTTGACGAATAAAAACTTACAAGAAGTTAGAGTGGGAAATGAACCCAATCACAACGTGTGGATTGACGCTCGTCATGCCACTAAATCAAGGGTTTGGATAGTTTCTGTCACAAACTATTACTAGTATATATGACTAGTTCTAATGAGAGTTTCTCTTTTTGGGTCAAAATTTGGAATTCCAGATCGATGCCTCTCAGACCTTTCTCTTAGGCTGAGATTGGGGTTAGCAAGTCTTTTATCGTATGATGAAAAATAAAAACAAAAAACAAACAAGAACCGCAAGCCAAACCACTTGGCTTTGGAGAAAAAAAAAAAAGAAAGAAAGAAAAGTAATCGAAATATATAGTAATATTATACGCTCTACTAGTACTTCTTATTTTGATGTCTCGTAATAAAAAAGGAAAGAGAGTGAAATTGACTTCCAAACAGGGGTCGTCCACTCACTCTTTTATATCGTCTTTACTTAAAAAAAAAAGGAGATACCCAATGGTTTTTGTCTCCTTGCTCTGCCTTTTTTACTCATCTTTCAACATCACATCAGTTGTAATATATAATATAATACTACTATAAAGTAGTACTCCTATTATTTTCCTTGGCTATTCCCGTTCTATCGATTGGGTCTTAGCATCCGTACTTGGCTCTTCGAAACCCCTCTCGAATGAAAACACGTGAATTGGGCAACTTGTTATTTGTTCATACGAATTACTCTCTCCGTCCTAAATTTTTTGTCCGATCCGCAAAATAAAATATTAAATATAATATAATTTTTTTAAAAAAAAATTAAAATTTTTTTCACAAATTAAAAATACTCATTGATATTTAGTAAATTGTTGAAAAACTTGTAATTTTTTCTTGTAAAAATTATATTATTTTTAACACTCTGTTTTACGAATCAAACAAAGAATTTAGAACGGAGGAAGTACTAGTTTTAAAGGGATTGAGCATTTCTTTTCTATTGAGAGAAAAGAAATAAAGGACTTTGGTAATCCAATATGGCACGTAACGATTTTTTGAGTGGTCGACTGCACTTTTAGATTGAGAAAGAAAGAGTACTTTCCATTTATAAAAAAGGAGGAGTAAAAGAAAAGACCAAAACCTAATAGCCCAAAAAAAAGAAAAAAAAAAAGACCAAGACGAAAAGTATGGTCATCATTCCCTCAGATCTTTTTCTAGTTCATCAGTGAATTTTTGTGAAACATGAATCCTTGCATAATTGCTTGCGGACCGGTTGTTGGAATTTAGAATAAGGAAGTCATGTGGATGCTCTGTAAAGTACGGCATTCAAAACCTTACTCTAAAGTTAATCTCTCATAATAAATATTTAGAAAGAAATTTTACAATTCACTCTAACAAAAATTGGAGAGGTGAAAGACTCAAGCGAGGGTGGAAGAGTGGCTCGAAGGGTAACTGTCAAGTGACGTTTTTAACTCCACCAGCTATCGTGTCTATTAGTGAATGACTTATTCCGAAGAGGTTTGTGTAGTTAAGAAGTGTATGTTGGAGTCATGACGCCTCTCGAATTAACCGGCTATGAGTCCTTGGTGTGAGGCGGTAGTAAAAGTGTAAAACAATAGTGGAGAATGGAGATTGCTAGTATTTGCTATAACCAGCCGCCTCCCTCCTTCACCCTTTTTTCATGGAGGGAAAGAAATGATAATTTTAGCAGTCGAAAATATACTCTTCTCTAATTATTCCTTTCATTCTATCATGCCTAATTACAACTAGGGGACTTGTACCTATCCATATGGTAGAGGACATAAGGACATGCTAAGGGTACCGACCGGAGGGTATATACAATGTACCATCGGCGCGTGGGTCCATTTTTTGCTCCGCATAGATAATTCGAATCGTTTATTAATTTTGTGGGGGCTCCGCTCCGTTGGGTTCCTGCTTCCCAAATGAAAGTCTGAGATCCGCCCTTAATTCCTTCCTCTTCTCTGCAAAACAAAGCACGACTAAAGGCCACACCGGAGGTCCTCCGGAATGGCCCTCCGGTGCAAGAGTCAATTTACTTGCAGAGAGAAATTAGGAATTAGGAGCTAGGGTTTTCTTTGTGCATACCATTTCAAGTAGGCATAATGGGATATTTATTGGGAGCCTCTTCGCTTGATCTCCAAGATTGCACCAACGCTTGACACGCGTCGGCTGACGTCATTCTCACGTCACGTTTAGGGTTTTGCAACCATTTTTTGGGTGAGCTAGCATCTTCATGTGCCACCATCGTTATCCTTATAACCGTTTGGATGACGTCACAAACATCATCACTGCCACAGTTACTGTCGCAACGTATACGGGTTAGAACGTCGGCAGCCGCACGCTCGGTGACGAGCGTGTTGTGCGACCTCGGTGGTTATCCGAACGTATTTCCCACTCGTTCGGGTACCGGGACCGGAGCGTTTAAGGAAGTTAAGGTTGAAGGACCCTCGGCTACGAGGACCCTCGGCTACGGCTGTTGATCCGAACGTTGGAGAAAAAGATGGCTCGGAGTTGAAAGGGAAATTGAATCATGTTCGGAAAGGCTTGAGCCATTTTGCTCGACCTGCTACAAATTTCAAAATAATATTTCGAGCAGTCCTGCCAAAAATCAACTCAATTGGATATACGTAAGTAATTGAACCAATTTATAAGATTCGATCAACTTTTTATACGTATCCAATTGAGTTGATTTTTGCTAAAAAAAAAAAGTTACTTCAATTGATTAACAAATGGTTTAAATTATTCGTGTGTGGCACCCAAAAATAAGCCTCACACATCGTCAGTTCATTATCGGTCCTCCCCCGTGGTATACTAAATGCAAGCACAAATGAAAGACGACCAGCAGGGGAGTCGTCCACTACCCTTTCCCATGCACGTAGGATTGGAATGGAATCTTGGATGGATGAGCGGCCAACAAAATATGGCATTCATATGCATGCCTTTACCAAAAAGGAGATGCTCAGCTGGCTTTTAAGTCTCTTTCAATCTTGGATGCATACTCCACTTCGATCGGAGAGTGTTCATGAGGGTATTGTTAAATTTTTTTTTTATTTTTTATAATCCAAAGTGCTCGGAATAATTTATGCATACAATTTTTGGAGAAATAACCTCAAAATATTGCCATAAGGGTTAAGTCGATGGATCTGTTTGCTTGGTGGATTTACTCCCCACATAATAGACCATGCACGCATGATTCGATTCTTGGGGTCCGGTCACAAGAAAGTAATTTCTTCTTTCTTGTGAATCCCCTAATTCCAGCGTGAGTGACCTGTCTTTGATTGGATCGGGGAGGGAAATAGTTGAGGTGCACGCAGATTAGTACTCCAGACACCACAACCAACCGTCGAAAAAAAAACAAAACCTTAAAATAGAGCAACATCGGCTCCGGGGATTTTGTTGTCCCCAAGGGGCAGTAGGGAGTGATGTGCCATAAAACGGCATGGTTTTAGCCATAAAATTAGGACAACAAACGAGTTGAGTCGAGCCGAGTTTTATTTAATTTGTTCGAGACCAGCTCGTTTACTAAATGAGTCAAAAACTTAAGCATGGTTCGGTTGTACGAGTCAAGCCCGATTCACTATATTTCGAGAAACTTTTCTCGGGAGTAGTTTTTTAACGATCAACCAAAAACATATTTTTTGATGTTAAATAATTTACTTCGAAACTAACGCAGCAAAAACCCAGAACTCCAAATTTAAACAAAACCCAATAATACAATACATATAAGTTTTAATTTAACTCAACATTCGTGTCTCAGAAAATTATTTATATTTTTCATTTTGTAAATTTTTTATGATTTTGACAACTTTATGCCGTAAAACTAATTGAAATCTATCAAATAATAACCATACATATATATAATTTTTCGCGAGGATTAAAATGGTAAAAGTAGAGAATAAAACATGATGGAGGAACTAGTTATTTCAAAATGAACACAGAAACCGCTAACTAAAAAACCGAATTAGCCAATATAAATGACCAAAGCACACTACAAGAAAAAACAGATTAAATGGCGTTTGGAACACGACACTTGTTTGGGTGCCGTCACAGAGAATAAAACTGGCATTGTAAAAACGCCGGCTTGTTTTCCATTGACTTAACGCCTCAAACTAACGGAGTCACACGCGTAAACCTCGTTCCGTCATTCCATTAGGCACAGCGTGAACCTAGGGCTTCGAGACTCAGTCCACATTCTCTCTTCCTCCCTCGAGAGTTCTGAACTTGATTCCGGCGTTTTTGACAAAAAACGTTGGCGTACTACATCGTAATGATGTCACTGTAACGGACGGATGCCGAATGTTAATGGCTGAACCATTTAGACGGCGTTTTTAAAAACGCTGGCAAAACTTCTACCCCAGCATTTCTTAAGCGCCGGAAATATAAGCCGACGGCCACGTCCCCGACGTTTGGTATAAAACGCCGGTGACTATTTGGCGGCGTTTAATGGGTCTTTAACGGCGTTAATCAAGTGCCGGCAAATGTATTATTCCTTGTAGTGGCACAAATGACTATTACCTTGTTTAACCATCGGTAGTTTCGTCATTGTACCTCATCAAACCTATGATTGGATTATGAATATCAAGTGCATTGGAGAATTACCAATTCACCCATTTAGGGGTCTTGTTCATCCCATGGGATTCTTAGTCCGGAATAGTTTTGGGCTACCAAACAAGGGATTAGAAGGCCCTAAGGATTGGTAGTCCAATCCCAAGGCTGAAAGAGGTTAACAAACTATTTACCCAAAAAAAAAAAAAAAAATTTAGAATAACAAACTATTTACCAAAAAAAAAAAATTTGAGGTTAACAAACTATTTACCAAAAAAAAAAGAGGTCAACAAACTATTCACCAAAAAAAAAAAGAGGTCAACAAACTATTCACCAAAGAAAAAAGAGGTTAACATACAGGGCCTAAATTTCAAATGGTAGTTTGTGGGCACGCGCCCCCGGAAGATTCGTTTTATAAGAATTGGGGTGCGGCCCTCTTTCGAAAATGCGCGGCGAAACGCCTCGATTCAGAGTCGCCACTCGGGTTTTAGCGGTTGAAACACCCAAGGAACCGAACTCGAAAACGTTTGCCACGTTTGTTTGATTTTTGAAAAAGGCGTAGACCAGTCCGTCGTCACCTTCGATATCTGAGGTTCGGGAGCCAGGTTACGAGAGGGGAAGGGTTTTATGGCACCCCTCTCGCCCAATCCGGAGATCGGTCTCTACTCGGGCATTTTTATGAAAACCTTTGCATTTTTCTCTCATTTTACCATTTTTTTAGCCAGTTAGGGCGGGGGAACAGTTAATGGGGACGAAAGCGGTAACAGCTTGCAAATTATGTGACAAAATGCTTATGAACGGCTTGACTACAATGCTAAGTATAGATTGAGAACAAGCACTGAGTAACCTGAGCGAACTGCAGTACGCTGTCACAAAGCGTCGTGAGCAGATTCTACCAGCATGCACTGGTCAAGCCACTGCATGGTGATACAACCTGCGCACGCTACAAAGCGACTGGCGTACTCCACTTGTTGGATCTCTCATTCCTTGTTTGCAACCCTCTGGGCTCTGGAAAAGGACCAGCGCACACCCAGGGCAAACCACGCAGTTTAATATAGCAGAATATATATAACCACAGGCAAAATGAATGGCTTTAGGCCATGAAAGAAAGCAGAACACCCCAAAACAGTGTGGGGACAGAAGATAGGCCAAGACTATGCTAAGATGCAAGGGCCAGTCACTGGACCCAGAAGTATAATGCCGTACGCCAGTATATGACTGCCGTACGCCACTTGTGCCTTTGATTCCAGTGTTTGGCTTTGCATCATCTGGGCTCTGGAACATGACCAGAAGGATCCCAGAGACCTTTTATTGACATAGATAAGCAGGATAGGATGCCACCACTTAAACAGTTCTAAATATGGAAAGCAGTAAATTGGTTATTAGCATGCTAAGGTGATCGACAGAAAGATAAAACAGAAGGAGTGACGATCCATGATCCCCACGCCAGTTGTGCCCATACAACCAAGACTGGCGTACGGCATTTGTGAACTGGCGTGCGCCATGTGTCATCGCTTACGATAGCTGTATTTTATCAGTTTAAGGCCAGGACTAGTATCATCTACTAACCTGGGCCTTACTGACCCCCCTCAGGAGATGAAAACAGAAGAGAACACAAAGGTGGTATACCTCTTCTTGCTATGGTTTTGTGGTTGTTTTTGAACTTGAGGGTTGAAGATGGTGGCTTATGTGGTGACTGGGTTCCAGTAGGAGATATGGGAGTGTGTGACTTCCTCTTGTCTTTCAATGGATGAAAGGAGGTGGAGGACTTGAAGAAAGGAGAAGAAGAGAGATGGTGCTTCTTTAATGTGGCTAACCCCTTGCAAATGAATGCAAGGGGGGTATTTATAGAGGGGGAGTGGACTGAGACCAGTTAAGGCCAGGCCTTGTTTGGCTGGTCTTAGAAACAAAATGGGCCTTCCATGCATTTAATGCATGGGACTAGGTGATGGGGAGTGTAGGAGAGAGAGGGGACGCCTCTGCAGAAAGCACTCATCAGGCACACTGTAGCCGACGTCAGGGTGGCACAAAAGTCCCGCCCAAGTGGCTGAATAAAGTTGATTTGACTGGGTTTGACTGGCGTGCGCCACTTCTTAACTGGCGTGCGCCAGTGGAAGCTGGGCCATGGTCGATGACTGACACGTGGCAGCTTACTGGCGTACGTCACCAACATACTGGCGCAAGCCAGTTGGGTTTTGCTGGGGCCGTTTGGCTCTGGTTTGAAGGGTTTGAAACTGGGTTTGAAAGGGGTTTTGGACGCTCAAGGCTTAAACACACCTTTTTCCTCGATCTGTTTTCGACTATAATCATCATTGGGGAAATAAAAGTTCGACAAATAATGTTATCTGGACAGTCCAGAATGGGGTGTCTACATAGTTCAGTTGCTAATAGAAAATGTTAACATGCTACTCATAAACAAAACCAATGGTTTAGACAGCAAAACAAAAAAGCTTTTCATTCCTGCTAAACGGGGATTAAATGGCTGGGAGTTTGACAAAAAGCAAACAAAACCAATGGCTCTCTCTCTCTCTCTGAATCGAAGTTCGAAATCAATTAACCCAGTTTGATCTCCTACAGAACTTACAATTTTTTCGAATGTAGTTGTGTAGTTTTAGAAATCTGATTTCTTAATTCACTGTAACATATTTGGGATTTCGGGACCAACTTATATGTGGCCAGCAAAAACTAATATCTAGATATGTACATTTTGTGACCAAAAACTACTTTGGTCACAAAATAAAAAAACCATGAAGTTCCCCCCCACTAGGCGCGCGGCTGGAGTTGGCGCCAAACTTTCCCGCCACGGGAAAACTCTTTCAGCAATTAGGTTTGTGGCCTTTTGCCACTAGAAAATACTTGGTCATGTAATTTATGTCTTTGTTGGTAGTCGCAAAAAGTGATACTTTTGTTGACCAAAAATACTGGTCACGCAAGATAAACAAAGATAAAGGGGTGTCGTCTTGTTGTGCTTTGGTGACTACCGACGTGGTCGCTATATGTTCAAGACTTTGGTCACTAATTACCTGTCAAATTAGCTCCAAAAACCCCCACCAACGCCAAGCTTTTTGGTATCAATGAAAATTTCATTTTGTGATCACATAACTCATTCGCATACATTTTACGTGAATGATTTAACATTTAGCTTGAGAATTTTAGTTGCAATCAAAACCATCTATCTTCTATATAATATGGATTAAATTGTTCGTACTAAGATTGAAATTAATCGTGTATAATTATTAGCTTGATCAAACAAAAGATACTATTTTGTTAATATATTTGCATTCCAATGAAGGTGTTTTCTAAATTCGATCGAGCCAAAAAATTACGTGAATGATTTAATGAACAAGTAGAACAAAATCAACGGTCTCGATCATCATGATTGTTTCGCACTCGTGTGCCTATTGTACATTCAATTCTAGCACAAGACTTAGTTTATTATCAAATAGGGTTTTCTAAACCAGATCGAGCTAAAAACTTACATGAATGATTTGATCAACAAGCACAACGAAATCAATAGTCTCAATCATCGTGATTGTGTTCTGGTTGTATGGCTACCATACATTCCACTACAGCATAAAAGTAAGTTAGCTACTAAGTAAGTTGAACATATAGATTTCAAAGGTCAGTAACGAGTATACTATTATAAAGATTGATCGGAACCATTAGGATTTCACATCTTATTGATTCCATCATTTGTCACCAAAGTAAAGTAATTATCGAATATTGGCGACCACGAAAGACATTTAATGTGTCTGGAGGAATTAAAGTCTAATAATGCACTACTTGAACATTGCTTGAGATATATTTTTTTGCAATCGAAACTATCTATCTTTTAAATTTAATAGAGTAGATCATTCATAACTAGCATAAAGTTTATCGAACAACCCATAATCATCTCATCGGAATAGTTTAGTCATGCAAAAAATGATTAGACTCATCTATTTTTAATATAAAAAAGTGTTTAGATGAGGTAGTCGCGGGTGTTAGATCAATTTGAACTTTTGCAAGAAGATTCAATTTGACGAGTTTTACAAGATGAATGATTCGAATAATTGAGTAAAGAGCGGGACGTGTCAAAATACGCGTTGCAGTATTCGAGTGTAGAGCATCTATCCTTATGCAAATGTTTTGGTAGGCATACTAAAGGACGACATCGGAAAAAAGGGATGAAATTTTTTTTTAAAAAAGGGATGAAAATAAATAGAAACGGCGCCGTTTCCATTTGTAAAGGGGGGAAATTTTGGGCGTGGCGTTCATCCCAAAGCTTATCCCCCCTCCCCTCTTATATTACCGTTCCCCTGCATCTCTCTAAGAGCATATCCAATCCATCTCTATTTCTCCAAAATAGAGGATGGATGTGACAAATTTAGGGGAGATTTTATAATTTATTCTCTTTTTTCTTCACTTTTTGTAGTTTTTGGGAGAATTTTTGAGGGACCCACCGTCCTTTTTAGAGTTTAGTCCTCCAAAAGTAAATTTGATCCTCTAAAAATGGAGGATCAAAAGTAAATTTGGAGTACAAAATTCCTCCAAACTCTAAAAAAGACGATGGGTCCCTTAAAAATTCTCCCAAAAAGTACAAAAAGTGAAGAAAAAATAGAATAAATTACAAAATCTCCTCTCAATGTGTTACATCCATACTCCATTTTGGAGGAAATGGAGATGGATTGGAGATGCTCTAACACTGCTCCTCCTCCATCTTTGCAACTCTCTCTCTCTCTCTCTCTCTCTCGGTATGGTTTTCTACTTCTCTCTCTTCTCCTCCATGGATCCCCTTCATCTCAAGCCGTTTTGTTTTACTGAAACAAAGCTGAGAAATTCAAACTATTTTCCGGGGAAACTTAAAAATAGACAATGGAGAATGAGGAAACCCTAACTTTGTTTTGCTAAAACAAAGCTGAGGAAATATAACTTTGTCTTGTTGTTCTCTTTTAGGGTTTTTTGATACTAGGAACTTTCCGATTAAGGTGAGCTCTCTCTCTCTCTCTCTCTCTCTCTCTCTCTCTCTCTCAATTCAGGTGAACTTAAAAATATACAATGGAGAATGAGGAAACTCATTCTATGTTTTCTACATAGATTTCCCATATCAGGGATTAGTTTAATCTAATTTGTTCCTTTTGGGTGATGACTTGCTATTATAAAATCATATGAAGGCAGGGATAGGGTGTGGGGCTTGCAAGGTTTTTAATCTAATTTGTTCCTTTCGTTTGATCACGTGGACAGGCTCAAAATTTTAGTCGTGAACTATGGACTTAATCACATGCGGTGATTAATAAGTGAAAGAACCAAAAAGAAAAGGAACAAGGGACAAAAACTTGGCTTGCATAACAAATTATAATTTCTGAGGCATCTAATTTAAAATCTTTGTGCATTAGCTTTCAAGCCATCTAACTAATCTAAATAACAAAATCCATTCCCCTTCTTTCATTAGAGCAACCATTTGTTGTTTGGTTTTTAGTAAATTAACTTTTACTATGTTAATAAATGGTCCTAAATAGTGCAACTTGTTGGATGAGGGAAAAGGACGAAGGAATTTACTTATGGAGTTTTGCTTTTGCTTATATGTTTATGGCTGCATATTGGGGTTATTTCTTTTTATTTTATTCTCTCATTAATTGCCGTCGCTGTGAATAAATAATGCAGGATTAATTTTTTTTTTTTTAGGAAAATGTTTATCCAGATGGGGTATTTGAACAAAGAGATGACAGGAAATGAAAAGGAAAGGCAAGAAAGGATTAAACAAAACTTAAGAGAATTAGAGGCTGCTGGGATAGATATTACTACGATGAAGGCAATGGCAATGTCATTGTCTGGTCCAAAACAGAGAGTTAATGGTAAAACCACTAAAGTGGAGAAGGACAAGGTGAGCCATGACGTTGGTGATGAGGAGTTTCTACCACCCGAAGGTGAAGAAACCCTCAGTGTCTACAGTGACGATGATGAGTTTTCTAGGTCGCAAGCTAAAAAGGTGATATTTGCACATGATTAGTTTTATAGTTGCAATCTTTTTATTTGTTTTGGGAATGCATATGTTGTATTATAGTTGCAATCTTTTTAATTCTTTTGTTTCTAGATTTCAGGCAAAAATTATGGGTCTAGGAAAAAAGAGAGGCACTTCTACTACTCAAGTTTTGAGGAAATCAAGAAGAGGGTGTCAGCTCCAATGGAGCGGCCTCAACTCTACCGGGACAAACTTTAGCCGATCATGGTCAAGTAATGTCTGTGGCAGCTGCCAATGATCAGTGTTAGAACATGTGTGAACGTTGAGCCCCACATCGGATAAATAGAAAAAGAGTTGGATCTTAATATACAATTAGATGGCTCACCACTTATAAGGCTTAGCCTTTCAAGTGGATATGGGTTATTCAATGTATATTGGGCCCAAGTAATGTGGTGGACTCTTTGCCGTTTCTCCGTCATAAAATTGGGCCTTGAGCATGCAGTTGCGGGTCGATGCATTGGACAAACTCCCAACAAATGGTATCAGAGCCAGATTGACGATCTATGGGAAAACTCTCAGCGCACCATTGAATGGGTTTGCATAGAAGACACTCGTGGAGCGGTATAAAGTCCAAAAAGGTGACTCTCGATAAATCAAGGTGGCTCGATGTTGGAGTGCTGTATTGGATGGCTCATTGTCGATGGAGTTGACTCGTCGAGGAGCATGGTGTTGGTGAATAAGCACATTGGCTCTCAATGGAGTTCTCGTCGGGGAGCATGGCGCCGGTGACTAGGCACTTTGGCTCTCAATTGAGATAACTCTGAATCGATTGAGTGAGTGCAAAATAAGCCCAGTTCGGGAGATAGGGTTGAGAGTTATAGATTATAATCAAGGGGGAGCTTGGATGTAGAGAGAGGTTAAGGCCCAATGGTCAGTTCACACATGAGGGGCAGATTTGTTAGAACATGTGTGAACGTTGAGTCCCATATCGGATAAATAGAAAAAGAGTTGGACCTTAATATACAATTAGATGGCTCACCACTTATAAGGCTTAGCCTTTCAAGTGGATATAGGTTATTCAATGTATATTGGGCCCAAGTAATGTGGTGGACTCTTTGCCGTTTCTCTCTCATAAAATTAGGCCTTGAGCATGCAGTTGCGGGTCGATGCATTGGACAAACTCCCAACAATCAGCATGCTAGTGTACCCACTACTCCTAATTGTTTAGGTGAATGTGTTTGTTCAATATGCCTTATTTCTTGTTAGAGTTTTTATTCAGATATTTGTAATAATTAGCAAGGTCTTTTTTGTTGCATTCCAACTTCAGGTAAGTCAAAAAGAAAAAGGGGCCTATCACGATTGAGGTAGGCGTTGTATGTCGCCTATTTGCTCCGTTGAGCGTGCCATACTGGAATGAAATCACGGACATCTAAAAGGCTGCAATGTTCGCACGCCTTGCTGTAAGTAGTCTTTTTTGTTTTTTTTCAAATGTGATAATTTCTTACCATATTCTTAGTTGTTAAATTGTTAGTCTAAGTACTGAAAGGCCTTTTGAGTTTGACACATAGCTCGTGTTGCTATGTTGCTGCATTTGAAAGTGAAATACACATGTTCTAGGAATGACCTATGGGTACGGTGGAGGTTCAGACACCTGGGAATTGAGGGGGGTTCCGGCTGGTCCAATTTACAGATACGAAGTAGGTACAATCACTAAGTAGGTTGGGATCAAAGAGAATACAAGATACAAGATATATTAGGAAGACACTGACTTTCATTAACTTGATTTTTACAGAGGTGAAGCTCTCCTTTTATAGACGGAGTAAGGAGGCTTAAACAGAATTTACATAATTGGTGCCCGTCATTTTTCTACTGCATAGTACATCACCTAAAACTTTTGTTACAGGGCATTTACTACTCTAAGACTTTAGGTTACAGACTTTAGTTTACAGAATTTATTACCTAAGACTTTCACCTCTTTGAAAGGGAATGAAAAGACAGATACGCAACACACCTATTAATATTTATGTACAACATTTTTAATATATAGAAAGTCAAGCAACGAAAATATTCAATGGCAAAATCACTAGTGGGTTCGATTTCGAACCTATATACATAATGCAAGAAAACAAAATTTTCTACTTTGAATTTTTGATGTAATTCAAGCTAAAAGCACAATATAACGCATGCTAGCGCAAAACGCAGCCGGAACGTCGGATTATCCTATGCATTGCCGCTTATGCTCTTTCAGCTCTTAGTTCTTGATAGAGGGCTCAAGATAGATAGACAAGGCTCGAGAGATCTCTTTTCCCTTGCGCAGTGAATAGAAAAAAAAGATTACTTTTTTGATTTTTTTAAAAATTTTTTATGACTTAAAATTAAGTGGACAACCAAACTAGCTTAAGGTCGGACTTAGGCAACCTAAATATCGGAGCCAACACTGTCACCAATGTTACATGCAACTAGATAAGAAATAATGGAAGTAGCATCTCTCTCTCTCTCTCTCTCTCTCTCTCTTAATTTTTTCTTGGCTTCAGGATTGAATACATTTCTTTTGGGAAACTGATGCTGAAGGGGAACCCATTTGTATGGGCAAATTTAAGCCTGATTAGAGGCTGTTTCTGCTTATGAGAAAGACGTGAACCGAATCTAATATTTAATACTCATGAGGTTTCTTCTCGCAGAAAAGAATATGTTATCGGTGTCTAAGATCTAGTGGTAGCCATAACTTAGCTCCTGGCGTTTGTCTTAACCTCAACTGTTCATCTATTTTTGGATGGTGAAACTTCTTACTGATCTTTAATTAGTTGTTTTCACAGGTGACATCACAATTAATAGTCCTCTTTTTGCTGTTGTTGTGTTTACTCTTTTGCCTTGTGTTGTTCCCTTTACTTTGTGTTCTTAGTTCTGGGTGGGAAAAGATTGGAAATTATAGTTGAGGATCATCTTCAAAACACTAGGCCCTGTTTGGTTGCAAGAATGAGAAAAATCAACTTTCCTACAACTTTCTTTGTGTTCAATTACCAAGAAAAATGTAGAATCTACAACTTCAGCTTTTCTCGGTAGGAAACACTTTACCGCATATCCTGTTTAAATGTAAGAATAGAATTTTTCTGCTAGATTTTTTTGGTGTTCAGAACACTCACAGGAAACTAAATTCTTAAGTGGGGGGTGGGATATCAGTCTCTTAATTCAATCTCTCCCCCTCACACGCACAAACATGTTTCATGCTGTACTCCATATAGTGATAAAAGACTGAAACATCATTATTATAATAGTTGAGCAATTACACAACACGAATATCACACACAGGCATTCACACTCACACATAATAGTACCAACCTGTCCTGAAATTTTACAGCAGAATGGCAGGAAGTGTTTCCTAAAAACAAACGAACAAACACACTTTAAAAGCAATCCATACGTAGAAATTTTTCAAGCCGACGATATTTTGCTGCAGGGTTACCACCAAAACCTTGTAAGATCCCAATTGTCGTCATCTTTCCTCCCAACCTTGCCATCCTTACGATCTTCAAGTGTACTGTCATCTTCATCTGCCAGGCTAGAATGACTTCTTTCCAGCTTCTCCGAATCGCCTAAGTGCATAAGCAGAAGCCAAACATGGGTGGAAAACTCTCCCCCACGTCGAAGCTCTTCAATGTGCTTCTTCACTGGGATTTCCCTTGCTGCATAGCGCATCATCTCCACCCACACCCTGCCCATGATATCCCAGCTGTTCTCATGATTCTCCTTCATACCTTGCACAATCGTTTCTGCCTTGTCCACAAGTGTGGGGTTGCCTTTATTCTCAACCGTTTCCCTGTTCACAAGTGTGGGGTTGCCTTTATTCTCAACCGCTTCCCTGTTCTCAAGTGTGGGGTTGCCTTTATTCTCCACCGCTTCCCTGTTCACAAGTGTGGGGTTGTCTTTATTCTCAACCCCTTCCCTGTTCACAAGTGTGGTATCGGTGGTGTTGCCTTTATTCTTACCCCTTTTACATGACTCGAAAAGTTTCTTCATAGGTTCCCGATTCTGCATAATCTCGCCGCATATGTTGCAGAAGGGAAATCTAGAAGGATATGCAACGAGCAAGTACATCATGTAATCGGAAAGCATTTTGACCAACCGCGCTTTCTTGTTGTCTTTATCATGATCCGACAAGTAGCAAACCTCAGTAGCAACGTGCCAGATGACAATACTTCGACTAAATTCTAGTTCATTCCTCCAGTACTCGAACTTCTGCGCAAAATCATCCCTTAAGAGGGTCCACTGATCAGCACTTCTGACACCTGAAACTGCACGTTTCTCTGACATCTCGCAAAGGCGATCGAAGATTAGATCTTTCAAATCGTCTCGGACGACTGGCTCCTTCCGTGATCTGTATCTCTTCAACATTTTTTCCTTGCCAAAAAGATTCCCCCACGTCTCATTGCACCAGGTAGACTTATACTTTTTGCAGAACTTCCGGAGACTGAGTTGCCCGATGACCCCAGACCACCACGGGCGGTCGGAGATTAGTTTTTTGTGAAGAAAGAGAACCGGAGTAGCCCCCCATTTAATTCGATCAATATTATAACACGCCCAAACCAAGGCCCAATTCGAAGAAAGTTGCACAACAATACCAGCTAGGTCTAGAAAAATAGCTCCAGCTAACAGAACGACGGTAATCACATCATCACCTTTGAAATGTTCGGGAAACTCGTCACGACGCATTAAGAACGCCACGAGCAGAGAAATTAGGAAAGAGAGGCTAAGGAATCTAAGAATGCTTCCCCATAAGGTGAAAATCGTGCCTACCTTGCTGAAGAGCATCTCATATATCAAACCCAACTCAATCGCAATCAATCTGAAAGCTTCATCACCCGTTGTAATTTTTTCACGGAATTGTGTTACCAAAGCCTTCACTTCGACCGCATCACATTCGTAATCTTCAGCATGTGGCCTCAAAGTATGCAACCAGGAATGGGCTAGGAGCGCTAGCTTTGCCTTGGATCCCGAAGCCCTGGAATATTGGTCGATTTTGGCGGGATCTAACTGAACCAAACCCGTGTAATCGTCGTTGGAGTTTAACATGACTACCCACACTCTCTCTCCGTACTTGATAATTCCAGGAATACATAGCAACAGTGCCAGACGAGCGAGCGGCCCCGGGAAGAACAAGGTTGCTACCAGGGCATAAGCAGTCCTTAGGCCTTGCATCACGAGTCCTAGAAGGTGTTTCGTCCACAACTTATTTTCCTCAAAGCGTAAGACGGTAATGGTATCCGGACCTCCGAGATAGAACAAGATGAGAGGTGCCCACATCACCTGAAGCGCGTCTTTGCCCCGTGTGACGTTAGAATCGATCGATGGCAACTGATAAGTCTTGTTCAAAGTCTTTGGTAACTGTTTGAGGTACTGCACGGCATCGTTGTTGATCTTGAGCTTGGAGAGCTTTCCAAGAGCAATTATTGCAAACAAATCAGAAAACAGGTAGAGTAACCAAATGTTGACGATTATGAACGCGGACGCGCTCTTTCCGCGGATCCGTCCGCAAACATGGAGGTACAACTGGGTGAAGAGGATGTAGAGAATTAGAATCCTCAGATCCCATGTCTCCCAAAATGCCCTCATATTCGCCATATTGTTGTAATCTCCCGGAGGGGAACGGTGCTGGCAGACCCTGTAGCACGGCATGGTTCTCTCTTCTCTTCTATATATTCTGCCTGCAATGAGGGAAGAAAAACGCGAAAACTAAAGTAAAAATTTAAGCAGCAGCGCTAGCGCAGTATCGATCGACTTGAAACCGAACTGAGTTGCCTAGCACTAGTAAGTACGTAGTAACCACATCACGGACAAAGTGACGAGCATGTTCTTGATCTTGACAGGATATATATATAGGTCGATCGGTCCTGGTCTGCAACCGCGATAGGGGTTAACCTTGTTCAAGCCAAGAGCGTTTGCATAAAACGTATACAGGACAAGGTCAGTTTAGTTTGTATGGCTCTCATTTCAATTTCAGCAGAATAACTTCTTTACGGAGCTTTTCATAAACTGAGTTTACATAGGCCCGATCACGCACGCCCAAAGTGTTTTTGGACGGTCTGGATTGAAAACCAATTTTGACCGGTCAGAATTTATCGCCACCGGTCAAAATTGAAAGCAATATCAATCATTGATTGCGCCAATGGACGGACGAGATTGTGCGGAGCCGTGAAGAACTTATTCACGGCTCCTCCGTGAATTTGTTTCTCACCTCATTTCAGATATAGCAATGCTATACAAGAGAACAAGAAGACTGCAAACCCTTATCATGCAGGTAAAGAATTCCAACAACGAATTTCTGTGAGAATACTTACTTGGAGCACTTTCCAACTATGTCTAACAAGGGCCAATGACTTTCGAGTAGCATGAGCCTAAGTGTATTGTGACTATCAAAGCTTGTTCGAGTTCGTTTAATTAGTTAGCTCAGGTAGGACTCCCAATTTGTTTAACTTGGCTTGTTAGTATAGGATTGGCGTGTTCACAAACGAATTGAGCTCAAACACTGCAAAATTTGGCTCGGCTCTTATGCTCCCCTAGAGCCATAGATAACCCCCTTAAACATCGGACAAGGCTGTGGCAAAAACACTAATCTAGAGCCATAAATAATTGCTCTTCCTTTGACCACTAACAAACGGCCCCAGAGATTTCCTTGTGGCAGATTAATCTAGGACAATGGATAATTCCCTAAGGGCTCTCTTGTGACAGGCTTTATTTTTTGTCTGGGCAAAGTTTCTGAGGATTACTCATTGTCCTGTTTCTAAAGTTTTGTTGTGGGTTTCAAAGGAAACTCAAATAAGAACAATCAACATCCCCTACACACAAATCCTGAACTTTTTTCTAGGACTACAAATAAACCGAGTCGTCGTGAATCGTTCGAGACTTGACTCGGTAAGAACTTGTTCGAGTTTAGTTCGTCTACTGGATGAACCAAACCTAAGTCTCAATTTTAGACTCATTTAATAAATGGTTCGAACCTAAATCTGACTGTATTCGGCTCAATTAACTTGGATACGTATAAACTTATGTATGTACATATTGGAATCTAATAACTTATAGTACAATTATAAACTTTTACAGGTACTATAAACCTTTTTTTTTAACAGCAACAAAAAGATAACGTACAAGTACTATAAACTTATATACTCCGTACTTATATTGTTATATATGAATTGACTTATTTATGAACAAAACAAAAACTTTATTCGCAACTCTAGACCTGTATAAGAGCATAAATACTTGGCATTTGTCCCTAAGTTCGACTCAAACTTAAGCAAGTTTGGCTCGGCTCCGTCGTCAAATTTTTTATCGAGCTCGAGCTCACAAAGGAACGTAACAAATGAACTTAAATATTCTAAAATTTGACTCATTTGTAGCCCTAAGTTTATCCTAAGTTATTAACATACTATATAGTACTCTCTCCGTCCATAAATAAGTGTCCGGCGCGCAAGATTAGGCCTTCAAAAAGATGCATTTGTTTCGTTAAAAAAATTAATTTTTTTTCACAAATCAATAAATAGCAATGAGTTCTATTAGATTGTGAAAAAAAATTAAAATTTTTAATGAAAATGTGCATGTTTTGTGAAGCCTAGTTTTGTGCGCCGAACACTTATTTAGGGACGGAGGGAGTATATATTGTGTTGGAGTATCAATGGTCCCCTTAGGAAATCTTGACATTGGTCTCATTGATGGTGTTTGTTGTTTGGTTGGGTGATTGGAAGGGACAATTTTTGGCTTGTGTGCTTTTCATTTGCGCAATTTACCTAAAGTAGTCTTCCCCAGATTAAAGTAGGACCATGGCACCCACCGCACCCAACAACCTTTTCCCGGGGTGATTATTGAGTAGTCTGAGACTTGTCACGTGATGTTTCGGATCATTTAAAAATCACATAATATTAATGTGGATCGAGTTAATAGACTTAGTCATAAATCACACAGGAACGTGTGGTTGTGGAGTTGTCTAGAACATTAGGTGATGATGCCCCCAAACAATTGAATAATTTAACCTTTTTCGGTTAAGACGAATTGAAAAAATAAAAATTATGATTTTTATCCAAATACTTTCAAAAATATTCAAGATAAAACCGGCCTTTTAGGCTTTTTGAGCTTCATCTTGTATATTTTCAAAATATTTGGGTAAAAGTCATAATTTTTTACTTTTCCGATTAATCTTGACGAGACGAATCCAGGAAATCAAAAAAAATGGGGCAAAATTAACGAACGTGAAAAAAAATTGAACGAGGACTAAGTTCAAAAAGTAATTAGCGGAACGCCTACAAGTATTATAACCAGAAAAATGATAACCTCAGCCAAATGAACAACAATAATATGCAAAAAGTGAACTAGTAAATTTTTTTTTTTGGTCAAAGCTTAGAAATACTTTCATTGATATGAAAATCATACATCAAAGATGGGTAGCCACCTTCAAGGAGGGAGGAAAGCAACCACAAACAAGGCCTAAACTCACAAACGAACATTCAGGTCCTCACACAAACATACTTGACCACGAAAAGTCATTAAGACGACATAGAAAACCCACCACAAAAACACCAACAAAGAGTGAGAAAATGTTCCACGCAGGGAATGAAAACCAACAAAAAAATAGTAAACAAAAACTTCAACAAAACTTGCAAGCAAACAACAGATCCACATGCAAGAAGTGAATTAATATATCTAAAATGTGTATATACAGTCGGAAAACTGCATTGATATTATAGTAGTACATATATTGAACCTCTAACTTTTTTAACGTAGGCTACGTTTTTTTAAACTTATAAGTCTGAAACTTATTTCTGTATTTTTTATTTTTTATTTTTTGTAATTTTTTATTTATTTTTTCGTCCTAATTTTGGGAGGTTAATTGGTCATCTCGTTAAAGTATAAAAGTATGAATCGATGTTGAAAAAATTCAAATAAGATGACACTTTAGACAAATAAAACAACTATTTGATAGGAGTACACTTTTTTCGTCTTTAATGAACTTTTTTGGCTTTCGGTCATAATTTTGTAGTTTTTTAAATTTCTTTCGTCGAAACGGATTATTAATTCAAAAAATATCATTCAAATCTAACAAAAATTTAAAAAAACAAACAAATTAATGAAAGTTTACAAGAATGAGGCGTACACATAGCAATTATGAGTTGATACTGACTCAGGTGGTTGGAGTACTCCTCTAGCTCTGAAACGAATTTAAGACGTGGAAACCTAACCTAATAACAAAAATTGTACTACGACCAAAATTTGTATGACACGTGTGAATAACCCACTTTCATTCCTTCAAAATTCAAAATTCTCCTCTTCTTTTTTTGAAAAGCAAATTTCTCCTTCAGTTTAATGCATTTGCACTTGTAAATCCTATTCGTAGTCTTCTAAGAAAATTTGGTGAATTCACGCTATATTGATTCGTTTCGACGTTAAGAATCAAGAAATAAAAAATATGATGTCAAAAAAATTGCGTTCGGATCTCTTTTCTTTTTTTGTCTTTATTAAAGAAATTATCACTTCCGATCAAAATTTTTATTTTTCTAATTTTTCTTGAGGAGACGAATTAGGCCCTGTTTTCATTAACTACAAAATACTAAAAACTTAATGCATTTTTTACCACTGCATTTCTACCAATAAAAAACACTAAAATTTTAACACATTTTTCCAACTAGTTTTCACTAGCAAAAAAGTTTTTACTAACTCAACAACTTTTTCATTCACAAATCCAGCAAAAAAAATTTCACTACCGAAAATAACATGACATTTCTCAACAATTTATTCACAACCGAAAACACATAACAAATTTGATGCAAAACTAATAAATGCCAAAAGTATTTGAATAAAAATAAAAAATAAGCTAAGTGAATTATTTATGCCAAAATTGCTGTTAGTACATTTAGGTAAGAGAAATGAGTTATCTTAAATACAGTAGTGAATATTTTTTGACTAAATACAAAAAAAAATACCCTTTTTTTTTAATTTGTGGGTCCAAGTTGACTCAGTGGACAAAAAAAATTGGTAAAGGCAGGGGTTATTTTTGTCATTTGGTTTCCAAGTCTTAAATTCGTTTAAGATGAGTTTCCAGGCTGGCTTTTTCCATATGTATATGTAGGCAAATGTTAGGGTGTCTATCTTTGCGGTGTCTCCATTATGCCTTTTGTGATTTTCGGTTATGCCTGTTACGATTTTGGTTATGCTTCTTGTGGTTTTTGGTTATGTTATGTGTCATTTCATGTTATGCCATGCTTGAGTCCGTGTGTTATGTAACATGAAACCACGCATGACATAATCTAAAATCACAAAAAACATAACATAACAAGAGACATAACAGAGACACAATAAAGAAAGACACCATAGCATTATCCTTAGATATTAGGTGTAAAAATTATTTCACCTCACTATCTTCAATTATTACTATCTGGGAAGTGCTTCAGTTTCTCCCTCCGTTTTGGAGACACCGTAACTTTTGGCATAATAAAACTATTATGAGCATAACTAAAATCCATTACAAGCATAACAAAATCCAAACAAAACATAATCAAGAAATATCCAAAAAATAACCAATGCATAACCAAACTCAACCAGTACATAACAAACAAGTTATACTTTATTATGATTCTATTATGCTTGTAATGGATTTTAATTATACTCATAATAGTTTTGTTATAACCAAAAATTATGATGTCTCCAAAACGGAAAGAGACACCAAAGTAATTTCCTTCTTTGTATTCCTTTCACAGTCTCATTAATAAAGTAAAAAGTAGGACTCCATTTAAATTTATGATGTAGACATCTAATAATCATTAAACATGTCATATTATACTTTTTGTTTTTCATGGGGTCCCTAAAAAATGCTTATAGGCCTTTTATGTGTCACTATTTTGGTTTAAATAATTGCTCTCCTTTTTTGTTTCTATAAAAAATATCTCATACTATGTTAGTCATTTCTTCATTTTCTCTTTAATCTTGAATGCACTATCGAGTGGCTAAAACTGGTACACATAAAAAAAAAAAAAGAAGAAAAAAAAAGAAGAAGAAGAAACACTTATTTTTTATTTTTCCTGGGCATTTTAAATATATTTGTTAATACCATAAATACTTTTTTAGTATTTAAGTTCCACTATAATAATATGAAGTTATGAACTACTCCTAAAAGAGAGAAAATTTCATCATACAAAAAGCCAATTACAATTTTTATTCCTAAGAAGGCCCTACAACAAGCAAAAGTATTCACCCGAAACTGCCAGGAGTGAAGCCTGATATAGGCTAGAGCCAGACCGGCTTTGGGTTAGTGGCGGCCGGTATTCGGCTCAAGGCCAGGCTGGCTGTGTCGATGGGTCGGCCGGCTCATGACCTGAGGTCTGTTTATTTGCTTATAAATATGTTCCTAAATCATTTTTAAGGTAAGACAACGCCCAAAAGACTTCGAAAAAACGAGAGAAAAACTTCGATATAACTCTTGAGAGGAAAAACTTGTAAGATTTTTTCATCAATCGATAGTGAAATCACTTGGACACCGGGGCTTTGTTTGGAAAACATTAAAAAAAACTTCCTCAACTACGATCTAAAGGTAACACATAGATCAAAAATATCAGCAAGTTGGAGTACTAAATTCACTTCCAAAGCAGTAGCATATGAGAGAGAGAGAGAGAGAGAGAGAGAGAGAGAGAGAGTACATACACCGGAATACAAACTGTTAGACCGTCCGCGGGTACGTGGTTGAACTTCTCGAAACTAGAAATCTGTGGGACTTCGAAATTCACTAGCTTGTAAACTGTAACGCAGGAGAGAGAGAGAGAGAGAGAGAGAGAGAGAACTGTAATGCAAGAGAGAGAGAGAGAGAGCGCAACGAAGTGTCTAGCTATAGGGGACTAGGGGAGTATGTTATTTATAGTCGAGGATTGTGAAGTGTATGGAAGAAGGGCACGTGTTTAGCCCCCGTTCGAGAAACCTTCTTAAAAAATAAACAGTTTATTTTACATTTTTAAACTCAAAAATAAAATAAATAAAAAATTATTTTTTAATTTTTTTTTGCATCGTATAAAAGATCTCGAGATCTTTTAAACAAGATTCATATTGCCTATTTTTATATTTTAATAGGCCCATAATTTTTTAGCTTGAAATTGTCTTCTTAAAAAATAAATTTTTTTTTTGTTCCGGAACAGAGCCAGTCTTTTAGAGGAATATCAATTTTTTTTTCTAATAAAAAGATTGAACGGATTTATGTGTGACAAATCCGACAAGTATAAAAAACATATAGACCTTGTTTGTTTTGGGTTTTGAGGAAGGTTCATAAGCATAATAAATAAAAAAAGATAGATAGAGAAAATTTATTGAAGAGAGTATCCAGGGGTTTTGGTTCCCCAAACGAACAAGGCCATAGTTACAAATGAGTTTGTTTATTTAAATAATATGTTAAAAAAATACTTTAATTATCTCATAAGTTTTCTGAAATAAAATGAAAAGGAAGAACGACCTAATTAGCTGGAGAGCTATATTTATTAGTAGTTTTTTAAATTAGCAGTGAGATTGATGACTTTAAAAAAAATCAAAAACCATGCAAATATTTAATGAGTACTGCTATAGGTACAGAAAAGAGGGGACAGAAATCCTACCGACGGCCGCCGGTGGGCCGTCTCCGGCCACCGGACGGCCGATCCGAGCCGTTCAAAAATTCTAAAAAAAAAAACCGAGGGGCCCATCGCGGGAATCAATGTCATCCGAGGTGTGTAGGGTGCTTGATCGGAGCACCCCTTTTCGTGTGTATATGTATAAATGGGCCCCTCGGTTTTTTTTTTTAGAATTTTTGAACGGCTCGGATCAGCCGTCCGGTGGCCGGAGACGGCCCACCGGCGGCCGTCGGTAGGATTTCTGTCCCTCCTTTTCTGTACCGGTATCATTTCTGAATATTTAATACATACATGAACTTCTACTGTTGCTCTCGATGACGATCAAGTAACGTTTCAATAACAATTTAAAACAAAAACACAGAAAGCTATTAAGGTCTTGAGTTTAATGTCTTGACATATTGTTTTCAATTTGCTTGTCCATATTTAATGTACACGGTAGATTGTAATCTGTTTTATTAATGAAGTTCTTACGCTTCCTAAAAAAAATATTTTTTTCCCTCGGAAAAAGGAGTTTATTAATATTCGAATAGGGATTACGAAATATTTTTTTTTTTGAAAGATTAATGAAGGGACCAAAGGTACAGGTCATCACTACCGAAACCAAATTTCTACTAGTAGTTAGGTACTTCATGAATGTCATTCTTTATCTTTTTGTTACTCTTTTAGCTATTGAGTCAGTCAACTTTGGTCGTCGGATAACCCCAGGCTATTTCCTTGCAAACGTATAGTACGAGAAGATAGTGTGGGGTTACTGGGGTACTACAATGTCTCTCTTTTTGGTCACTTTAATAATACATTTTCAATAAAATTATGAGATTAAATTTTTTCCACGTTATGCCTAGTTCAGTAGCACGGAAAGGATGTGAAATGATAGAAAAAATTAATTTTTACGTAATTTTCTGTGTGTTCAGTTAGTAGAGAAGTTGTAAGATAGATCTTGCCAAAAGGAATGAATTATTTGTTTTCCTGCAAAAAAATTTGTCAACAGAATACACATAGGAAAATATTTTTATTTTTCTTCACCTCACTTCACTTTTTCCGGGATCCAATTTTCCATATAACTTTTCCGACAACTAAACAGAGCCTTTGGTTGGATTTTCCACCACCGCAATTTGTGGGCCTCATTGTGGATTTATTACATTAATCTGAACCGTTCATCTTGTAGAACTTGCAAAGTAATATATATCCATTCAAAAAATTAGTTTCATCGGACATCAATAGGTATATCAAAAGTTAAATATTTATTTATAAAATGAATGGTATGAATCTTTAAAGTTAAATTGTACATGATCGGCTATTTTATAAACCAAAATTTAATTTTTGATACACCCATCAATTTTCAGACAAGCTAATTTTTTGCATGGATATACTACTCTGCGGGTCCAACAAGATGAATGATTCAGATCTTAACAACGAACGCACAATGAAACCCACAATGTGTGGTGGAAATCGTTGGTTTTCCACCCAAGGCAGAAAGAATTTAATTTCAGAAACTATGCATGGGAACATACACCCTTTTTTTACTATTTGGTGTACGTCAAATGTATGGTGCAAACTAACATATACTCCGTATCTTGGTAGTTTTTATTATTTCGTAATAATTATGTTTGATTTTGAAAAATAATTTTGCCACTTTCTTTTCTGTTAACGTCATTTTTCTGCAAATGTATTTTTGCACTTGGTATATTTTTATTATTTCGTAATAATTATGTTTGATTTTGAAAAATAATTTTGCCACTTTCTTTTCTGTTAATGTCACTTCCCTGCAAATATATTTTTGCACCAAAAATTCACTTATGAAGGAATGACATTAAAAAGAATGAGAAAATTAGGCGCCTTAATTTTTAAAAAGAGAAAATAAAATTTGATTGACTAGATAGCAACAGAGCGAGAAGAGAAAGGCAGATTGCTTCCCCACCCCCTGACACCCCACACCCGTTTCCCGAATTACCCCCCGCCAACCGCACAAGAGAAAGTTAGGATTTGATTGGCTGTTGAGAAATGGTCCAAGTGTCCAAAGAGACTTTTCCAAAAAGGCACCAATTAACACGGTGCGTTGCCCCCGCAGTGCACACAGTAGCGTTTTCACCTCGCTCTAGGGTCCCCTTTCGTCGGGGAAGATTTTAAGTGTCGGGTGGATACCACATGGTATCCGCTCGGAATTATTTGGGCTGTTTATTTTGATTTTTGGATAATTCAGATTTGGAGAGAGAAAAATAAGAAAGGAATAGGAGAGAGAGTGTTGAAATGAGAGGAGATAGAATATTTTAATCTAAGCCGTCTAATACACTTTTAGACGGTCCAAATGTGTTGCTCGAACACTACGTCGACTCAGTGACGTGGTACCATCCAGCACAGCGGCACCCAATAATTTCTCCGTCATTGGGCTCATGCATTTTGTATATTGCCTCATCCTCAATATTTTATTTAATTCTAACATTAGAACAGTTCTGTTGCACTAGCAAAATAAGATGTCTGATGCAAAATATAGCCACCATGCACTTATTATTAAAACCCTCTAATGCATAATCCCAAAGATGAGAAAAATTGGTTATATCATGGGTTATGTGCATTATACTTTAGCATCACAATAGTCTTGTTTCTTCCTCGATCTCTACGGATAGAACTTACAATGCAATTTAAATTTGGAGATTTAGTAATAAAACTCGGGAAAAAAATAAACTATTTCTAATTGGAGGAAGATTGCAAAATATCAACATTCTAAGTTGTGTGTATTGAATTGCTTTTAGATTCGATCCGCCGAGACAATTCAAGCAATTGAGTTTTTTTTTTTTTTTTTTACAATTTACGTAGGCAACTATTTTACCAGATATACATGTCATCCGAAAATGATAAGACATTAATAAAAGTACTAATAATAGACAAGGACCAAATGGGGAATAGGAGTCGTCCACTCACATTCATGCATATCCATATATAAAAACTTGGATATGATTGGCCTCCAAAACATGAGAGTCATATCGTCTTTACCAAAAAGGGCAGGGAGGGATCCCCAACTTTATAATATTCTGTGTCTTCTTTCCTCTACTTTATTTCTCCCTCCTGCTTCGTCCCAACCTAACCGTCGAAATAGGTTGAATTACCCCGAGCGTAGGGCTAGGTCATTGTCAGCATAATATCCGGAAGTCCGGAATCGTTCCCACAGAGATGGTCTTTATAGCTTGCTAGGATTTTTAGATGTAAGGATTTGCGGCGTTTAGACGGCCAACTTTTGGTTTTCCTTTGAAAGGTGGAGAAACACTCTTATGGAAAAGACTAGAAATGAGTTTTAACATAAGATTAAACAAGCGGCAAGGCGTTGGAGTTCATAACGCCCGTAACTTAGGCCAACTAACCAATCTCAACGAAAACACGATTGAATCGCACGGCATAGGCTATCAACCAGAAGATTTAGCAATGAAAATGGTTAGACTTGATATAGAGTTTGAACAACAAGCTTAACACAAGGCGTGACATAGCTCACGGAACCATATGTGCTAGCATATGATCACCGGAGGTTAACAACGCCAAGACTTGCATTCGAACTAAATATCAAGGTCAAGAACTA
The DNA here is from genome assembly GCA_019656835.1 of Rhododendron ovatum. NCBI lineage: Eukaryota > Viridiplantae > Streptophyta > Magnoliopsida > Ericales > Ericaceae > Rhododendron > Rhododendron ovatum. The sequence continues at coordinate 6,930,483 of CM033794.1, read as the reverse complement.
GAAGCATGGTTTGGAAAGCGAGCAAGTTCTTTAGTTCTTTTGGCAAACACGAGGCGAGACATAGCTCACGGAACCATATGTGCAAGCATATAATCACCGGAGGTTAACATCGACAAGTTTTGTTACATAAAAGGCGAACCACGCACATTTACAAGCCAAACCTCAAGTCTTAAGTTGAGAAGAGTAAGATTAACATAAGTCACATGACGTTAATCACTCCGTGGCCAAGCCTAATCAACTACTCACACATAACAAAAAGACTAGAAATTATGCTTGAAAAGGTAAACATGATTAACCGATAAAAACGGAAATAAACTTGATTTATAAGTAGATCCAACAAGTAGCTACAACATTAATACATGAGAAAACATCAAAACACTTAAACTTACTTGAGTTGTTGAGGAATTGAATGCAAAAGCTTGGGAGAAATAACTATGGAGCTCTTAAAAATAAAAAGACTTAAAGTGTAAAGATTACATAATGGCCAATAATGGCTTACAAAGCTATTTATAGGCATTATAAGTCAGCCATACAATGGACCAAAAGGTCCCTAAAATATCCCAAAAACATGCCAAAAGTGGAAACTTTCTATTAATAGAAGGTTGAAATGTTCAGCAAAAAGTGTGCTGGCCGAAGGGCATTGGTACCAATACCTAAAAAATGAGGTATTGGTACCAATCTAACTGTCTTCAATTTCAGCATGATGGTACCAATACCTAGAAAATGAGGTATTGGTACCTCTGTGTGAAAACTGCAGAACATGGTCAGCTTGGGCCATCATGCCTTGTCGTGCCCCGACGGCCTTTCAATACTTGATTTCTTGATCAATGGGACTTGACGGAGGTATGCCAAGTGGCCTTGGAGTCTCGGATACCCTCGAGGGCCATCCTCGATGCATTTGCATTACTTCCGAAGCCTTGGCACGCTTCGTGACATTATTGACCATCGGCCGTCCACTGAGGCTTCTTGCAACATCGTTAGGCTCCGGTGACAATGACCATATGCCGCCAGGCACTTGAACTCTTGGTGACATTCCAGAATGTCCCTTGGCGTACAAAATCGCCTTATTAGCACGTTTTTTCCTGAAATACACACAAAAATACCTTACGTGCATTATGGGATAAAAACGACTACTTAAACATATAAAAGCTACAAACTAGAGGATTAAAGCCCCAAGATTATACAATCTTGGGTGCTAATCACCTCCATCTCATTATCTCATTTTGTTCTGCTTATTTTTTTTTAGAATATCTTAAAAAATTATCTATATCTCATAATTTATAATGTTTTTTATAATTTTGAAAACTTTATTTAATAAAATAAATTGAGATCTATCAAACAAGATCCATATTGAATATATAAAATATTATAGATTGTGAGATATAGACAATTTTTTAGGACGTCCAAAAAAGGAAATAGACGGAACAAAGTGAGACGGAAGGAGTAATAGTATTACTCCTTCCGTTTCAAAATCTTTAGACTTTTTCGATATTAATGTCGTTCTTTAAATTATTATATCTTTCGATACGAACTCCAAAAATATATAATATGGATCTTGTTTGATAGTTCTCGATTAGATCTATAATACAAAATTTTTAAAATTATGAAAAATATAACATAAATTGAGAGATATAAGAGTTTAAAAAATGACACGAATATCGAAAAAATCCAAAGATTTTGAGATGGAGAGAGTATTATTTTTTTCCCACTCATCTTTCTCTATCAATTCTATAAACAAATGAGAAGAACTTTTATTTGCACTCATGTTTTCCTGTTTTAATGAATGTTTTTTCATTGGGTGGTCTTAAAGTCCGCCCTGATGACAGTTTCTGGAGTATTAAAGTTGTACGTTTTTAGGCAGTTTCTCTATCGATTCTTGTCTACCATTATCCATCTCTAAATTTGGAGCTGTGTTTTTCCACATCGATCGTCATTTTATTTGAAAACTCAGAGAGTTTAGAGGCCAGCTTATGTGCACATCAACTAACCTCTGAATAACCAATCCCATTGCCTACCAGTGGGGGTCTAAGTTAAAGTCAAGACAAAAACCCTATATGGCACGAGTTGATAGCACCTACTTTTAAATTTCAAATATGAGATGTAAAGAAGGGGCAAATTCCAAGTCGTAAGCCTTGCTTAATTGTAGCTCTTTATGTGCTCCTGTAATGATCTCTCTCTTTCTAATAAAGATTACCACTTCCTATACATGGAAAAAAGCCTTAAGCCTTAACTAATCAGACCAACGATTTGGGATTATTCCATACATTGTTGTTACATGCATGTGCGATGAATTTTAAATAATTGTCCCCAAAATTTTGTAGGTGCACCCAAACTTCATCTATAGGGCTAGAGACCTATGTGGTTAATAAATTTAAGTTTTTTAAAAAAAATAAATTTAAGTTTGATGTTTGAAAAAACTCTGAACGCTCTTTCTATTCTAGCCTTTTGTAATTCATCTGTAACAAATTATTTGTTGTGTAGTACACAAACAGTTTTAAATATATTTGGTATGAATTATCGAGAATCATACCAACACTTGTGCATGGATCGATCATGAATCATGAGAGACCCTATGTTGAAATGATATTTGCGTATAATCCACGTAAGTATCATTGGGAACCTGAGGTCATAATTACTCAGTGCCCTTGGGGCTGCCATTATCAAGTGGTTCCCAATAATTTCTACTGTATCGCACATTTGTGCAGACTTCACACACTTTGTAAAAGGAACCACACAAATACGTGGTGGTCGGAGAGGATGATTGGGGCATTACGTGGCAATACCCCTCGGACATTGTATAATTTTTCTATAATTTGAGCCCGGCCATAATGTCACCTTCCATAATTTGGCAAGGAATAGTTCACTCGCGCAGTATAAATTAACCCGAACACATGAATTATTAATAAAATTGAGGAATAGCAGATGAAGGCCAAAGTCAGTCCTTTTGTTTCATAGCTTTAGTTGTTATTCAAAAAACAATATGATTGTTAAGAGATTCCTTTCCTTTCACACATCTTTTCGCTTTTGATCAGGATACAGCTTTCATATTCTTCGTGGGTCAGTATCACAATTTATATTACTCCAATCTTTTCACGTGGAGACAATAAGATGTGAGTGCGTGTTTTGTAATTAGTTAAATTACTAGAGTATAACGTTGCTCCATCAACTTAAACCCTTGACCTTAACCTCAAGAGACTAAAATTTGGGGTCAAGCTGTATATGCCAATTTGATTGGCATAACTTCCGGAGAAAATGACAGTCCATGACGTATTTTGATAATTAATACCCGTCAAGGACAAGCTAAGAACATTTGTTGATGCTGAAAATGTCATTGATGGGTATTAATTATCAAAACACGTCATTGACCGTCATTTTTCCTAACTTCTGCTTTTGCTTAATAGGCCAAAAAAATTTCAGGAGTTAGAAAAGTATGGTTTCTTTTTGCAAAAAGAATTATATAGAACTTTTTGAGAATTAGCTCTACTATGATAGTGGTACTTTTTAGTGCTTATAACTTAGTGATCAATTTAGTTATACATAAACACTTTCTTGTTTATTTTTTTTATTTTCAATTTTGCTAAGGACAACGGGAATTAATAGAGAGGCAATCAAGCGTGACAACTTACCACTAGACATGACCTTATAGCCTCGAAACCTGCACAAAATCTCTGGCAGAGGATCGAAACCCGAAGGTGCGCACTGCCTCACCTGAAGCCAAACACTATATACAATGTTTTTGGGCAACATTAACAACCTCTCACAATTTCATCAAAAAAAAAAAAAAAAACAAAAACAACCTCTCATAATCTAGCTACCATCATATTAATTAATTAGTTGAACCCCTAGCTCCGTGATTTGGAATGAGAAGACGGAAGGCCGAAGCAAGAGTTTGTTAAGATGCATATTTTAGAACCTATTAATCAACAACATATCGTAAAAAGCAAGAAATAGCTCTCCTCACATTCTTTTGTTTTTATATTTTTTTCAACTCCATAATAATAAACTATAATCTCAAATGAAAACACGTCGTTAATTTGGACAAGTTCTTTTCATTACCGGAGGAGTTATTTGTTTGGACTTTGTACTAATTACTAGTTTTAAATTATTTGTTACTTGTTTATACTAAGTTGTGGTTTTAATTTGTACTAAATTTTTTGTTCTTTTCATTATCAAAAGATGACATAGAAAGACTTTTGAGCACACTTTTTTCAGCGGTACGATGCTCACCCGTCTGTTTTACTGCTCAACATTCACTACTCGACATCTCCACATCCATCTCGATAATTAATGTTCGAGGGATAAAAATAAATAAATGAAGATCTTCCCTGGTGGCCGTAGATTTTATGCATTTTTTTATTGCCAAAAAAAGACCAAGACCAAAAAGTGTGGTTATAGTCGTCCCTCTATCGAGCAAAAGCAAAAGAGCCTGAAACAAAAGACCAAGACCAAAAGTGTGGTTAGCATTCCCCTCATGCCGCCATATCTGTGGAATGTGATATCATCCTCCCCTCAATTATTACGTAGTATTATTTTTTATTTGATGTCATCACGATGTCATCGGAAATGACGTCGTTTCACTAAGAAACCCAGCGCAAGCCGTTTCCCAGAGAAGAAGAACCAACATTTTTCCTTGTTTCCTCCAATTTTTTCTCTTTCCCATCAGTCAAGACTAAAATCACCCAGGTCCCTCCTTTTCCTCCATTTCCCACGAGAGATGCTTTTCCCCCCTCCCCTGACACCCCACCCCCTCGACCCCACAACCAAATTTCCCCTACTACCCCCCTCTCTCCCTTCTTCTGTTTCAGTTTGCCTTTTTTTTTTTGTCTTCTTTTTTTTTTTTTCCTCTTTATTTCATTTTCTTTCTTTTCGGTTTGAAATTTTTTTTCTTTTTTTTCCCTCTTTATTTCCTTTTCCTTCTTTCTGGTTCGAATCTTCTTCTTTTTTTCGTTTTTTGATTTTCAATTATTTTCTTTATTTGTTTTTTTTTCCATTTACCTCCCTTATTTTTCTGATCATTTCATCCTCCCCTCAATTATTACGTAGTATTATTTTTTATTTGATACTCATCCTCCACAAAGAAGGGAGCCCACGACAATTCGACACACACTAGTAGATGTAACTAGAGGTGGTAAATTAAACAAAAATTCATTAATTAATCCAAACTCATTAATTAAAAAAATAGATCCAACTCAGTTCATTTATTAGCTTGGTCAGAATGGGTCCAACCCATCTAACTCATTTATTAATTGGGCTTAATTGAATTTTAATTGGATCAACTTAAATGACCCAATAATTTATGAGTATAACTCAACAAAAAAATCAAGCTCTCTTTCATAATGAAAAGAAGACGACAGGTTGTTACAACACAACCCCTCTCTCTCTCTCTCTCTCACACACACATGTGTTTTGTTTAGAATTCATAAACCCTAACCTTTAATTGGTGAAGTGATTGCAAGTAATAAAAATACTATAGTTAAAGACTAATTAGCAAGACTTTTTGTAAAACTGAACTAACAATAAAATAATTGGATATACTATTTTACCTAAATGCAGAAAACAAAAGAGAGAAGGGACTAATTTTGATGTCCCCCCAAAATTCTTGGCATGTTCATATTTGCAATGCATAGTGCTTCAATTCTCTGATTTTCTGTCTCGTGTACTGCACAAAATTTGTTGCCGGAGTGTACAGAAATCCACCGGAGGTCATGGAGTGACTGCATAGAACCTTTGAACCTATGTGTTTTCTATAGCGGACGGAATTCGAAAAACGGCCGGAACACCCGGAATAGAGCGGTATTTTAGCCAGAACGGAACACCTAACTTAGTGTTCTGTTTTCTGGCAGGTACGGTACAAAATTAACAACTTTGAGTATGACGTTACTATCTGTCAATCCTTCCTTTAGGCATCTGGTGCTTGGTTCAATAGTACATTCTTTGTTATTAAGCTTTAGTCTATGTATTTACCCTTTTGCAAAGAAATTATTATAGTTTTGCTAAGGAAGTACAGAACAAATAAAAGTGATGATAATATGGAATTAAGTGTACAGGGGTAATTTGGTCATTTTACTAGTAGAGGGATAGTATGGTAATCTTAGTGTACATTGGTATTTTAGTCATTTTAAATTTTAGTTTATAGTATTTAATTGGGCTAATGGGCAAGTCGAGTTTGCTTTTTAATAAATGGGTCAGGTTGAGTATGAGTAATTAGCCTCATAGTTAAAGGGTCAATGACCCATTAAAGACCCAACCCCCTTACGACTTGCTTAATTTGTAATTTGAAGCATTTCTAAGATCAGATTGCAATCAATAATCTCTGATATGCAGTTTGTACGTGACTGTTTAGCTACGTTTGAACAGTTCTTCCATGTGGTTACATCCATCAAGAAAAACATCAGTGGCCCTACTATTACAACATGAGGAAAAAAAAAATTACGGTGGAACTGTGAATATATTTTACAGCGCTCAATCGCGCATATTCAAAAGTGTTTTGGACGGTCCGAATTTTAAAAAATTATTCGTTAAAAGAGTTTCTAGCGAATAATTTTCCTAAACCAGCTCATTTGCCACCCCTAGATGGAATCATGTTAGATCTTTGCATTTTTCTCCCAAGAAAATGGTATAGAGAAAAGTGTTAAAAAAGAAATAACTTTTGGACAAAATTAATGTTGACATATAACTTTTGGACAGAATTAATGTTGACATATAGTTTGTTGTTTACAAGTGCAGGGAGGGACGAACAATTAATGTTGACATATAACTTTTGGACAAAATTTTGTTCGTTTTGTATTTGTGGATCATTGTGTAGAATTAGCTAGCTGAGTCTACTGTTTTTAGTAGAGCTATGTGAAGCAATGCATCGAAAAGGAATTTATGAAATCTTTATTACGACAAATCTACTTTGTCTAAGTTTCGACGACCTTAATTTCAATACTAGTGACAGGCTCATCCCGGGTATAGGCTCACTAAGCCACCATCTAAAGGTTCCAATAGTGGACCCCAAAATATGTGGAACTATTTAATGTTATATACATCTAAAGCAAGTATAGGTATTATTGTTCCTTTGAACTTAATTTAAATTTGAAAATTGTCCTCATTTGAATTTTTTTTCGCATTTGTTAGTTTTACGTGAAATTTTTGTGATCTATTGAATCGCCTCTATGAGAGGAATTGGAAAAGTAAATTTTTTTTACTTTTATCCAAGTATTTTGAGAAATAATCATTTTTTAACGCAAAAATATCAAAATTTTAGATAAAAGTGCTAAACTTTTACTTTTTGCGAAAAAAATTTAAATAAAGACAAAACGCATATATTTAAATTAAGTACAAGAGGACAGGGACTAAACAATTATTTTTTCCTTCCGTCATAAGTATTAATTTCTGTATTTATTATGTTTTCTTTTCAAAAACTCGATTCAATCAACCAAGAATTAGAAAGTGCGATGAAAAAATGTCTAACTTGGATGCACTTGTCACTTCCTGGACCTTTTCTCCTCATCTTTTTGTTTTTACGAGTATATTTAACTAACCTCTGTTGTTTTCCATCTTTCAATCATTACTTTTTTTTTGTTTTTTTTGATAAATCTAAGCCGATAAGAACATTTCATTTTGCAGTTTACCTTTTTGTCATTTTCAACTTTGAAATGCTGCTCACACAACGTACTAGGGGTGATACCGGTCCGGTTTCGACCGGTTTGGATGTATTTTTCGGTCGAAACCGGATATTCGGTTTGAGATTTTTAGAAACCGGAACCGGTTGAGATAAAACAGGTCCGGTTTCGACCGGCTCAATCGGTTTCGGTCCGGTTTATCCGGTTTTCATTCATGGGCCATATTTTTTGCTCAATACATCAAAAATTCACAATTCAACCCATAAAATATCAACCAAAAATCTATAATTCAACCCTTTTTTTTGGGCCCAACAAAAAAGGATCAATTTTGAACCCAATACATAAAAAAAAACCCATAAAAACATAATTAAGCCCATAAAAATAGTTTTTATATAATAAATATATTTATTATACCAATATATACCACAAAATATCAACTAAAAACCCATAATTCAACCCCTCCCCTATGTTTTTATATATATGTATATATTATACATATATATATAACCGGTTCCGGTTTCAACCGGTTTTTAAAACACATAAACCGGATCGAAATTATTTTTCCGGTTTATAAAATTTTATAAACCGGAACCGGATCGAAATTATTCAACCGGTTAAAAAAATCCGGTCCGGTCCGATTTTTTCGGTTTCTATCGATTTTCCGGTTTCGAGTAACACCCCTACAATGTACACAACACAACCAGAAACACAACGTGCTGATGTCATTGAAAACGACGTCGTTTCACTAAGAAACCAAGCGCGAGCCGTTTCTCAGAAAAAAAGACCCAACATTTTTCCTTGTTTCCTCCATTTTCTCTCTTTCCCATCAGTCTAAGACTAAAATCACCCAGGTCCCTCCTTTTCCTCCATTTCCCGCCGATTCATCTCCAGATTTACAGCAATCCCAATATCCCTTTTGCCTTCCTCATCTGTTCTAAAGGTATGTGTGAGTGTGTGTGATTTTTGTGGGTTTGTTTTGATTTGGGTAACATCTGTGTGGTTTGGATATGAATTTGTGGGTTTTATGGCAGGGACGAAGGAGTAGATAGAGAGAGAGTTAAAACAATGGCGCATAAGGTAGATCACGACTACGATTATCTGTTCAAGATCGTGCTGATCGGGGACAGGGGGTTGGGAAATCCGACATTCTCTTGAGGTTTACCCGTAATGAGTTTTGCTTGGAGTCCAAATCCACCGTCGGAGTTGAGTTTGCTACCAGAACTCTTCACAGTTCTCTGTGATTCGCTGGTGGTGGCGGGTGGGAGGCCCCTCTCTCTCTCTATCTCTTCTCTGTATTTTAATCGCGAAAGTGGAGACGACCTATTTCTCGCGCTATTCTTTTCCTTTTTTCTTCTTCTTCTTGGCAAAACGACGATGTTTTCACGCCGATTTCATGATGACGTCAGCATGCTGTGTTCCGTACGTTGTGTGAGTAGCATTTTCGTTTCAACTTTTATCTCCTGAAGACTTTTTTACCATCTACTTTACTTGTTGACTCTTGGGTATTTGTTGTCTTGACAAATTTGTCATGCCACATCACCGTGTCGGCCACACAAAAAATCCATGCAATTAGTTTCTCTAACAAAAAATCCCTGGCTTTTTAGGTGATTTTTTGTCATTATTATTATTATTTTTTTGCATTTGTTAGTTTTGCATAGACATGTCAAATGGGCCGGAATGGCAGGACACGGGCACGGGTATGGTTATAGACAGGTACGTCACGTTTAAATGTGGTATGAGCATGATTTTAGATGGACATGACATAGTCTTAGACGGGCATGACACGGTTCTAGAAGAGCATGAAAGAGCATGGCACACCAAATACCAATTTTAAAAATTGTAGATGTCGACGAAAGGATTATAAATGTAAAATCTTATGATCAAAACTTTAAAAAATTAGATGTGAACAAAAATAATCTTAAACAACCACATTTTTAGATCGCAATTGAAAACATGAAGCTCAGTTTCCTAATTATTTTACTTTGTTTTAGTTAGGGAGAAATTAGAAAGAGAGCTAGAGAGTCAACGTTAATAGGATCCGATTGGATACGGGATGAATTTTGGGGTATTATTTATGAATGGAGAATAAGATAGTATAAGATATTATTTATAAATAATGCACCTACATTTGTGCGATTTTTATGAAAGGTAGATAAGAATATACTGTAATTGTTTTGGCAACCCCGTTCAAGTTAGTGATTAAGTTATGCACCACAACTTTTCAATTTTTTTTGCATTTTTTAGTTTAACACTAAACTTTTATTTGATATAAGTTCGTCATGACGAGAGGAACCGAAAAATAAAAAACTATGACTTTTACACAAGTATTTTGAAAAATATCCAAAAAAAAAAAATCCAAAAACTGACTTTTTGAGTTGATAATTCCCAAAATACTTGCGTAAAAGTCATGTTTTTTTACTTTTCTGATTTCTCTCGTTAAGACGAACTTATATAACATAAAAATTAGCCGTAAAACTAATAAATGCATAATAATAATAATAATGAAGAATAACGAAAAAAATTATGCTACATAAGATAATCACTAGTGTAAACACCTAAAAAGGAGAATAAAATAGTAGTACTTGATTTGGATGATGAATAATATTACTTTGTGGTCTAAATATTGGGGGAGGGGGGATGAAGAGAGCCTCATCCACCCTTACTAAATAAAAGTGATGTATTATAAGAAAATATTATATCTCGCAAAACAAAAGGTAAGTATTTAAAAAAATAAAAATCTTAGTAAAACGAGGTTTGATTTATAACAGGGGATTTGAAACCTTAATTTGCTTTCCAGTGGGGGGAAAGTCTTCAATACACACCTCTTTAAGTGTGTACCATATGCACCTATTGTGTGGTTCATATTGTGCCACCTTATGAAAAATTACTTGTAGAACCGGTCATTCATAACATTTTATTTCGTATCGTAACTTTTATACTAAAAATTCGTAACTTTTGATTAATATGATTCGTAACTTTTTAGCAATAGATTCATAATATTTTGGAAATCATAATATTTTAGTGTGTTTTAATGAGAGTGCATATGATACACACCCAAATAAGGGGTGTGTATTATAGCACTTTCCTCCGGTAGGTGCACGACTGCATGTAGGGAAAACCAAAAGAGCTACGGGTTAATTTGGTCATTTGCTGTTGGCAACATCCAATCAACTCAGAGTAAGTTGATAGTGCATAGAAAGACGTAAATGGATGGCAGGATAATAGTGCGTTGAGGATTTTACTATAGTCAGCTTTATGGGCTAACGGTAGAATATACTACTCTCTACTTTAATAAAGTTTCCAAAATTGTGCAACATGTTTCATGATTTGTGGTCGGTAGGTAGGGGTGTCAAATTGGCGGGTTTGGGTCAAAATGGGCAAGTTATAAGTGGGTTGGGTCTTTAATGGGTCATTGACCCATTTAGACCCATTAATTATGAGTTCAATTACCCATACCCAACCCGACCCATTTATTTAAAATCAAACCCGATCCGCCCATTAACCCAATTACTCACCACCACCACAACGCCGCCGCCACCATGCCACCCTCACCACCGCCGCCGCCGCTGCCACCACGCCACCCTCACCACCTTGCCACCACCAAGCCGCCGCCACCACCACGGCCGCCGCCGCCACCACCACCACCGCACCACCACGGCCACCGCCGCCGCCGCCACCACGCCACCCACACCACCCCCACCACCACACCACCGCCACCGCCGCCACCACCACCGCGCCACCACCCTCACCGCGGTCACCACCATCGCTACCACCACCACCACAACGCCGCCGCCGCCGCCACCACCCTCACCGCCACCACCCTCACCGCTGCCGCCACGCCACCCTCACCACCCCCACCACCATAGCCACCACCACGACCACCGCCGCCGCCGCTGCCACCACTGTGCCACCACCACCATGGCGGCGGCGGCGGCGGCGCGGTGGTGGTGGTGGTGGTTGTCGTGGCGGTGGTGGTGGTGGCGGCGGTGGTGGTGGCCGTGGTGGTGGTGGCGGCGGCGGTGGCGGCAGTGTTGTGGTGGGGGTGGTGAGGGTGGCGTGGTGGTGGTGGCGGCGGTGTTGTGGTGGGGGTGGTGAAGGTGGCGTGGTGGCGGTGGCGGCGGCGGCGGCGGTGTTGTGGTGGGGGTGGTGAGGGTGGCGTCGTGGTGGTGGTGGTGGCGGCGGTGTTGTGGTGGGGGTGGTAAGGGTGGCATCGTGGTGGTGGTGGTGATGGTGGTGGCGGCGGCGGTGGCATTGTGGTGGGGGTGGTGAGGGTGGCGTGGTAGTGGCGGCGGTGTCGTGGTGGTGGTGGCGGCGGCGGTGGTGGTGGTGGCGGTGGGTGTGGCGCAGTGGTTAAGGTGGCGGCGGCGGCGGCGACATTATGGTGGTGGTGGTGGTGGCGGTGGTGGTGGTGGTGGCGCGGTGGTGGTGGTAACGGAGACGGCGGTGGCGGCAGCGGTGGTGGTGGCGTGGTGGTGAGGGTGGCGTGGTGGTGGCGGCAGTGGTGGCGTGGTAGGGGGTGGGCTGCATTCATTGGGAATCTGGTAAAGGATGAAAATTTTTCATGGGTTACTTTCATGCCCATTGGGTCATTTTAGTTGACCCAATTAATGCCCAATTAAGACCCAACTAATAATGGGTTAGTTGGGTTTGGACCCATTCTTACCCTACTAATAAATGGGTTGGGTTGGGTCTATTTTTTAGTTGATGGGTCTGGGTTTGTTAATGGGTCTGGGTTCAATTTGCCACCCCTATCGGTAGGCGTGTTTTTTATTTAGAAGTTATCTTTGTTTTTCTCAATTCGTGGAAAATAAATATATAGGGCCCCAAATTTTATGCTCGCCTTGGGTCCTAGAAATCTGAGGGTCTGGGTCAGGCCTGTCTAGCAAAATGTGTTTGTTTTGCTACTTTAGAATGCCTTATATACACACACACCAAGCTTCGATCTTTAAGGCGTTGGAAAAAAAAATAAAAAATTTTGGTCAGAGATTCCATATTGTACTTAAGTACGGACTTCACATTTTTCGATCAAATGGTCATTTGGTTCAACTTCCTTCAAAGCAATGCACTTACATAAGTATATATCAAGTTGATCTGCTTACATGCATCAAATTTGTAAGAGTGGTGCTATACAAGCTAACATGCAAATAGGACATACTTAAAAATGAGATTTTGTTGATTTTGTAGCTCATGTTGAACTCTATATCGATCCCTCTCTTGCATTTTCTTTACATGTGCTATATTTGCCTTGAAGGTCAACAAACTTCAAGCTAGTATGTAAAATCTCTGCCTATATATAGAAAAGAAATGACATGTCTCCATTCTCTAACTTTCCTGAAGTATTGAAAGCCTAATGTTGTTAATTAACAAATGTTAGCGTACAAGGCTACTACTATTTCAGGGTGCTTCAAAATCAATTGCTGACAAATTCCAATATGTCATGCATGGATTGATTTTTTCTTGAAAATTTCATTAATTATAAAAATCATTAATTATAAAAATCAAAAGTTAGGCATGGGTTGTTGTCCAAGACTGCAGGATGTCAGAATGTGGGTGGTCATTCGTTTGTGCTAAACGGGTTGGATTTGACCTCCTTCAGATCTCCTCCTGCTCTTAGTGCATGCTCTAGGACTTGCCTAGCTACAAAGTAAGGAACGGCCAGTTAGTGCCTTTCGGCATAGTTAGCCGGAGGGCACTCCGATGCCTAATTTAGAAACTGGGAGAAAAGAGAAGAGATAAAGTGTATTTAGATTTCAGATCTAGAAATGACCAACCTCCCTTAAGGTTCATCATTACACATTTCACATCAACTTTTTCCTCCACTTTCCCTACTTATCCATCATCATTACACTTTTACTCACTAATTTTTCAAAATAAAATATACTTTTAGGAACAAAATAGATAGTACACCAACTTTTACCCCATAACTTTATAAAATGGACACTTATTAAGAGACAGCCCAAAATGGAATATTGAAAACAAAAAAAGGGACGGAGGGAGTACAAGATATCAACAAATTTTTTCAATCTCAACAAAAAAAAAATAATACTAATTTTTGAAAAATAATATAAAGATTAAACGGATCAAGGGCCATCCGAAACTGGAAGGCAAGATGCCAACCAAAATAAGGACATAAACAATTTTTCTCGACGAAGATATGTTTTCTCGGTGTCTAGACTAGTGACGGTCATTTAGTCCATAACCTTGAACAGTTCATTTATATTTGGAGGCAGGCTAAGGTCGTCCCTCAGGGAAGGCAAGCACCTCGGGCCCCCAAATTTTATTGGATCACTACTTTTGTTGGAAAAATACAAGAAAATTAAAATTTAAGTGATACTTTCGCATTCTTGTAATGATCAATACTTTCGAAATTTCAATCTACCAAATTATACATTTTTCTCTTATTTTTAAATTGATTTATTGTTTATTTTGTTTGCTTGTTTGCTTGTAAAAGTACGTGAGGAGCCCCAACCTTAAAGTTCGTCTCGGGCCCTCTAAATGTCAGGGACGACCTTGCAGTTTGGAGGGTGAAACTTCTATTGAGCTTTAACTAGTTCTAGTTGTGTTCATAGGCTATATCACAATAGACATAGTTTGTTATTCTTGTGATCACTCGTTTGCCTTCTGTACGTTGTTCCCCTACTTCTTGTGATCACTCTTTAACCTCTTCGGATCAATTCGCCATCATATATTGCACAAGTCTTTGTGCCTTGCTCACCAGTGTGATATCGGTGGTGTGCCCTCATCCTCAACCTCTTTCTGTCTAGACGATAGCACTCCTCCTCCATTGGAAAGTTCCTTCAATTCATAGGAGCATAATCCTGCATAATCTCGTCGTATTCGTAGCAGAAGGGGATTCTAGAAGGACATACAACAAGCAAATACATCATGTAATCGGAAAGCATTTTGACCGCTTTCAGTTTTATGTAATTCTTACCACGATCCAATCCGTAGCAGAACTCAGTAGCAACGTGCCAGACGACAAAGTTTGTACTATAAGTAATAGTTCGCAGTCATGAGTACGTAAAAGTTTGCGGCATGTAATTCTTTTTTAAGCGATTATAAAAAATGAAAAGTTGTTATAATACATTTTGTTAATCTTGCTATGAAACAATTTTTTTTCTAATCGCAAAAAAAGAAAAAAAAATCTTTTTTTGGTGAATAAAGAAAAAGTTATTATGAAATTAAATAGAAAATAAAATGGATAGGAATTACAAATATTTGTAACCAATTTTCTTTAACTCCAAAGTTAATTCATGATTCATCATCATAGTAAACTAGTTTAAAGAGGTTAATTTTTAAAACTTTTTTCTGACAGAAATTGGAAAGTTAGAAAGATACGAGGGTGGATGCCAAAAACTCAAAAGGTGACTGTCAAGTGATGCTTTTAGCTCCACTAGGTGTCATAGCATATATATAGCGATAAATTGCTTACTCCCAAGAGACTTGGGTGGTCAAGAATTCCAAAATTCGAGTACGACAACCCTCAAACCTTGCCTTCTGTAAAGCCCAGCTGCATGCGATTATCTAGACATGCATCCAGCCGTTGGTGAGGCGGTAGACATCTATGGGTGATAGTTCCTTCACGGCACTCGTCACAGGTTTGAAGTTCTTAAGATGTACACCTATAAAAAGTTGTCACAGTCGGTCACCCGTTCATCCTCCATTTTTACCTTAGAGGAAAAAAGTGATGCTGTTAGCAATTGAAAATATCTGCTTCTTTTATTATTCCTTCCATTCAGTAGGGGACTTTTAACTATCCATATCGCAAGGACAAAAATAATGCACAGTACAAATGAAAGACGAGGACCAAACGGGGTCGTTCACTCATCCTTTCTCATTCACCCCTGGCATCTTGGATGCAGGATGAGGGACCTGCAAAATGGCATTTTGCAGGATAATGTTTCATATAGCTTTTTGCTATCAATACTGTCCCAAGTTATTTATCCTACGTCTTACCTGCGCTCAAATAACTTCCGTTTAGATCGGAAGAAACTATCAACCTCTACTTTCGAAAGAGATTGACCCCACGATCTCTCCTATGAAAGTGAATAAGGGTGATCAACTGATCTAATTCCAATAGATTAATAATCATTTCATTAATATAGAAATTCAGTTGCAACACACATCTATAATTTTTTTGGGTATTGATGCCGTTGTTGGCCTTATCCTCTATGATGTACCCTATTCTATTTACATATTTTCTTTGCCGAGAAAAATTAAAACTACAGGCACTTTGTCTTGTTGTGATACCTTTGTTTATCTCTCCCGTGCAATTTGGGGTTCGCACGTGACGGAGAGTAGTGTTGGAACTTCTCCCATATTTTTCCATTTGCAATTTTGTTCGTTGTTCCACTGCATTTGTTCGGGTACCGAAGTACTAGTGATTCTTCATTTTGGATGGGATCGAAGTTGCATTACCGCGTGGACTTTTTGGCTTTGCCTTTTGGATTGTTTTAGTCGAAGATATAGTCCAAGCATTTCATTTTCATTTTGGCAAACTCACGATGCTCTCCATGAACACATCGTGTATTTGAGGGGAGTGTTAGAATAGTGGTGTTATGGTGTTATTAATGTTTAGTTGCAAGGGTAGTTGTAATAGGGTTTACTTAGGGTTTCTACATTGTTTTCCCTAAATAATGATGTAATGGCCTCTTATAACACATATACTGAATAATAGAATTTCTGTTTTCAAAAAAAAAAAAAAGAATAATAGAATTTCTCTCTTCTAGTCTTACAACATAAATACAGTAATATAACTGGCCGGTAAGTGTGTGGATAAGTGGTACTCCGTAGTGATAAAAGTGTACTGAAACATCATTGCACTAGTTGAGCAATTGCACAGCATTAATATTACACACACACACATCCAAACATAATAATGCCAACCGGTCCTGAAATTTTGCAGCAGCAGATCACGAAGTGTTTTCTAAAAATAAACAAACAAACACACTTCAGAAGCAATCCATAACTAGAAATGTTACAGGTAGAAAGAGTTTCATCTCTGGAATATCAAATCAAACCAACGGTGCAACCCTCGACTGCGTTCTGCTTATATTCTTCACCAGAAGAAGCAACCCTCACACGAAAGATCATTGGAAGTATCTTTTTCCCCATCATCGTTGTCTTTTTCTTCTCTGTTCTCACGGGTGTTTCTTATGCCGCCATCCTCTTCAGCGTTCAAGCTAGAGTCACTTCCCACTAGCTTTCTCGTTACGCCAAAGTGCATAAGCAGAAGCCAGACGTGTGTGAGAAACTCTCCCCCATTTCGAAGCCCTTGAATATGGTTGTTCCATGGGCATTTCATGGCAGCATAGCACAACATCTCCACCCACATGCTGCCCATGATATCCCACCTCTTCGGATTCCCCTTCATATCTAGCACAAGTCTTCGTGCCTTGTTCACGAGTGGGCTGATATTGGTGGTGTTGCCCTCATTCCCAACCCCTTCCGGTCTGGACGATCCGAATGCTCCTCCATCAAAGAGTTCCTGCATATCTGCATAATCCTTCATAATCTTGTCATATTCGTTGCAGAAGGGGAATCTTGAAGGACATGCAACAAGCAAATACATCATGTAGTCGGAAAGTATTTTGACCGCTTGCAGTTTCTCCTTATCCTTACCGATTTTAGGATGATCCAGCTCGTAGCAAACTTCGGTAGCAACATGCCAAATGACAATACTTTGACCAAACTCTTGTTCCATAGTCCACTTGAACTGCTGCACAAGATTGTACCTTACAAGGGTCCACTCACCTGACCTCACACCTAAAGTCGGCAACTTATCAACATTTGCAACATTTTCATTTGTAGTCTGCAGCACAGTATCACCTTCAACAATTTCCTCAGTTGAAGTCTGCAAATTGTCAACATTTGCAACATTTTCATTTGCAGTCTGCAGCACAGTATCACCTTCAACAATTTCCTCAGTTGAAGTCTGCAAATCGTCAACATTTGCAATTTCTGGAGTTGAAGTCTGGGAAGTATCAATATCCGTAGCTCTCTCTCTTGAAGTCTGCAAAGTACCAGCAACTGCAGCATTCTCTGATTTATCAAGAAGTTGACCGATGATTAGGTCTTTCAAATGTGGAACTGGACTCTCCAGTGAGCTGAATCTCTTCAACATTCTTTCCCTGCCAAAAAGTCTCCACATCATATTATTGCACACGGTAGGCTTATATTTTGTGCAGAAGACCCGGAAGCTGAATTGCCCGATAACCCCCGACCACCTCTGGCTTCTTTTTTGGTGGGAGGTTAAGAACCAACTCTGGCTTTTAGAGATTAGAAATTCGTGAAGAAAGAGAACCGAAGTAGCCCGATTCTTACACGCCCAAACCAAGGTCCAATCCGAAACAAGTTGCACAACAATACCAGCTATCTCTAGAAAAATGGCTCCAGCTAACAGAATGACGGTAACAATATGATCCACTTCCAAATGCCCTTGAGGCTTCTCACACTTTAAGTATACCACAAGCACAGAAACAAGGAAAGAGAAGCTAAGAAATCTAAGTATGCTTCCCTGTACGGTAAAAATCGTGCCTACCTTGCTGAAGAGTATGTCATACATCAAACCCAACTCAATTTCTATCAGTTTGAAAGCATCGACACTACCCGTTCTAACCGACTCACAGAAACTCGTTACCATAATTCTCACTATGCTCGCGTTACACTTGTAACCTGGTTTATGAGGCATTAATGTCCGTAACCAGGAATCGGCTAGGAGCACTAGCTTTGCATTCGGTCCCGAAGCACTGTTTTGGTAGATTGTGGGTAAACTTGAATGAACCAAACCCCTGTAGTCCTTGGATCTTGACCTGACTACCCACACTCTTTCTCCATACTTGATAATCCCGGGAAAAAACATCAACACGGCCAGAAGAGAGAGCACATGCCCAGACCAGGTTATTAGCAGGGCATAAGCTGTTCTTAGGCCTTGCGTAAGGAGTCCTACTAGGTGTTTCGCCCACAACTGATTTTCCTCCAGGCGTACGACGGTAACGGTATCCGGACCCCCGAGATAGAACAAGATCAGAGGTGCCCACAACACCCTAAGCGCATACATACCATCTTTATCGTCAACTTTGATCTTAGAGAGCTTTCCTAGAGCAATTGTTGCCAGCAAATCAGCAAATAAGTAGAGTAAAGAAACGTTCACAATCATCATCAATGGTGACATTTTCTTTCTGCGGTTCGATCCGAAAAAAAGAAGGTATAACTGAGCAATGAGGATGTAGAGGATTAGAATCCTCAGATCCCAATCTTCCCACCATTTCCTCAGTGCTCTCATATTGTTGTAATCTTTCGTATGCTTGCAGATCCTGTAGCACGGCATGATTCTCTCTTCTATGCTGCAACGAGGGAAGAATTTCTGTAAGGATCTCTGTTCTATGCGGCAAAGTGGACTTTAGAACATAGCACCCGCCAAGATGACTTCCAAAAAAACAAAACGGCAAAAATACAATTTCTGCAAGGATCTCTGTTCTAAAAATCGTTCTAGGCGGGCCGCCTAGGCGCTAGGTATGGGTCCAACGCCTCGATAAAAATCGGCCTATGAGCCGACTGGTCGGCCTCTAGGCGCTAAGCGCCCCCCTCTCCCACCCAACTAGCGCCTAGCGATCGACTTATAGAACACTGATAATGATACGTTTCTCATATTAGATACATAACCTTTGGGTATCTCTAACTGCGTCTAACAAGGGGCAAATAGCCCAAGTGAATTTTTACTCTATTAGAGGTTATTCGAGTTCGTTTAATTAGTTAGCTCAGGGAGGACTTCCAACTTGTTTACTGTAACGGCCATTTTTTTTTGCGGGATAAAATTTTGGATGCATATAGTGGAAGGGAGGATATTATATAGATAGGGAGGAGGGTGTCACTATTATGTCTCCTCTATGGGAATGTACGTACCGTGAGGGCCATAGATAACTTGGTAACAATCGTCGGAAGAGTCTGGAGGGCGGAATCGCTAATTCGGGGCAGCAAATTCTTCCGCTTCCTTGTGGCAGATTCATCTGGGTCCAAACAATAATCGATCCCCACCTCTAACAATCTCTCTCGTGACAAATTGTGAGTGTGCGTGTGTGTGCAAGTGTTTGTGTCTGTGTTACCAATAAAAAAAATGTGTTTGTGGTTCTAGATTTGCACACACAATTATAAGGCACTTAGGCGTGAGGCACTGATGAAGGCTTTCCTCTATAGCTCCATGTTTGTATTATATCCGCAAGGGGTGGAGCTTTGGGTTCTACTCTACTTGTGTAGAGTGGTTAATTTGAGCCAACATGAATTAAAATCGGACTATTGCATTCTAGAAGGGACAAGCCATATAGAGTTCTATTATCAACTGCAAAGGGCTTGAATCTCATTAGAAACTAGAAAGTGGGATATATGTGCCTCAGTCATGTATTGTGTAAATCCATCTATTTCGGATAATTCTAAAATATCAACGGAAATTTTCTTTACATATATAAATGGAAATGTGTAAAAATCCACGGTATGGGAATCGTCAGTCCCTTTTATCTTTTCTGTTGATCAAGCTTACATGGAATTGAAAGACAAAGCAGTCAATGTAATTATTCTTCAACTTAACATTTGCTTCAGCTGTGGGCAAGCATATATAGTAATTTCTAAGTCCAAATCCTAATTCGACAATGACCTTAGCCAATCAAAGAATATTCCCAGCACTTGTAATAATGCAGAAGCATAGTAATTTCTAAACTCTTAACTGTAAAATTTTGGCCTGCAGTGGTTTGTGAAAAGTTTTTCTTTGTATTATATGGAAATAATTCAAACGATTTCTCCCCTAAAAGATTGGCATTCCTTATTTCTATTCAACAACGTATGAACAGTTCCTTGATTTTGGTTAAGAGATTGTTGAATTTGAATCTTTTCCTTGGAATAGAAAAAAGTGGAAAAAAACAGATAAGATTGTTGAAAGTACGCGTTAGAATTTTCGTAAACTCAAATAATAGGAGACAACTATAATAACAACGATATCTTGAGATAATTATTTAAATGGAAATTTTACTTTTCGTAAAGAAGAAGCGTCACCTGTTGTACCAGGTTAAATGATACTCCACTCCAAAGTTACAATGATTGAAACTACAGCTTTCTCACAAACCAAGATTCGTTTGCATGCTCAAATATTGAAATAGGTTTACTCGACAAACTCTTACTCTAAATCAAAGGATAGAAATATGCTTGTGTGTGTATATATATATATAGCATCATCCATATGTGTTACTATGTGTTATACATAGAAATATATAGCCAATCACGCTACGCCTACCGCATGGGATGCGGTGACTCTATACTTTCTGAATATATAGTAGTAGTAAGAATAAGATTTAAGTCTCAACTTGATATATATAAACTATACGGATCCAAAAGAAAAGAAAGAAGATATATATAAATGATGAGGGTATAGGAGTTACAAACATTTGTAACTTACCACCCTATCTAACAAAATCAATACCAATAATGAGATTAAATTGAATGAAAATAGCCATAAACTCATGTAAGTGAATTCAATAAAATAAATGAACATTGATTTAAGTCACCAAATTATACAAGAAGAAGAATTATGGAGGTGTACAAATGATGGGTGAAATAGTTGTACGGTGTTGGTTTAAACTTGATCGGCAGTGTGTAAGGGCGTGTGGGACGAGTGAGATAGGACAAAGAAACCCCAAAGGAGTTCCACCTCCACCCCACTCAGTGCGGCATAGAGTAGTGCTGGAGTACTGTGTTTGTGTACAAAATTTCAAGATAAATTAAGAGGCGTTTTTTTAGTTTAATTGTTTGATAGTCCTCTCACGCCATCAGAGATTATTGTATAATTATTTTAAAAAATTCCTCGGCGCATAGAACTTACCATATGACCAAGTTAGAATAATAAAAATTCACTTCTCACAATATGACCAAGTTGGAGTAATAAAATTCACTTCTGGACAAGTGCAGCAGAATGGAGAGAGAGAGAGAGAGAGAGAGAGAGAGAGAGTGCATACCGATCGAAATATAACAGGACTATTAAACCGTGTGAGGGTGGTTTTCTTTTTTGTTTAGAGGAAGTCTGAGGTTGGTTGAACTACTAGGAAACTGATTGAATGTGAAGCTCAAATCAAAAGTTAAGCAGTACCACGATATATATATATATATATATATATATATATATATATATATAGAGAGAGAGAGAGAGAGAGAGAGAGAGAGAGAGAGAGAGCAACCAAGTCTCCATCTGGAGTCGAATATTTATACAGCAGTTGTGGAATGTGGAGTAGTACGGAATAAAGGACAACGTGTGTTTATAGAGAGAGAGAGAGAGAGAGAGAGAGCACAACCAAGTCTCCATCTGGAGTCGAATATTTATACAGTAGTTGTGGAATGTGGAGTGGTACGGAATAAAGGACAACGTGTGTTTATAGAGAGTAACATATTTCTAGGTAATAAAATGATTGAAAAGTTTGGATTTTAATAACATTACAAGCTAGTTTGGTTGGAGAGCTAGCCATATGGAGTATTAATTAGTACCGTCTTTGTAGTCAAATTGATGATTTTGAAGAGAAAAAAAAGCGCTACTAGTGTTAGCAATCAAATTGGTTTTTCGACGTATCAATACCTGTGAGATACTAGGTATCGTTTTGGTTTTGCCGCTATTAGTGCTACTTTTCAACATAAAAGAATTTATAGTATAATATACACATTTATTAAACTAAAAAATAAAGAATAGTCTGTTATTAACTGGTACCGACCGATATTATCGGGTACTTGAAAAACAAAGTAGCCCAGTACCGTCTGGTATTGGCCGGTATTTGAATCAGAATAAAATTAGAGGTGTAGAATACTGAATTTAGACAATATTGATACTGGCCGGTACGGTACGGTACTGAATTGATAACCTTGCTATGATCTTTTTCTCTTATTAGTCTCTTTAATATACACTAGCAGAATTCCAAACAAGAAATAAAAGCAGAGTAGCAATGATAAAGGTGGTGGTGGGCTCTCACGCATACTTCTACCAATCACTCTTCGACTACATTTTTCTCATATATATGTCGGTTCTATACATTTAATTATAGAATATGTGAAAACGAAATGGGTCGGCAAGAATGTTTTTAAACTTATTAATTGGATACAGATAGCATTGGTCTAGAGAAGAAAGAAGTCAATAATGGCATCTCTCAAAATGGGTCCAATGTGGCCCCAAATAAAGCCTGTCAAAGTTTAGGAATCCAAAGGAAGTTGGGGTGGAATGGGGATGTTGTAGGGCACTTGGGCTCCGTTCCAAAAATCTTTTTAAAAAATAAACAGTATATTTTATATTTTTAAATTTAAAAATAATATAAATAAAAAATAATTTTTTAAATTTTTTTGCACTGTATAAAAGATTTAGATGAGATCTTTCAAATAAGATTCATATTATTTATTTTTAGATTTCAATAAATTCATAATTTTTGAACTTGAAATTACCTTCTTAAAAAATAAGGACTTTTTTTTTTGCGTTGCGGAAAGGGATCTTAATTTCTTATAGTGCATTTTGTAGGATAGATTCGAACAGTACATTTTGGCAATTTATAGTTCAGATATATTTGTTAATTTTTATCAATAAAAATTAACTTTAATTGATAAGAATGTTTCGACAAATTTTAATTATATATTATCGAGATGAACGATTCAAATTTACAATAGAATATGTGTGAGTCAATCATGACACCTGCAACAAAAGGGTGGTGGAGTAATGCCCTCGCATTTCATGAATCCACCATAAAACCTTGGGAAGGCACACGAGGTACATTGTCCTTCAGAAGTGAGTGAGGATGGAAAGGGCTGCAGTACCGCCGGCCGCCACTATAAGGATTTTTGAAATTATAATTGCAATTATTGTATGTATAAAAAAATTATCCCCGATTTATATATAGTCCCGTTATCGCAAGTTTTTTCTTTTTGTTATATACTAGTCCTAACTCTTCTATTATTTTTTTAAAAAAAGAGACCCAAAAAAGTAATTCAAAACTAAATTCAATAGGTCAAAATGTAATAATATAAAGATGAGGTGTAATTTTAAGGGAAAAATATCCACCACGCTTTAACCCTAAAATAACTTAACCTAAAAAATTAAAGTTAGTCTTTTTTTTCGTACTCTTTATGCAGACAAATATCATTTACTATAGTTTCTATTATGTTATTTTAATTTTTTGGTAGAGTCGATGACTATTAATATTATAATACTTCTATTTTATTTTTGAGTATATATTTCATCACTGTTAGAATAAAATCTTGATTCTGTCCCATCCAAAACCGTGTCCCGCAACCTTTTCCGAGCAACAGCAATGACCAAATCAGCTTTAAGAGAGTATATTTATAGATTTTTGACCCTTTGCCGCCGAGATGACCTGAATGAGGTTGCAACTTGCAACTTAAAATAAAAAGATTTGATGCCTTACCCAATGTGATGATTTTCCATGACTGTAGTTCATTTGACCCTCAATAATGTACGTATTGTTGGAAGGACAAACATCTGCGTCTCCACATTATCTGTAGTGCAATCCTGGTTAGATTGCTAGAATTTTTGATTAATTTGGACAGTACATATGGTTAATAAATTTGTTCGTTTTGAAGTCTGTAAAAACACTATAAATGCTCTTTCTAATTCTAGCCTCTCTTTTTTAATGCATTTGTTGCAATTTGGTCAATTGTTTATTAAATAACACATATAGAATTTAAAGATTGATGCCAGCAGGTAAGATTGACTCACTCACAGGAGCAATCACCTTCGGCACTTGAGATAGTGAGCGAAGATGAGACGGATGGATAGTAAGATATACAGGTTGGATCTGTGATATAGTCTGATAAGAAGAATCAGATATACCCACCATATGTTGCCTTGGTTGGAACCAAGATGAGGTCTATTAGCAAGAGACCAATTTCGTATAGTTCCCTCTATCTTGAGATTAACTTGTCTTTGTTAACCAGATGTGAGGACTTGTATAGCACCATGACGGCAAGCTATCTAAGAACTTGGGTTGGGCGCTAGGTAGCGACTAGACTAAGGTTTGTACGGTGTTTGGGAGTATGACGTCGTTTTTAAAAAAGTAACTCTACTGTAGCATGTATTCATACATGTGCTTGGCGATCATTTATTTTAGAGGTGAGTGAATGGATCCTTGTTTCCTCACTGTGTAAGTCCAAACAGTCATTTAGATAAGGTGACTGCATATATATTAAATGTGCTCTTTGATTTTTGACTATGTGATGTAGTAGAGGCTTTGTGTTGCTACTCTAGCTTGACTATTTAAGACTACGAAATGTCAGGGTTCCATGGAGCATGTCTGGGAAAGTAGTAAGCTTAAAATGAAATGACATGAGGGCGAAAAGAAGATCATTTAGTAGTACTGTAGTACACCCTTGCAATATATTCACTGTCGACAACTCAGGTCGCTTTATTGGGACGCGGATCGGGTGTGACTATAGAGTGCATGATGTTGGGGGGTCAAGCATGCTTTTTGGAAGGATTAAAGATGTTTGGTCCGGTGTAACTAAATGAATTCAGGGTACATAAGACACTCTTATGGGTTGATGACTCAATGCTGGCTCTTAAAGAGTTTCTAGTATAGAGCTCCCACTTGCAGGTGCTCCAGCGATCGCACAGTTTATTAGCACGTATGAGTTTGCTTCTTAGTTGGGTAGATGGAAGAGAGATTGATACAACTTGTCATGCCCATGCATGGACGAGTGGGAGATGCTGGAATTTGGGGCCAGTCTGAGATCAAATCGGGTCGTCTATGTGGGCATGATCCTGCAACCCATATAATAGAGAGTTCTATTTCATCTTGGAGATAAGATAGGAGAAGTTGAAGTAATTATAATCTCTTAGGATTAGAAGACTTCTAAAGCATCTAGGATGCTCTCTCTCTATTTATTTCCCTGCAGAATGTTTATAAAGAACATACACAAGAATATAGAAAAGGGGTATACAAAAATAGAATAGAGTTTTGAGAAACTCTCTCTCTCTTCGATAGTTCTCTCTGCCATTAAAGAGCAATCCGAGCTTTTGCACCGTGAAATAGAAGGTGATACTCGATCCTCGTAGTATCACTTTATCGCAGGAATTTGTAGCTGATTTGGTACGTAATCGAGAGTTCGTAATCCATCCACACTAAAGTTCGATTCGGTTAAAGTTCACAAGGTAACCCGAATCACCTGCTTCCGCACTATGGTTATTTTTTTCTAACAGCATTTATAGCCAATTCTTTGTCTAGCAGAACACAAATTGGGTTTCATATCTCTGGCGATACTCTGAGAACCATTCCAAAGCCACTGCACGGAGCATCAAGTAAAGAATTCTTTCAGGAGAAAAAACTTATTTACGGAGAAGCCGTGAATAAGTTTTACGGCGCTCAATCTCGGCCGTTTAAAAGTGTTTTAGACGATAATAGATTGTTTTCAATCCGAATCGTCTAAAACATTTTTGAATGGCTGAGATTGTCCAGAGCCTAGTGAATTCTCTTCTTTTAGACCCATTGTTAGTATATAGTTATATTTTGTGATGCTGGTTATACCTACGAAAATGAGGTCATTGAGGTCATCAATATGAGGCCCACAATGATGTCACCTTCCATGCATGTATGATTAGCTAAAGAGTACTACTCCAACAAAATAAAGACCAAGGTCAAGGCCGGAGTCGGTCCTTATATTCCTAAGCTTTGTAAAAGAATGATTTCCTTTTTCTTTTTGAATTATTGCATGTGTTCTCTTAATTTCATTTCTCACATATTTTGGGTTTTAGTCAGGATAATGTTTCATACAGGTTTTTTTTTTTTTTTTTTTTGCTATCAGTGCTGTCCCAAGTTATTTATCGTTTTACCTGCGTCCAAATAACCTTCGTTCAGAGGAAGAAACAATCAATCTCTACTTTTGAAAGAGATATATTGACCCCATGACCTCTCTCATACGAAAGTGAACAAGGGCAATCAGCTGATCTAATTCTAGTAGGTTAATAATAACTAGAGGTCCGGGGCACAAGTGATGCGTGTGCAAGTTCAATTTTGCATGCAGACTAGCTTTCCGCTTATTGTTTGTTTAATTTTCGATGAAATATGCACACAATAGCTTTCCGCCTAATGTTAGTTTGAGTTTTGACAAAATATGCAAAATTGAACTTGCGCACACATCCCGTGTGCCCCTAGTTCTAGTGAGGGAATAAATGACAAGTGAGGAATCTAAGATGCCGTAAGAAATGAAACATCAGTTCCCAAAATTGTGCTCGAAACTGTACTCAGAAGGTTTGCTGCAATTTTGAAGTCCTTAATGCTATGATCAGAATATATCCACTTTCTATAGTAGTACAACTCAAGTACTAATAAAGACGGGCTATACAAAATTGTGCTCAATTACATACTCCTATCAGTTTTTGATTAATACCCTACATCTCATTGCTGATAAATTTGAATTAATGGGGAAAAAACACGCCTAAGAAAAGAAGCCACATTTGCAACCAATAACAATGCAGATATGTATACAGAGAACAAGGAAATGAGATATGCTACAACCGCACCCAAAATTACACACTCAAAACACAGTATGTGAGAGATTCTGGTGTTTTGTGAGATGGTGTATTTGGGCCACACCCAAAACACAGTGTGTGTGGGACTCTTGTGTTTTGTGAGATTGTGTATTTGGATGTGGTTGTAAAATTTTTGCAAGGAAAAGAGACATGCTATAATCACTCCTAAATACACAGTATGCACCTTCTTATAAAACACAAGGCCCCCCACACACCGCACACAGTGCGTGTGGGAAACGCTGTACCAGTGCAATGAGGAATAATCTTTCTTTGGCATACCTGTTTGTGGAACAGAATAGAGGATGATGGCAAGCTTGATGGCGACAGTTCTTGAGAATTGTTGCAGTCTTCTGTCAGATTTTGAGGGGTATGCACGGCGGTCGGTGCAAAATCGGGCTCCTCTCGTTCGGTTTCCATAGGATTTCTATAATGTGGGAGAGGCAGGTATGGCAGTTGCGGCGGAGGTCATTTTACAGTCTAGCTCCAGCAAATAATTTCCCACATATTTTCTTCACCGAGAAAAATTAGAACGGCAAACATTCACACCCTAGCTACTATATCGATCAAGAGTCCTCTATGATCCTGTATGACAACACACAAGGCATGTTTTTGTTAGATTAAAACTGCATTTAGTAGTTGGTGTGATTCGTCCACTAAGATTAACTGTGGTGTGCGTAAATTGACCCGGGCACAGGAGTTATCAAAAACAAGAGTAAACTATAAAAACATTATCTTTGAAAATTATGGAGTAGAAAAGGAATGAAAATGTAGCGCTCCTCACATTCCTCTGTTATAATTTATTATAAGCTCCTTAAACTATATTTTTTTCGTCCCAATTTATTTGTCCCCTTTTGACTTATACATGTTCCAAATCGACTATTCAATTTCAAAATTAATGGATGAGATTATGTAAATTTTCAGATCAATGGATTAGATTTAGTTTCCTTAATACTCCCTCCGTCCTGAGTTATATATATATTTAAATTGGTAATGAATTTTATATCTAATATGGATTTTGTTTGATAGATCTCAATTAGTTCTATAAGATAATGTTTTCTAAATTATATAAAATATTATAAATTACTACAAGATATAATCGATTGAAAAATGACACGAACTCCAAAAAATGACTATTAAAGCCGGATGGAGGAAGTAAGTTAGAAATCCGAGATTGAACAAATAAATCGGGACGGAGGAAGTAATTTCGAATAAAAACACGTGAAATAATTATAAAGCTTCTTTTCAATATTGCCGGAATTGAAGTGATATATTTTTTCTAAATTGTATTTACCACGATAATATCACATTCCACTCTTCAAAATATGTTATTCCCAAGTGTTAGTAACGGATGCATGATGGATTTATAAGCACACTTTTGGTCTTGGGCTTTTTCTTTATTCAGTAGATAGAAAAGTGTCTGGTCAAAAGTCTTCCTATGCCTTATTGGATAATGAAAGATGCTCAATCTTTTTAAATCATCCACTCAATACTTAATCTGCGAAGTTCCCTCCAAAAAGAAGATCACGAAAAAGAAAACAGTGATTTTTGCAATTGGAGCGAAGAATTGATTTTTGCACTTCACCTTTGAAGCGCTAATAGTAATTTGTGGTGTTTAGTTAATATTTTATGAAATGTAACCAATTAAGTAGTCGAATCATAGTGCTCAAACCCAACTCCGAATCCATGAATTTGAAAAAATAAAACAAGTCTTATGTGTTTCATGTGTCATCAAGTTAATTTTGGGAATTGGTCATTGGCCAAGTTTTTTTTCTTTCTTGTATACACCCGTTTTTTACATCAAATCTTGAGATGGAGAACCATTTAATTAGATGATTAATTAATTAAATTGGGCCGCTATTTATGAGTTTTCGGGCTAAAAATTAATGGGTCACATTAATTTTATAATTTAGACCAAGAACTGATTAATCAAAATCGAAATGGAGCGAGACACACCAAGTAATTTTCCTTTGAGGTTGATTTATTCGGAGATGTGCACACATGGAAATTATAGAGATTGGCTTGGGCATGTTTTTTTTTTTTCAAAAATTGAGACGATTATATTAGCTCAACGACACTTATAGAACGGAGTTTATTACAAAAATTTTGAACAAAACCAAATTAATCATCTAACTATTGTAAATGAGAAAACATAAGACAATCAATGGCTTGGACATGTTTAGTGGCCCAATAGTATACAACAGTCGATGACTTGGACATGTTTGGTGGCCCAAAATAAAAATCGTGAGCGCATTTTTATAGTAATTCTTAGATCACGTCCGATTGGTTTTCCAACAACTGCTACCCATGATCTCGATTAACCGACACAAACTGCATCTTTCAATTTACTTTCTAAGCAAAGTACTTGTCTTTCCAATCCATTTACCTTTTATCCATCCCAATTTTATTATTTCGATATAATAAAGTTTATTTCTTTTTTATCTTTAATTCTCTTCTTTCTCACACGGTTAAGAAATATTAAAGTCCATTTCATTGTGGCAAATTAAATCAGGAACCACTTTGTGATCTCGCCCTTTGGATCACAGACGGCCGCTCTCGTTAGAAGTCATATTACATCACTCAATCCTATAATCGTTGGACACGATAAGTCTTGGCACACCCGCGCTTATACCGCACACGTCATTGATTGTTCACTCACATCTACTAGGCGAAAAAGAGGGAAACGATATTCCACATAAATCGTAAAGTCACTGAATCATATTAAATGCATTTTTAGTAAATTTCTCCATGATTTATAGAAACGTCTTTTCTTTTTTAGGAATTTTGCAAAAACATTTGTCTTCTACGACTGGTTTCTTTTTTTCCCTTCTCAAAAACCATGGGATCCTCCCGTATTCTCTCCTCGGACTTATAGATCAACTTTGCGAAGCGGCCATGGGGAGACATTAAGTTGTGCACATAATGCACGGGGTGTTATGGGTGTGCAAACGTGAAAGTGTCCTTCAAAAACTTGCCAAACAACTAAAATCTGTGAGTACGAGAATTGAGAGCTCGAGCGCAGAGTGAGGAATGAGGATCAAGAGCGAGCAAAAAGTCATTTTTAAGGATTATGTGACAGACATTATCTTTTTGGGCCGACCTGTGAGCCCGCATTGTATTTTTGGGCCCGAACCAAACCTAAAAAAAATTGTCAACAGACATGCTCTGGTTGGGCCGATCTGTGAGCCCGTTTTCCATTTTTGGGCCAAACAAACCTAAAAGAACTTTTCAAAGCCCATCTTCAAAAATCATTAGAACCCCCCTCTTTTCTTCTCTCTCTCTCTCTCTCTCTCTCTGCTCAGCCGTTGGCAACCGCCATAACGTTTGCACCCACCGGTGCTCAACGACTGGGGAACCGCATAAGGTTAGGGTTTCGGACTCTTGTTTTGAGTTATCTTTTCTAATTTTCCAATGATTCGTATCTCTCTGATTTTATACGATTCATCAAATTTGTAAGAGTGATGCTATCTAGGTTAACAAACAGGAAATACTTAAAAATTAGATTTTGTTGATATTGTAACTAGCTCATGTTGAAATGAACTCCTTATCCCTCTTGTATTTGCTTTAGATGAGGTATATTTACTTGGATTGTCAACAGACTATTTAGGATGCAAAAGCTCCGCCTTTAAGTAGATAAGAAATGGAAAACATACTTCTGTGACAGGCCTGGAATTTCGTCTCCAATATTTTCTACGGTAATGTTTTAACCACGCATTCAAACATTAATAGGAGAATGGAGGTTAGGAGTTCAACTCCTCTTCCAAGGTGTTAATCTAACTATTCTAAAATATTGAGTTTGTCGATTGTAAAAAAGTCACCGAATCCAGATAAAATTTGTTTAAGTGGATTATTTACATAATTTTTGTGGGTAAAAAAATCTTTGTGGTGGAAGAGAGAGAAAGAGAGAGGTAAACAAAAATAGGGTAGAACACTTGCTTTTTCCTTAGGAGTGTCTTTTGTGCCATGGATCCTCAAATATAGTGTAGTTATGATTTTCCTACCTCCATCAAAGACGCTCTAAGGAACTATTTTTTTCTGAAAAATCGCAAGGCTCATTTGATTGGTGGACTAGGAAGGTGGTATTGGGATCAAGAAGGGCGCTTTTTGTTTCCATTAGTCGCAAGTCCCGTGTTTGTGTGCATCTGTGATTAAGGTGAGACTATTTCTCCATTTACATCCCATATGGGGAATTAAATAATACCTGGGAGAGGGGTGGCATTAGTAGTACCCTTCCGGCGGATTATCTCCTTCTTCATCCAATGGAAAAATAATCGTCATCATCTTTGTCCCACTCTAACCAAGCGCAGCACAACTAATCCCAATATTCATAGTTTCACCTATTACTTCATCAACACCACTTGTTCCATCAATCCTCACCCTTAAACCCATCTCTTCCAATCCTTATCTCATGCCCATAGACTCCTCACTATTTTCTCTCGTTGGACTCATGGATCAACTTTGTGGATAGATGAGTTATTGGATAAAAAAAGGATTGGCCTAGAAATTAGAATAGAGAACCTCTAGGTGTAACCTTTCGCTTTTTCATAAGATTGAGTGCAGTCGAAAGAGTAGTTTTTGAAATGTGTGCTCCATTGCCAGTTCAAATTGAGCTCTGTGGAGGAGTGTGTTTATTAGTTGATACTTATCACTGAAAAGAAAAATTATTGCCTAGCTTATGGGTGAAGTTTCCTTCAGATTGAATAGTGAAGGAAAACTCGCTGAATATATGGGTCATTGTTCTTTCCCAGCCAAGGTTTCTTTATCAACTGGGTTTCTTTCTTTTTTTTTATGATTCACTTCCCAATATTTAGAACTGCTGAGGTTGGCTTTGTCAGAGTATTGGATATTTGTAATTAGTAGCATAATGGACTTATGGATATGTATCTGGTTTGCATTCTGGAAGCAAATTTCATTACCTCTGGTGGAAGAATATGCGCTTAGGATAACTAAGAAGCAAAAAAGATATTAATAGAAACCACTAATGAAGAGGGGCCTCTGGCTGATGACTGCTGCCTTGGCTGCTATAATGTTTTGGGTAGTTGTACCAGAGACCTAGGTCTAAATATTTGCCTTCAACAGAAAAACCAATAGAAAAAAAGATAATTTGAAAAGGGTGAGGGAAAAGCCCAAACGTCCTTGTTTCTAACTTCTTATGTGGGCCCAACTGAATTTATAAATTTTATATTGCTATATAACTTATATTGCTTTGCCAGTTCTGTTTTGGGCTACCGAGTCATATTTTTTTGGTGTTTGGCATTGAAGGGCAAGAATACTGCTTCTAAAAGCCTAACTAGTTAGGTCCTCAGGCTTCCTATATAAGACCTGGCCTTTGGTCGAGTGGGTTTTATGTCTTATTTTCCCCATTTTCGTCTCCTAGGCTTGGAGCCAAAGTATGTTGTCTTACAATTAGCTGGGAACTTGAACAATGTTTGTTGATTGACTAATTAAATTGGGCCATAAGTTGCCGAATGAAGTCAGTGATGAGTAAATTGCCTTCAGTTTTCCTCCTCCAACTATGATCTTATGGCAATGGGATTTGATGGTTCTTGGAGGGATTTGTTTGTAATATGAAATTCTTTTTGAGAATTGAAAATGCTATGTTGGCATAAAATGAAGTCCTAAAGTGCATAAATTTCCTTCTGACTCAGCACCAAAATGGCAAAAGGTTTGATATGGGCAACAGCAGAGGATTTGGCAAGGAATAGAGGGCAGGTTCTTTCTCTTTATCGCCAACTATTGCGGAGTCTTAACTCCCCTGATTTGCCGCTAAACTTGGCAGCACGCCTGGCGAAAAAAGCAGAGGTTCGTGCCATCTTCATGGTGGCTTCTGAGGAGCGATCCCTTCATAACATCCAAGATCTCTTTGATGCTGCTGATTACTCCCTCTCTCTATTAAGAAAAGGCGAAATCCCCAAATACATCCAATGAGTTAAGTTCCTCATCATCTCGTAGTCTCTCTTTGTGCAACTGTGTGCATGGAGGGATGATCATGGTGATGCTTTGTAAATTAGTTTGTGGTTCACAAGTGCAGGGAGGGATGAATAATGTTGACTTAACTTTGACAAAATTCTGATCAGTTAATGTATCTGGATCATTGTGTAAAATGAGCTGAGGCTACTCTTTCTGTAGAGCTATGTAAAACAATGAATCTAAAAAATTTAGGATACCTTTATTGATAATCTATGTTGTCAAGTTTCGACAACCTTTCAATGCTAGCATAATATGTTTGTTATGCTACTTCAGAATGCATCATCTCTATAAGGTTGTCTTTCGGTATTTGAAACTTTTCGTTCCATGTACATCATGTTTTACCCATTTCCTCACCTTCATATTTATGAGAAACTTTAATTCTCTGTTTGTCACAGATTGACACATATTTATGTTTGCCTGATACTCAAGTAAATAAGATGTTTTGAAAACCTCAATCATCAATGGCCTATTTTAGCAAGTTATTCTTGTTGATTCATGATTAGCAAGAATTTGGGAATCATGGCCAAAAGTCGAATTTTACCCAACTTAAGTGGAAAAGCCTTCTGTTATTCAAGTTGTTTTATTCTTTTGGTCATGCGTAAAGATATCTACAGTTATTGATGTGTCCCTGCCATGCCGGTGGTTGTCCATGTCCAGTGTCTATTCTTACTTCTTAGTTGAATGGAGGGGTATCCATGCTTCTTAGTAGAACATATGTGCGCCTGATTCCTCTCCAAAACAAAAGCATTGGGAATGATATCACACTACCATGTCAGTGGTAGAGTTCTTATCTTTCAGGTGGTGAGAATCCTGCATTCTAGAAATGGGAGTCTAGAAGAATTTTGTTTGAATTGGAGAAATGTTGGCTGAATGATATGTTTAGGATGTTGGAGAATGTCAGACCGGTGCATAATACGGATGTGACTTCCTGATTTGAAGATTGGAGAATATGGTCAATTTTCAGCCACTTATGTTGAAAAATGATAGAATCTGGGCTTGCACACATGGTTTTTTTCAGGGCAGTCTGTTAGGGGTATAGAACTGATAAAACTGAGAAAGGCTTTCTCTGGGTATAAGCAAGACATATTGGCATGTCAGCTGGTTTCATTGATTTCTTGTTGAACATTGAAGGGATAAGCAATTAGCATGTATAGGAATGTCTGAAAAAGAAGATGATGGTTGTGATTGTTTTGAAGGTTGAATATGAAGATGAAAGACATATTGGCATGTCAGCTGGTTTGTCTGGTTTGAAAAGCTTATATATATATGGGCAGTTATAGCATCTAGTAGTTGGTATCTTCATATCTTGTGAAGTGTTAGGGGTCCTCCGTTTTATCTGCATTTCAATCCTTCTGAAAATTATCTGGGAAAGCAAACATGCCCTAAGCGTACAGAAGACAGTGGAGAACTACTCCCGGATGTTAATAAACCGTGTTGTAGAGTGTACCAATTTCTTCACCCATCCAAGTAAATGTTTGCAATAGGTTTTCATTTTGGGTTTATAAACACTAAAGTTGCCATTTCTCTAGCAGCTTAGGTTATTAAATTAGTTGTTGTCAACAATTTGACATGGAATCAGTGTTCTAAAACTCGCTACTCGGTTGTCACTCGGCCAGGCACCTTGGAGCTAGTACTCGGCGTTAGTCGGCGAGTAATGCCCACCGAGTAGGGATTAGTCTCCTTGGCCAGACACCTTGGAGTGAGTACTCGGCGAGGATAGTCTCCTTGGTCAGACACCTTGGAGTGAGTACTCGGCGAGGAATACCTTGTTTTAGAACACTGCATGGTATTAGAGTAGATTATAGATTCTAATGTTCAAACTTCACTGCCTACCTCGACTATTTAACTCAGATTCCGATGTTCCCAACCTTTGAGAAGTAGTTCTTCTGTCTTTCTGTACAAGCATATTAACCGTAGGTTTTAATTGTAAAAGTCTAATAATTCGCAGTAGACGCTTCCCCACAGATGTTAAGGACAGTATGCTCTACGTAAGCGTTTTCCATTCAATCCATATAGATAACTGCCTCTTTTCCTGTCCCGTCCAGCATTTTCTTCTTAAACAAAGACAAGAGAAGAAGAAGAAAGAAGCACACAACTACCTTGCCTCCTATAAGCTGTCGAGTTTTATGCCTACAAGACTGATTTTAGGGCATTACCAACTACTTTTTCCTAAAATTCACAATACCTATCCAAACAGAAAAACGTACTAGCATGTAACTCCTATGCCTCCGGATATTTAGTTATTCCTATAATTCTGGGGAACTTCATCAAGAGAAACATCAACAAGATCTAAGAGATAAGAGGGTGATCGAACGGATACCAAATAGATTAGGAAGAGATTAGTTTGATCTACAAGCATCTGTGAGGTTGATTAGCACGTCAAGGTATTAGCTCCACGGTCAGTTTCAAACAAACTGCATCACTAATAGAGGGTATAGGAGAGAGATTGTTCCATAAAATATGGATTTCTTGCCTTGTTATCCAAGCCTACTCTGAAATATTGTTGGCTAAACTAATCAACAGGAGTGTCCTTTTGTTCAACCTAACCGTAAAACATGGAAGTCAGGTGCTCCTCGATCACCAGAATCTCAACTCAACTGATGGGAATGCCGTTTAGCGCATTGCATTGATACTGTTGCAAATTGGAAATTCAATGATACTTATTCGGAAGATTGGCACTAGAATATTCGCTATCTTTTGGATTAGTATTATTTGACTGACAGAACTGAAGACTATTTTGGAGAAAGTGGTTCAGATGATCCAGAGTGACAACCATGTGCTCAAGCCTGTGTGGTGTATGTGTGGTGTAATATAAACTTTAAAGTGAAATAAAGTAAAAGTAATGCTAGTCATGTCATTCCTTTCCGGGAGGGGTGAATTATGAGAGTCATGAATTGTAAAGGCCAATAATGTATGCATGAATAGTAAAGGCCAATAATGTATGTGTAGAATAGTAAAGGCCAATAATGTGTGGAGTAATTGTGGTGATAAGTGATGTAGTAGGCAGACGTATGATGTAAAGACTAAGAACAGTAACGTGTCAGTATGTGTCTGCATTTTCCTCCTTATGCCTATAAAAGGAGGGCATCTCCTCCTGTAGTAACCATTTTAATGGTCCTTCAATTCCATTTTCTTCACCGAGTTCCTATTTTTCCTCAGCATTTTGAAATAGCTAGCTTTTCTTTTACTTTTCATTAATTCCGTGACCTGTGATGAAAGTGTACCTGATTCATGGGAAACTCCGGTTCTTGTTAATAGAAGTTAGACAAGATTTTGAGTCTTGCAAACAATTGAGATAAAGAAAACAGGTTGTCTTAGCAGGAATCACTGATCTAGTCGTCTATATAAATACCCATGTTGCTCTGTGTCTGTGTATCTGTACATTTTCAATGGTAAAATCTTGGATTTTTCACGTATCGTCACTTCATTCCTCCTGTTAAAGCGACTTTTATTTGATGTTGCGGTGATTTGCAATCAGATTTTTGTTTCCTTGCTCGCAATATCGTATTAAATCTACTCATAATTTTTCATTTATCTTTTTCACTTACCATTAGTATAACTTCTTATTAGCATATATGATGGTTGGTTTTCGGTACCGGACTTTTTTCCTACTTTAATTGGGCCCGGCCCCTCCAAGTAGAATGGACGGAAAGATTGGTCCCTTGGATTAATCGTCCTATCTGGACTAAAATACCCAGTTATTGAAAACAATGAAGAACATGTACATGTTTTGTCTTAATTAAAGTAGCTAATCAATCAGTCTTGTGTATATATATATATCAAGAAATGAAATGATGTTAGGTGGTGAGCCAACATGCTTCCCAGCAGTAATTGAATTGCAGATCTCATCTCAAGCAAGGGCACCTAATGATTGTTGAGAAACATGTCTTGCATTTCCCAACCTCCACAAAAGGAGTTACTCATGAATAGATTAACAGTAAAAAGAGCATGAGCCAGAGAGAGATTTATGGTCTGTTTGGCTATCCTTCTACAAAATAAGCAAATAAAAGTAACCATAACCAACCACGTCCTTATTTTAAAAAAAACGTGCCAACGCCTAGTCCAAGACTTCTTTTGGATATCCTTATGAAAGAGTTTTTTACTAATATGTTTTTATTATTCCTAAATTATGCTCTATTTGTCTATTTTATTTTTAAACTACAAAAATCACGTATTTCATCCCTCAACTTTATGATCGGAAGCAATTTGGTCTAGCGTTAACGGATTTCTTTTTTTTTATTGGACGGAAAAGTTAACCGATTTCCCAATTTGGTCTAATATTTCATCCTTAAACTATGTTTTATTTGTCTACTTTGTCCTTAAACTAAGCTCTGTATGTCTACTTCGTCCTTAAACTATGCTCTGTTTGTCTATTCCGTTAACAATTAGACCGAATTGGTTCCAATTAGGAAGTTGAGGGACGAAATAGGTAATTTTTGTAATTCAAGGACAAAGTAAACAAGCGGAGCATAGTTTGTGAGAGCGGAAAAAAAAAAAAAGAAAGAAAAAAGAAGCCCTATTCAGAAAAATCAATACTATTTTTATTCTAAAAATAAACCAGTACTCCACCTAATTACATGAGATCGTTAGCATATATTCCTTTTACCGGAAGCTAGCCCTCGAAAATTCCGAACATCAACTTTGCATGATCGCATTTTCTATCTGAATCCCACCCGCTTCTTTTTCTCATATTTTTTAGCCTATAAAGATGGAATCATTAATAATATTAAAAAACAAGATATGCAGTTTCATTTTTGCAATTTCATTTTTTATTCCCATCTGCTAATTGAAGGCTGAACAGCTTAGTTTTGGGAGGCCGGTTTGCATGGGAATAGGCTGCAATGCCTAGAATCGGCTTTGAGCTAAAACTTGTGTTGTCGCCGTTTTAGACCTTAAATTTTTTTTGAATTTTAGCTAGGAGCTTTTTCTATGTTTTACCCCTTATAATAGTCCAACAAAAGGGCTTCATTTTTAATTTTTGCTTTAAGCTTCTGAAAAATCAGGACCGGCTCTGGCAGTACCTGAAAACGAGTCAAGCTGCTCGCGAGCAATTCGAGACTTAGCTCGGCTTGACTTGTTCAGTAAATGAGCCGAGCCCAACACTCGGCTCGTTTATATAGACTTGTTAAGTGAATGAATTAAGTTCGGCTCATTTAAACAAGCAGAGCTCAAGCTTGAATTTTTTGTTCGTTTGGCAAATGAGCCGAGCTCGAACAATCCAAAACTCGGTTCATTTTCTCTCTTCCTTTTTTTTTTTTTTTTGAATTTTAGATAGGGGCTCTTCCTACGTTTTCACTTCTTATAATAGTCCAACAATATTACGACTTCATTTTTAATTTTCGCTTTAAACTTCTGAAAAATCAGGACCGACTCTGGCAATACCTGGAAACGAGCTAAGCTGCTCGCGAGCTATTCGAGACTTGGCTCAGTTTGACTTGTTTAGTAAATGAGCTAAGCCTAACACTCGGCTTATTTATATAGGCTTGTTAAGTGAATGAATTTCGGCTCATTTACGTACAACGAGTAGAGCTCAAACTCAAGTTTTTAGCTCATTCGGCTCGTCTCGTTTGCAGTGGACCCCACAACACTCTGTATGCTGTAATTTTGTGGGTTGCAAGGGTTAAACAACACAACGAAGCATTCAACAAACAAACTTTTTTGCGATCGCAGCTGGCCAACAAGTTTGTGTGAAAAGTTCCAATGAATTCTGGCCGTGCCACTCGATGGCGTGGGCCCTACAATAGACTCGTAAAAGTTTTCCAGAGTTCTCTTTTTCTTTTCTTTTTTTATCATCGTGAGAGTTCGAAAGTTCTATTAACCTTTTATACTAATTACTGGACTTTTTCTTTAATTTCTTTCGTACTACATTTTTATTAAGGAAATGATTTTTATGCTCTCTCCTTTTAAGAAATGGAACGATAGGGCCCATGGTAAGGTCTAGGTTCAGTGTACGTAGATACAAGCTTCCAACTACGCTGTTTAGTTACCAGGACATTATAGTCACATAATTCTTCTGAAAGACCCTTCACTTTCGCTCTTAGTTTTCGTTAAGTGTTTGTGCTCTCAATCTTTGTTCTCACAAATCTAATAGTTCGGAATGTCTTTGAAAGATATTTTTCTGTCCGCTCTGATGCTTTCGCTAGTGCCCACTCACATGCATTGTGTGAGTTAGACCAGGACACTAAATTTCAGCATTAAAAAAATGCTCTACTTCAATTTCTTAATTTTGGAAGAGATTAACCTGTGGACCAATGTTTTTCTTTTTATGGCTGTGAAAGATTCAAGAGTTCATTTAAAGGAAAGCAAGCAAGGAGTAGTAAGGCTCCAGGGCTTGAATTGATCCAATCTTTTTCAACAATTATTATTATTATTATTATTATTTTTATTTTTATTTTTTATTTTTGCAACATCCACAAATGTAAATATTTGTGGATGGGTATATTGATGGTACTTTAAATTTATGGAGTGATAGGTTTATGAATTCTTTTGTCCATTCCAATGAAGTTGGTTTTTTATTTACATACACTTGCTGAAATTTTAATCACTCGTATCAATGAGTGCCTTAAAGCGTCCATTGGAGATGCTTTTAGGCACTAGTTTACCCAAACACATAATTTGACTTGAGTTCTGAGTTTAACTTTGACATTTGTTCCGCGATAAATTCAATTCAATTACTGGTTACTAACTATTTCAAGCACAATTGCTCATGCGACTAGCATTTCATCAATATATTTCTAATAGATCAGTAATGCTACCCGACCACTCCTCTCTCAAATAAGCGTCAGCTCATACATTTAATTGTGGAACCGGCCACACACATATGTGAGAGAGGAGGGTCAAGTAATGGTATTGATCGGTAAATGTGTACGTAAACTTATTGTTGTTTCTGATACTCGCAGTGTTGTATAATATCACCATAAATGCATCAATTCAAAGTTATTTCCAATCCTCGGCAGTAAAGTAAAATGCATCCTTATATGTGAATCTCCATTTCACATTTCCAGTTAATTTGCATGAAGTTGGCAAAACCAAGTGAAAAAAGTAAGAGCAAAAGGTGACACAACACGAACAGACAATTCCTGTTAGTACTGTAGTATTCAAATGACACGTGTTTTAAAACAACTGGATGTCCAACCATATCTCACAGTGCTGAAAAGTGCTCGGATGTCTATACAACCTTTATGGCAGCTGTAGTCCAATTTTGCGTCAAAATTGCGAACCTACCAAATTAAACTCATAACTTTATGGGAGTATTTGTGTGTTTGCGTCGTCCTAAGATTTTAGACTCGAACTTTTTTGCCAATGACTTTCGAGGCCATCTCACCTTTAAATGTAAGCGTTTGAAACGGTTGTGGGAGGAGCTTTATGAATTAGTTCTAGGTGCGCAAACTGGTCCGGAACACCCTATGTTGCCAAAAAAAAATGCATATTTACTTGAGGTGATTAAATCTTTCACTACATGCATTGTTTTAGAACCAAAAGTTGTCTAATCTACACGGACATGAGGTCTAGCTCAAAAGGTACAACGCGTGTTACAAATAACTTGATTTATGTCGAGAGTTCCAACTTCTCCTAATTTTGGCTAACTGCATTAGATAATATTCTTGCCTTCCTATCTGTCTAATACCATGGCTAGGGCATTATTTTTACACTTACTGAGCTAATTTTTGTTAAGGTTGCCAGAATAAATAGTTTAGAACTAAGAAACGGATCAGACCAAGATCGATCATTTGTTTGGAATCTTGAAATAAGGCTCGGCTCACAGAGCCTTATGTCAATCATTTGTGCACAAGGTTAAGCCATACGCTAATTAGTTACATAATCTTTTAAAATGCTCTACATTCTCGTTTCTAATTTTTGCATTGCATTCACGCTCTTAATCCTCTCTCTTATGAATTTTAGTAGGTTGAGATGTATATCAAAAACAGTTTTACGTCCGTGCTCCTGCACCCACTTACGCTAGTGAATTACAGTATGTGATTTAGATTATATGTGCAGATGTTATTTTTGTTCTACAAGCATAACTTTATTTCTTCAAAATAGAGAATGAATGAGACATATTAAGAAGAGATTTTTATAATTTATCCTCTTTTTTATTTAGTATGGAGACAACATCTTTCTTTTTGAGACTAAATCTCTAAAAAATAATAATAAATTCCTCCACGGTTTTCTCAAAAAATACGAAAGATAAACAAAATATGAAATAAATTACAATTTTTTTTCTTAATATATATATCACATTTATTCACTTTGAAGAAATAGAGATGGGTCCCGATGCTGTAACATGGTATAGGCTGTTCGGGCTGAAGGCATTGTTTGGGTAGAAACAAAAAATGATGGGGAGGAGAATGATTGGGATCCGTTCAAACAAAGCTGCAACATGTATCAGTATACGGAGATCATGATTGGGGCCCACTTATGGGAATCTCAGTAACAGACATCCCTACCCTGGCAAAACAAAAAAAAAAATCAGATAATACAGTAGCAGTACCCTTCACTTTCAGGCACCCCCCTCAACATATATACCCTTTTATATATGCACATCCCTTTGCCCATTCACACCTCTCTCTCTCTCTCATCTTGGAATTCTTGATTTTTTACAAGGCCTTGCAGCTGCATCTTCTCTGATAATTTCTTCTGGGATTTTCTTTACATAAAGCAAGAACTTCTGGGCTTGAACAGGTTTCATCTTTTTGACACAAAGTCCAGGCATAATTTTCATTCACAGGTTAGGGTTTGTAACTTTTTTTCAAAACCCATCTTTTTTGTCTGGGTCTGAATTCTGCTTTGGCATATTTTGTCCCTATTTGGTCCATGTAACTAGTACTGAAATTGTCTTTCTTGTCATTTCTGTTGTCTCTTTAATGCATGTTGCAGACAGAAGACCCTGAAATATAGGAGACAAACAAACATCAAAAGGCCTGCCGATTTGGATCCCTAAAAATGTATCAAGACAGTGTTTGTTTTGATCCCAACACTATGCAGAAAGGACTGCCAGAAAATGGGTTTTCCCAAACTCTCCCCAATATCACCACCACCACCACTAGTTTCTCCATGGAAGAACTCTCTTACCAAGAAGGATCCGCCGCGGCCGCAGCCATGGAAATGGAGCTTCAACAGCAACTGGGTCTGGATACGGAAAACTGTTACGCCAACAATCATCACAGTAATCTGATGGATACTTCCCATTTGATGCAAGAAGTGGTGGGTCATGACTCAAACCAGGTTTTAATCCCTAATTATGATCATAACTCCAGTTGGGATATCAATAATACTAACATGAATACCCATGATTTCCAAGAGGAGCATCTGATGAATCATGTCAATGAAATGCAAAATTCCCATCACCTTCTCAATCTCCTTCGCTTACCAAAGGTCTCACCTTCCTCTGTCCTACCCAACTCCTCATTTTCTCTAGGGTTTCTTGGAGACCATTTTCCGTCGACCGACGGCGGCAGCGGATCGGCGTCGAATGTCGCTTATGACCCTCTATTTCACTTGAATCTTCCACCGCAGCCGCCCTATTTTAGGGACTTGTTTCAGTCCCTACCTCATGGGTATAACTTGCCAGGATCAAGGAGTGGTTCTTTGTTTGGTGGGGTGGAGGAGAGAGAGGGGAGTGGAGGAGGAGAGGTGGGGAGGAATTTTGATAATGGGGTCTTGGAGTTCCAAACGGATTGGGATATGAATGGTATGGCTAAAGTGGGGAATGGAAAGAAAAATACCAAACACTTTGCTACGGAGAGGGATAGGAGAGAGCACTTGAATGGTAAGTTCACGGCTTTGAAGAGTTTGATTCCTAACCCAACCAAGGTACTCTCTCTCTCTCTCTCTCTCTCTCTCTCTCTCTCATTCTCTCATTTTACATGCACTTGTTTGTGAGTGTAGCCTGATATAATGTTTACATTTTTTGGGGTGATCTTTTTGGCACAGGTTTACTTGAACAACATCAAGTAGCCTAGTGTGGTCATCTCATTTCAAACCAAAATATCCACTTTTGAGGCTCTCATTTCAAAACACAATTTAATTTTCCATACAAATCACAACCAGCATGATGGAAGTGGAGTTTTTGAAATTCTGAGTAACACAAGTAACT
The DNA here is from genome assembly GCA_019656835.1 of Rhododendron ovatum. Lineage (NCBI taxonomy): Eukaryota > Viridiplantae > Streptophyta > Magnoliopsida > Ericales > Ericaceae > Rhododendron > Rhododendron ovatum. Next base: position 6,887,258 of record CM033794.1, on the reverse strand, counting down.
TTTTCAATATAAATCGAAAAAACTATAGAAAAGGCCATATCATTTTATTTGTTTGCCAACCTCGATTGATTGAGACCATAGTTTTAAATATCGGCCGATACGGTACGTATCAGCCGGTTCGTACCGGAATTTTTGACTCCCGATTCGGATATAGGCCGATATATCGGTGAGATTGAAATTCACAGGTGTATCGGCCGGTTCCCGATACGTATCGGTCTGTAACCGATTTTTGGACCGGTACGGCCGATACGGCCGGTACGGCCGATACGTATTGGTTCTGGAAAAAAAAAAAAAAAACAGAAAAAACCAAAAAACAGAGCTAAAAAAAAAAACAAAAAAAATCAAAAAACAGAGCTCCTTCCACACATATGTATATATTTGCTTCCACGTCATTCATGTACGTATCGGTACCTCCACGTCATTCATTCTGGCATTGAAGTTGTATTAGCAAAATTATGTTTGACTTAAAAGCTATGAGCTTGAAACTAGTTGTGGCTAGCGATTATGTAATGTAAAACCTCTATAGTGTGTTTATTTTAATGTCTTCATCTTATTTTTGCTATTTATGTCAATTATATCGAAACTTATAATGTTACATTTTTCTCATATTTGTAAAATCTTATTGACTTGCGAGTTTTGATAAATTATCGGATATTTCACATGAAGAGAATGGGCTATTACATGTCTTAAATTAATTAAAATGTGATAATTTAAGCCAATGTTTGGGGCAAAAGTATATTTTTCAAGTTTTATACATGTTGCTGATGATTTTTAAAAATTCACGACCGCGACACCCGATTCCCGTGACGTATCACCGATATGTCCCGATACCGCGACGGCGACCGATACCGCGATTTAAAACTATGATTGAGACACAAGTCTCGGTTTGGTTTGATTTGGTTTATACAAGATCTGTATGTGAAGCTGGGGTTTTCATTTCGAAATTATTGTATCTTGTATGTAACTTTGTTAACATGTGTTCAGTTTATTATCCTTGTTTGAAATGTTCACCAATCCTTTTTTCCTGTTTGGGGGGGGGGGGGAAAGCCTGATAGAGCAACAATAGTAGGGGATGCAATTGATTACATCAAAGAGCTACTCAGAACAGTGAATGAGCTGAAAATCCTGGTGGAAAAGAAGCAATGTGGGAGGGAGAGGATCAAAAGGCACAAAACTGATGATGGAACTAGTACTACCACTGCAGGAGAAGTACTAGAAGACAGCTGCAACAAAATCAAGCCTGATCCTGACCATTCCTACAGCAACGGATCATCAACGCTAAGAAGCTCATGGCTCCAGAGGAAATCCCAGGACACCGAGGTTGACGTTCGAATCGTCGACGATGAAGTTACCATTAAACTTGCTCAGAGGAAGAGAATCAACTGCCTCCTGATCGTGTCGAAGGTGCTCGACGAGCTTCAGCTTGATATCCAGCATGTCGCCGGTGGGCTTGCAGGTGACTACTACAGTTTTCTGTTCAACAGCAAGGTGGGTTGTCCTTTTTTTCATTTTTTTATTAGTGCTTATTACAAGATTGTTTATCGATGGGTCAAAATTTAAACTAGAGTCAACATATGATGAACTAGAAGACATATTTTTTGCCGTTCCAAAAAAAAAAAAAAGAGAAGATACATTTTTAGGTAGTAAATATATGAACCAAAATGATGTACTCATGAATTTCATCCACAAAAGGCATCAGACTCATGAATTTTTCACAAACCCAAGCTACTTATCATTCATCCAATGAATCTTCGTTCAACGCGCACGACATCGGTTCTTCAGAGTTTTCGAAGCAAAAAAAAACTCCCCATGTATCATATTGTTGGACAAAAAATAGTGAATTAAATTGTGGTGAATCACGGTAAGCAAAACTATTTTCAACGCAATAGGGTCATTTCATGACTTTGGCGGAAGTTTTAGAAGCAATTTACGTCTTTGATGGGGTGTTTTGTGCAAGAGCTTAATTTTAGTGGGTCGAATTTCTTACACAGATTCCACCTAAAATAACGATTACTCCATATTTAAAAAAGTGAGTGAGGTCAATTGACCCCGCTTGACCTCACCTCCCTCTGCCCATGCTTGCACGAAAATTGCTTCATTATGCATAAGGTTTTAAATATCGGCAGTTACGTATCATATTGGTTGATACATAATAGTTTACAGAACCTTTGGGGGTTAGAGAAACTCTAGTACTGGTTGTGAGTGTAGCCAAGTTTTCATTGTCAAAGCCATTTTTTAGCTAGCTGTCATATAAAAATGCCATTTTGGGCTATGACAATCCAATAGTACTTCACTTGCGAATATGGCTAGTGTTTTTGGAGAGGGATTTCTGAGTGTATATACAAGCCAAAAAATGACTTATATAGCAAGCTTTTTCCAAGCAGATCTGCTGTCTTTCAAATTTTATGCTTCACAAAATAGGGATTTTTTTTTTTTCAGTATCTAAAATGGGGTGGTTTTTGTTGATTGTATTGCAGATAGGTGAAGGGTCTTCTGTGTATGCAAGTGCAATAGCCAACAAGCTCATTGATGTTGTGAACAGACAGTATGCAGCAATTCCACCAACCCATAGCTACTAGCTAGGGCCAAAGAAATTAACCTCTCTCTCTCCCTCTCTCTCTTTTGACTCAAAGTCAGAAATATATTACTAGTAGGTACTTAATGTGGGAAGAAGAAGTAGTAATAAACTTGGTGGAAGGAAAACTATGGATTTGTGTAGCAACTTAATTTCCATATTTTGAAGATTTCAATGTTGTGATGCCAGGGAGCTATATCTTAATAATGCTAATTTCATATGCTGAATTTTATTTTTACAACCAAATGTTCAGGCCAGTTTCTTCGCTCCTCCATTAATTTTAGAGCCCTGAAGTTAATGACAGGACAAACCTTCAGTGGACCCAAAGTTTGGAATGTGTGGCATCCGTCGGATATGTTGGGCCCGGAGTGCCCCCATGGATTTGGTTACACAATGCCACTCCCTGCGACTGTCTAAAAACAGACTAAAGCGGTCCGACAGGATTTAAACTTTCAACCTCTTGAGGGACAACAAGCCTTTTAGTCTTTTTTTCATCCTCGCTTGGCCAAACCCCTTTGAATTAATTGCATAAGCTAATTTGCAATTCGATCGAATGTTTTAAGCGGTATTGTTCTACATTTACATCTTTGAATGGATTTTAGACCATTGATTGAGTCAAATTGGATATTAGCTCTTCATTCTAAATATTCCTCGTTAACTACTCTTAATTGTACAGAAAAATGCATAGGGAAGTGGGTTGATTTACTTCATTCTAAATACTTGGAACAATATTGTTAGTTAAACTAGAATGTACCTGTCCATCTTGAACTGGCCCAATAACTTGTTTAGATAATTAATGACACAGTATAAAATGGTTAAGCCATTAACACCACGCACACACACGAAAAAAAAACAAAAAAAACAAAAACAAAAACAAAAGCAACAAAAAAAAAAAAGGCTTAAGCCACATTTATTTGGTATTAATGGGTGGTTCATTATATTCCATCTAAACTTTTTTTACATCACAAATGTGGGAAAAGCACTGGGTATTACAAGGGAAAAAATGCAACGAAAGGGAAATTGTGGCCTGTGGATAATATTTATCATAGAGAGAGAGAGAGAGAGAGAGAGAGAGAGAGAGAGAAGTGCACGATGTTAAGTTAAATAAATGGGATGAACATGAAAAGTAGTACACATAACTACATAAGTTCCATTAATTTTCAAGAAAAAAAAAAGTTCCATTAATAAGTAGTAGTGTAGTACAAGCCCGAGCCTGTAAGATATGGGTGTTCGCTGAGCAGCTTAACGCGCCAATTCACATCATTCTCCGAGCCTGTAAGATATGGGTGTGCACTGTACAGCTTAATGCGCTAATTCACATCCTTCTCTAACAAAGTTCAAGCTTCTACAATACATCGATGGTGAAACATAAAGGCACGCGACTTGGTGGTGAATTCTCAAGGACATGTCACCGAGCCTTTGGGGTGTGTTTGGCCACCCAAGTTGTGTATTTTGCATCCCGAGGTTTCGCATCTCGAGTGCTTGAAAAAAATGCATTTTGAAAATTGAAACTAAATAATGCAGAATCCAAAAAAATCACATCCTGAACGAGCTTTTGAATTACGACCATACTTGCACTCGTATTTTTTTCCTGGAAATTTTGTTTTGCATAAATCGTCAAAATGATTGTACAGGTTTTCATCATAATCCGAATACCCCCTTTTGGATCAACCATGATTCGAAGCAATCCGTGAATGTGGCATTGTTGGGACAGAATAATAGAATATGAAAATCTACATGTCCAAAAGTATTTTGGACGGTCCGAATTTAAAAAAAAAAAAAAAAACTCTTCACTGAGTTCTTTTAAAATCCAGACCGTTTATTACCGAGACGAACGGTGAAATTTAACCTTCGTAAATACTTATTCACTGCTCCTCCATGGCGCTTGCAATGTTGATCGCGGTAATCGTCCTATCCTCTGTCGTTAGGCTAGGGCTCATGGCCTTAGCGGTGACCTTGCTCTACAGCCGCCGCCACTGGGGTCCGTCCGATGGTGGCGATGACCAGCTTGAATCGGACCAGATTCCGGCACTGACACCGATGAATTATGTGGCGTTCATTGGACCGCCATCGCCTTCCACTACTGCCGATGGTCCGGCATCACAGTCGGTCTTGGTCTACAACGGCATTGGGTTTTTGGCCCAATTCATGTTCGAGCTCATCCTTTTTCTTTCTCTAAGTCCGAACCGTCATCAAAATAATACAGTAAATTGCTTGGACGCGCTGGGCGGGCACCCCGTAGTATCCACCCCAGCGCTGAAAATTTTTCCATACCCCACAAGAGATCACTGCGCCGTCTCCAACTTTGAAAGCCCCGATCCCTCGACCCTATCCCCAAAATCCGGAAACCCTAGAACAATTTCTACTACTCCTCCTCCTGCTATTTCTCGATCTATGTATATGTCTCTACCGGGAAATCTATATCTCTATCGGAAAATCTCTCTGAGATTACGACCTCAAGTGGCAGCAGCAGCAGGACGACACCAGTCACCGTTTCAGGCGATGAAGATGATGATGTATCCATATACTTGCGCGTTTGCAGGAAGGATGGTCATGAAGGCGGTCGTAAGTCCTACTGGTGCGTAATCAAGACCAAGACTGACCGCGTCGATGACGACTTCTCCTCCGGTGCTCACCGGAAGAAAGTTTCCAATCCAGTGTTCAAACAAGAACCCCATCTCCGGAGATATTCTGGCTGCGTCTTCGCAGGCGGCACCCTGTACGTCCTCAGCGGTAGGGATTCCAAACAAACTACGCGTGAATGTGATTCCTCCTTTGGTTATATAAGTGCCACCCTGAGCTCACCTCATTGCGATGTGTTTTATATCGACACCACTACCACCCTCGGAGGAGCAGCTGGATGGAAGAAATTAGACCATTCCATGAATGTACCGAGATGGAAGCCTTGTGCTTTCACCCTTAACGGCAAGATCTACGTCATGGGAGGTGGTCATAAACAATCTCCTCAGCCTGAGGTGCTAGATACCCGCCGCATGGACGAGGGTTGGCTAGAGTTACAGGACTCTGACAGATGTGCCTGGTGAAATAGATGGGCATGCAGTTATCGATGGTGGCAAACGGATTTTTGTGAAATCTTGGGAAGTGCCCCATCTCTATTGTTATGACGTCGAAGCTGGCCCCTGCATTCCGAAACTGGCTACACTGGGAATCTACATTCCTAGATGGGATTCTGTACTATCTAGACCAAGATATGCCAGGGTTCATGTTTTGGGATCAACGTCTCTAGGCCTCATGATCATGACGCTGCCGCCGCAGAGGAGCCAAAGAGGGTGAGCTTATCATGGGGGTCTAGAAGAAAAGATTGGGTTTGGCAATGGATACCCCAACGGCCTCCCCCAGATTCAGACATGTGGCTTCCGACCACGCGTTTAGTCTCACTAGGAAGTGGGAAGTTGGCTGTGCTCTGGTACGGTGACAGCATCAAGGGTAAAGTTGATGTTTATTGCTCCACATTGGAGATGTCCAAGGACAAGAAGAAACAAGAGCGTGGTGGTGGTGGTGGTGGAGGTGGTGGAGGTGGTGGTGGTGGTGATTTTGACTTGGTGGCCCGTCCTCTGTCTTTGTCACATGTGATCGTACGTGGCTCGTACTTGGAGGACTTCCTCGCAGTGTAAGTACTAGCTACAAACTTTACACTACGAGCACACATCATCTCTTCAATTTAATTCTTGATTACAGGTCCCTTTTGCACCAGTTGGATGACCCACCGTTGTGGCAGGTCATAAGGGAAGAAAACAAGTATGTAGATCTTTTAGCGCAAGAGGGGTGTTACATATCCCCAGACCTCGTATTTGCTTTCATAGTTTAATCGATTTCCGTTTAACCAAAAAAAAAAAAAACTTCATACTACTATCTCCTAGTTATGTTCTCCCTGTCAATTATAGGAAGAGCCAAAATCTTGTCTTTTAGTGCAATTACTAGTTACTTTCTTATGTCCCAATAATTATCTTCCCTGCCCTAAGATTTGGGATGAGACTCTGTCCTTGGTCGGGTTGAATATGGCTCATGCATATTTACTATTTTCAACAACCTAGAGGGTGCGCACGCTCAAAGTTACTGCAAATGTTAATTCCCTCATTCTTTGTGTTTCTTTTTTTTATTTTCTTAGTTCCCTTAATTGATCGCATATATGATTTTGCTCGAAATTTTGTTATTGATCTTGAGTGTAATTGTCGTGGCCCTAACACAATTTCGTGGCGCTACATTCTGTATGCTCTAGTAGTGTTATTACGTGGTTCATGCCCATAGCTTAATTATCTGCATTCATTATTTTGATTTTCTCTCGGAACTCATACTTTATCGTTCCCATTTGAAAGTTTTCCATCTCAAACAACGGGGCCACAAGAAGAAGTCAACAAGGAGGATAACACGCCAAAAAATAAATTGGATTTTTAATCTTTCAGTATATAGCATTGTCTAGCACTGTTATCTTTAACTCGAATAATGAAACACAAAATCAAAACATAAATGTTGTTACACAGAGTGCAAGCTTCATCTACACCCTAGAAAATGGGTTTAGGAGGTGTTTCGCTTTTTAAGAAAAGTAACTTTTTGAAAAAGAATGTAATTTGAAACTCAAAAATCATGTGTTTACCTAAATAAGTTTTCTACCAATATGAATCTTGTTTGATAGATCTCACTAAGATCTTTTAAACGGTGCAAAAAAATTAAAAAAATATTTTTTATTTTCATTGTATTTGAGTTTGAAATTACCTTCTTTTTCCATAAAGTTCTTTTTGGAGAAAATGAAACACCACCTTAGCCGGACAATGGAGTTGAACCCATCTGCGTTTGGATGAGAGCCGACATGGAGAACTGCAGCTCTTCTCTAATTTCCAGCTGTCGTTCTCCGGTTGCTGATGGCATCTGTTCCCCTTCTTTTCAGAAGAATTCAAAGCACTTAGGAAAGAGTAGTAAGTAGTTGACCTTGACGCTCAAGTTGTTAATCAAGACCCTGCAATGGCGTGATGTGATACATTGCTTGGTTCTGGAATGGAGAACGCAGAGGATGATGTCCAAACAGCAAAGACAAAAAACAGAAAGGGGTAAAGAGAGGATTCAAAGAGGATCGGTTGAGATTCATTCAAGTTCGTTCAAGTAGTTCATCATCTTGGGTTTCCGAAATCGGAAATGATACACCCACCGAGGGTGTTTCCACCGCACCACCCACCGCACGTCGCCGGGCCCACTCCGGCCACCGGACGGTCAATCCAAACCGTCCAAAAATTCTAAAAAAAAAACCGAGTGGGCTTACGTGAGAATCCACAGCATCCGACGTGTGTAAGTGCTCGATCCAAACTTTCATTTTTAACGGCTCGGATCATCTGATTTTTGAAAGTTCGGATCGAGCACCTACACACATCGGATGCCGTTGATTCTCGCGTTGGCCCACTCGATTTTTTTTTTTTAAATTTTTGAACGATTCGGATTGGCCGTCCGGTGACCGGAGTGGGCCCGGCGACGTGCGGTGGGTGGTGCGGTGGAAACACCCTCGGTGGGTGTATCATTTCCCTTCCGAAATAGCTGAACACAAGGCTTGGTCCAGTATGTATCCTTTTTACTCTCAGTTACGCATCCCAGTGTCTGTAAAATGATTGCAGATTACTCAAATTACTCATTTTTCAGTCGAAATGGAAAGGAGAGTTGCCCGCAGAAAAAGGGTTTGCATAGGGATCAAACATATATAGAAAGATGCAAAAGAAATTCCAAGTTTGAATTGAAAGAACCCATGACTCCGTATTATTCAAACGAATCAAACCGCAAGGAAAACATTACAAATTAACAAGTTTTAACTCGAAGGCCGAAATGCATTACTGTACAATCAATTCAAATTACAGATTCTACAAAATTGGAGAACTATTATATCTAACGGCTAAACTTTTAATGTGATCGATAAAGAATTTTATTGAACTGCTAACCGCTGCAGATGATCCAGAAACGTCTCAAAGCTAACATCATCTGTGAAAAGGATTTCCCTTTCAGGAGCAGGCACATCAGAGTTGTATGTAGCAGAAGGATTCAATTTCGCCAGCAGAAAACGGGCCTGCAAAAATGCATGAAACAAAACATAAATCAAAGTTAGGTGTCCTCACTGTTATTTATAATTAACATCACAGGTAAATCTAGCCATGTCATATTAACCCATGAAAGAACAAAACAAGGACTGATGCTCAATAACGGTGACATGTATTTTTAGGGTTTTTGCTTGGAAGATCATATAGTTAACAGCCTATTTCTATAAACTAATAGTAAAGGGTTGGGGGCTTGGCTTGAGAACCAAAGAAACTAATAGGCCTAAAAATGAGCTTTAGATTTATTTGACAGAAAAAACTTTTTTTCCTTTATTTTCTACAGCAGGGCTGAACCAAATAAATAAGAAAAAATTCTGGGCCAGACACAGCTGACCAGGCTCCTTGGTTTCCAATCGGCTCCCTTTTATTTTGATAACAAAGAAATGTCGTCCCCAGAGAGATTCGAAACTCTCGCGGGGAAAGGCTGAAATCAAGGATACGAATATGTTATAGCCCAGGCCATGATTTAATAACTAAAGAAAGTAACCACCAAGTATTGCTACGCACAGCAGAATATCAGTTGTTGCTCAACACTTTTATTCACATATTATAAGATTACCGACCTGGGAACCATGTTGATCACAAATAACCATACGGGGCACCGGGAATCTCTCTTTAAGAATTGCATTTGCATCGTCGTGAGGCGCTTGTAGCAACTGGGCAAACACCTGCAAGGATTGTAGAGCTTCCATAAGCAAGCAAGTCATAATGAATGGAAAAGAAACGAAGCAGAAATAGACCAAGTAAATTCAGCATACTTAAAGTCCAAGGATCCAAGTGTACTGTAAACTTTCTTCTACAACATAGCAAAAGTACTAAACGGGGGTCCCCTTGTACCATTCTTGAAAGGGATGTGAACAAGAAAGCAACCAGTAACCCAAAATAGCCTTACTTACAGAACAACACAACTCATGACATGAAAACAGATGAAAGAGGCGAAAGATGAATTAGAGAGGACAATTGATAATTAAATGCAAATATATATATATATATATATATATATATAAAAGTCATGAGGTAGCCGTTGCTATAAACATGTCCACCTCTTTGTTACATGGATCCTTCATTTTGGCTCAAGTACCCGTGCCGATGTGTCCGACACCCGTATCCTTTTGGACACTCGGATCCTCTAATCGTTAAGATACTTATAGAAAAAGAATATCAAATTAGATAGAAAATCGATATTTCGAGTATTCAAGAAATAGGAAAATAGCAAAAACATAATTTTCTTAACCCTTTCTTGTTTAAATACATTTGTACACATAGTTTACAGTACATAGTACATAATCTGAGAAAATTATGCAATATATAATACGAACATGAGTTCAAGACGTGTCCCCATATCCATACCCAAGTTGGGGACACATATCCACGTATCCTAAGATTTAAGTTTAGGAAGGTCCGACGCTTGGACTTGCACCCGCACCCGAGTCCTTGTAACATTGGTCTACCTTGTAAAGCTGATTATCTAAAATTAACTTGATTCATTGAGTCAACATTCAGGTATAGATTACCACGTGTTCAGGCTGATTGTGATATCCAGCCTTCCGCCACTGAGCAATAGTAGATCCATGAAATACGACGACGGTAAAATAAGAATCCAAAAGTAGTATCCTATCAGCAGAAATGGCAGCCACATCAAGGAGAGCTGGTTCTGGAGTGGAATGGAAAGAGTAGGAAATCAATGAAGGTTGAATCATCACAACAGAGTTGGCAACATTTTCCCGGTTAAGGATCATTCTAAAATATGCTGTCTCATCTGGGCTGTTGTTAAAAACCTGAACCGAACAAAGAACATGCCACAGATGAGAAAAGAAGAAAATTTTACAGTGAATCAGGTATAGTTGTACAAGCAAAATATAAAAGATGCACAAACTGTAGCATTAACAAATAAAAGATCATATACCTGAACAAACTGAGAACGTCGTAAATGGAAAATAAACTGAGGAAATATTGAGAACCGTGGAGATAAGCTGAAAGAAGAAGGGCTTTCCTTTTGGTACTCTCCAAACCGAGAACATAGATGTATTAAGGACTTATCCAGCCATCTAATAGGGTCAAATTCAGCCTGCATAGCAATTTCATTTTTTGATTAAGAATAGGCAGAGGAGTCGTGAAAAAGGAAACATAACATGTTAGAGGATAGCCCCACACGAGAACACCAAATAAACATGCTGTAAATCCAATCATCAATCATGCTGCAGGAACACTACAATGAAGGTAACTTTCCCCAGTGTGCATAGAAACGCAGAGATACAGTAGTTGGCATATGGTTTTGAGTGAACTGATGCTTGTGATGATTTTCATTGCATTAGAATTCCCCAGCCGAAGACTGGCATCCTTGCCATTTTCTTTGTTAAGGACTGCCGGTATGCTTTTGGAGTACCAATTATTAATCACAAAGCAAAGGATGCTGGAAGGGGTAAGATTAGTTACAGATCCACCCTTTGCATTGCTTAGATGCACAGAGTCTAATCATTGATTCCGATGCAAGGAATCCCAAGCTTTTTACTAAAACAACAAGCAATGCCCCAAAATTAAGAAGAAAAGGACCTCCATAAGTGACTACCTTAGCAACCACAAAAAAGAAAAGAAAGAAAAGAGAGATTCCAACTTCCACAAAGGGAATAGAAAGTATTTAACAGGGAAGCATGTGACAAATGTCCATCTGTTTTGTAGAGTAAAGAACAGAGTGTGCGGCATTAAGCTATATCCATTGAACTAAAAGAAAGGTAAAAAGAAGAACAAAAGGCAAACACGTATAGTAATAATAGAAATGGTGGGGAAATTGAAGGCCAATACCTCCGTTTCCATTTTGAAAGAAACTAGGCGTGCCATCACTGCAGCAGCAGCTTCTTGATCAAATCCAGAAATTAAGTCCTATGATGTATCAAACAAATTCAACATTATTACAATTATAATTGACAATAAACTGAAGAAACAAACTTCTTGAAGCCCACTATAGAGAAATAGTATTCTACCATAGTATTATAGCACATTATATGCCAACAAGGAATAGCAATGACAAAGGAACAAGGGACTTTGAAACATTATGCTAAAAACATCATTTATAACCCTGCTTTGTTAGATATGATTTTGTGAAGAGAAAACAAAACCACTTTGGAAGGATTGGGGAACCAATTTTTGTGTTTGCAAGGCACACTGGCATAGTACTCGTCTCCACGTACTGCACCTTTTTCTTTATCCTCTTTTGTTGACTCTTTTAGGGAAAGTGAATACTAGTAGCAATAGTGACTTTTGGTTTTGTTATGCTTACATTTCTAGATAAAACTACTTCAGATCCCAAAAGATGGATGTAGAGCTTATAGTCCTAATTGAAGGCAGTGTGAAGTTCATTGTTGTCAACTCTATGAATTTCTTAGATTTCATCTACTCAAAGATAACATCCACCATGTTGGTATAACTTATAAGTAATGGATATATTTGTATCTTGAATGTATTTCTGATTAACGCATTTGTTAATACATGTGGATAATAGGTTTATGCTTTGAAGTCCCATCAACTCACAGGACTCAGTTTCTCATGCCAATACAGTTAATAAACTAAAAAGAATAGTTGAAGAAAGAATACGAATGAACAAAATATGATGGTTGTAGAAGGAACATGGCCTTGGGTGATTGTCTGATTGAGATCACTGGCCGACCATGACTGTATTCCTCCTTTAGGCTTATACCAAAACAAAGAAGCATGGAGCTAGTCCAGCTAAAGACGCTACCTTTCATGGTTTCTAAGCAGAAAGCAAATAGTTGTGATTCACAAGCACTGAGCGAATGAATAAGCCAGCATATAATCTAATGAAGGAAGATGAAACAAAGCTTCCTACCCTTCTCAGAAACAATAACGTCAGAACAGAAATAAAAATTAACAAAATTCCTTGCCTGTATGCTTCCAGGTCCAGCAACCCATCTCCTGGAAAGCGTAGTCGTACGAAGTCTCATTTGTCCACTACTATGCTGATAACTGGAGAGAAAAAAAATCAGTAAGAAACTTCCATACTATGGAGAAGCATAAGTTAAATAAGAGGTTGACGACTTATTTCTCAATAAACCATTAGTTTCAGTCTCGTACTAAGTCAAAAATTGGAAGTAGAATTGACTGTTGGCTGATTGATCAATGGCTTCTGGGCTGTCCTTCTTCACCATTTCGAATACAAGGCATAAGGATGTGGCTTTGTCCAGGCCACACATTTTCCATGCTGTGGTATTTCCCTGACCAATAACAGTTTCAGAGGACAAAGGGCCTTTCTGCACAAAACCACACGGCACACTCCAACCAGTAAGAATCCTAACTAAAGCCAGAAAAAAACCATGTAATAACCTAGGCTTGGCTATACCTTTTCAAGAGATGCACAAGGACCAATAATACCCTGAACTCTGATATCCTTTGAGCAATTAACCTCAAATATACCACTGCAAAAAGTTTATAAGTAAAAATCATTTTCATGTAATCTCTAGCTTGGATTACACCAATAACCAACTGGGTTAAGGAACGTGCAAACAACTCAGATTTGCTCCATGACATGCAAGCAAATCAACAGAAGCAAATCAAGTTCGAGAGAGCACTGAGAACAAACTTAAGTGCATTTGAATAAAACTGGTATTAACCATCACTATATATGCTTGATAAGGAAAGAAAAATGAGAAAGAACGAAAAAGGAATAAAACATCTGTGCCACTCTTTCTCCATGGTTGACACTTGACAATGCATATGATCCTGTCAGGTGCTTACAGTCCGAGTTTAAATTTCCAAAAAAGTCAACAAACTTTCAAAGTAGAGTTGATGCAAAGTGTTAACTCGAACAACAAACGAGAACTTTTGGAATCACCAAACCGAAAGGTGAAGTTTCACATAATGTTGAGAGGTCATTGATGATAAACATGACTGCTAAATTATCTTACAAGACACAGTTGAAAGACAGGAAGTCTTCAACCAAACCTTACTTTGATGAGAGACCAAGATCATAGTCACCAGATTGGAAAACACGTTTAAAAGAATCCTTGAAAACTGAATGGCCAAAACTTTCTGCAAGCACAACAAGCCCCCCAGTTCTTTCAACCGCTACTTTAAGTTCGGCAACCCCAACCTAGCAAGTACCATAAAGTCATGGAAAAGAAACACCTGTTCATTCCTCAGTTTTATAAGAGCAAGCTCAAAATCATGAGAACCTACCAAAAATAAAGGTCAGACGGGTACATAACAAGATATTGTAACAAGAAGAGACATTGTTAGTCGGATTAAGGACCAGCACAAGCCCAATCATCAAACATAGGCACACAAAAAAAAAAAAAAAACGATAACACGCACCCTACAAAATGGACCACATTACCCAAAAACCAAGGAATAAATTTGAATCCAGGCTACCAAGTTGAGGAAGAGTTGTGTTAGTATACTGTAGTGCAAATGTCTGAGAACATGCTTAAATTAATGATGCCTAAACCCGAATCATGTTTCCACCATCAAAAGAAATCGATGTCCACAAATGATTCATGCAATCGATAGGCCATTTACTTGCCCGTTCTTCAGTGACTTTGTGTGTGAGGGTGGGTGGGGATTGATTGGTCACACCTTAGTCAACCTTTGGCTTGATTAAGTTCACTTTAAGGCCAGGCCTTAGTATCAGGTTCACTGGATAGGGGAGAAATAAAGAAATCTCTACACCCTCAATGATCACTTTTGGTTAAGTTTGCCAAATTATAGATTTTCTTTATCAACTAAACCATCCATCTTCAATTCTTTTTTAGTTTGTGGTCCAACCTGAACAAGGCTTCAGCGTTCTCTCTTAAGAAACCTTTCAGTCAAAAAATGTTTCATCTAACAAAATCAAAAGACTCTAAAGCATCCACCTTTGTGAGTTCTCTAGTTTTCCTGTAAGATTTTAGCATGTGTTGTATGGTGGATAGAGCAATCAAGGGAGGTTATATGGAGGGTTTTGAGGTAGGTCATTTGGATAGCAACATCTAATGTCTTGTTCGTCGGCACCAAGATTATGTTTAACGAGGTGAATGCAGCACAGCTTGGTAATGTGATATGAATTCTCGTGTTTCTAACCGGTCTCGGATCTTAAACATAACCTGGGTCTTGGGGAAGTCAGAGTTTATTCTGATAGGAGAAGTGACTTTGAGCTACTGGCATCTATCCTTTGGAACAAAGGGGGATCTCCAGCATCAACTGCCATTTACATGGACATGCCTTTGGTTTGCTTCAGTATGGGATCTAACAGTGGAGATAATATTAAGGATACTGGCGGGGTCGAAGAGGCAATTCCTTTCAAAAGAAAATAGGCCCACAATAATAAAAGAATGTTTTCGCGTCTTGGGTGCGATATTTTCAATCAGGTCTTCTTAGGGAAGTGCTGAAAAAGGTTCACTGGTAAGAGGGATAGGTGGTGGAGAGAGATGATGTCCTGAAGTATGGATGCAAATATGCAAATGGAAGGAGTGGAGTAGAGGAGACATTGATTGTGGGAATAAAGCACTGAGATTAGTTTGAGCAATACTCTAGCAGGACGTTTCTGGATGGGACGAGAGTGACATTTTGGCTTCATCATTAGAATGGAAAAGAGAGGTTTGCATATGCTTTCACATTGGCTTATCGTTGCAACAACCAGAGAGACGATCATTTGCATAGAGGAGGCCCGCAAATAATCGAGGAAATGTTGTTATGGGAGAAGATTGATGAGGTTAAGGCGCTTCCAAGTCGTTATACAATGCTGTGATTGGTTAGTTTGATACTTCTATGTCTTGAAGAGCCAACACTGGTAATAAAGGGACCTTCAAAGTAGCAGTCTTTGTTTGGTTGAGTCACATTGTAAAATCCCCATTTCAAATAAATCAGATCATCCTATTCAGAGAGGCATGAGTTTATATGCTGATGTGTTTTTGACAACCAGGAACTGGTTTTGCAACTGCAAAGAAGATGTTGTGGTGATCTCATTCATTGTCATATGGAAAGGGATTATTGAATGTTAGAGCTCTCTTGGTTTGGGTGTTGCGCACCTTCTCTTTCAGGTTAACAAAGCTTGCAATGCCATCATGAAAATTTCCTTTCTGTTTGATGATCCCTCACGCCTAATGGGGAGAGACGAATTGCATGTCTTTTGCAGGAAAGATACTCCCCTGTATATGTTAAGTAATCTTTAATTTACTCATGCTCGTCAAAAAACCTGTTGTGCAGTGTTTTCTACATTCAATAAATGCATATTTTGTGATAGAGAATAACACAAGTCATACAGTCCTCACTATATCTGCATGAGATCTTAAATACAAGTAGTTTAGATAATCAACATTGCACACTAGAATGACAAACTCAAAAGCACATAACAAAAACTATTACTATCTCTGCCAAGCAAAACTTACTCAAGTAAACCAAAGAAATGGGATGGAAATCACGCACAAGTGAAAGTACACATTCAAGTTACTGAGCTGAAAATCGAGGGAAAGATTAGGAAGGAATATATACCTGATCAAGAGCACAAGCAAAGAGATCAAGTACATGCCCTTGATGTACAAGCTGTTTCGCAAGTCCCTCATAGAACTTTACCGCTTTATGATAATAGGGAGCAGAATCTTTATCAAGGTCCTTGTGAGATCGTACAGGTTCAGACAAATTTTTCCCTATAATCTGAAAGTTTTGGATGCCAAACAAATCATTCAGCATTACATAATGACTTTCCATAAGCCGTGTAATATTCAACCAAAAAAAAACATAAAAAGAAATAACGTGATCATAACATCTCGATCCATCATGCATGCAATAATGTTGTTATCCTCTCTCAGGTTTTATTTTCCTATAACATCAAAAGGCATAATCAGCCAAGAGGACATGGGAAGAATTTGAAAAAAATCCTTCAAGGCCGTTAATTGGGAAGAGAGGTTCTAGCTCGACTCATAGTGTGGCCATGGACCCCTGAGGGTGGAATTCCATAATTTCATCATTTGTTAGTACAAAAAAAAGCGAGAAATAAAAAGAAAAGGTCAAACTATAAAAGGACCTATACAACCCCTCCCGCCCCAACACACCCCCCCCCCCTTTACTCCAAAAATATCTAACAGGTCAAAGAATTGACTCAAAGTAGGGTTGCACTCCCTAAACTCCCAACTAAACAAGTAGAAATCAAAAAACTCTTAATTTTGAACAATGGCCTATCCTTCCCGTCAAAATATCTACGCTTCTACTCCCTCTAATTGACCACATCAAGCACAGCGGGATCGTAATCCATAGCTTCCGTCTTCTTCTACCCACTCTAGCTCCATACCATTCTCCACCACCGTCCCATAAAAAATCCACGACATGCGCCACAAAATAAGAATCGCATTCCAAAGCTCCTTGGCAAATGGACAATGAACCCACCGCCTTCCAAGGGGATGCTGTTCTATTGAGTGGACAATCATATCCACATTGGAAGCCTAAAACAAAGCCTAAGGCCTCGAAACCCTAAAAAAAAGATGTGAATTACCCAAAGAAGCATGTGCCAGTGAAACTCGAGGTCAAGTTTCCAGCAACAAAAATGCTATTCACACAACAATCCAAACACAACACTAAACACAACCTCTCACATACATGTGGGCTCCACACACAGTAGTGTGTATGGAGCCCACGTGTATGTGAGAGATTGTGTGAGTTGTTGTGTTTAGATTGTTGTATGAGTAGCATTGTCCAGCCAGCAATGAGGGGGACCAGGGGGTAAATGTTGTCAAAAACATAACAAGTGCTGCTGGAACTAATAAACCCACCGTTGGCATATCAATAGTCAGTCAGGACTCAGGAGAATAATTAAATCCAATCCAGGTGTGAATAAATTTCTTCAATTATGTGATTAAGTGCGATATTTTTCTTGCTTCAGTGGTATCAAAAAACTTTTTTCCCAGTGGTATCAAAAAACAGTAAAGAGAAATATGTTAACTGAGCAGCTGGTTTATGTGCTTCACTTAACGGAGAAAAGAACCCAAGATTGGAGAAATACTTACTGCACCCGGCCCTTCTGTTGTGGGCCCACCTGTAAAAGCCATGATTCTAGCCCCAGAACCTGGAACACATGCTCCCAACAAATGTGCAGCGACACTCAATGCCGTGCCAGTACACCTTGTTGCCCTTTGATCTGTTGGGACAGGCCAAGGATCTTTCTGAAGCTCTTCCAATATCTAATGAATTGGAAAAGAGAAAAAGAACAAAGAAAATAAAAGAACACCTTGAGTGATGCCAATCAAGGCAAAAGAAACATAATAGAACCACGTTTGCAGTTTTACGTCCTACTCTTTCAAATTCTGATGCAATGAAATGCAAAACTGTACAAATCCCATCACTATGATCATACCATTGACCAATAATAGCAAAGCACGTGAAAACTAACACTAAAAGCCACATGATTGTCACAAATCGATATTACTGTCACCAACTTTTTCAATAAATTGCATCAAATAAAATTGAAACTATACCAAATCCCAGAACATTTCCAGGGCATTGTTTGGTTTACTGGAATGAAGCTGGAATTGGAAGGTCATTCCAAAGGATTTTGGAACAGATGAATGATCATTTTCTTTTGGCCTCCAAAATCCAAATGGCATAGAATGATGATTCTCCTTGCACTATACATCCTGTCATTTTATAGCCGACCAAACAGTACCTAAATGCCATGCTTGTGGTTGCAATTACTACAGTTACCATAATCCATATGCATATCCAGAAAACAAGTTTGACATTAGAGTAAAGGGCTCCCAGTCATAAAGTTTAACCGCTCCCCTCTTAATATTGCTCTATGCAACTCTTGGCAGCAAAATCCAAGTTTTGTTTCTATTTTTTTTTTTTCGGGTCAAGCGGAAAATAAAGTTTTGTTTCTATTGTTTCTACTTGTGTAGCTTATTTTCAGCTCATAATAGTTCTTCGTGTTTTGTTTGTGCTCTAGACAAAATTTCACATCACCAATAAACCAAAAAAAACAATGCATATGCAATGAAATCAGGAAAGAGGGAACTGTACCGAGTTCATCGCAAACTCACACTCTGACGCAGGCAACAAGAACCGCGAAATGCTCTCCTGCGACAGCCCATCCTTCACCCCCGCAACCACCCCGGTCGCAGGCCTCGCCCTCTTCACAAAAAAACCCATCTGCTCCATAATCTGATCCTTCGTCACCTCCTTGGACCCCTTAAACACATACACCTTAGGCACCTGACCACAATCACTCATAAATGTCATCTATAGTTATAATTGCATCCCTGTCCATTTGAAAAGCAAAATGAAAGTAGCATAACGAAAGATCGTAGTAAAGAATTACTTTTTTAATAATTCTTAGTGCTCTAAGAGCGGCCGACTTGCCTAGGCCCTAGGAGGTGATGCAACGCCTAGATAATCAAAATAGCATAACAAAGATCATAATATAACAACATTACTTTTTTACTGATTCTTAGTGTTCTACCTAGGCGCTAGGCAGTGATCTGACGCCTAGATACCAACTAGTCGGAGCCTAGTCCCCACCTAGGCGCTAGGCGGTGGTCCGATCAAGCAGCCGACTAATCGGCGCCCAGTCCTCACCTGATCAAGCAGCCGACTAGTCAGCGCCCAGTCCTCACCTAGGCGCCCCTTTCCCGTTTGGGCGAGTCTTGTATTGTGCAAAAACAATATTCGGCGAAATTACACAATTCAAAGTTCTTTCTAAAACAAAAACACCACTATAATTCTATTAAAAAAAATTGTGAAACGTGGGTAGGGCGGTACCTGCCCAAACCCTAATTCATGCACACAAACATAAGTCCCGAACGTGATCAACCCGACCATCGAATTCTCCGGCAACAGCCCGACAGCCTGCGAGACCGACGACTTCAGAAACCCCACCTCCTCCTCGATCACGCACGTATCCACCACAAACAGAAACACGGGCGGCTCCGACGACCTCTCCGCGGGCGATGACTCGTACTCGATCGTGGTGCACTGGGGGTAGAGCTCGGCGGGGAGGTTGTCGTCGGAGATGGAGTGGTAGTGGGGGGGGAAGTGGTTGCGGGCGAGGCAGAAGGGGCAGATCCAGATCTTGGATGCGAAGTCGACGATGGAGAAGGGGTTGAGGACGGCGCGGCAGTTGCGGCAGCGGAGGGGAGCGTAGGGGAGGGTTGGGGTAGTGGAAGGGAGGGGCTTGAGAGGGGTGTAGAGGGCGGAGACGGGTATGATGGCGTTGGAGGAGTCGTGTTTCGTGCCCGGGATGACGTTCCAGGGCATCCGAACGCCGTCTTGGGTCTCGAGGTCGACGAATTCTGTCATGGTTTGGGGGAGGAGAGAGAGAGAGAGAGAGAGGGAGAGAGAGAGGAGTTTCCAGGTACCAAACCAGTGGGGTATCTTGATGAAGTGAGCTGGTGTTGAAGCTTTTTTCAGTTTAGTTTGCAGGGGTTTTTTTTTCTCCCATTTTTTGTTTATGTTGCTTTTTACTAAGTATTACCAGTACAGTACATCTCTGTTATGGTTTTCCAATTGGGCATAAATTCTTGTTTTCGTTTGTTTTTTTTTTCATTTTCTTAAATTTTTGTTGGATTTTTGCTTTCAATTTTTTATTTTTAAATTAATGGTGTGTCTCAACAGGATAAAATCTAAAAACTAGAAATAACAACCAAAAGCATTACTAAGGTCTAAGGACGGAACAAATATGATATGTCTTTTTTTGTATGTATATGACGCTACAATGAAGCCTCTGTATATGTATATGACTTCCAAATAAAAAATCAGCTGCCATCGCCTCTGTTTCCAGATGTCATGGTACAACTCTTGATGAAGGGCTTGTACCTCTAGGGATTGTGAAGCGGCGGACGAATAGCCAAATGACCTACGTCGGGGTGTCAATGCGCTAGGTTGTGAGGGAGGTGCATGTGTTTGGAATCCGCTCCAATATGTGGTGGGTTCGATTGATGGGCTCGAGAGATGCGAATTCCTCCCGAGTTTAGGCCATGGGGGATTTGGTTAAGGTCCATGGGAAGAGAATTAAAAAAAAATTTAGAAGAAATACTTTGGTGAATTGAACACAAATGTAAATAGGGATATGGACACAAGATATGACAATTCCCTTTTGTTCCTTTGGTAGATACCATAGATAGATCTATCCGTTTGGTTGCTTAGAAAACTTTTTTTTATTAGCAAAAGATAATTTCATTAATTTCTGTGTGAATACAAAGATTAAAAAGATAAGGACAATTTGAAAATTAAAATTACTATCTCTAAGACTACTTGAGACCTAAACGTTGGCCAATGACCCAAAAAACCCTAATAAAGATCTTTGTACCCAAAACCCCCATCCCGGCCACTGGCCTAAACTGCCATACGGATCTGTCAACTAATCAGCTGCCAATAGTAGACACCTCAAAGCTACTACCGAAACCCGGGGAAATACAACCCTAAGTAATCTCTAAATATTCCTTTCTGTTTTGCAAATTTTTCCCAGCAATCATATATCATCATAACATTACTAAACCAAAATAAATATTCTGCCTCATGACCTATTTGGTCACATCTAGATCTTCAAATAACTACCAGGGACAGTGGATCTAAACCAATAATCACTTAATCAGGAAACCCACGACTCCACAGTTACCAACCTCAATGACATTTCCACCATTTTCCCACAACTTTTCTCAAAAACCAAACAGGACCATTACCCAAAACCTAATCTTCATCATACATTTCTTTAAACTCTCCATTTTTTGCCTACTAAACAAAAATTCAACCGTGGAAAAATAAATAAATAAATACGTATTGAAAACAGTCCAAACTTCTGATTATTTTATTTTTTATAAGAATTATCAGCCAGGGCTGAATCCAAGAAATCTAGAATATTATCATGTTCATTTGTACCATATTGAAACTGCATACCATTGTGATTATTTCCCATGTCACTACCGATAGTGCAATGCAAGTGAAAATGTGTAAAGTTCCACAGTTGTAGTCATTAATTTCGTGTATAGTCAAGAACAGATTAGGTGCCAAGATATGAATACAGCATGTACTTGGGTGAAATTTCTATTTCCCCCCAAATATGATCTGCTATCTTAAAAATTCCAAGTTAAGGGTCACAATGACGCTGTCTGTTGTTTTGGAACTCTCCTTTTGTTCACTAAATTGGGGTTTTGTGTTTTCTGCTCAATAAATTGCGGCTTTGTGTTCCTTCTTTGTTGAATTAGTTCTGAATGATAACCCTTGTTATGACCTATATATCTGAGTTACCTTTTTCATTTCTTGACTTTAACATGTTTGTAAAACAATGTATTCATCTGAATAGTTTTGCTTATCCAAAAAAAAAAAAAAAATTCAAACATATTAATATACTGTACTTCTTTGACACTGTCTTTCTCTTATCCCAAAAATTCAAGAATTTTTTGCAATCTAATTTGTAAGAATGTTTTGATGATTAGATAAGACTATACGCACTTCATGAATTTATATTAGGTGCACATACACAAATTCGTTCTATGCATAGCACATGCATTGCACGGACATAGCACGTGGATTGCACGGGTATTTTTTTCTTCTAGTTTTTGCATATTCTAGAGGAAACATTAACATTTATGAGGCCCATTTTTATCTTAATACACATTTTAACATGCAATTATACTAAACCCATTGTGAATACTCTTATTCAGCTGACAAAGTAAAGCAAGTTTTGAACAACATATCCATTTTCCTGTCTTGACTCTGTTCTTTTGAGTGATGATATCTAAAAGCAACGTGTCAGTACACATTTGCGAGAGTAGATAGGTACATAGCAAGTAGCAACACAAACGAAAATCACAGGATCTCCATGAGACTCTCAAGATACCATAAATAACTTGATGTAATTGTAACCCAATGAAGGTATGAACAAAAAAAATGTCCAAAAAAGACGCAAATCCCTTGATTTACAGGCCAAAACTCTCGATCAAAAAAATCATATAGCCAAAACTAAATAGGTGACGAAATGCATTATAGTGGACACATTGATACTGTGTATATCTTAAATCTTCAAGAAGCCAAACCAATTTTATTGAATATTATTTACACAACGAGTATTGGTCACTTTGAATTCGAATCGTAGTCACACCTTTAATCTCCAGTAAAAAAACAACAATCCAGCTAAAAAAATCATCTCAAGCACTATAATAATGAAATTCTACCAAATGCGGCACATACGCATCAATCCTCATCTTGGTCTCCATAATTCCTCATGCTTGGAACCTGGCTTCTTCTCTTGGAGTGGTGGTGGTGTCTCTCATTGAAATTCAACCTTCCCGTATCCTTGAATTGACGCCTCTCTACTGGATCAATAACACATTCCGGCAGTGGTGTAGAATACCTTATCGTATCATAACAGTACGAGTAGTACATGTAATTCTTTCTAAACTTCTTCATGGCCACCCGCTGCTTAGGCGTGACACTAGCGTAATTGTTGTTTTCTAATTGATCGTCTTTTTGAGAACAGGCGGAGGCCAAAACCTCTTGAATGGGATCAACAGCGCATCCATGGAGGGCAAGGTTGGTGAATTCAGCCACGAACGGAGCATACTTGTAGTTAACCTTGTACTTGCCACCAGAAGTAGCCCAATTCGAAGCATCCCATATGGTGGCATACAATGACATTGGTTTAGAAGGGAAGTCTCCGGCCATGGCATCACTTTGTATTTCACGAATCGGAACCTCATCTATATAGAAGCTACATAGGACAAATGGTATAAAGGAAAAAACTATAAGGTCCTAAAAGTTAATTTTAGGGGGACAAATTAATTAAGAAGGGCAAATACAAACCTGAAAAGAAACAAAGAAATAGGAAAACATGTCGTATCCAAAACTTTTGTGGACGATACAAACTTTTGAAAAAAGAAACTGAGGGTCCTCTCCAAAATTTAAATAACTTTATCTTAGCCCATTTTCGATCAAAATAATCTTATGCTATGTCCCTCCTTTATAGTATTCATGGGTCTGCTTTTAATGCATAATATATATATATATATATATATATATATATGCAGTCCGGATCTTCTAAGGGATCCTGCACGGTCTTACCGTGCGGGACTCCCCTTTCCCGATCGAATTGCAACGATCCGAGCCGCTCAAAGTGATCAAAACGTGATTTTAAGAGTATTCGCTATAAATCAGCAAAAAAAAATGATAGGGAATAGCTTGATCCGAACAGTTTTTTATTGAACGGTTCAGTAAAAAACTGCTCGGATCAAGCCCTTTCCGATCATTTTTTTTACTGATTTCTCTTAGGTACCCTTAAAATCACGTTCTGCACACTTTGAGCGGCTTTGATCGTCGCAATTTGATCGAAAAAGGGGAGTCCCGCACGGTAATGCCGTGCGGGATCTCTCATTGGATCCTAAGTGTGTGTGTGTATGTGTGTGTGTGTGTGTGTGTGTGTATATATATATATATATATATATATATATATATGGACAAAAGAGAGAAGATTTATTAATTCAGAAGGAAAAAAAAAGGAATATGATATTAACACTTCAAAAATTGATGCAGGCACTCCAAAATCAGTGTAATTCCAAAGCCACTTTCATTTATTTTTTGGAGTACCTCTATTAATTTTCGATGTGCCAATATCATTTCCAAAAAAAAAAATGCCTAACATCGATCGGAAAGCAAAGATCCCCATGTGACAGAATGCATAAAAGTCCACAACTCGGACAAACCACAAGAAATGGGCTTTTATTGCATGCTTATATACTAGGGTTGTGTACCAACGTATACATATACACTTTCGTAAGCATGTATATATTTAAGTAAAAGTCCATAATCATTAATGAACGTTCCATTAATTCATTCAACTGGTCAAATTTGGAAATCAACAAAATCAGCTGAAATTTTTTTTCTAGGGAGTAGGTGGCCGGGGTTTGAAATTACTCACATGATGTTTTTATTGGTCCATAGGATGCTGTAACGGTGGAACTCTTTGGAGGGGTCAAACCACAGGTAGTATCTCTCTTCTCTCCCTCTGCTTGTGCTTCCATTTCCATAAACGTTAGTCTGAAATCTCCACCGTTTTCCTCTGATATTTCCCAGAAATTCGAAGTCCAATTCATCGTGCGTTTTCTTGAATACGTCTCCATTCGTCGTCTGCAAATCCACATAGACAAATAAATAAATGAGTCCTAATTCAATTCAGTAACAGAAAGATTAATTTTTTGATGCCTTGCTCGGACCAAACGCTGGAGTAATTTGGTCCATTCGTTGGACTTCTGAAGGTGTTTTCAAGCAATATATTCTCTTCGTCCTAATTTATTTGTCAAATTTCAACATATGTGTCCTTTAAAAAATTATCAGTACCTTGCAATATACGATGTTTTATATGATTTAAAGGATTGTGTATTAGAATAAACTGATATCTATCAAACTTGATCCATATTACATATTATAAATTGCAAATTGTAGACAACTTTTTTAGAGGTCCCAAACAATGAAAAGACAGAAATTAATAAATTGGGACGGTAGGAGTACTATACCAAGCAACCTTTCGTTCTGGGGCTCTATGAAATACATAATTTGATTACCATATATAGGGTTGCGATAGAGAGAAAAATTAGGATTCAAATACTAAGCTGTTTTATTATATAGATACGGGATCTTATTCTTAGGCCACCTCCTCTCAAGCAAATTGAACGTCTAGCCCGCTAATCTCCAACTTATGCCATGCTCGCTAGAGGCCTTTGGCCCAACGGCATCGGGATGCAAGCGAAGTTTTGAGAGAGAGGAAGTTAGGAATTCATCTCCTCTTCTAAGATATCAACAAAATTATCTGAACAATACTGAATTTCACCGATTAAAAAAAAAAGCCGATACTAAAAATTATTCCATGCTCACTCCTGGTCTTATCTGGTCAACTCATATTTTTGATAGACCCAGACTTATCATTTTCACAGAGCCGATCCTGAGGTAAAGCAAGTATTGCAGCCGCTTTACGCCTCAAAAAATTCTGAATTGTAAGGACCCTCCTACTTCTTTATAGTCCAACAAATGAGGTCCTATTTTTAATTTTCGCTTTAAGCCCCCAAAAAGTCAGAGTGGGCTCTGCATTTTCAACACATAATTCAAAACAGATACTAGTTTCAAGAGATAAATTACCATGTGTCCATACATCTTTGTTGAAGTTTCTCTTTCTTTAACAAGGTTTTTGGAAACAAATACTAAGGCCCTATTCTCCAAAACTTTTTTTTTTTTTCCTTTTGTGCGTTTTGTTCATCTTCTCTGAATTTTTATTAGATTTTATCTTATTTTTTGAATTAGTTATCAATCTCAAAAAGAGGAGTCTAAACATAGAAAAATTATGACCAAATTAATGCAAAAAAAAAGTTCACTAAAGAAGAAAAAGTAATAAATAGCTGTCTTTTTTGTCTAAAAATTCGTTTTATGAACTTTTTCAACATTGGTCCATATTTTTTTATTTTTTATTTCTCTCATTGAGACTAATGATTAACCCTAAAAATTACGACGAAAAGCTCAACAAAAAAGTTGCGAAAAGTTTTAAAAAAAAAAGAAAAGAGTTTTAGGCAAAATTTTACAAGAATGGAGCCATAAACATTGAGAAATGATATTGGCACTCTAAAAATTGATGCATGCATTCCAAAAAACAAAGAAAAATAGCTTGAAGTTACACTGATTTTGGAATATCTGTATCAATTTTTGGAGTGCCAATTTTATTTTCCTAAACATTATTTCCTTTGAAATTTGACGCTGTACATAGGGATTTGGACCCGAGAAAGAAATAATAACAGTACAGTAATTTTTTTTTTTTTAAAACATCCCCTCTTAAAGAGAGAATAGAGTAACCAAAAATGAACTATACCTATTCAGAAAGGTCAACTTTCCTTATACTCACCGGAAAACACCCAAAAAAAAACTTATAATAACTTTTTGCATAATATTGTTTCCATTTTTTTTCCCTGGTTGCAAACAAAGAGAAGAGATGGAAAAGCCAGTATAGGCCATGATCGAGATAACAACCATTTTTGAGAGAGAGAGAAAGAGAGGGAGGGGGTACGTACGTAGAAGGCGACGACTATGCCGGCGGTGTATTCCGATGGCAACTTGATTCTAGCACTGAAGAAGCCATGGTTATATAGGTCAGAAGACTTGAACCCAGAACCTGTAGATATTGAAACAAAACGGTACAACCATGAAACTCAATCGCATACGTATACATGAAAAAAAAAAATTACATGTATTCTCAGTTTGTGTAGTCTCATATGCGTTTACATGCATCAGAAGAAAGATAAGTACTGGCCTGTGTATTGGTTGAGGACAAGGCTAACACTTTGATCGTCGGATGATCGGACGACGTTGCCGTCACCCCAAAGAGGACTGAAGCCTTTGTTGAACGGGATTGTGGTCACGTTAAACGCTCCTGTTGCAACGTAGACAAGATGGGATAGGAGGAGAGAGAGGAGCGGTACGAGACCTTTGGAGAGAGAATGAAAATTTTCCATTTCTTTTCTTGTGTTTTGTTTTTGGAGTGTATGTCAATATATGGAGAGAGAGAGAGAGAGAGAGAGAGAGAGAGAGAGAGAGGGGGGGTCAATAATGTGATTAGGTGATTGGCTTTTTTTATTTTCGCGAGCATCTTAAATCACATCGAGTTGATAAAGCTACGTCTACCCATTTCGGGTGGCAGGTGATTGGCTTAAAATACCTCAGTTTTAGTTAGGGGCAGTTGGGCAAATGATGGATAAATTAGGGACAAGATTAATAATTGGACCTTGATTTGTTGAACAACCTCTTTAACAAGGAAAATGAGTATGTCCAATGGGGTGACCCCACCCCACGCTAACAATAAAATGGTAATTGTTCCTCCGCCCTTTTTTTTTTATAGTACTCCTAAAAACTTCGAAAAACTCTATGAGAAAAAATTATACATCGGCATTCGGCCCTTCTCTAATCCTCTCAATTAAACAACCGGGGTTAATTCAGTTGGCCCCCCATCCCACGCTAACAATAAAAGGGTAATTGTTCCTCCGCCCTTTTTTTTTATAGTACTCCTAAAACTTCGAAAAACTCTATGAGAAAAAATTATACATCGGCATTCGGCACTTCTCTAATCCTCTCAATTAAACAACCGGGGTTAATTCAGTTGGTCAGGCCCAGGACTTCTGCATCTCATTAAGAAGTCAAAAGTTCAAATCTTTTCACCTGCGTGTGGGTATTCTTCTGTTGGAATTATTTGTCCTCCTAATGGGAACTTGTAGTTGGGTTGGATTTATAGAGTTTGAATTATTGGGCTTAGTTATCTCGTGGTTGCCTCTCGCCCCTCTGCTAAATTCAAGGTCTATGATTATATATATAAACAAGACAAATATGGTAACAGCATTGTAATCTGTGGCTTAATCAAAGATCATTTCTAAAGGAAATTAAGGAAAAAAAAATTGGACGTCAATAAAGGAGGAGAGGAAATCAAAAGCATTATTTGTAAAGGAGGAAAAGAGAACCTCAAATTGTATCTTGATTTGCCTATGGAAATATATATATATCTAATGTATCTTTTCAAATATTTTGCAACAACATCAGGATATATATTATATTTTCTTCTTTCGATTCCATCGGGTTGGCTAGAGATCCTAAAAATATTTCAGTAAATTTACTGATGCAATTTTTTACCTTCACTAAAAAACAAATATTACCTAGCTGCGTGATCTGACCAAGAAAGACATCATTAACCCTAAGATTACCATGTAGCCTACTTCTATTAGCCATTTTTAAAGGACTTATGTAGTTTTAAAACTCCCGGTATATAATTATGGAACTTGGCCAATCCATTAAAAAAAAAGAAAAGAAACAAGATTACAGTACTTTTGATTTTGGAAGAAGCATGCAAGCATCAATATCTATTACTATCAATTTATCGATCACTGCTAAACATGCAATTAATATTTAATTCGTACCCTACATAATTAATTCTAATACAAAAGAAGATTGTAACAGATTTATGTCTATCTCTTACTCACATTGCATGCTGGCATATATGTCGCTGAAGTGTACGTTATTTGTTTACATTTGTATGAAGCTAATAGGGTTGAATTAGTTTTATGTTCACGC
The DNA here is from genome assembly GCA_019656835.1 of Rhododendron ovatum. Taxonomy (NCBI): domain Eukaryota; kingdom Viridiplantae; phylum Streptophyta; class Magnoliopsida; order Ericales; family Ericaceae; genus Rhododendron; species Rhododendron ovatum. Next base: position 6,858,530 of record CM033794.1, on the reverse strand, counting down.
TTAATTTATATTATCCCGAATTTGTCTATTGGTCGTATTTTATAGTACTCCTTCGTATATAAACAGAAATGACACTGTAAGAGTAGAGTGTGTTCGATTTTTCTTGTTAGCAACTCTTGCCGTCATCTCGATCACCCTTTGTTTGTATCGGGTATGGGAGAGGATGTAGGAACTAGTTCAAAGTGTGCGCAAATTGGCCCGCGAGCACCCTGCATGACCAAAAGAAAAAAAAAAACATTGTGAAAGTAAAAATCTAAACTACATACAGTTATCTTTTGCAAGAAGTTGTGGTCCTAGCTTGTGGATGTATTAATACCGCCGCAGCCACTATCAATCGCCAGGCAAGGTATTTGAAGTCAAAGTTCTACTTAGCGTTTAACCCCAAGAAATCTACTAATACGTACCTTTCATCTTTTATCATTGTCTATGCTTTTAAAAATTTCTATAGTTATAGCATCAAATTAGTTGGTGTAGAAAATGACCGGGCCGGAGATTATATATGTTCGAAGATAAACATCGGTCTCGGAAGGCATGGATGTCCTTGACGAACCGGAGAGGAAATTAGTTGAGTTATGTGTAAATTGGTCCGAACACTGTTGACTGTCGAACCCAAAAATAAAAAAATTACATCAGTGCAGTCTAACACCCGAGCCAACCTTCAATCAGTTTTGAGTGCTCAAAGTACCAGATGGAAAGGGGGAAGAAACAACCAAAGACACCTTCTATGTCTTGTCATTTACTGGGTTAACATGTTCATAGAGGTTACACCAACCAAACAACACCCATATGGATAAAATGATATGTATCCCCCAAATTATAATTGCAAATTTGCAATAATTGATTTTTTTATAATTTTCATAGAAACTCTCTCTCTCTCTCTCTCTCTCTCTCTCTCTCTCTCTCTCTCTCTCTCTCTCTCTCTCTCTCTCTCTCTCTCTCTCTCCATGCATACATATGCATGTACACATCTACATACAAATATATCTAATCGTAGGCTAATAACACATTAATTGAAAATCGAAAAAGATAATTGGTTGGATAAAAAGGGTCCCTTACTCCCATACAACAATTGTTGCAATAATTTCATTTCGAAAACAAAAAAACTCATTGATACAAAAATAAGCTAGATAGAAGAATGAGGTGGCTTGATAAGATTAATTATTGAAGTACTTTACTCTCTTTAATTCTCTCACCCTCTTGTGCCATCGAAGTCCTTTTGTTTGTAGTAATTATTTGGGCCAGCGTTGAAGCATGGGCCCACTTGCCGAGGAATTTTTAGGGCTCTCGCCTTCTTCAATTGATTACGTGGGCCTCTTCAATTGGACTTTTCATGGTTGATGGGCCCACGATGACGTAAGCCTGAAAGCAATGTTAAGGCCCCCACTCTTTGACTCGGCAAGGTAGAACAAGCTTACACGTGATTACTAGCTTTTTCACCAATTTGAATGCCATTTACACGTTGAGCGCAACTATGTCTTCGTCATATCCCTACCGCGTCCCTTAGATTTTTTCTAGATGCGTAGCAAGCGTCTCCGACAATAAACGCCAATATATACAAAGTACGAGTCGTGACCAAACAAAATTCATCCCTTAGTATATCTTTTTGTCTTTATTACATGTAAGCTCATGAGGTCAGTTGACGCCATCATTTATAACCATCCTTCGTATTGTCCCTGCTCGACAATTAAAGCCTAAGAAGAAAAACAATACGTTTCTCCAATAGTGTAATTTTGTGCGACTCACGAGTCATGTCCCCTTATTGTTAAATTTTTTTTTTCCTTCTGTTCGAACATTGACGCGAGAATGACTACACTTTATTTCAAATAAATGAAATTGAAACTGTGATCAAGTGGAAATGTTTTCAAAACTACGGGGACCAAGGATGTAATTCACCCTTTGTCTTTTTTCTCTTCTCCAGAATATTTGCATTTCTAGGATACTGCCCAACAAGAATAAGCTCTTTCAGAAATAACCATGAGCAACTATTGAAATTCAGTACGTTTTCAAAACAAAAAAAAAAAAAAACTAGTGAAATTCACTAGCTTTGAACAACAAAGTTCTACTCACACATTTCATCAAATAATTCATGTGCATACAGTTCTCGATATCTCGAAAGATATTGGAGAGGCTGCAAAGACTGATGAAAAATAATGGAACTGACTTAGGTGGTGAAAGGAAAGAACGAAAACCATTATTGATTGACAAATTTGCATCCAAGAAGCCTACTATCTTGAAAGATACTGAGGTGGCTACAAAGGCTCTGACGAAAAACGATGGAACTGACTCAAGTGGTGAACCGGTTAGTGATGACCTATTCTTGGGTCCCTGTTAACCGGCCAGGTAGTATATTATAGAGTATGTGATTGTGTCTTTTATTTTTTGTATACTTTGCTTAATTGAGTTTGTCATCAAAGTCGAACATTAACGTGAACCTTTCCCCCTCACCCTGTGCACAGTTTCTAATAAGTTACTCTCTACTTATTACCCCGAAAACTCTCGCTCAAAACCCATACCAAACAACCTCACGTATTTATGAGCCTTGTTGACCGTTAACCCATATGCAATAAATCCGAGGCGGAGAGGTCTAATTATGGGCCCAGTGGTACCTGTCTTCCATGGACCCAACTCTACCAGATCCTTGTAAACACGACTTAATTCCATTTTCCCGGTTAATTAAAGTTAATTAGTGATAGACTATGCGAGTTCTGACCCCAAGATGTTACGATTTGAATTGCATTTGATTCGCTGAAATAAACATCATATTAGATGATAAATCTCATGAAAGCACATTTCGCAACTGAAAAACTTCCCGCTATGAAACCGATGAAATTATCCATCAAACGAAATTACGCGGTCCCTCCCTGTTAATTTGGACACTAAAAACAACATGAAAATTGATGGGAAAAAAAAAAAAAAGAGAGTGCGTCAATGATCGCATACCAAACAAGAGAACAGCTTCTGAGCAAAGGACTTCACATCTTTCTTTGGATGCGGGCTTGCCAGACAAGGAATATGCGATCCGTCGGCTCCTCTATTCTTTGCTTTCTCGCATTCCTCTAAGAATTTACTGAACGCAGCTTCGACGTAATTCACAGCCTCAATCACAGTCATGTTATCCGCTAGTTGTTGTTGCTGTTGGTGGTCACCTTTCAGTATGGCTGCCAGTAATACCAGCACCTGCTGGAAGTCATTCAGTTTGTTCTCTTCCCTCGGTCCGCTGTCTCGCATTTTCACTGGCTCTGGCAAGGTAACTGCCACAGAATTCCAGATTAATTGGTTGCAAGTATTCGATACAGAAATTCTAAGGCCAGATTTTATTGACTGTAACGAGAATCTCATTGTTATATATCCAATAATTAGCAAGTAATCCAACTCCAAAAATAGACTCATTATTAATTTATTACAAGCATGGATCTTATTCACAAAGAAAGATGTGCATTCTTTTCCCAATTAAGCTAGACTGAAATACTTTGTGTTTGTGAAGTTTTACATACAGGGCTTCATATTCACGTGTTCGCCACATAAATTCGGCCAGGCCGCACTAGATTTTAGATTCCAGGTGATTCATTTAAGCAGAAAATGGCCTCAAGATATAATTTCCGAGAAGCTGGGATTTGGGATTGCTTCGGAGAGAAATTTTGGATTTCAAATCTGATTTTCAGCTTTTGCAGCAAACACTAGTACTTATCTTTTGTTGCAACCAAACCAAACATCCAAACATATCCCAGAGGAGATGATAAAATGAGACCACAGCTCAGTACGTATATTTACCTGGACAATCTGTTCTTGGGCTACTTCGATTCAGAACAACTTCAAATGTGCCTGCCCATGCGTCTCGCTTCGTCAAAAACTCTGGGAGATTGAAGATCTTCTTCACAGTAGCTGGAATTGAGGAGTGTTCGAATTGTGACGTGGAATATGGCCCTGAAGGCTCATGCAACACTGCATTTTCATTATGAGTAGCTTGATTAGCTGTTCTTGATATCTCATTTCACTAACAGCATACTAACATACTACAAATTACCACTGTATTTACGAAAACATTCTCCGTGCAAAATGGCCCTTCGAAGGATTCAAATCAAACCAAAACATCCAAAATGGTGCTTTATGATTATGATTGGTTGCACAATTGAGAGCGAAAAAACCAAAAGTGAAAAATAACTTCTCAAAAGAAAATTAATACGACTCACCTGTTCCACGTTCGATCCACGGAGAAATCAAGATGGCTGGAACCCGAATCCCAAGCCGATCAAACCGAAAGTTGTACGGCGGGGGGCCCACGATGCCATCTGGACTGGGGACCCCGGTGTCCGGGGTAGGGACATGGTCGTAGAAACCACCATGCTCATCATATAAGACAACAAACAAGATTTCATTCCACTGGGGACTCGATCTCAATGCTTCATACACATGTTTCACGAATTTCTGGCCTTCAGATACATCGTGCGAGGGGTGATCGTCATTTCCGGCCAAGAATTTGGTCTCAAAGTACCGTTGCTCGACTACGACATAGTTTGGTAGCTTCCCTTCTTCGCAATGGCGCCTGAAGTCTAAATCGAACTGGTGGAAGTTGTTTATATATTTCAGTTTTCTAAGGTTCCTGCAAACACGAAAAAAAGAAAAGAAAAAGGAAATCACTGCATAGAATACAGAAAGACACACAACATCACAATCAAAAGCAAATTAAATTTCAGAATATTGACTACCAATAATTGTTTTATTTGGTAGTACCCGCACAAAGTTTGGTTGCAAATATAGTTCATTAAGGTTGTGTTTGAGATGTCTAATTAATAAGGTGACTTTCTTCAGATATGGTCATTTTCTTTTTCTACTTCTATGATTTCCCTAATAAAGAAGTATTTTCTAACTAAAGAAGAACAAAGACGGACAAAATCTTTCCATCATTTCAACAAGAAGACTACGAGGAGAAAAAGGAACCAATTGTAATTTACACCATACTACCCAACAATGGTAAACTAGCCTCATCAAACTACCACATGAACACATGATCAAAAAAAAAAAAACTACCAAATGAACTAAGTTTGCATTCCAGAACACCTCTAGATACAAAAAAAATATCTCTTCTCCTTAGTCAAAGAACCTTCAAAAAAATATTTTACGTCTAATAAACGGTTCGGATCATTTGTGTGGAACTCGAAGTGGGCCCCACACCGCAATTTATGCACGATTTCTGTGAACATCTACCGCATGTGCAACCAGACTTCTGGTGAGCTTACTAGATTAGGTCCGTTTTGGCTAAGTTTTACTAATACAGTAATTTGTACCCCATCTTTTTTACCTGGTCTTTTGCCTAAATTTTAGTAATTTGAATCTAGTTAGGTCCCTTTTTCCTTTGTTTTAGTAATTCGAATTAAAATTTTCACATAAACCCTTTGATTCGACTAGAAGAATCAAAAAATTATAAAGAATCAAAAAATTGTAAAGCTATAGATCAAAGTAAAAAAAAAAAAAAAAAAAGGTTTATTAATGACGAAAAAATTTCCGGACAAGACAAATATTTAAGACAATCTTCTAGTGTCTTTAAGTCATTTTATATGAATTTTTTTGGACATTATTCTATATATTTTTATAACTTTTTGATGATCTCCTCATTGAAATGAAAGATGTGATATACAAATTTGGACAACCACCTAAAAAAAAGTAACTAGAACTAGAAGTTTCAATAATGCCATGTCGACTGTCTTAAACAAAAATTTAGGGAAGTCCTATGGTACACACCCCTTATTAAGGGGTGTACCGTACACACCATGATTTTAAACTTTCGGATTTATAAGTGAATGATCCGAATCACCCATTTATTAAATCAATTAATAAAATGAAATCCAAACTCAATCTTAATGATACTGGTAAACTAGGTGGTTTTAGAAGTTATATTCATTCATTCATGCAAATGCAACGGTGCTAGAGGATAGGATGGCAATGATGAAAAAGGTAGTCATCAAAGTGTAATTTAAGAGTGCACAGTTTAGATTGACTCACTCTCATAGAAATTTAAGGAATGAATCGTCAGTCACGATTGTTAAAAGAATTTAGAAGCGTGTCTAGAACAAGTTCTATTTGACGGTCTTCAATTTCAGGCTAAAACAAGCAGCAAAAAGTTCTACTTCTGCAAATATCACAATTTTATTACCTAAAAGTAGACTGATGCAGTACTCAATGCGTTCAACATGTCAACCAAAGAGAAAATCATATCACCGTGTCTTTAAGTTTTATCATAATGTCTCACATTTTAAAAAATCTGGTAGTAAAATACACATGCAGGATTCAGAGGTCACAAAAGGCACATGACAATGCCCAGAGACGGAGCCAAAAATTTTAGGTAGGGAGGTGAATACATATAATAAAAAAATAATTTTTTTTATGATATATTCTTTTTTGAACGTAAAGTTAGGGAGGTTTTTTTTTAAATTGTAGGAGGGGCGACAGTCCGGACAAAACCCCTCTGGAGCTTTTTTATAAAACAAATCCAGGTGAAGCCTTCACCGGTACTGATAACTGATATAAGATAACTACAACTAGTCGATCTACATATTACTCCAATTTGTACTATATTGTCGAAAGAGACACCCATGACCAGTTGACATTGTAGCCTAGAGATTACGATAAAGTAAGTAACTTTTTGTTAAATAATGGTACTAGTAATGGACTTTCACATGGCTAAGCACGGACCCATTCATGTCATAGTTCATGAATCTAAACAATTCAAAGTTTAAAAAAATACCGTTTCAAACAGAAAATAATTCAATATATATCCAGAGAGTGTACTATTTCCTCTCGTTCGTGCACATAACATATGGGGCTACGGCATACGAAGTGGAGTGTCTATTTTTGAACATTCAGATTCGTATTTTATGCAAACCAAAAAAAAAAAAAAAACTATGGGTCAATCGCATTTCTCAAGAGTTAAACATCATCAATTCATCATGAAACTTGCAAAGGAACTAATAAGTGAGTAAAATTGCCTCCATATTCATTTTCAAAGGAAAACATTATGTCAAAATTTCGTAGAATTTCTTAATCTCGTCGTTGACCGGACCAGGGAGAGAATTAATTGAAATTCACGTAAATTGACCCGGACACCCATAATTTGGGAAATAAAAATAGTAATAAAAAATGGGGCTAAAGTTGAGTATGGAGCTGGAAACCACTAGAGAGAGAGAGAGAGAGATGCTATTACGGTATTACCTGTAGAAAAGTGTAGATGGGGGGTACTGGTAGTAAATTCCAAAAGAGAGACCAGCCTCCTCCACCGACTCGAAAATGGTCTTCTGGGGATAGCCTTCCACCATCATTTTATTATCGTTAGCAGTTGCACCATACGATGTCGCGGAGTGCACGTACAGCCGGTTCGGCTGCGTCAATGTCGGTATGGACGCAAACCAGCGGTCGCAAACCGCAAACTCCGACACCAACTCCTTGTAAACCGGCACCATCTCCGGTTTGAACCCGTTCATCACTACCTCCGACATACCTATATATTCCGATAAAATTGAAACGATACATGAAAAATCAAGATCGTTATTACCACGTCTTTTAATAAGCCGCCCTTAATCTACATGATCTTTACATGTAACCAAATGGATGTGGCCATTCAAACGATTAATTGAATGTTATGCTATTCCGAAAAAAGGGAGAGACAAATAATATACATATACAATCATTTTTCTCTAATATATATTCATACGCATTTCGTAACATATCAAAAAACGTTCGATCAACGTATTTTTTTCGGTGATTGGCATTCTCTACAAATCTGAAGTGATGAACGATCTCAATTATCAAGTGGAATCAGAGGAAAAGGTCCACAAAAATTGAACCAGACCGTTCAGTCTCTGAGTCATTTGGAGAGGGGAACGGGCAATGGTGATGCGCATCATCCAAGCCGTTCGTTCGGCAATTCAATGGTCCATGGTGTTGTGCACCATGCGAGCCGTCTGTTCGGCAATCCAACGGTCCGAGAATATGTCATCTCAAACTGTTAGATTGCCAAACGGATAGCTCGAATGGTGCACATACTGTGCACCCCGCACAACACCATGACGCTTTTCCTCCAAAACTAAAAATCAATAGGTATATATATAATATAATAGCCAACGTGGGATACATGCCTTCGTTTACTTACCATATTTTAGAAAATTAGTTTACTTCTTTGCATGATTCTCAATAAGTTTCTTTATCTCATTAGTACTCTTTATATCAAAATTATTTTTCAAAACTTAAAACCAAACAAAGAATATTTTCCAATAATATTTGGGACAATACCTTTCTCTACGCTTTCAGCTTGTTGGGCAAACCCTTCCATTGTGGGTTTCAGGTTTTGGGATGCTACTGAGGGGGACCATGGCACGCCATACACCTGCTCAAAAATGGCTTCAAAAGAATGACCCGGGTCCGGATCGATGTGCGCGGACCGGTCACCGTAGTAAACCCGGCCGGCTGAGTTGGGACCCGAGGTGGATATCGGGTTCGATTCGGTTCCGGTTACACCGTCGATTTCCGGGTTGAGGGACTTCATCCACCCCAACATGTGATCGAATGAGCGGTTTTCTTGGACTAACACCACCACAGTTTTGATGGGGCATGAGTTTGTAGTAGCTTCGGATGCCATTTTTGTTTGGTTTTCTTGGTGGTTTTGCCAAGTTAAAAGCAGAGAGAGAGAGAGAGAGAGAGAGGAAGGAGTTCAATATTTCTCGACAACTAGCTAGTGGAGTCTGTGTTCTGGATATTTTGACCTTAAACTACATAGAAGTAATTAATTAGGATATCTTTAAAGAAACAATATTAAAAAGGACACGTCACATGTATATATGGGTCAAGATCCTATGTCTCTTAATCTATTCTATAATCTGGTTTTCTAGTCATCGATCTTACCGTGTACATACAAACCCTCTTCGTAAAAATTACATTGATTTTGGAGTTGACCGTTAACGACGCTCATCCTCCCCATTCTCTCTATTAGAACATGAAAACTTCGTGTCCTTTTAGAACTTACGGAAAAGAGAAAGAAAAAGAAAAGAGAATTATTAAGAAAGAAAGTGTAAGCCATGAGGAATATGTAGGAAAAAAAAATTACACTATTGTGCTCAAAATTTGGTGTTCTTTTTTTTTTTTTTTGTAAACCGAACAAGGGGAAATCTTTTAATGCTCATTTCCTTTTTCTTTATTTTTCAATACGTTCCAAACAAAACCTTCGACTCCATGGCCCGATCGAAATAATTGATCATCGAGGACCGCATCTATTTTGTGAGGTATGTGGTGTTGGTTTTTGAGCATTTGATTTCATTTTGCGACAGTTAACCCCGTACCCTACCCGCGCCCGAACCAGCCCCACCCTCCCCGACCGGGACGGGTTTTCCACCCTATTTTCTGGTATCGGGTTGGGGTCGGGGTAAAAATTCCCAAACCCGCCCGGGTTCGGGGCAAAAGTGCCCCTCCCCTAAAAATAACCCGCCCCGCCCCCGCCCCCGCCCCGGTGTATATATATATATAATATAATTTATTTATATATGTATATATACTTATATACATGTTATTTCATTTTTTTAGCATTAATCCAAAAAATAATGTCTCTTTACTGTCAAGTAGCCTAATTAAATTTAAAAAAGAAATAAAATTTGATATTTATTGGTGTTTAGTGGATTTTTAAAAAAGTTTTCTTCAAATATTTATAATAAATTCTACACATAAAGAAATGGAATGAAGTATCTAAAATATTGATTGCAATTAAAAGTTTAGATAAAACCGTGATACCAAAAGACACAAAAATAATTTCAAAATTTTTATTTTCTAGACAATTTTTATTATTATTAAGCATTTTTTTATTTTTTCACTTATACTTTAATTTTTAAATTTTTATGGGGCGGGGCGGGTAAATCCGTTCTCCGATCAGGGCGGGAACGGGGGTATCCAAAAAAACCCGGTCGGGGTCGAAGAGAGAATCACATATCAAGAAGTAGAAGAGAGAGAGAGAGAGAGAGAGAGAGAAGTGACTTTCAATTTCTCTTTCAATCGTCATCTGTTTTTGTGATTGTTACAATAAGGGAAACACCTTTATATCCTCTGATTAGCTCACAGCTAATCTCTATTACAACAGAACCCAAAATCTGCTCAATTGCTAATCTCCTCAACTAATCAAACTAATCATCTGATCAACTAAATGACCTTAATGCCCTTCTTTTACAGGGTCGGGGTCGGGTGATGATTTTCGGGTCGGGGTAGGCAAAAACCCGCCCCGTTGCCATTCCTACTCTCGAGTCTCACTGACCAGTTCTCCCGAGTATCACCGAGTTCAGTGAGGAGGTCACCTTGTTTTTCTTCAAATAATTTGTCCATTAACGGACAATTAACCAATAGGTGTGGAAATTACTGCCATATGGGCTGTATTACACAAGATATCGAGATATCGACCGCGTATCCTACGATTTCTACGCGTATCCTAATTTGGTACATATTGTACGATTATTTATTGGGAAAAGTCGGAACTTATTTTAAAAAATGGAACCTAAAACACATTAATCTAAACCTTTTGATCTAATTATGACAACTTTCAAACCAATGTTTGATTATTTCGCATCGGTACATATCTAGCTACTCTCGTCTGCTCCAACAAAGTTCACTTCGCGAAGTGGTTTCTTGTTGTGATCTAAGGTTGTTAGGGCTTGAGTTTGGCCCAGTGATTTAGGGCCAATTGTCCTAAATCATGGGCCTTTGTTTTCAAGAAGATTTGGGCTACAATGGAATGCCAAAACACTGGGCCTGCATGTGGGTTATGATTGTTCGCCCAGGCTTTTTTCCAACCAAATGAGTTTTCAAAAAGGAGAATGATACCCCCACTGCAGTTCCCCCACCGAACAGACCACCGCACGAACGCCGGGCCCACTCCGGCCACCGGACGGCCGATCCGATCCGTCCAAAAATTCTATAAAAAAAACCGAGTGGATGTGCGCGAAAATCAACGGCATCCGACATGCGTAAGTGCTCGAACCAATCTTCCATCTTTTAACGGCTCGGATCTAATTTTTGGAAGTTCGGATTGAGCACTTACACATGTCGGATGCCATTGATTTCCTGAAGACCCACTTGGTTTTTTTTATAGAATTTTTGGACTGATCGGATCAGCTGTACGATGGCCGAAGTGGGCCCGGCGTACGTGCGGTGGGCTGTTCGGTGGGGGAACTGCGGTGGAGGTATCATTCTCCTTTCAAAAATCACTTGGGAAGGAAAGAGGTGTGCTTTGGATTGGATGATACTATCAAGAAAACGATGCAGAATAAATTTCGCTTTGTGATTACAGAAAAGGATGGAGTAAAGGGGACATGTTGTGGTGGCTACAACTGCAACGATTTAAAGAACTGCTATTATGGTACTTGAAAACCCTCTTCGTAAAATTACATTGATTTTGGAGTCAACTGCTAACGACGCTCGCCCTCCTCCCGTTCTCTCTATTAGAACACGAATACTTCGTGTCCTTTTGAAACTTATGGAAAGGAGAAAGAAAAAGAAAAGGGAATTATTAAGAAAGAAAGTGTAAGCCGTGAGGAATATGTAGAAAAAAATTATAGTACTATTAAAATCAGGTAAACTAAAACCCTAATTAAAATCAGTTAACGACAATTAACAATTCTTTCGTATCATTGCAGAATCAAACCAAACTTAAATTAAGAAGAAAAGGATACGATCGATCAACATATATACACGTGGGATATGGTTTTTTTTTTTTTGTTGTGTAATATTGGATCAAGAAATATACTTATATAGCTGTTTGAGGAGGCTATCGGCGATTCATTAGTAATGGCGAAGGGGAAATCGATTGTCAACATCGACCCTTCGAGCGATTGATGTGGAGAGCTCTGGTGGGTTTACCTTCGGAGCTACGGTGGGTTTGATACACAGGTTGGGGAGGGTGGGCAGTGGACAAAGGAGATGGTGGTGGTGGATCGGGAGGAGATCGAAGGTGGAGCTAAAGGAGGCAAAGGCGGAGTACATCGTTGGGAAGGCGGACGTGAGAGCAGGGTATATTGGGCAGATTACTTAAAATAAGGTCTGGAAGGATATGGTTAGACGCATGCTGGGCTTAGATGGATAGACAGTGACAAAAGAGGGCCTGCTTGAAAGAACCCTTTTTTTCCCTGGACCATATAGTAATTGCGGGCCGGCCCATATATGAAACTTCGGAAATGATGGAGAAAGAGAAATAGTAAGGGGAAGATAAACGAGGATAAACAAGGAAAATAATTGAAATTTTACAAGAATAAAAACAGCTTCAGATCTTATTGGGTTTAACCTCTGCTTTTCTCCTAAATTTCAATGAGTTTGATTTTATTTTTACAGGAAATTGAAATTCATCAAACTCCCGTCTCAGTCTCGTGCATAAAATCAAGAGGAGGAGCTCGTTTGTTTGGGGGTTTCAAAATCTTTGGACACAATTTACTTTTAAAAATCTTCCTCAAAACCCCCAAACGAACAAGGTTGAGGGGATTTGGAGGTTAAAGCGCTTCCTATGTTCGAAGCTTGAGTTCGGCTCTTAATATTAAGGCTACGAATTCCACGTCCATATCTATCGAATTTGAGGAAAAAATCACGAATATACCCATTCCTGTCATGAACTATTACTGTATAAGTTTTCTTTTAGCGGATCGTGTATATGAAGTTTAGGACATTGGAAATGGTCTAGCGAGCAAAATGGTTGAGTTTGAACCGGAAGGAGCTGTACTTATAATCTCGGCCGGCTGCAAAGTTTGTTAATGGTCAAGAAAAATTTGTTGAAGTCTCCGAGTTCACGGCCGTAAGAATCGTCTTTCGGGAGGAGACATTAATTAACAAATGTCGACGAGTGCAGGTTGATCTTCTTTCGGGACTGGGAGGAGAGTACATTAATTAACAAATGTTGACGAGTGCAGGCAACCGGAATACAATTGCTTGTTGCAATAGAGTTTTCCATTCCACCTGCTTTTTAATGAACACATACGTACAGGATAATCTTCATTTTCTCGGTTTAGATAAAACTTTAGCGGGCCACTTTCCGGCGAACATCAATTTTGTTCAATGATATATTGAACGATATCCGATGGACATGATTTTTGTCACGGTTACGCTTCTCGACGAGATCTACAATATGAACAGATCTGATCATTGAACAAAATCAATGTTCGCCGGGAAAATGAATTACTCATGCAACGCAAGAACTTGATTGTTCTGTGTCGGCAAGAAAAGGAGGACTCACTCCACTGCAGTAAGTAATATCACCAGGATAGACGTGTAGGGGTTCTCAGAAAAAGGCCAAGTTTCAAGTTCAGAGTTTGAGAAAAAATCATTAATACGTTAGTATCTTGGAACTGGAAGGTATTCTTGCCATAAGCAAAAATATGCAGGGCTTTGTAGTATTTTTAAGTGGTTCGACTCTTGGTTAGATTAATACACACAACTATGCATCTTCCGGACACAATTGTGACCTGAGGAGATAGATGCATCATGCATGTAGGCCTATACGCATCGAATGGTTTGGATGCAAACTTTTGATCAGCGTTCGGGCCGGTTATGTTTATCAGGCCTTGTAACAGTATCCCTCAATAGCAAGCCCAGCCTTGGGCATAAAGCCCACTATGCAGGGCCCAAGTTTTGGGCCCCCAAGGATTCGGTGAAAATTTTGAGTTTGCGTGTGTGTTTTAGGCGGCGAAGTGGAGAGAGGTTCCTGTCCCAAACTGGGTGGAACACTATAATACAATTAATGAAACGCTATTGTTTCACTTCCGTTTCTCTCCATGTCATACAATAGCAGCAACGCTATTATTGCCACCTCTACAATAGCATTTATAAAAAAAACACTATGAAATTATGCTATAAAAACCTTTATTTGTTGTAGTGTAAACAAAAGAATAAACTCATTGATTCTAATTTGAAAAGAAGATTAAGCAGAGAAGTGCAGTGGGATAACTTAGGTTTCATTTAGTAGACTAGATGAAGTTTTTAGAACATAGTAAAAGGGTAGTTCTACATAGTAATGGATTGGGTATACCAGAGCGCTAAAGTAAATATTTAAGGCTAAAACACGGTAATTGAAGACAAATATCCTGTGGTTCATGTAGACTATGTAGTACAGGGCCAATTCCAGAAGAAATTTGAGGTTGTCCGCAGCTTTTTCAGCAACTGTGTATACGCAGCTTCATTATGTTAAGGACCTCCTCATGATGTTGTAGCCCATCCTCCTCTTCTTCAAATAAGGAAATAAGTCGGGGGCATGATGTAATCATCAAATCCCAGAGCCCATGGAGAAAGTTCGCATCCCACAGTATTCTTCCACAATATTATGAGTTCTTTACAACTAAGGAGGGTTAAGGTTTGGAGTCTAGTCAGCCCTTGGGAAAACCAATTGGGTAGACATGCCAGACCTTGGATATTTTAACTGTCATGGAAGTCAACGAACTCAAATGGGTATAAATTGCACTTTCATCACCCACGTCAAGATTGTGAAAGGTGTCCGGAATCAAAAAGTCGTTGAGAGTAATGAGAGGAGCGAATCAAAGTCAAGCGTATCCTCACTTCATTTATCCCTGTAGGCCTCGAAACCCACGCAACCTTCAGCAGCAGGGACTCCTCAATCTTCAACTTTCATCCTTCCCAATCAGGCATGTCATCAAAGGTCAAAATCTCCAGGGATGGTTAAGGATTTGAGTAGCCCAACCCATAGAACTTAAGTCCGACCTACTCTACATCTTTCATTTTTTGAATGTAGACTTTTGCAAGTGATGGTAACTACCCCAATGGGGGTAAGGAAATGCATTTTTCACAATTTAGGAACTTGAAGGAGGCCATCTTCGAGAAAGAAAGAGTTTCCAACCCAAGTCGAAATTCTTCTACCATGGTAACCACTAATGGTAAGTTCTTTCAAGTTATCGTGAGATTCAAGCATGTCAAGAATTTCTAATTCAACGTTTCTATTGCAACAATGATCCGAGCAGATACTCCACTTTAGAAATAGCACTTCTAAGCCTTGTTTATCCTTCAGATAGGCCCTCCTAGCATCTGCCACATCCTCCAATCCTGATATGCAAATTGTCCCTCTTAAGATGAATCAAACTGCCCAACTCAGATATCATAGACCACTTACCTTTGCCAACAATGAAGTTTGATAATGTTTGGAGACTTGTCATTTTACCCATTTTTTCTGGCATTTCTTGTAACAAATTTGCACCAGTAACAACAAGACAAAGGAAGTTAATAAGATCGCTAGTGTTTGCAGGCAACTTGGTGAGATTTTTGCAATCTCTCAATAATAGTGTTTACGGGTTATAGAGAGTTCCAACTGATTCCGGTAATTTGCCAATAAAGGCATATGAAAGGTCAAGGTACCTCATGTGTTTCAAATCTCCACTCAAACCTCATGTTTACATGTGCTTAGTTTGAGAAGGTATTTAATACATGAACTTCATAGTTCGAGTAGGGATTTCAAACACACGAGGTACCTTGACCTTTCATATGCTTTTATTGCCACATTACCGAAATCAATAGAAACTCTCTACAACTTGCAAACACTACTATTGAGAGATTGCAAAAATCTCACCAAGTTGCCTGCAAACGCTAGCAACCTTATTAACTTGCGTCATCTCGATATTACTGGTGCAAATTCATTCCAAGAAATGCCACAAAAAATGGGTAAATGACAAGTCTGTAAACATTATCAAACTTTATTGTTGGCAAAGGTGATGGGTCTAAGATATCTGAGTTGGACAGCTTGATTCATCTTAGAGGGACAATTTGCATATCAGGATTGGAGGATGTGGCGGATGCTTTGGATGCTAGGAGGGTCAACTTGAAGGATAAACAAGTCTTAGATGTGCTATTTCTAAAGTGGAGTATCTCCTCGGATCATTCTCGCAATGGAAATGTTGAATTAGAAATTCTTGACATGCTTGAACCTCACGATAACTTGAATGAGTTTACCATTAGTGGTTACCATGGTAGAAGAATTCCGACTTGGGTTGGAAACTCTTCGTTCTCGAAGATGGTCTCCTTAAAGTTCCTGAATTGTGAAAAATGCATTTCCTTACCCCCATTGGGGTTAGTTACCATCACTTGCAAAAGTCTACATTCAAGGGATGAATGAAGTAGAGTAGGTCGGACTTGAGTTTGAGTTCTATGGGTTGGGTTAATCAAATCTTTTTCCATCTCTGGAAATTTTGACCTTTGATGACATGCCTAATTGGGAAGAATGGTCTCCTTTTGTAGTCAATGGAGCTCAAGCATTTGCTCACTTGTCAGAATTGTTCATTAATAAATACCCCAAGCTTTTGCAAAAATTGCCAAGTAATCCTCCCCGCTTAAGAAGTTGGAGATTGAGGAGTGTCCGCTGGTGAAGGTCGCATGGTTTTCAGAGCCTTTAAGAGGTAAATGAAGTGAGGAATACGTTTGACTTTGATTCACTCATCTCATTGTCTCTCAACAAGGTAATTTTGAAGTGGGTGATGAAAGTGCAAGTTATACTCATTTGAGTTCGCTGACTTCCATGACAGTTGAAAATATCAAAGGTCTAACATACCTACCCAGTTGGTTTTCTCAATGCTGACTAGACTCTAAACCTTAACTCTCCTTGGTTATAAAGAACTCATAATAATGTGGAAGGATGCCATGGGACGCGAACGTCTCCATGGGCTCCGAGATTTTTGATGATTACCTCATGCCCCCGACTTATTTCCTTAAAGGCATATTCTTCATCTACTATCTACTTTCTTTGTGCTTAGAAACTACGCCGTATTACAGTCTTTCTGTAATAAAGAAACTGATGAGCATGCATGTTTTATCTATCTATATGTATTAAAAAACATGAACCCACATGGTTAAGTCTACAACTTCACGCTGAAGGTGCCACTCTTAAACTACAAACCCAAAATTGGGGATCAGAAACACTCCTAATGGGCAAGGGTCATCACGAAAAGTGCAAGATCTCTCAACCAGCACAAAAAGATTCCACTCACATCACATGGTCCGAATAAATTTTGTGATATTATTACAAATGAAAAAGAATTAGAATCCATACATTTTATGGGTCAAACCCTTCAAATCTTTGTTTTATTGAACAAAGTGACACTAGTAATCATGTAACTCATCTATCCAAGTAACATTTCGGAAATTAAAAGCAAGAAAGCGTGAATAGAAAACTGCATGAAAACCTTTAAATTAGTGTATTGACGTCAAGAATTCATTCCCATGCATAACCTTAAAACAGAAAGAAGCCCAGAGTAGTGCAATTTAGAAAGAACCCAGAGGGGAGGGTGAGAACATGCAAAACGCCCCAAAAAATTTGGAGGTTTATTTATGGATTACTAATTTGAGAGAGGTTGAAAAACTATCTCTTTAAGAGCAGAAGGCCACGCCGATCAGAAAATTTAAAGAGAGAGAGAGAGAGAGAGAGAGAGAGAGAGAGAGAGAGAGAGAGAGAGAGAGAGAATCCCACTTTCACATCAAATAAAAAAACAACTTAAGAACCATATTTTATGCCAGAAACACAATGTGAGAGAAAAAAGAACACAAATAAAAAGGAATAAAAAAACCCTTTTCAACAATTTCAAAACACCAAGAATCGAACACATCAAACAATTTTCTCAAAGTGGCTAAGAAAATAACTACCATGTACTAAATAGCAAAGTCCCAAATTCTGTTTTCATCACTCCAAAAACAATGTAAACACTCCAATTTATCTAAGTAAAGCTGATAACCATGATAACACAAAAAGACTTTCTAAGAACCTAGGATGTCCGCATCCAGGTTCCATAACAGAAATAGACTTTGCCAAACCAGCTTGCAAAATATCAGGTGGGAAAAGAATGTTAGCATTTGAAACACTAATGTATACGAAGGACCAATGATTGTCTTAAACGCAATGTTCTAAATAGCATTTGAAACACTAAAACCAATGATTGTCTTAAACACAATGTTCTAAAACTCGCTAGACGTCGGCAACCTTCGAGCTTCGACGCTTAGTAATCGGCACCTAGCAATTAGTCGGATTTTTCATTTTTATAAAAGAATGAAAATTATTTCCCCCTCTCCCCATGGTCTGAGTAAGAAAATGACCACACACACACACACACACAAAACCTATTAAAGGGGAATTTTGTATAATTTCACCAAATTAAAGGGTCATTAGTATTATACTTGCAACTCAAGGGTCATATATACAACATACTACTACTGCTACATCGCGAATCAGCCCTAAATTTCTTTAGGATCAGAATTCCTCTCTCAGATCAGGCAGCTCTGGCGATGACTGACAACTATTCGTCTCTCTCTCTCTCTCTACAGTTACTGTTCGTCTCTTTTTGTTTGACTCTCTCTCTCTCTCCCAATTTGCTGACTCGCCGAGTAATCGCTACTTGCCGACTCCGCGCTACTCACCGGTTAGTCGACCGGCCGACTAATCTCACCAACTAGCCCTAAAACGCCTAGGCCAGGTGCTGACTAGCAATTACTCGCCTAGTAATCATAATCCCAGCCTTTCAAAACACTACTTAAATGCAATAACACTAGTGTTCACATAATTGGCCTAACTGTGGAGACCATTATCCAAGAAACTGTGGGCATTGATCATCAAACAAACCTGCCTTTTGCCAGGAATACTGCTTAGTGCTGCTATTGTGGATTTCATTTCAGTGGTAGCTATAAAATTTCCCACTTTAGAACCTTAACATAGTGTTTAGATGATGGACTTCAAAGCAAAAGAAACCAAAATACTCATCCATATTCATTTTTCTTTGGGATGACCAACCAAAAGATGTTTTTACCTATTAAATCCTCTTCGCAACAACTACTTAAAATTATAATAAAATAGCTTATCTTGGAAGCAAAAGAAACCGAAATACTCATCCTTATAACCAATACGGAGAAGCACCTCAGTGTTTTCTTTCTCCTCAGATCTACGCTACCATCAAAAGCACGGAAAAATTTATGTTTTGTTTGTTCGTCTTTTGCAAACAAGCTGAAGATTACAAGGTTACACCTACCATAAGGAGAAACATACTTATTTGGCCAAGCATAAGAAGAATCATTGAAAGATCTTCCTAGTTCTATCACAACCTTCAAAAGCTAGAAACTATTTTCATTTTGGTTTCGATTCTGTGGGTATAGAATTCCTAAACAACGGTGATGCATATTGTAAATAAACCAAAAAAACTCACTCAGAATCTCAGATTCATAGGAAGAGCGTTGTTCCGGACAAGCAAGTGAATTCACAACATTGTCTTTCAAAAACGGCGTCCTTACTCACATGCAAGATGAGATAAAAGGACTGCCACTATAGAAAGGGGAAGTGTGAGAAACTCTATCCACAAAGTATGTGTCCTCACCAGGAAAAAAAGTGCATGATAAAATTAACAACTCTCCTCTAGTGGGGACTTAAATCACTTAGGGCTTGCTTAATTGGCCATTGGACTGAATCATATAATCTCTAGGGGATGTGAATGTTGGCAATTGTCTCACATCTAATCTGGTAGGATCACTCATCCTAAGCTGCTAACATAGCTGTCTGCATTAGGGAAAAAACAATGAAGAATGCGCACGGTAATCTAGTGAAACTGATCCTGCGACAGCAAACAGCCAACACCGGATATGATTTTCTATCTTACTTGGAAAAAAACTGGCTAGGAATCATGTTGTTATAGTTTGCTTTGTTTCCCGCTCTGTAGGCTAATCATGATTCCAACGCAAGCACAACACAGATGATAAGAACAAAAGAGAGAGAGAGAGCCTATTCACTACTTACCGGAGGCCTGAATCTGGAAGCTTTGAGAGGGGTGGCTTTGCTGGGGGCACGACCAACTGAAAAACATTGAGGTGATGGAGGACAGGTTCTAATTTGCGACAAAATGTCACCTTCTTTGCCGTTTACATTCTTCGCATCCAAAGAGATTGGAATGTTTTCTGCCTCTTCAGCTCTCCTACACAATACGCTCAACAAGTTGAATCACCGCTGCACTCTTTCTCTGGTAAGAAATTATTCACACATGTCCTAAAGAGCAAAAATAAAACTTGGCTAATAATGGCTCTCCTTGGGATACTCTACGATAGAGCATTTGATGCACTATATGACTTTTCTATACGGAAAAGTCAAAAGTACTAAACATGGGTTGTTGGATGAATGTTCATCTTTGTGTCAACACATCACATACCCTTATTGAAGTGTTGAGTAGTCGATGCGGGTGCTCTATACATTTGGAACAGCCACATACCATATAGATTATATGGATTGGGCCTTTCCATCACGACATACAGCACTTGAAATTAAAAAAATTGGTGAGCACAACCATAAACTTTGTCAACCTCTCTGATCATTGCAATGGTAAACTTTCATAACAGTCTTCAAATTTGGTTCAAACACATAACCACACCTAGAGATTCTGAGTAGCATCACTCAGCCAAAAGCCACTAATTCTCAGTCTTTCAATGGCCTTAACAAACATACATACTAGCAAAATTATCAAAAACCCATTCAGTACCCCTAACATTAGTTTTCAAACAAAGCTATTGAGAACCTAAAAAATCTCAACCACCTGTAACCGTATCCAAGAGCAGTTTAGAACAAAGATGCTAACATATAAAGTATCATACAAAATTCCCAACAAGAGAATTAGTTTAAGCTCTCACAGATTTAAGCTTCCCAACAAGATCACGTCTTGTGTAACTTTCATCGTCAGTTAGAGATGAAAATGGAGCTAGCTTTTCTTTAGCAGCCTCATCAACAGAGCTGCCAGTAAACGCAAATTAGATCATTCACAAGGTAATAGTGCAACTCCCGGATAGAAGGTGGTAAAATGCTCAAAACTTGTATAATCAAGGATGGGGAATATATAAGAACCTTGCATTCCTCAAGTAATCACTGAACACCAACCGTGCAAAGCTCTTCTGAACAAGCTGCATTGTTTTGAGCAAAAAGTTCAGACATATTATTCATCAAGACAAAATAAAAGTTCAAATGGAGAGCAAGAAAGAGAAATTGTAGACTTCTAACAGTTTCAGATAAATTACCTTGTTATATGGAGAATGAAACACAAAATAGTCAGCATCAGCTGAAAATTGTTTGCCCTCCAATTTCTCGTACCTATATAGAAGCAAAACGTTGAGAAATTCACATAGCAGTATATCACACAGACTTCGTCCACGTCAAAACAAAATATCTGCTTTAGAATATCAAAAGCAGCTTACTTTTTGCAGAAACTTTTGTAGCAAGAATCAAGTGCCATGAGATAGCAAGTCTGTGAGACCTTTCTGTCAACAACCTATAAAAAGTAATTGCCACAGATGAGAATCAGGCTGCGATAAAGAAGAGATCTCCAATTTAGTGGGAAAAAAGGTTGGCACAGTGAACAGCTACAAGTATATTGTCATGTTTGCTACTACTTGCCACTTGTTAGTTAATCACTAATGAGCAACAGTTCACCCAAAAATAATAATAATGATAATGAGCAACAATCATCAGATTCTGGAAGCATTATTATGGCCTCAATGTTTTATAGGACCAGTCTGCATGCAGGAACGCTGTGCACAAACAAATAGGAACTATATAGCCACGTTGCAAACTAATTCTTGTGGTGTTTCCCTAGAGTCATAAAATTCCTGAGAAATTTTGGATACGCATACAACTAATAGCATTTTTCGAAGTTTTCCAAGTCCCTCTCCCATTTTTTTAAGCATAATGTTACCTACAAAACGAGCGCAATAGATATGAGCGATCTATCATATGTCCAACATATTTGCAAGCAACCATGCAGTACGAGGGAACCTTTGCACATGGTTTCCAAAAAGTTGATTCTCTACTTTTAGATGGTCAAACCAATGAAGCAGGAAGTACCTTCACCCAACAGTGTGCCTTAAATTTCAATGACAGCAGTTAAGGGGTTGTTCGGCTAGATAAGCCAAATGACTTAATTTTTTTGTCCTTATTCAAATTTTTTTCGAATTTGTTAGTTTTTCGTCAACTTTTTGTGGATTATTCTTGAAAGAAACGAAATTTTGTAATAAAATGATGTAGTACTTCAATACTACTTTTACAGGCAACATAATTTATGCGCCCTGAAGGGAAATTCTGCTCTCTCATTTTCCATGTCGTCGATAAGAAAGTAGACAAACAACAAAGATTAGAATCCAAATTCCTTATCTTAGTCTCTTTTGGAGCCTTGATCAAAGTACCCATTACAATGCACACAACATTGATAGCTTTCACGAAACATGAAAAAAATCAAAAAGAAGTACGCAGTGAATTACCGGGTATTCACTTGCAAGGTTGGGCTTGTAAAAATCATAAGCATGAGACATATGGCTTCCCCTCAATTTGCTTTCAATTGCTATAGGTGCATCAGGCCCTATAAGTATCGCAATAGCTGCTGCACCACCAGAAGGTTGAGCTGGTCCCTCTGCATAGACCTGTTATAGAAATCCCCAGTAAGAAACTTCTACTTAAAAATTAACGATCCAATTAATGTAACTAATTACAAAAGACAAATGTTATACAAATCTACAAAAATCATTAAAGGAAGAAAACATGATTCTGATTTCAAAGATTGCTGGGTAAGTCAAAAATGGACTGGAAATGGAAACCCCAAAACAGAGGCCACGATCGATCCCATGATTCCGATCACTGGCTCCCACAACCAGACTAGAGGTGGGACGCAGTACGAAAAATGGGCACTGAAGGGGATCGGTCTGGCCGATTCAAACGGAGACGTTTGTCCGAGTGCAATGAGAGTGCCTTGTTACCTTGTTCTGGCTTTTCCCGTGATTTTCGCTGAAACTATGAGGGTGTACAATGGGTAAAATGCCCTCTGTTTTGATGGCTTCCATCATCAGGCCTTCTTCTTCTCCGTCCTTCCCTTTTATTTCGGAATGCAAGGGAGAAGTACGGAACCACACCCAACCCTTACCGCTTCCTCCTCCCATGACTCATCCATGAAAATTCCTTTGTTTTTTTTTTTTTTGAAACTACATCATATAACGTGCATTATATGGACTAACACTTAGCAAGCAGAAAAACCAATTCAATCTAGAGAGAGAGAGAGAGAGAGAGAGAGAGAGAGTACCGGTGGAGCTTTCGAGCATGGAAATGCCGCCTCGGTCGAGAGATTGATAGAGGGCGTTCATGAAATCGATCTGAATCGAGTAAGGGTTGACTGGGAAGGCTGGGAATTTTCTCTCGCTTTGCTCTTCTATTTACGGCTTCTTCTTCTTCTTCAGTTCAATCTTCGATTTCTGCAACCTATCTGATGATCGGCCTGCGACGCTGGGATTCGTGACGCCGTTGGAGTAGATCTCATCGATCATCTGTGACGATGCTCCGTCTTCGCGAATTCGTTCTCTCTGTCGCTTTCTCACTCATCGTTCACCAGTTTAGAGAGTAACGTAATTTCTGGAGTAATTTGCGTGAATATGTTAGGCTCTGTTTGGAATTAGGGAGAAGAAAGGAAAATTAAAAAAAATCTCTCTCCTATTGTTTGTTTGTTTTTTTTTTTTTTTTATAATCAAAAAGGGTAGCAGGGGCCGACCAGCGTAGCAACCCTCCTTGGCCGTGACTATAGAAAGATTTCAGCTTCAGTGAATCATTTACCTCTTATTTTTCTCTCATTTTTTTCCTCTTTTGTTTTCCTTTCCTTTCTATAAATTTCAAACAGAGTCTTAGGCCATCCACAGTGGTATAATCAAATACCAATTGTTTTTAAAGTTAACAATGTTAGTGTAAAAGATTACTCACAATGGTATAATCAAACTTAGCAACATCCTTAGAAATAATCAAATTTTGGGCTTTGGATAACCAAAACTAACAACCTTTTTCAATAATCAAAATTTATGGATCCTACACCACATAAGTTAACTAGTTCCAAAATTTGTATACACACGTGTTTCAACTAGTATTTTCTTCTTCCATCCTTCGCCCACTCTTTTTTTTTGTTTTGGTTAAAAAAATAAAATTGAAGAATAAAATTTTTATGTAGCCAAACTTTTTCATTATTCTATATCTTTTTCACTTCGCTAACAAACTATTTCTCTTTCTTTTCCTCCAAAAGTGAAACTCATATATTTCGATTATCTACAATTCAATTCATCGTCACTGAATTAAGGTATTTCACTCTTCTTTCCTGTTTCTACTACCCACCCCTGGAAAAAAGAAAAAAGAAAAAAATCATAATAGGAGGTAAGGAAGTCACCGATTTTTTTTTCAAAATTAAGAGAGAGAATCGATATATTTTAACTCATAAAAAACGTAAATGGAGGGAAGTGAATGATGGAAAACAGGGGGGAGAGAGAATGAAATTGTAGTTGACCCCATATTTTGATTATGGACTAGAAGTGACCTTAGTGAAACTTAACATTGTTAAGCTTAGCAACCTCTTAAGTGAATAATCAAAAGCTGATGTGTCAACTTTTGGTTATTCTTTTTTGATTATACCATTGTGGATGGCCTTAGGGTCGACTGATTTTACCAAAAAAAACCCTCTCTCAAATGAGCACAAAAGACAAAATAGAATGAAAAAAAAAAGAAGACAGAGGAAAATCTCAAAAGTCCGAAAACTCGTTAAAATAATCTGTAAATAACCCAAATAGTGTTCATGGCCCATCAATTTTGAGTGCAAAATTACCAAAACGCCCAAACACAAAAAGAAGCAAATTGATATTCCAGTTGTTTGAAGCCAGGGGCATTTTCGTTCGAACTTGCCAAAGTGTAAGCCACATTTTGGAACTTGGTTCCTTGCCCTTTGTGGATATATAGTCAAGATCATATAAGGAATCTCTTAAATTGTTAAAATGCGGACCTCTCATTTACCAACCAAATTTTAATGATACAAACTGTTCAATATGTTCAGAATGTGATTTTAAGAGTTCTTGTGAGAAATCAGCAAAAAAAGGATTGAGAAGTCTTCATTCGAGCAGTTTTTTATTGAACCATTCAATGAAAACTGCTCGGATAAAGCACTTCTCGGTCTTTTTTTTGCCGATTTCACGCGGAAATCCTTAAAATCACAATCTGAACACATTGAGCGATTCAAATCATCGAAATTTGATTGAAAAATGGGATGTCCGCATTGAGTTCACTGACTGTCATGATAGTTGAAAATATCTAAGGTCTGACATGTCTACCTAGTTAGTTTTTTCAAGGACTGATTGAACTCCAAACATGGGCTCTCCTTCATTGTAAATAACTCATAATATTGTGGAAGGATGTCGTGGGACGCAAACATCTCCATGGGCTCCGAGATTTTGATGATTACCTCATGCCCCCTATTTATTTCCATATTTGAAGGAGGTGAAGAAGATGAGGAAGGGCTACAACAACATGAGGAGGTCCTTAACATAATGAAACTGGATATACACAATTGTGGAACGCTAGAGAAGCTATCACGAGGGCCGGACAACCTCAAATTTCTTCAGGAGCTTAGTATCGACAGTTGTAAATGTCTCGTCTTTCTCCTAAAGAAAGGATTGTCGTCTAAGGTGAGGACATTTAAAATTTTCGACTGCGAGGCTTTGCAATCCCTCCTTGAGCTGATGATGCTGACTAGTCTTGAACATTTGGAAGTTTGGAGTTATGCATCACACAGATGGGCTACTGCCTGCTCTCAAAGTACTAGAAATTGCAAACATCTAGAGTCAATACAAATACATGAAGGTATGAAAATCAAATGTACATCTCTTGAAGCTGTTAGTATCATATACTGAGAGACACTCAAATCCCTACTAGATGTGACACAAAACTGTCCTAGGAATCTCTGTATATTATATATACTAAGATGTGATAATCTGGAGTCCCTTCCAGAAGGATGGTTTGCCGCAACCAATATGATGAAATTTGAGATCTCCAGCTGCAAGAAGCTCGATCAAGGGCCTGTCACACCATGCCTACAACAATTACAACAACCTTACCTCTCTTCAAGAGCTGAAAGTAAGTAGTTGCCCAGTGGTTAGAGGACTCGTATCCTACATTCTAAAGGAAAAGAGTCTTTGCTTGATTTATGCAACGTTGACATTAGTACGCTCACATTAGAGTGGGGTTCGCACAAATTACTCTCTCTCAGAGATCTTCGGCTTTCAAAGTATGGTTGGGCATCATTTTTAGAAGAATATCTGTGGTTGGCCATTTCTCTAATCAAGCTGAATATTGGCGACTTCCCGAATGTGGAGAAGCTATCTTGCAAGATCTTTCAAAACCTCCCCTTTGTCCAACAACTTCACTTCTGGCATTGCCCCAAGCTCAAGTCCATTGCAGAGCTACATATGTTGCCTCCCTCACTTATGTATATGGGGATCATTGAATGTTTGAGATTGAAACAACGATATAAAAAGGGAGAAGGCCAATATTGGCCCCTCATTGCTCACATCCCTGAAATCAAAGGGCTTTAGATCAAAAGTCAGCTAATGAATGACCCAGCCCCCATGTGCGTTAGATCAAAGAAGAAATACTTCTTGATATAATAGAGTATTCCTTTCACAAAAAGAATATCCATCTAGCAAGGTAGTTCAACATATTTGAAGGATATTCCAATGCATTAAGGAATTGGCCCAATACTACATAGTCTACATGAACCACATGATATTTGTTACTTTAGCACTTTTGTATAGCCAATCCATCACTATGTAGGATTACCCTTTTACGCTGTTCTGAAAACATCATCTAGTCTACTAAATGAAACCTAGTTATCTTGTTGCACATCTCTGCTTAATCTTATTTGCAAATTAGAATCAATGAGTTTATTCTTTTGTTTACTTAAAACTGATATTTCGCTTGTTAAAATCTGAAATGTTATGGGTGAACCTGACCCACCAAAAATGACTGAACTTGTAGCAGTACGAGAGAGTGATAACAATTAAGCATGTGTTTTCTTATTTCGCTACCAGATTCTAGTTTTAAATTTGGATTTTCTTGTATGTTTGCAACAGTTATGTGAAGTGGAGACTGTTTTAATGATTTGTTGTAAAGCGATCTTCTCGAGTAATGCTTTGCAATAAGATGAAGACATGGTATTCAATCCTTCTAAGCTACTAAGTTGTCATTTTATGTCTGCCCACGTGTATTATTTGCTAACTTGTTAGAAAATCCTTGTGAGTCATGAACATGCACTTGTGTCAGATTTGAGCACAAATATTAGTAAAAAATTCAAGAATACCTTTAATGTATTTCTATTCTGGGTTGTTCTCGGTGGTCCGGGGAAGTGTAACTTGTGTCGTTGAGTCTTGCTGGTGTTGGGTGTGTTTTTGGTGGAGTTGTGTGTGTGCATGAGTTTGGGGTAGGTGTCTATTGCAGGGTTTGGTAGGGCTTATTAGTCTATTTTCCAGGAGTGAGTATTCTTTAGACGGGAGTACTGTGTGTCTTTTATTAATTGGAATCAGGTTTCCACAGTAAAGATCATCAACCAAGGAGGTTTTTGTTTTGCTCGACAAAATAAAATTATTAATTATTGAAAGTAATTTGTACAAAATGTTTAAAAATAAATATATAGCTTGTTCCATTATATTTATTCACGCTGTTTCATACCTGTGCTTTTTTTGTACTGTTGCCGTGCCTTTTTCATGTCCGTGCTTTTTCCGTGCTATTGTCGTGCCCGTGTGTTGCCAAAATTCTTGTTTTCTTTCCAATCGATGGAGAATCGACGGGAAATCGTATCGTAAACTTGCTGGAATGTGGGTGTGAAAAGTGAAATTTGGTTCCTTACCGTATTTCAGGACTTTTTTGGAAACAAACAATGAAGTGGATGAAGTATGAAAGAAGATTAACAAAATGAATTTTATTAACCCTCAAAGTAGAAGAATAATCAATCAAGATGATTGAGTGAACAATTACAAGTTAACTCTACTCCTAGAAAAGAAAAGATAAAGATCTGATTGGCGTTGTTTGTATGTCTTTACAATGAGGCCTAAAAAGGCCATTTATAGAAAAACAAAGATGTGCAGGAAATAACTTCCAAATTTCTTCAATACTCTTCCTTCATTCTCCTTTGCTTTCACTTATCCAAATAACTTCCCACTAACATCAAAGTGTGTAGGAGTATGCCAAGTGTTCTTTTCAACCGCCAAGTGTGTAGGACAATGCCATGTGTCTTTTTAACTTCCAAGTAAATAGAGATAAGCCAAGTGTCCTGCACATGTTATTAAAATACAAATACCAAAAATAATAATAAAATAGGCTGCATTCCCATAATCACCACCTTTCGGCCGATTATCGACGGGCGGTAAATGTATGGTCCAAACACCGTGCCACGTTTTTCAAAATAACACACCAACCATACCTACCTAGAGTGATTTTACCTTTCCAGAAGGAAACAATAAGAACATCATAATTATATGCAACACTTTCCCAAATCAAGAATTATGTTCTCATCTTTGATAATCTATGGGAAGTGTTTCCTTTGGCAAGAGTGGGTATTATGGAACCAACTCGATCTAATGGTTGTAAAATTGTGTTAACTACGTACACATTCAATGTTTGTAGAAAGATGGATTGCACAACTGTTAAAGTGGAGCTTCTCATGGAGCAAGAAATGCTAACTCTATTTCTAAAAAAGGCTATTCAAAATGACACAACTGACAGATGATGCGAGCGATGTGCGGCGGTCTTCTCCTCCAGATGTAAACTTTCTTCTGGAACTGTCCCAACTTTTGTGTATTTGTTTTCTTTTTAGACATGCTTGCCCCATTATGTGTCCGTGTATGATACAAATTATGTTTGGTTATTGATTTTCATACAAACAATTGTTGTTAAATTTAATGGCTCCATATAAACAAACTTTGTTCGGTTGTATGGTTCCATTCAAATGAACTCTGTTTGGCTATGTGATTCTATGCAAATATATCATATTCAGTTATTGCATACCATACAAACAAATCATGTTCGGTTATGCAGCTCCATACACAAGCTTTTGCCGCAATTCCATACAAGAGCGGGCACAATGTTCGCCTATTTATTTCCATACAAATATATTTTGTTCGGTTCTTATATTGCATACAAAATGCTTTTGTTCGGTTCTATGTTTCATACAATTTTTTTTAGTGCGAAACCACGAGGAAGTGAATTGGTTATTTCTAAACATTAGGGAGGTGATGTGCAAAAGACGCAAACTATACGGAGATAATCCGTACTTTGCTAAAAATAAATGAAGAATCCAAACAATTCCATCAAAAATCAAAGAGAGATGCTACATACATTACCATCCATCCACTACACCATCTACTACATTTTTTATGGGGCTCACCCCGGCTCCCATAAAAATACAAAAAAATGTCCATAAATTTTAGAATAATATTTTATAGGGCCCTGTAAAAAATCAGCTCTAAAGAATATCGGTAAGTATTATTTTTTGATTTGTAGGGACGAAACTGTTTAACTGCACAATTTCGCCCCTACGAATCAAGAAATAATACTTACCGATATTTGTTGGAGCTGATTTTTTACAAAGCCCCATAATAGATTATTTTAAAATTTATGAATATTTTTCTGTATTTTTTTGGGACCCAGAATGAACCCTACAAAATATGTAATGGATAGTATAGTGGTTGGATATAGTGTACATAGACTTATTGATCAAATAAAAGTTGAAGTTCTCGATTCCATTTCTTTGTTGGTTTGGAGGTGAGGTCTCACTTATTTATCAATTGCAAACTTCCCCTCTCTCGCTCTGATAATTAATGCCAATTGAAAATTCAATTATTGCAAAAATTCCCCATAATATTTTAGTCCGAGTTATATAATCACTAGGTTTCTCGTCGTCGTGCTCACACGAAGATTTTGTGCCCGTGAGTTGTTTTTTCTTGCATAAATTGGCATGATATGAAATAACTATTGGACTAACTGGAGGGCAGAACTAATGGGAAACCAAATTGTCAATTGACTCGAATTTTTAAAAAATTAAGGCTGAACTTAAATTGTCTCTGTTGCAAACTTTACATGGCATTTGAATTCCGGAAATCCTATAAGTACCGACGACTTTTGTAGGGAAACCGTACCGACGGCCGCGCGCGGCCGTCTCCGGCCACCGGACGGCCGATTCGATCCGTCCAAAAATTTTTAAAAAAAAAACCGAGGGGCCCAACGCGGGAATCAACGGCATCCGATGTGTGTAGGGTACTTGATCTAAACACCCCATTTTTCGTGTATATATATTTTAAAATTTTTGGACGGATCGGATCGGCCGTCCGGTGGCCGGAGACGGCCGCGCGCGGCCGTCGGTACACCGTCGGTATGGCTTGATCGGTGTAAATAGCAGTACTCTTTGAATTCCCAAGTCCATTCTTTATTCACGTCACTGTAGACTCTGAGCATGCATATTCAAATAATAAGATCTCTCCCAAACTTGATGCCTCAAATGGAAAACACTCTTATATTTTTAAGTCTAACAAAGAACACAACAAAATAGCAAATTGTAAGCAACACATCGGAAAAATTAATAGGGACGGAGGGAGTAGCAAACAAAAATTCATCATCTTGACAAGAAGTCAAAAACTTGCGCACTACATTGCCCACTATTATGTTCAAAGATTGCCCATTAGTAGTAAAAGTTTCGTATTGCCCACTATCATCTTCAAATGGATAATGTAACTCCTTAAATACGTACAAATCTGCTTACTGCAGATACATCATCAGCTGAAAATAAGAGCTTCATTGTTTTCCCAAAAAGTTCTAAGATTAGCACTTAGACAAGAACTCAAAAGCAGTAGCAATTGATCAGTATTCACTATTTAGAAGCAGTCATAAACTCTCTCACTGTTCGAGTATCCATGCTGCAGCCCCTATGTGTGGTATTGGTGGCTGGCGTTGGGCTGCCTCCAGCTGCAAAGGTTCGTGAGCATCAATTGGGTCAGAGATTGACTTCACAGCGAAAATACACCGGTTGATTCCTCCATAGCGATACATGTAGGCCTTCAAACTGACGCAACCCTTTTTTGGGCGGGATAGCTTTTCAATCAATGCTATTGGCAGATTTCCCTATGTATTTGTTTGGATTAGTGGTAGTTAGTGTATGTGCTGTAAATATTGAGGGAAAGATGGACTAGATTTTTGGTAGCTTACGCTCGCTGCATGTTGGGCGAGTTCTGTTGCAGTAACATCATACAGAGCTTCTGCTTTTTTTGTGAATACAGTTGCAATAACTGATGAAACAATAACTGAGCCTGTTTCATCAGTTATTTGGATATTAAATTTGGTCCTGCATTTTGAAGAATGGTGTTAGTTTTTTTGCTATAATTAATTGAAGTGTAGCTGAAAACATGTACCTGGGAAGTGTCGCTCCTTTTTGAGTGCAATAGTCGCACCAGAAGTCACCATTTCCATATGCATTTGTGCTCTTATTGCAGATCAAACAGGCGAAGCATATGAATTTTTGGTTGAAGTCAGCGACGTCAATGATACCCTGTACATTTACATACTCAACCTGAATCAAAGATAAGAAGAGGAGGAATAAATAATTGGATCATTATGTTGCAGAAAAATAAAGTAATTACTAATTAACTTATACTGTGTTGCATTTGTTTATGAGGAAGTAACTTAATTGCTATGGTTAGTTATCTAACCTTGTGATCTGATGTTGGTAAGTTCACTATTTTGACAATTTTGAGTTTGTTGCTTGTTGAGTGAGCATTTATGTGCTGGCAACTGTTGGCTGTGGTAGTTCTCTGATTTTGGAGATATTTGCGAAGCACCTATAAAAATTGGATGCATGTTTAAAGACAAAGTATGTCGTCGTGCTCGCATAAGGATTTTGTGCCCGTGAGTTTGTTTTTACTGAAATAATTGGATGGTAGAACTGTGTGCAAAAGTTATTTATAGAAATTTACAAGAGGTTAACAATCCCAAAGTTTAGAAGCAAATTGTCTGAATCAAAAGGTTTCTCCGGAGAATGAGCAGTGCAAGTCTTTAGAAATTTACCAATTGAGGAGTTGTGAAGCCTTTGCAGGTGCAAATAAGAAATCAAGATAAGCAGACAAATAACAACGAACGCAATTTACAAAAGGCAAAAACAATAGAAAAGAACCACAAGATTAATATTCAAAGACAATTTCTATAACTAATCTTCTTATCGACAACTAATTCCATCTCTACGTGTGTGTAAATTGGGAAGTCTGAAACAGCAGACTCCAAACTAATGCGTTGTCAAGACATCCAACAGAACATATGGAAAAAGTTCCGAAAAGACATAGTTGTTGTGCAATGTAAAGAAAATGCCAGCATGACTATAGTATTAATACGGATTAGGTGACTGGGAAATCAAGAGTCAAACTGTCCAAAATGACAGTTGATTGTCTGGTTGTCTCCATTGTCAAATTCCCAGGGCATTTGAAAACTGCGAGGAGAAATGCCCGCGCAATTTTCTCAGTTTGATAACAGAAAGTATGAATGTTCTTGTAGGATGATTTTGAAAAGTGGTAAATCTTCAAAGCTTCATTTTGAAGCAAAGTCCAAATGGGTATTCCCTTAACCAAGTAGTTCGATGTATGTCGCCAAGTGAGAGAGTCCCACTGGAAAGCATCCATGAGACGATAGCTAAATCTTTTATTAGTATTGTCAATTGGACTTTCTACCGGGAAATTTGACATCTCAACAAATCGAGTCAAATGTGTAACTGAAATTCATACGAAGATACTTGACGCCAAGTTAAACACAAAAGAGTAGCTCTCTCATGTAAAAACCACCACAACCACCCAAAAAGATAAATTCAGAATTCACAAATTCAAACGCATACACAACCAAATCAAAAATAAGAGAATGGCAAACACTCAATGTAGCCAAAAACGTAAGCATTTGAAATATTAGCTACTTTGATTATTGTGCTTTCAAATGAATCTTTATCATCAATTTTTTGTATTGCATGCACAACCTTCTTGTTGGAAGAATCTTGTATTTTTCTAACCATACAAAGCAAACCATTCAAACATTTCAACAAACATGTAAAGTGCTACGGCTACATAGCTACATTTAGAAAAGAGATAGCAAAAGTTTCTTGTGAGAAGAATCTTGTATTTTTCTGACCATGCAAAGAAAACCATTCGAACATTTCATCAAACATGTAAAGTGCTGCTACTACATAACTACATTCACTTCGTGGAAAAGAGATAGCAAAAGTGGGATAGAGCTGGTCTAATATTATTTTGCATTCTCATTCACCTCTTTTCTTTTTTTTTAATCTTTATCGGCCAAATCGCCCACCAGTGAACTCCAAACCAGCCTTCTAAAACACCAGCATGGTGAACTACACTTGATGTCGTTCCAGAAAGCACATCACCATCGAAAACATGATTAGGGGGAAACATTCGCTGAACTACGTAGAACCGTTCAGTCAACTGAGTACCAGAAATCACATATAATAGACTATCTATACCCTTCACCGTAGCTACCAAATTGGCTCAAAATCCCCAATTCCAGCTAACCCTAACCCTAATTCGAATTTCAAACAATCGAATGAACAAATTCTAAACAATCGATTTCAGTTTAGCCACAACCCTAATCTGAAAAAAATTGGAACAATGGAGAGAGAGAGAGAGAGAGAGAGAGAGACCTTGTCGGTGGAGGGAAGGCGCTAACGGAGGCTCAAAATAGAGCTTCAGTTGACGAGAGGGCGAGAAAGGCTCGAACCGCTGGTAATACACAAAACCCACTCCAATCACAACTCATTCCACAAAAAATCAAACAAAACGAAAGGAAAAAATTACCTTTAGCGAGCTCGAATCTTGGATCTACATCGCCCAAACCGCACAGAATGGCGTCGTCGGAGAGAGAGAGAGAGAGAGCAAAATTTATGTCGTTCCCGTTTTCAAGACTTTGCACGTGGTTCCATCTGCTCCACGAGGAAAATAAACGGCTGAGATGAGAACAACACTTTTTTGTGGCTTTGACATAAATACCCGTGAAGGCAAGCTTACAACCCCTCCAAGTGAGGGGTTTAATTGGAAAAATTGGACCAAATGTTCTCAACCCTTTCAACGTTCTTTTATTACTCCCCCGTCCCTTTTTAAGTGTCCTACTTCGTAACTCCAACTTATTAAAAAGACATCATTATTACACTTTTCACATCAACTTTTTCCTCTACTTTCCCTACTTACCCATCATCATTACACTTTTACTCACTAACTTTTCAAAATAAAATCTAAATTTAGGGACAAAATAGACAATACACCAACTTTTACCCTCCTAACTTTATAAAATGGACACTTATTAAGGGACAACCCAAAATAAAATACTGAACATCAAAAAAGGGACGGAGGGAGTACAAGGTTAGAAAATTGTTTTGAGGATGCGTGGACATGACTTCTCACCATAATCATAAGTTCTGTAGTACATGATTAATTACTAAGGGCCGTTTATTTTATTTATTTTGGGTCGGATCGAAACACGTGTGATGGGTACATTGAAGAGAAGTGGAGATTGGCTCATGGATTCTTCAATAATTCACTTTATTGTCCGGAATTATTTATCTCGTAGTTTACCATATAGATCATGCATGAAAAAAAGAGAGCAGACTTGAGTAGAGTATATTCTTATTTTGAAAAAAAAAAAAAAAAGAGTGAGAGGAATGATCAATGTTAAAAGTACACGCCCTATTTTAGAAACGAAAAATAAATTAAAAATGTATAGTAGTAATTACAATAAATAACTCGGTCAAAGTCTGCGAAATTAATAAATTAGTGCACTTTCTAACAATCTTGTCTCTATCTTTCGTTTTTTTTTTCCAAACCTTCGATTTATAGAAGGTCCTCAGCCGGCCGGTGGGAGCGAGAAATATGAAAATATGTTTCGTGTTTCGCTACCGTTCTGAATAAGATTCCAGCCAATGGGGGCAAAGGCAAGGTGACCACCATCTCATCCCGAGCCATCGCAAGGAAAACTATCGAAGAAAATTAAAGGAATTCATGTAAAACTGGTAAGCATAATCCAAATGAAACTACTAGCATTAACAAAATCATAACCTTTTTTTTTTTTTTTTGAGATGCTTGGAACTCTGCCCTGTAATAAAGACCACCAAAATTCCAACATCGGCAAAATTAACCGTATTAGCCGAAGAAGCTAATATTCCCCTGAGTCATTTAATCAACACAAAAACAAAATTTCATTGGCACCTAATTTCAAAAGAAATAACCTTATTTCAAGAGAAATACATTATTCTCAGTATCCAATAATATACGCTCAGTTCCATCCATATGATCCCTCAACCCATTTCCTCTGTTAATTAACTTGGGCAAGTCTTGTGTGTCTTTCCTATAAACAAAACCTTGTGTGTTTTATGCACAACAAAAGCAGAAAAACGTCAATCTGGGACAACTGAATCCTTTCCTTTATCATCATTCCTGCTTGTGCAACTGAATCTCCCAGGAGACATCGATCTCTCGGCCGTCCCCGTGCCGTTTTCCTCGCGAATCCCTCTCGACGGTCCGATTTCCGCAGGCAATCTGTGGATTACTCTATAAATTTCCTCCTCCTCCTCCTCTTCACTAATCCGTAAAACATCAGAAACCAAGAGATTGCGTCGATGTTGAGAAGCCTGAAGTCGAACCGGACTTCCAAGTTTCTCAGAATCTTCTTGTACATTTTCTCTGTGTTCAACTACTACAGCCTCTGTCCTATAACCCGTCTCCGGATCCTCCACCACCACGACCAAATCCCTGCTCGGCTGAACCCGAAGCGACGAGACGTTAAAACTCGAAGAACTATGCACCGCAATCGGATCCGGCTGAGACGCCACGTTCGCGCGGCACAGCGGGCAGTTCGAGTGGGATTTCAACCACGCGTCTATGCAGGGCACATGGAACGCGTGACTGCATTTCGGCAGCAATCTTAGCTTCTCGTTTTCTTGGAACTCACTCAAACAAACAGCGCACTCAGTGGCGCCTTCCACTAGCCCATGATCTTCCTTTTTGTAACAGCAAACGGCGATGGACTCGATGAGAGACTGGTCCAGCCCGGCGGACGCAGATGTCGCGGCGGGGCCCTGCCACTGGTCCTGGTGGTGCGTATGGCTGAGGTCTGTTGGTTCGGGTTCGTGGTGGACCTCGCCGGCGTTGGCCCTTCTTCGTTTGCAGTATTTGGAGATGAGGGTGTAATAGGCTATCAGGAGGAAGGCGCTGGCAAGTACGCCGATGATGGCGATGATGAGGGGGGAGAAGTTGGTGCCGGAGTCGTCGCCGCCGGAGGAAAAGGGTGGGGGAGGGGGAAAGACTATGTAGCACCATTGTGGGCAGTATATGCTGCAAATCCCTGTTGAACAGTCCTTGTAATTGTTGTATGGTGACCATGAATTTGGTCTGGCCGGAGAACCCATGTATGATTATCTATCCAATCTATATGCCTGATAAAAATTTGATACAGCTTATCTGTGTATCACTCTGATTCAATTCTCTAAAGGAGAGAGAGAGAGAGAGAGAGAGAGAGAGAGAGAATCAAATGAGGCTTAGATGGGAAGGTAAGAAAAGTGGGGGGGTTGATGGGTCTTTCTCATGTTTTCTCTTGCTTTTGGTTTTATTTACTTTCTTTCATCTTCTCTCATTTCTCTATCAATTTTTTTTTTCTTTTGAGTTATGTGTGACTCACAGTATTCTCGAAGTATCAGTTTGTGTGTGTTTCTTTTGTACCTTTTGTATTTCTATATTTGTGTTTTTTTATGTTTCAATGATGCTACATAATTAAGCATTAAAGTACTAGTAATAAACTTGCAATATACCAACTTGAATGTATAATTTGGACTACATATTAAATTTTCTTTGTAATTTTCTACGTTAATGTTGTCCTTTTCATTTTCTGATAATGCAACTCTACATGTAGGGTAAAAATACAACAAAACTTGGAGATGAAAATCATTATTATATATTTGTGTGAGTCAAATTCATTCTAAAGACAGTCCTCACTAGAGCAGCTTTGAATATATAACTAATTAATGTCGACTAAACAGGGGTTTTCATTTTACAAATTGCTTTGTATTTCTATGTTCTTCTCTCTCTCTCTCTCTCTCTCTCTCTCTCTCTCTCTCTCTCTCTCTCTCTCTCATTGGAGGAGATGATGGTTAGTTGACCAAAGAGAGAAATATTATGGACTATTGATGAAAGCGAAAAATTAAAAAACCCTAAACACCGTCCAAGGTTGGTGAATGTGGATGGGTGGAGTGCACCACACCTCCTAATCATTTGAAAATATTTTTTTGCCTTTTGCTCCAATAGAGATAAGCAATGTAATTATTCGAGGTGCGCTCAAATTGATTTGGACATCCAATTATCAAAAAATGTGATTACTCACTAAAAAATAAGTAGGCATTCTAAGGTAAAAAAAACTCTTATTGGCTGATTTGGTGTACGACGGAGGGTTTCCACACAGAAGCACACTCAAAATGAAAATAAAAAGAAATTAAACTTGTTTGGAATATAAAATTGCTTTAGAGATAGAATATAATATGGTTGTTGATTTTGTCAGTCTCTTTTTTGTTAATGTCACTCCCTTGCAAATGTATTTTAATATAAAAATACATTTACATGAAAATAACGTTAAAAAAAAAAAAAGAATAGCAAAATTATTTCCCTATAATATAAGCTCATAAAGAGGTCATAGCTATATAGGATAATGTCGTGTGTGTTTGTTACACCTTCCAAGGATTAGGAAAAGATAAAGCATTAAAATATCTAACTTGACGTTCACATAATGACAAGTACTCATTTTTTATTAGTTGGCAAAAAAGCTACTCCACAATTAGCCAAACATGGTCTTTACTATTGGACAAAAAGACAATAAGAACACAGCAACTTGGGGTTTGGTGGCATCAAATCTAAGCCACAGATTTTTTACTAGGTAAAGGTGTAATTAACAAGAAACTTATTGAAAACTATGACGAGAGAGACCCAGACTCTCTGCTTGGCATGGGTTTTGGAGAAAGTTTTTGAGGTAATAACAAGTGGATACATAATAGAAAAAATGAGAGTGAAAATTGGAGAGAAAATTTATCGGGATCGTGCGCAGAGAGATGAGTCGGTTTTAAAGATCCGAAGTGAACACAGTCCCGAGGTTTTGAGAACTCAAGCGAACAAACCCTCTTGGGTTTTTCTTGGACATTGTATATATTAGTGCAGAGCTAGATCTAGATGAGTTTAACGTATAGACTCAAACTTCAAATCTTATCTTCAATGTCAATGGGTGCTGCGAGATGCTAAACATCTAGCACCATGAAAGTCAAAGGCTTGCTAATTAAAGGGGTAAATAATTTTGCCACTCTCTTTTTTGTTAACGCTACTCCCCTACAAGTGTATTTTTACACTAAAGATACACTTACAGAAGAATGACGTTAACAAAAAAAGGAGTAACAAAATCAGCAGTCATTAAAACTGTCCTATTTGGGAATGAAACTGGAAAAGGTACGTATCGGCTCCAAACTCAACACATATGGTACTACTACTACTCTTCCTATGAACTTTATGTAGATTATAAGCCAAACAAGTTAAAGTAATAATTTTTTCGAGTTTGGTTATGAAAAATTTAATAAAATATAAAAACTATTAAAGTTTAGTGTACTCACATAACAAGTTGTTCGTGACCGAACATCCAAAAACTCGAACTCAAATAGCTTGGTGAGTTTACCAGCCCGTCCTGTTGTTGGGGAACATCAGCTGAGAGTCATTCTTCAACATCTTGAACTTTCAAACAATTGGTGACATGCCAACAACCAATTTGGTTTTTTCAAAGAAAGAATTAAAGGTGTTCCATAATAAGCTTAGGATCATCTCTCAGCAACATCCTCTGCACAAATCCTTTCAACTTTTTCCATCAATTAGAAAGAA
This sequence comes from Rhododendron ovatum, assembly GCA_019656835.1. Lineage (NCBI taxonomy): Eukaryota > Viridiplantae > Streptophyta > Magnoliopsida > Ericales > Ericaceae > Rhododendron > Rhododendron ovatum. Next base: position 6,819,737 of record CM033794.1, on the reverse strand, counting down.
ATTATGTAAAACTAGCATGAAACTGGACAATCAACTATTTTGAATTACCCTATTGTCCTCTGCTAAAAAAACCCTATGTACGAATTCTGACAACAAACCCAAGACCACAATCTCCACAAAAGAAATCATCCAATATTAGGTAAGAAATAACAAACTTCAACAAGAATGAAGAAGAACTCTTTTAAATGATGTTCAACTTTCTTAAGCATTACTTGTAGGAAAAACATTTGGGCTTCAGCCTTTTGTACAATTCATAGCAAATATAGGATTAGTACTGGAGTAAAACTATGAGTAAATATGGAATGTACATACAATGTACATATGATTTTTGTGGGGTCTAGGGGTGTTCAAGAAAACCGTCTGAACCATAAAATCAGTCCGATCCGGACCGAACTGTCTTATTTGGTCTAGTTTTACGGTTCTACGGTCAAGTTATGGTTCCAAAAAAATAAGAACCGTTAATTTTGGTTCGGTTACTGGTTCTCAATTAATGAACTGTGGTTAGAACCGTACCAGACAGTTTAAAACTAAGATAAATATAGAAATACATATGTGTGTGTAATTAAATATGTATTGGAGGTTAATCTTTTTCTTGTTAAACTTAATTTATTTAGAGATGAAATCTCATTTATTAGGAAAGCTTTTATTTTCTTTCTTCCTTTCCTATTCTAACATATTATATTCCTATTTCTTTAATTTTATGAGTTCATATTTTATGAATAAGTGTTTGAATGCTTATTGGATAGAACCGGAACCAAACCAAAATCGAACCAGTCTTACGGCTTGGTTCTAGTTAGGTTCCATGCATATATTAGTTAAGTTCTGGTTTTCAATTTTCTAAAACTGTTTGAAATGGTCCGGTTATAGATTTTCTAGAGAACCGGACGAATCCGGACAGTGTACAACCCTAGTGGGGCCCACCTCTGGTCCCACAAAGATGATTCGAATCACCCATTATTTTTAAAATATTTTTTATGGAGCCTTGTAAAACAGTTCAACCTGATATCGATAAGGATTTTTTCTGAATTTGCGAAACTGAATAATTAAGTAGTTTCGTTCCCACAAATTCAGAAAAAATCTTTACCGATATCGGATTGAGCTTATTTTTTACAGAGCTCCATAAAAAATATTTTAAAAATAATAAGCGGTTTGAATCATTTTTATGAGATCCAAAAATGAGCCCCACAAAATTTATTTGTACATCGTATGTACATTTCATATGTACTCATAGTTTTAGGGTATTGTTAATTTGCTTTTAATTGAATCTCTATTTTCCTTCGGTAATGAATGACTTCGGAGAGTAACCACTGGAGCTCAATCATTATTTTGCCATCATTTTACTAAGCCCTGAGCTGATGTCACACAGTTTTCGTTCACGGTATCTCCAACTAACAGTCAGGGGTGTTTCCGATGCGTAGTAAAAAGAACATTTAAAAAATGAAGGTTTTTTAAGTTTAAATATAATAAAAATGAAAAAATATTTTTTTAATATTTTTTTTATACCGTTTAAAAGATCTCGATGAGATCTATCAAATAAAATCTATATTGATAGAAAAATTATTTGCATAAATACATAATTTCTGAGCTTGAAAAATCTTATTTTTCCTAAACTTCCTTTTACTATTTATCTGGAACACCACCTTATTAGCGCCGCGTAAGATGAGGGGTGTGGAGACGATGAAGGGGACCTAAGAAAATACCTGGGCTATTCGTCTAAATAAGACATTTGGCTTATTTTTTTGTCCTATTCAAAAAAAATTCGTATTTGTCAGTTTTTTTATCAATTTTTTTGAGGATTATTGCTTCTTCATGACAAAAGGAATTTAAAAAGTAAAAAATTATGATCGAAATTCATTTTTTTAATAAAGACGAAAAAATTAGCTTATTGGTTTATTTTTGTCTTTATTCAAAAAAAATAGGTTTCGATCGTAATTTTTTACTTTTTAGATTCCTTTCGTCATGACGAAGCAGTAATCCCCAAAAAATTGACGAAAAACTAACAAATGTGAAAAAATTAAATAAGGACAAAAAAATAAACCAAGTGGCTTATTTAGCCGAACGGCTTAGTCTCACACTAGGGTCCCAATTTGGGAAGTGGGTTCGTTTTTTAGGCTAGAGTTTTGCGCGGTCATCGTGAAACGCGTCATTTTCTGAAACCCAAGCCTTTCTGAGATACAACTGTACAAACATTTAGTCTAATATATAAAAGGAGAGCACCACTTTAGTGTCTCCCTTTTTTAAAGCTCTTTCATGTATTTTCCTTTCTCATATATAATCCTTAAAAATCTAGCTTATTACGTCTTGAACAAAGTGAAAATCCTTAGTCACAAGGGTAACTATGTCAAATGCTAATGCTTTGTTTGGATTGGAATTTGAAATTTTTTTTGAAAAATAGTAGGGGTAATAAGTAGAGAGAGATAGAGAAAGAAATGTTGAAAGTAGGAAGAATTCAGGAGGAATTTTTTAAAAAATTCTTTTTAAATTGCAAAGAGAACAAGGCAGTTAAATAACTGGTACTGTTTTTAAGCCACAAACAATTCACTCCACGTTTAGTAATTTTTCCACGCCCACATACATTAACAATTTTCTTCCCATCTCTACTATTGTCAGCACCCAGAAAACCAAAAAAAGAAAAACCTCCTCATTTTCATGGATTGTTTCAAGGATATATAGGCTTCGACCAAAAAAAAAAGTAGAATCAATCTCTCTCTCTCTCTCTCTCTCTCTCTCTCTCTCTCTCTCTCCCCTTTATCAAATTGGAATTGATTTTTATAGCCAACTTGATTGGACTGTTTGGGCCACTATTGTGAGATCTAGCTCTTTTTTAAACCTTCTCCATCATAAATGGAACAAATAGGATAGGTTGGATTCGATGCATTTTGGGCCTTTCTTTACTTCTAAACTTTTTTTTTGACAGGGAGTGAATTTGCGTTTTTAACAGTTTGAAGTTTCTAGGTTGTCTTACAGTTACGTAAATTATTGTACACGAACAATTTGACGGCACAATGTTGTAAATAGATGGAATTCATCTGTATAAATTGAGGTATGTTTCTCTTAACTTTTATATTTTGACTAGAGGCCGGACACATGCGATGTGTGTAAAAGTCAAATTTTGTTAAAATTTGTGAAAATTCGATCAAACATAAAACGGGAAGCTATTGTACAAATTTTGACAAAATTCGAATTGCACACACATTGCGTGTGCCCCGGTCTCTAGTGGTCATTATTCTTGGCCAGAAGAAAAGGAAATGATAAGGAAACATACAAATTATGGGTTTCGTAGCATCAAATCAAGTCAGAGATTTGGAACTAGATGCAGCATCTCAGTTTAGCACCCTCCAACTCTCCAAGCCTTGCCCACGTTCCTAGACTAATCAAGTGGCGGTGTGTCCTCCTGCAGTTACTGTATAACTGAACGTGGATGGAAGTTTCAGAGGTCATCCAGGGGAAGCAGGGTCGGAGGGCTTTTTAGGGATGAAACTGGAGCTTGGGTTTGCAGCTATTATGGAAGGCTGGAGGACTTCACTTCGATAGAAGCCGAGCTTTGGGCAGTTTATGGAGGCCTCACTATCTCTCTCTGCAAAGGGTTCTACACAAAGATCAAATTGAAAGCGACTCAAAGGATGTCATTGAGCTGATCGATCAAGAAAGGAGGTACCCAGAACTTCCCACGAAGAGCACTCTTGGAAGACACCGGGTTCATGTTCCAAAGGGGAGGCCATGAAATGCAGCATATCATCATAGAGAAGGCAACAACTTCGCTGATGCTATAGCCAAGCTGGGAACAGACCAATCTGTTCGCCTTATTGACATCGAGGATCCTCTGGCAGCTATCATGGGATTGCTCATGGCTGATCTCATTGTCATTGGCTCTTTGGGGATGCAATATTTGCTCTTGTTGTTCTTTTATTTCCGATGTACCAAACAAAATGAAAATCCAAGCCTTGCCAAGTACAAACTATCCTAGTTCAAAGTTTAACCTAAAGAAGTTATCTATTCCAAACCCAACACACGAAATCTGCGGCACCATACACAGCCTTAGACAATTCTTTTCTCCATTGCGGTTCATTTCATTTGTAGATTCCGCTCTTAGGAACACCAGCAGCTGAGAGCCCTTGTTCAACTTCTTCAACTTTCAAACCAGTTGGTGACATACCAACCACCAGTTTTTCAAAGGAAAATGAATAAGGTGCCAAATAAAGCATCTTTAAAACCAAAAATTCCAAGCAAATCCTGCACAATCATTTCCCCTTATACACCAGATTACATAAGATTCATTTTAAAATCATACACTATTATTCAGAGTCGTTCAATTTGCTTGAAATATTATTCTAATGGCCCTTCCAAAAAATCAACTCAGTCACATATGGGTAAGGGTTTAATCAATTGATTCAATTTTTCTTCCTACAAATGCAGGGGGGAAAATTGATTAAGTCCTTACCCATAATCGAATCAGCTAATTTTTTTTACAAAAACTCTTAGAACATGTTGAACAATTTCGATTATACCCTTAGTTTCGATTGCATTTGCTGTAGTGTACCCTTAGTTTTTATATTGTATACTCAGGTGACAATTCGGGAAGGTTAATTCATGAAAGCTAGGGGATTACTGGTAATTAATGGTAGTATGGACTGACTACTTTGGAAAAGAGGACAAAAGTGTCACTCTCACCATGAGTGCAATAAAGGGTCGTGGCAGGAAAAGAAATGCTCGTGGCATTATCGGCTCCTGTGAGAAAAATAGAGAGTTAATGCTCTTCCTTTCCCCCTTTCATCCAACGCCTGCCCAAGAAATCAAAAGAATATTCAGTATTAACAGAATCGAAGGACTGAGAAGCAAATATGTTGATGGCATCTTTTAAGATTAATCAACAGTCACATGTTAAGGATTCATTATTATAGCTTAATAGGTACAAAACTAGCTTATATGGCAAAACAGTAAGCTTCTAATAATGGCGCCCTTACCGTATTAAAATGTGGACGTCCCTTTTTCTCCTCTTTCCCGACCAAATTTCGATAATCCAAGCCGTTCAATATGTTCAGAACGTGATTTAAGGGTACCCATCAGAAATTAGCAAAAAAAAAAGACCGGAAAGGACTTCATCCGAGTAATTTTTATTTGAACCGTTCGATAAAATACAAACAAAAACTGCTCAGATCAAGCCCTTTCCGATTTTTTGTTTTGTTGATTCTTACAATTACCCTTAAAATCACGTTTTAAACAGATTGGCTAGCTTGAATCATTGAAAATTGATCGGAAAAGGAACGTCCTTACCATAATACGGTAAGAGCAACCTTATAAGAAGATTTGTATATGGCAAAATGTGTAAGTTGGTAGGAGGCTTTGAACCTTTCCCAGGAATTACAAAAATCGATTAGCAAAATTACACAAAAGTGGTTTCATATCAGTCGAATGAAATTGTGATAAACCTTGATTTACCCATAAATTCATATCGTTTTTACCCATAGATTCACTTCTACTGGTAAGAAAAGCATGTTTTCTTCGGCCTTGGAGCATTTGCATTTGACTTCTAAAAATTGTTTGCTATAAGACAAAAAAATTAAAAAATGAGGCTAAAAAATTACGTGCTAGGATTGTTAGATAGACAATAGAAGTGGTTTATTTGGCATTTTTTGGTGCTTTATAGTGTCAGATTTCAAAAAGAGTTAAAATGGATCCACGTAAAAGTACTCACCCTTTATCTCTCTCTAGCTGCAGCTAACTACGACTCTAAAATCCAGAGGAGGTTATGTATCTAACAAAGTCTCCAAAGTGCTCAATGGAGCAACAAAATTGCAAAAGCGTTTATCAACTGACTAAAATTTGACCCAACACGTGTAAAAAGACCAAATGGAGATGCTCTCACGTAATTTATAACAATACAGCACAAATGCAGGGATCAATCCTCCGCAAAGAAAACCTTACAGAAATTATCAACTAAGACAATATTTGCAATTCACAGTCTAGAGTTGACTTCCTATATAGTTACAATCACATGGGTGTAAAACAAAGAAGGGATTTACCGTTTTCCAGCTAAAAAAATTCTATGAACCTTATACAGATTTCCTGGTTTTTCTCTCTCCTTTTCCTTTACATTATGACTTGTACGTACAGTGCCAAAATGAGAAAAATGAGGGTTTACGCTCATCCTTTCCTCCTTTCATCCAACGCCTGCTCATAAAAGCAAAAGAATTCTTCCATGTTAATGAAATCGTTCCCCTTATGGGATCAAAGACTTGAAAAGAAAAAAGAAAAAAAAAGAGGTAGGTCAAAACAGCTTATCATGCAGTTGGAAATACGTGTGACGAGAAATAATAATGTATCTGTAGTGCCTTGAAAAATTCTAAGATCTTGAAACAAGGAGTGAAAATGACATGAGAGTTACAAAGCTCTATATGCATCCTAATCGAATAGTTACTATATCTACATAACCAATTCTAAAATATGAACTATTTTACCAGACTGGTGCATCTCACACCACATTCCTATGTACATTCATGATCAGAACAGAGAAGAACAACTTTTGAGAGCATCTTTTAAGTGTGTTGATTATTCTAGAGACTAATCGTTGATAGAATGTAGAAAGATCCCGAAATTTCAATGAAGCTAAGTTGCAAAGGCTCATTCCTATAGATTTTGTTAGAGCTTGTCCCACATTGGTAAACTATAATCTCCAAAACTAGCACATGAGCCCAGGCGGCCTCTCCACCCATTGGCAATTGGTTTTGAAACAAAAACAAAATGGTAGTGAATAATAGACATAAAAATACAACATCTAAGGAAGAATAGCACAAGACGTCAGTGAACTGCAAACAATACCTTGCTTTGGAACATTCTCATGGTCAATACAAGAGTATCACGCATTCTGCAGATCCAAAAAAAAAAGGAAAAAGAGCACCACATCAGATATCAATGAACATATCGGGAGGGCACAACATCTTGGCATCCCAACAATTTCTCCTTTCTTTCTTCTCCCTCTACTGTACATCTAAAGATTAATGCTTCTGAGATATAAGTCAAAGTTAACAAGTAGTTCATAAAGAGTCATATAAAAAAAACTGGTAAGTACACTAGGATCCAAACATTTGAAGTAGTCACTACTAATTAGGGAACAAGGGCAGGAACTCAACAGTAGAATCCTGATGCCCACGAGATACATGCACCAAAACAAATAGTGAAATGATGCATTTGGTATTGACATGGATTTAAGCCCCTTAAAAGCGAAATCCCACTTCATATCTTTACTTCGTTGGAGGTTTACATTCTCATTCAGTTATTTTATGACATTATGAGAACAACATCAAATTAGACATTCAACTACCTCAGGAAGTCCAACACCACATACACAAGGCTGTAACAAGCCTAACTATCACATTGGTGACAGCGTCATTGGCTAAAAGGGGGAGCTGTAGGCTGAAATCAAGACCTTAACATCTGAGGTAATGCCAAACAAATGCCACTGAACCACGTGGGTATTAGTGGACATAACGAGTTCTTCATAGTTCTCCCTTTACTGATTCTAATCTTATTGAGCTTAGAAAGGTGCAACACCACAATGACACAACATGGGAAAATGAAGAAGATGAATTCCAAGAAAACAATAAAGATAACTAAGCCGTAAGATGGTATCATACCGAACATCGTTATACATGTTGAGCAGATGTGAAGAGCCATCTGAACGTGTTAAAACAAATTGAGTAGAGAGCCCACTAGGGATTTTGATCTGCAAAATTTATTTATCAGTGAAAACATTACAACTCACACCATGCTTCATAGGGGAACTTCACGTGGAAATAGTTGTCATGTCAAGGAGAATTCTGAAAATCTTCTCACAGAATGGTGCCACAGAGACAACTCAATTTCGTAAGGTGACAACTAAGTGTTACTCATGTCTTTAAGCGTCATAAGTTGCGACTATTTTTTCTTCTCGCGTCAGACGTCTACTGGTTAACTTTGGCTAATTAAACTAGCAGGCCAGCTTTGTACGGAGATCTTAAGGAAATAAAGGTTTACAAACAAACCAACGGACAGGGTATATTTATATTTTAGGTGCAGGTCCAGAGCTAGAAATTTACCTTGGGGAGGCTTAGAGCATGAACTTTACGAACACAAAAAATGTTGGTTCTCGTAATCTTACCCCTTCCAAGATTAAGTTAAGCAACACTAGAGAATTTTATAGAACATTGATATAAAAACTAAGAGTAAAGTGAAGGAACTTCCCTAGTTTTAGAGATCTGGCAACAGAACGGAATGATAAGAACACTCGATAAGTTATTAGTCACAGAAAGAAAATCCAGATATCAACATAACCTCAAGAAAGCAATTCCTAGACTTTTCAGGACGAAAATGTTAAATGACGCATTGTACAGTTCAACATGCAGGCAAGGTGAGCCTCATAATCTAAGAATGTCCAACAAGTTGAATTTTATGAGTTTTTAACAATTATCACAAATTTGATCATCTGCGGCAGCTTACAAACTAAATTCTTGAATCCCTACACCGCCTTTAGAATTTTCTTTTCAAGGCAATAAGCAATAGCGAAAAACATACCGATAAATATTTAGAGAATTTCCCTGCAATTAAAGTTTCTTGGGATCTGTTATCCTTGATTTGGTAGCCAAATCGTTTCAAAATGAGAGTTGTTGGCTCCCAAGTCTCCGAAGGATCCATCTGTTGAAAATGTCCATGCAATGGAAAGTTAGTTAAGAAATAATCATTTTAATGCTAATCTTTCAAGAATCAGGTCAAACAAAATCTTCAAACAGGTATATATCCATTTTATCATCTTAAGGGTAGAAAAACTTACAGAAGATAAAAATCTCAATTTACGTGGAATGATGGTCCTATTGTCTCTGTCACAGCAAGTGTATAAAAGAAGCGAATGTAACCATGGGTCTATGTATATTATCTGCAGGTGTAAACTCCTCCAAACATGCACACATTTCAGCCACATCCATCTTATGTTTACTCTCAAACCTCAACCATTCAGGAGTACAAGGAGGATCAAGAACCTTTATGGTTTGGCGGAGATAATGACTATTTCATTAAATGCACCGAAAGGGGCACACACCAGGAGTATACTAAAAGAAATATCAGCCACTCAAGGTCTGCTACAAATTCAATAAAAGAAATATATGAATCACAAAACTTTCCTTCTGACAAAAACTGGAAGCTATGAAAAAGAGCCCAGTTGAGCCTAAGACACCCAAATTGGCCTTTTCAAAGGTTCATCTACCCTTTCCCTCCAAATAGCACATCATGGATAATGGAGCAAAACCATGCCTTTTACGAGAAGAGTCCATAAGAATATGTTTGGCCTTCTTTCAACATCAAATCAAAATTTTACAAGTCTAGTACGGTAAAAAAAGAAGGTCTCCTCTCAGCACTGTCTACACGATTGTTCACACAAATGCACCGCTTAGAGATGGACCAAAGGGGGTGCCAGGGGGGTCACAACAACTCTAAACTTTTGAGTAATCACATTTTCTTTATGCATATTTTGATACTAATCATAGAATTTTGGTGTTTTTGCCACTTCAAACTTTTAATGATTTTACTTTAGCCCTTTCAAATTTAAACTTTTCCCACATAGTCCCTCCAAACCAAAAAAGAAAGGCATCCGACCCTCTCTTTTATCAAATTCCTACGTCCGCTGAAGGTAACACTTCCCTAATCTCTTCTTCTTCCATCAAGCTCCCAGTGTGGTTAAGTTATCAAGGAGTATTCACCATCTTGGGTAGGAACTTCAAGTTTCTATCACCATCTTTCAGTCACAAAGACCGGGCACTCTACCCCTACCAGATTTCTTCTACCAATTCAGTTTGCCTTTCTCAACCTTGACCTCCTCCCCCAATGTGGTTCCTCTTGCTTTAGGTTCCCCTCCCCTTGTTCATATCAATTCCTCCGTCAAATAGTAACCAATATGTTGATAAAAACCATTAAACTTACACTTACATAGACTTACCTACACAAGCATTTAATTCATGATTCTAACATCAAGATGAAGAGTACCAATTGTGAAAGATATTCAAGAGAGAGAGAGAGAGAGAGAGAGAGAGAGAGAGATCTATTCTTCCAAAACTTTCAAACTAAGCATCATAAGTTCTTTTTCTCTTCAGTATCTAAAACATAAAAAATACTTCATAATAGAAAGCAAAATTACACCGTGCCATTTCTATCCCCACCACCACTATCGCCCCCACAACCCCCTCATCATAAAAGAAACAGAAACCAACAAGTGCAAATATCTTCTAATAGGTATCTGGGTTTGGCAATGCAAAAAATTTCCTATAATCTAGCAAATTCAGTGTGATATTGCCATGCCACTGCATATGCAATAAGCATAAGTTAAACGATGCTCATCTTATATAAATCTGGAAGCTAAATTCAACCTACCAACAGCAGAATACCAAATGTGGCTTCGCCTTTAGAGACATAGGTGTCAATCTCCAATTGTATATCTGGGTCTGGGGAAAAAAGAGTTCTTTTTAGAAAATATATTGACATTATAACATCCAAGTAAAGAAGAGAGAGAGAGAGAGAGAAGCTATTAATCATGAATTTTTTCTTTCCCTTCATGTGTTTTTCATTCTTTTGACAGTGAAATTAATGTAGCTTATATGTGCTAATTTCGTTCATTGCCTTCTCTTAGTTTGGACAACCATTTCGGAAGTATTTTGGAAAAGCATGTCTTTATCTACTTTAGTTTATCTTGGAGGAGAGTATACCACTTCTTGATGTAAGACTATTTTAGGTTGTTAAAACTCATAAAATTATAACTTTACCCTCCTCCGATTTGGGCTTCATTGGATGTTTCAACCTATTAAGGAGTTCTACCTCTAGTTAAGTGATAAGTTCTGAAATATTGATATTTTGGCCCTCCAAACTACATTTGTTAGTCACTTATCTTCGCTACTTAATATTTATTTCATCATTTTTGTGTTTGTAGGTTGATCGAGCTCATTGCTCAAAATATTGGATAAAAAGAAGATTTAATAGTAGTGCATGGTCAAAGTGCAGGGTTATTCCAAGTTGGAATAAGTTGGATTATTAATTACTTGTTAAAAAAAGTCTAAAGGCCCTTTCATGGAATTAATACCTTAAAGCCCTATATAAAGAAGATATTCTACTGACTTTGGAGTCAACTTGTGGACGTGGAATCGGAGTCTGCACGACTGATGTGTGACAAAGGCATCGCAGTCATTCGAACGTGGAGATTCAATCAAGAACTTCTGACTCTCTCTTTCCCATGAGTGGGCTAAACCCTCTTCTAGGGCAGAGATGAAGCTTGAACTCCTAGTAATATTATTTAGATTTTATTCGAATCATGGTTGTATGACTTTTAAGGATTTATTCACAATATTAATTCCTTCCATCAAATCTTGTGTATGAAATCCTAGGTTTTATGCACGTTGATACAACGATTTTAATTGTTTTATGATAATTGGTTGTATGGATTATACTATGTAAGACACATCGTGCAGATGAAACGGTCTGTGCTTGATTTGAGACGGTTTGTGCTAGTAAGACGATTTGGACTAGGCGAAGATAGTCCATGCCGATTGGTGATTTATAAATAATCATTATGAGATATCGCTAGGGCTTGCAATCCTACAGTATCCGGATTGATTTGAATAGTTGACCTATAATCGAAACATATTCAAGTTATGAGGGGGAAGAGTGGATCCGAAACCCTAGAGTTTTTTCCCATCAACTCTTTTCTACATTTTTTATTGCTTTAATTACGGTTCAATAATTTTAAGAAATCAACAATCAATCAATATTTTTCTTGGATTAATATAGAAATTAATTGGAATTACTGTAACTCAGCCTTATACTCCCTGTGGAGTCATACTCAAAATACTTATCACTATTCGTTTGAGTAGTATTTCATTTTATTAATTATTTTTGCACGGTAACGACAAGATCATTAAGTCTTGAGATTCAAGTTACAAGGGGTTTACTGTCGTAAGAAACAATGATCCAAGCACTTTCCAGTTGGCATTTTAAATAAGTCCCAGCCATGAGCTCTCCTAATTGCTTGTAGATGCAGCAAAAAAGCATTTCAGAAGAAAACAGACGAATAGTTAATTCTGTTTTGAAACCGGGAAAATAGTTGTTTGAAGAGTATGACTAAGGAGAACTCTTTAACTTTGGATACCTTTTGGGCACTACCATTCTTCTTAGTTAGCAGTTTGCTTTATGATAAGATCAGTTGATTCCTTGTTAAAAGATTTTTGTAAAAACAAGAACGCAATTGGAGAAAATAACATATTATAAGAGGTATAACATCTGTTTTGTTCATTTCATCAGCCAAAGAACGAAGAAGGAACAAGAAAAAGAAATAAAAATTCCATTTTGCATCATGTTGCCAAATAAAAGGAACTACATCAACTAAAAATGTCCTAATATACATACCACAGGGAATTTTCTTTTGACCATTAGCAAAAACCCACACCAGCTCCCCCTGATAACAATAAACAGATAGACAAAAGATTTAGGAGCCCAAATTTTCATGCAATATGCCTACAAAACATATCCTCGTACAGAACAAGCAAAGCATGAGTAGCATTCAAGAGCAATAAAATGTGAAATGTTCCAATCCCAGCAACACCGATTGAGATCTCAAGCGATCTAGTCATTAAGATAGGCATTTGACGGAGTGATTAGTTTTCCCGTTGTTCATATAACATCGGTCATACTCCATTTATTTAGCCAAGAAAACTTAAAGTGGAGAACCTATATTGGATAGTGGCAAAAACATAAGAAAAATAAAAAGAGACACGTGTGTTTTTTGTTTTGTGTGGTGCGTGGAGAGAAAGAGAGAGAGAGAGATTCTAATTAGCTAATAAGGACATGAATTTCCAAAGGGGGAAAAATATTTAGGACAAAAAAAAAAAAACAGATAAGAGAAGCAAGAGGGGCAAGTTTGAATGTCATGAAAAGAACAAAATAGCCAATAGAAGATGGTGGAATTTGTCCCACGTTGGTTAAGTGTCTTCTCCAAAACTAGTATATGAGCCTGGGCAGCCTCTCCTTTCATTGGCAATTGATTTTGAGTTGGAAGGTTTAATATGGAATCAGAGCTAGGGTTTTGCAGAATTTTGTTATTGATTGATGTTTGTTCCCCCTTGTTTGTGCCACAAGTGCACAGATATTTGTTGTGATCCATGTGTTATGGATCGTTTGTTTACCCCTCCGCGTGCGAGTCAGGAGTAGCAAGTGAGGAGGAGTGTTGAAGTATGTCCCAAAACGGTTAATTGTCTCCTCCAAAACTAGTATATGAGCCTAAACGGCCTCTCCACTCATTACCAATTGGTTCTAAGTTGAATGCTTTAATAGAAGAAAATTGTCAGAAGTCCCTTGCCATGTTGTAACTTGTAACTCATTACTTACTAAGAAAAATACATCACAGAACTTTCATTACAAAGAATTACGAACTAAATGCAGTCAGGATCAGCATTACCATGCTATTCAAAAAAAAGGATCATACAAATAGTCATGAATATTCCTTTCTGAATATGCATGAATGTTACAGCTAAAAAACTACATTCAGTAATGTTAAATTAATGTTTTTCCCCAGCTGGATCTCTCAGACCATGAAACTTGGACAAACACATTTAATAGTTAAGATGTCCATAGCAAGGTAAAGTACATGTCCTGACAACCCCTCCCTCTGGTGAACGCAAAGCATCACACTTCTCGTTGTACTTATTTAACCATTCCACACAGTTATTAAATGGTTTCCTTTTATCAAATGAGGTTGATTCACACACTTGGTAACAATATTATTTCATAAAATTGGAAGAAGTTCTACAAAGCCTTCTCACATACAGTACGGTTTCTCTTTGCCACCTTACTATAGCTACGGAATTCACTAAATCACTCTTAGGCTATTGAACGAACACTTGACCAACGGTACAGAACATTCTGTCGGGGTGGTGTAAACGGAGCCAACCTAGAGTTTTTGCTTAGTTTAGAAGTTCGTTTTATATTTTACCTAGTTTAGGGACTTGTTGTGTTGGTTGGTATGTTTACTGTCTCGGAAATAACTGCACATATCAAAGCTATTTTTATTTGCTAAAGAACATATACTAAGGCATGGTTGTACTTGGCATTTCAAGTTTTTGATTGTGCAGTCTACACATTTGTAGGATGTTGTGGTTTGTACCACGTCTTATGAAGAATTGTGAATAAAACAGGACAGTAGAGAATGGGAAGAAAGACAAAGAAGGAGAAAGGCACAAGTGGACGGCTAGAGAGAGGTTGTCGGTACTAAGTGCATACAATTATGCCCATAAGGTGACAGAAAGGAAAACAATGTTATTTGATGAGGTAACAAAATGGAGAAAATACTAAAATTCTACCGAAGCTAAAGTTTCTAAGAGCTAAATCTCAATATTCATCAATTAACTCTTCATCCAATGCTTTTTCGATCCTCATTCATAAGTTAGGGATATCTGGCAATTTAACGAATCCTGAACAAGCACCAGTGGCAGTTAATTGGTTTTCAGTATGCCATTGGGTCCTTCTACAAACTGATTTAAATAGCCTTATTCTGCTTTGCCTCAAGCTGTTCCAGCTCTTAAAGCTGAAGCATTCATTTTCCAACCTAAATAAGCATAAGCTTCTTCACTCTTCAGCTTTCCCCAGCTTTCTTCTTTTTGATTTTGATAATTTATCAGCTTAATATACTCTTAGATCAATCTTATTGACCATGAAAATTCATTGGAAATACAAACATGTAGTTCATATAGTCATGTACAAGCCAATCTCTTGTTTCCAAAGCACCCAAAACAAACCCATTCCTAACTGTATGTCTCATCCACCTGTTTACCAATCAACAAATTTCATTACATAGAACCTGCTCAATTCAAGTTAAGAAGTATCTGCTACTTCTTCATTAAATGAACACGTCTGTACTCCCATTTAAGGCTTCTAAATGGACCTATATAGCAGATAATCACTGCCCATGATATTGCAATTGTCCTTTTCTTTTCTTGGCTTTTGAGTTTTGTTCACTTGTTTTGGAAGGTTTGCATTCCATCTTCTTGTACTTTCCTTTCCTTCGGTGATAAATTCTCATTTACCAGAACACTAACGAAACAGAATATTGCAGTTTCAAATGCAACATGATCAATCAGGGTGATTGAGGTCCCTAGGAAAAATATTGTGGGGCATTATGCAAAGCTAGAGCCATGGTAAATAGATGTCGAGATAGTGTGAAGGTGCTTAGCTCGTCCAGAGAACAAAAATACCCTCCCCATGCAAAAACGTTCCAAAGAAATTAAGGAACACATGGTGCACACATTGGGAAACGTAGATAGTGAAGAGAGGAAAGAGTGAAAACCAGTAACGTGAAGAACTGATGTAGGGAAGACAGATTAGACAACTACAGCTTAATATTGAGATAGCGGCAGTTTTGGAATATGGAAATCATTGAATTAGGTCTTGCATAAGGTAGAATAAGGATTCGAGGAATGGAAAAGATAAGTTAGGTGGGGGTTTCAATAGTTGTAGGTTAGAGGATTTTGAGATGTAAGGTTGGCGGAAGTTATGGGAAGCAATTATCTATTGTGTCTGGTGTTCAAAGCTAGGGGAAGTACATTTCAAACATTGCAAATTAAACTGTTTCATATGAAGACGCTGCTTTTGGAAGTACATTCGCCCGAGCAAGAATGTTATAAGTCAACCTCAATAAAAAGAAACATTATCACCCAGCTCTAAACGCTAACCATGTATGCATGGAGTAACATACCATAACCGAATTAAACTTCTTCGCTTCAAATATAATTATGGCTCGAGATTTTTGGTACGACAAGCGAGATCAATGGTAGAGGCGTAGCTGTATACCAATTAGACCGATACCATGGCAAAACTAACTTTTTTTTATTACTCTCCAATTACTGAATCATTCAACAGAATTAACCCATATCCTACATCGTACACTTAACCTTCTTGATTCACATCGGTTTATGATATGAGTAGGATTATGAATGACAATTTGATTCCTAAGTCTCGACTTGGTAAGTATGTTTTCTTCACAGATGGTCAAGCTGGTTATGACTATGTCATAATGGACTAAATCAATAATTTAGACTTGGAGAGCATCACAGGCCTTTCTCCATATAAATCTTTTTCTAAAAAGTAGCCGTAAGAACAAAGCAAACTAAATCACAACTTCAACCTAGTGGAAGGTGGGCCCGACCAAGCATTTTAGCGAACATGTATGCACACTACACCAACCTCAAGACTTTGAAATCACACATTATTAGCAAACTTAGAAATATGAAAATAAATAACTATTCCAAAATTGTGACCAAAATACTTAATATGCTGAGCAAAACACTAGAAAAATGCACTCCTTGGGCAAGATGTCTCAATGACTATCCACCATACAAGGAGGCAGCACAAGGACCACCAATGACAACCAAACCATTGTGACTAAATATCACACTCCACTAATGGGATTCCTTCAAAATATGTGACATATTTGTTCAGTGCAGGTTGCTTGAGTTTTTTTGCATACTAAAAGATCCTTTTAAGCTCAATCTTATTTCAGCACAAGCAGATAGTTCTATACGGAAGTATTCTACAACAAGACCACATCTTTAAAATAAGGTTTGTAGAAAACCTGAAGGCCTCGGTCATCCATTGGTATACACTCAACGGCAATATGTTTATCCACATCGTCGGCAGTGACAACATATTCTGGATTTGTAGCTCCTGAATCCCAAAAGGAAAGAAAGTGAGAGGGAAAACAAATTAACAAAGAAGAAAAGATTATGGAAATCAATTTCTTTCAGTCTGAGTATTTTATTTCCAAAAAAGTCACTGTCACAAGACACCTACGCATTAAGTAGAAAAAGGTCATTCCAATACTTACCCTCTATGTACTGCTTTGTTCCATCCTGAAGATGACGAACCCACTGACATGCAAAAAATATTCTTTATGAAAAGGAAGTTAACTTTTAATGTATGGAGTACCGGTCACGGATTAACTATTTCTCATGTAAAAGGACGTATGAAACAAAACACTTTACCTGGAACACGCAGTGAGAAGTTCCACGAACAGGAAATCCGCATCCTTGAAGTAGGTACCCCAGTTTAGCCTTGCCAATGATTTGGAAATCCTCTATCCCAGGGCCATCTTCAAATTGCAACGGATCCTCTATCCCAGGGCCCTCTTCAAATTGCAACGGATCAAGTTAGACTTTATGAAATTCTGTGCGCATATTTTGCAAATAATAAGATCCACTACCTTCTGAACCAAAAGAATCAAACTCATCATGCCTGGTTGGAAAACGAAATGAAGGGTCGCGTGTCTTTTCTTCGGGTGAATCAGACCTTATATTCACCCCAGCTCTGTCTGATGAAACATCTGGGCCCACAAACCTCCTGAAAATTGCAGTATATCAAGAAGAAATTGCAGGAATTATTATTTTGAAGAGCAACAAATAGATCATTATGAACAGATGGTATATAGTTCAATTATAAAAAAGAGGACAAGTCTGCTTAGAGAAGAAAAAAGAAATGAGAAGGCAAACCAAAAAGATGTACTGCCAAGAAAGTAGGTGTTGCCGAAGCCAAAAAGGAAGCCAACCAGGAAGCACAATGAGGGTTCGACCCTCACCCAATTAGGGAGCAAATGTTGGCTCAATCTCAGAGGGGGGACGAGGGAGAACAAGGCATTGGGATTGTAGCCTACAGAGGATCACTTGGCACAACCAAAGAGGGTGCCCAGCTCCCTCGGTACAAAAATTAATGGCTTTTTTGACATTTTTCTCTGTCCCTCTCCGTATTTTGATGATTTACAAGTTAGATCACTAATTGTCCCAAAAGTTTAAGCTGTTAAAAAGGTTCAAACAATGCTGTCAAGTTCTCCAACCCTTTCATCACATGCAAACCTATCTTGAGCGACAAACAACCTTACTCAAAGCAAAGTCGAATGAAACTGGGAACCAGGTTACCAGGGCATAGAATAGAAGAAAAGGGGAAAAAAATGCTTCGAAGAAAGAAAACTGATTGACTTGAACAGAAGTCCTCCCCCAGACGCGGATCCTCTGTCCTAGTTCCCCTGTCCTACTTTCTTGTCCTAGTGCTAGACAGATGACACGTGTCCACAACACCAAAAACGCAAAGACTAAGCTACACCGAATCCCCCCTTCTCATCCCCTACATTCGACCAATTGGTTCACGTCAGAAAAGCTTAACGGAGCGACCACCACTCACCACTCAGATTCACTAATTTCCTAATGTCGACCCACATTTCATCTACCATTAACGTTCACCTTCTACCATCAACGCCGACCATAGCCAAATTTGATATCAAAATGGGTGAAATCTGCTACAAAATTTGGTATTGGGTGAAATCGACGTTGGAAATATAGCCGCCAACGACCACCAAAAGAAAATTTGTCAGTAACTATGTTCTTCGTATTCACTTGTTTTCTAGGTTAGATTGTTCTATTAAATTTATGCCTTAGATAGTCAATTGATAGTTTTGGAGAGTTTGGCTGTTAGGATTATGTTTTCAATTTCTTGACTAGGGTTCTTTTCTCCAACTATGGTTTGGGTTGATAAGAGAAAGGACGGGGTGGTGGTGGTAGAGGAACAGAGGAAAGGAAGGAGATGGGAAATTTAGGCTTCGTTCAGTTGCCAGAAATATTGTACGGGAAAGTTATTCTCAGGAAAAGTCAAGTAAAGTGAAGTAAGTGAAAAAGAAAATTATTTTCCTATGAGTGTTCATTTGACAAAAAAATTTTGCAAGAATAATTAAGGTTTAGTTGTTCATTTGTCAGGAAAAAGAAACTTTCGGGAAAATTTTGTGAGTGTTCACTCATTTTCCTTTTTCCGCGATGCAAAATCCTGTATTTTTTGTAGGATCACTTTTGCAGGAAAGTAATTCCTGCAGAAAAACTTAAAAACATGTTTCCCACTACTTTCCTGCCAACTGAACACTACAAAAATCATGGAAAAGTTGATTTTCCCATCCTTTCCCGTACTTTCCTGACAACTGAACGGGGCCTTAGGGGAGAGAAAAACAGGAATAAATTCAGCAGAGAGAGAGAGAGAGGAGAGATTCGGTGTAGCTTAGTCTACGCATTTTTTGTGTTGTGGACAGGTGTCATCTTTCTATCACTAGGACAGGGGGACTAGGACAGAGGATCCGCGTCCCTCCAACCTTTGCTTCAAATACCATGTTTGGCTATCACTTACCAATTGTCCTAGAATCTAGGGGAACTTAAATAGGGGTCCTTCCCTGTATAAATACTTAAGTCTTCATCCTAATGGGTTTAAAAACTTATTTTTCCATCCTCAAATTCAAGTAAATTCTAAACTACCCTTCTCTCTCCTAATCTTTCTCTCTCCTTATCTTTCCTAACTAATCTCATTCTCACTTCTATCTTTTTCTCTACTAATCTTCTCTCTCTAATTTTCTCACCTAAAATTTAAAAACAACATTAAAAATAAAATTAATATCTACCAAACTTGAAATCCTCCATGAATTTGT
Organism: Rhododendron ovatum; assembly: GCA_019656835.1. NCBI lineage: Eukaryota > Viridiplantae > Streptophyta > Magnoliopsida > Ericales > Ericaceae > Rhododendron > Rhododendron ovatum. The sequence continues at coordinate 6,800,224 of CM033794.1, read as the reverse complement.
CATGAATACGTATCATAAAATCCTCTCTACGAAACTACATTAAACCAAAATTATGATAAAATTTGGAGAAATCGAAACACATACCAAAATGAGGACAAAATTTGTGAAATCACCATGAAACCGAAAACATCATGAACACGACGAAACTACACTAAACCGAAATAATGACAAAATTCGGAGAAATCAAAACACATACCGAAATCATAACAAAATTTGTGAAATCACCATAAAACATAAAAAATCATGAACACGTGTCGTAGAATTGTGCCGAAGAATCTACACTAAATCGAAATAATGACAAAATTCAGAGAAACTAAAACACACATACCGAAATCATGACAGAATTTGTACAACTAGTCAATCCTAAAAAATCCGCCACCAATACATACAGAATTCAACACTCCTTAGCCCAAAAAAAAAAAGAGAACCAACCACAAATTTCAGAAACTTAACAAGTTTTTCTACCTTCACCACAAATTCAACAACCACATACCAAATCTTTCACAAAGAAATCTACTAATACTCTACTTTTTCAACTGAAAAGTACACCCAAGTTGCACTAGAACAAAATTGAACAATTGGGGACTCACGAACACGTTTTTGGAGTAGACAACAATTGGGTTTTCACTGATTGTCTTCTTGACGGTCTCCTCCAACTGAGAGCCGAAAGAAGGCAGTCATGGCTTGAATGGTGATGAGTCCAGCTTCTGTTGGTCAGTGAACGGTAAATCTAGCTCTTCCGGGGATTTTAGTGTTGTGGCCAATGGGGATTTTAGTGTGGAGGCGGCAGCGCAAACCTCGAGGGTAGCGGAGGGAGGGCTGGTCGACGAGGAGGTTGTGAATGAGGATGACGTTGAAGGGCCGGTCGTCGGTTGGGATGGGGAGTGGTGGGGTGGTTTGGGGTTGGACCGGAGGCGGACGCTAGCGGAGGCTCATGGCTTAAGCAGATCTGGAGAGATTTTGTGGTGGTGGGTGTAGATCGGCGTCGTTGTCAGGAGAGTTTTGGAGTCATTTCTTATCAAAACTGTTTTGTATAAATCCCTATAATTGTGAGATAAAAAACATATGAATATTCGAAATTACTATTATATAAATATGTAAATATGGTACAATAGGGCAATATGACAATGTGAGGATGTAAAAATAAATATTTAAAATTTGTAGAATGGACACCTAAATAAATAGGATGTCTATTTAATTTCTTCTGGAATCTAATATTGTTCGGAGAGGGAACAAATAACGCATATTAAAGCGCTCCAATATTACCACTAGTATCCTATTTATCCATATGTGGAGACCATTTTTCTTTTAAACATATTATAAGAAAAACAATAAAAATATTGAAATCCGTGGAGCTTGTACGTCGGAGAATGCATCATAAATAATAATTTGGGCGAAAGAATAAACAATAGTCTTGGACTTGGAGTATTCTCCGATCTCAACTCAGTCAAACTCAAATAAACTTAAATTTTAAACAAAATATGGGACGTGTATGATAAAGAAAAATATGTGAAATGTAGTTTTGAAGAATAAGTAATGTTGTAAAATTATTATTTTAATATTAAATTTCTGTACATTTTTGGTGCTAGATTTTTACAAGTCATATGTATATCTGAGTGAGAGGCTCTTATTTTAGCCCTTTTTTGGATATCTAGAAGCATATCTAGAAGGATCAAGGAGGATCTAGCAAATCTAGAAAATCTAAGAAGATATTTAGCAAATCTAGAAAGAATCGGGAGCATATCTTTTGTATCTATCCATATCTTTCGTATCTATTCAAATCTAGAGCATATCTTTCGATACCTATTCATATCCAAGTAGATTTGGTCATTAATGGAAAAGATATGATATGGATTCTTTCTTGCCTATATAAGGCTTGCTTGAGTGAAGAAATAAAAGCTAAGAAAACCAATAGCAAGACTAAGACCTCTCCAAAATACTTAGCCTTCCGTATTCTCCATTTCATCTTTGTGAGAGTTTTGGACAAAGTGTAAGGGTATTCTTTTGTGGAGTTTTGGGTTCTCCTACTTGTGCAGAGTAGGTTTGAACCATACGATAAATTATTAGGCTATTATATCCTGGAGGGGACAAGTCAGAGATTATTTACTACACCAGTTTGTTACCGTAGAGGGCTTGAATCTCCTTAAAGAGAGCGAAATTTCCGCTATCTACTGCACCGGTTTGTTACCGTAGAGGGCTTGAATTTCCTTAAAGAGAGCGAGATTTCCGCGACTCAGCTTGTTAATTTGTCCATTGAACCTTTGTAATATCACCAACAAGTAATAATGATATAAGTATGAAAATCAAAATGTTTGTGAGTTCACTTTATGTGTTTATTCACACTTACCATAATCCGTAAAGAAATGTGCATTAAAAAAGCTAAACTTGTGGGGAAATTACGTGCAGCAGAATACTAAACTTGTGAAAAAAATTAATGTTCGAATGGATCACGTTCCTCTCCGATTAATGGAAAAGAATTTCAAAAAACATGAAGTATAAAGGGGTCCCTGGGAGTTTAGAAATCCCGCCGACGACAATCAAAGCACGTGCATTAACAAGTAAACAAAAGCAAACTTTTGTTTCAAATTATTCACATATTTTTTATTTAACGTTTTCTGTATAAAATAAAATTGTGGTATTTTTGGAAAGGGAGTGGCACGACATACCTCCGCCCCTGCTTTGATTGTCCCCTCGAGGAACCATTGTCCTTCCTGAACCTCAACCACCGATCAATTATTTGAAATGCCTTGCTGATTATACCCTTTGTTCTTCCTTTCTGTTGGGATACTAATGTGAGCTCGAGGCTGCTCAACACTTCAGCCATCGTTGGCCGCGATTTTCGATCTTTATGCAAACAAGTGCTAGCAAGTTCAACAAAAGACTTTAGACAACTTGGTGCTATTTGTCCAAGGAGAGAGGGATCTGTTAATCTGTCAAGTTTTCCCTTTTTGATCCAATGTTGAGCCCATTGGACTAAATCGATTTGCTCCTCGACCAGTCTTGTATCCACGGGTGGCCTCCCACAAAGCACCTCCAATAATACCACACCAAAGGCGTACACATCAGATTTCGTGGTTAGTCTCCGGGTTAGGAAATATTCTGGATCCAAATACCCGAACGTGCCTTTCACATCCGTGCTAACATGGGATGTTGAATGACTTGTAGTCCCTTTTGACAACCCGAAATCACAAATTTTGGCTACCCAGTTGTGATCCAGTAGAATATTTGTGGTCTTCACATCTCGGTGAATGAATTTGGTAATGGTACCAGCATGAAGGTAGTGTAGTCCTCGGGCGGCACCAATACAAATAGTAAGCCTTTGCTCCCACGTGAGAGGAGAAACACTCTTACGACTTCCTGTTGCACTTTGCTTATAAAGATGATTGGCAAGGGTCCCTCGAGCTATATATTCGTAAACAAGGATCATCTCCGGAAGTTCATTGCAGTAGCCGATCAACGAAACAAGATGAGTATGCCGGAGTTTTGAAAGCATCTCAACCTCCGTCCAGAACTCTCTTGCGCCTTGTTTGGATTCAGCATTCAACCGCTTTATGGCAGCAGCCACAATACGAAGCTCCCCCGTACCCCATTCCAAATAACTAATCAAGCCTCTATATACCTTACCGAATCCCCCGTTCCCAATGACTAATGTATCATCGAAGTTGTTAGTGGCTGTTAGTACCTCATCCAGTGAAAAGAGACGACAAGATCCCTCCGGGTGAATCGCACCATTACGGGTTGCATTGTACGAGGCTTCAGCTTGAGCTGCCATGTTCAGAGAATTTTTTTTTTTTTTGGTCAAGCGGAAAATCATGTTCAGAGAATTTAGTAGTAAAGGCGATGGACTTAGGGGCCCTCCCACCGGAGTTGAGGGTAATTAGTGGAAAGGGTATGAGAGAGAGAGAGAGAGAGAGAGAGAGAGAGAGAGAGAGAGAGAATATACTTGTAATGCTTTGGAAATCGACGACTTGAGATCAAGTCCAAGTGGCTGTGGACAATACTAGTAATGCTTTGGAAATCGACGACTTAAGGTCAACTAGAAGTGGCGACTTTAGGTCAACAAGAAGTTGCCGTGGACAATACTAGTAATGCTTAGGAAATCGACTACTTGAGGTCAACTAGCAGTTGCCGTGGACAATACCAGTAATGTTTAGGAAATCGACTACTTGAGGTCATCTAGAAGTGGCTTTGGCCCGTCCACGCGGTTTGTTAAGTGGCCCCTCCAAGCGGTTTGTTAAGTGGCCCTTTCACGCAGTATTTTTTTAAGTACTTTTTTGTTTTAGAAAACAGGGTCATTTTTCAGAATACAAGTCTTTTAATTCAAAACATAAGTATTCCTTCTATCCCTAAATCTTTAGTCTTCTTCATTATTGGTGTCATTCTTTAAACTTTTATATTTTTCAATATGAATCTCAAAAATATGCAATATAGATTTTGTTTGATAGTTATCGATTAGATTTATAATACAAAGTTTTCGAAATTATAAAAAAGATATCATAAATTAAAAGATATACGAGTTTCACGAACATCGCGAATAAAGAAAAAGACCAAATATTTTGCTTTTCCTTTTTTAGTTCTTTCAGTGTGACTGATGTTAGGATTATTTGTTGGGTTACTTGGGTAGTTAGTGATGTGTTGTGTTGTGTCTCCAGTGAGGTCTATCGATCTGTGTCGGCAGTGTTAGAATGGGCACGACCTAGCCAGCGGTTTTGGAGTCGTCAATGGTCTTTGTTTCTTTTCCCTTTTTTTCTTAAGCAAACATCCACATTATTACATTGTCACACACACGCACTGGTTTTTGAATGACTGATTTGTATCGGCCGCTGTTAACATTGTCATGATCCAGACAATGGTTATTTACCAAGTATATGCTTGTTGTATGGCGTATGTTTTTTTGGGTGTGTTTCTAAGAAGTTATCAAATAATTATGGTTCACACTATCTCCGACTGACCGTGATTTGGGGTTGCATGAGATGAGGGTGGAGATGACGGAGAAGGGGAGCCAAATCATAAAACCCTATTCTCAAACCGGGTTAATGAATCAGGGAATTGAGTTCGGTTTTTAAACCAGAGTTTCTGCGCCGGCATGGGTTCGGTTTTTAAATCATAGTTTCTGCGCTGGCATTGTGAAACGGCATCGTTATATAAACCCAAGCCTTGCTAAGTACAAACATGGTCCCCCTTACTCTTTAACCAGAAGAAAGAAAATGAAATGACTAGGAGAAAAAAAGCCATTGATTTGGAACCGGAGGCGGCATCTCAGTTTATAGCACCATGAAAAGCCAAGCCTTGCCAAGTGCATGCTCTTCTGGTGCAAAATTTAACCAAAATAAGTTATCAATTCCCCAAACCCAACATATCAATTCTGTGGCACCAAACACAGCCTTAGTCACCTCTTTTCTCTTTTGTGTAGCATTTCATTGATAGATTCCTCTCTAAGGAACCCCACCAGCTGCTGGTGAGACTTTGAGAGCCGTTGTTTAACTTCTTCAACTTTCAAACAAATTGGTGACATACCAACAATCAGTTTTCCAACGGAAAAAATGGTGCCCAATTATATGCTTAATTTAAACCAAGAATCCCTACCAAATCCTGCACAATCGAAGAAATTATGTGCAATTCTCATCACAATGGAAAATAGGCTTTCTTTTTTTGTTCGTTGCTTAGGGTGTCCAAACCAGATTACGCGCATCTCGATAAATCTCCTCCCCAGTCTGGTCAAAAGCAGGCCATCAATGCCGGGATTAGGGGATTCACACGTAATTTCTTTCTTATGGCCTGACTCTAAGAATCCAAGAATCGAATCTTTGTCAATAGTGTAGGGAGCAAACCCACCAACCAACTGGACCTAATCCTTGGGGCTGGGCAATAGACTATGTATGCAGTCCAACGAAAAATCCAACATCACAATCCCCACACAAAATCACCCCATATTAGGGAGAATAACCAACTCTACAAGCAGCCCAATCAGTAAAGAATATCATGCTTAGCATTGTGATACACTCTACTAGCAAAAAAGCATGCGGTCTTCCGCCTTATGTAACTTATAACGATACAGCACAAATGCAGGGATTCTTCCTAAAGAAATCCTTGCAGAAATTATCAACCCAAGAAAACATTGCAATTCACAGTCTAGAGTTGACTTCCTATATAGTTACAATCAGAAGGGATTTACTGTTTTCGGACTAAAAAAACATCTATGAACCTCATACAGATTTACTATTTTTTTTTTCCTTTGTGCTTTACATTCTACAAAGAATGAATAATGACTGATGCATACAGTGCCTAAACGAGAAAAAGGAGGGGTTACGCTCTTCCTTTTCTCCTTTCATCCAGCGCCTACCCAAAAGATCAAAAGAATACGTCAATGTTAGTGAAATTGTTTCACTTATGCGTTTAAAGACACAGGAAAAAAGGTAGGTCAAAATGGCTTATTATGCAGTTGGAAGTACATGTGATGAGAACTATTAGCATATCGGGAGTGCCTTAAAATTCTAAGAGCTCGAAGCAAAGAGTGAAAATGACATGAGAGTTACAAATATGCGCTATTTTACCAGACTGGTGCAAATCACAAGTTGTGCTCTCAATAAATAGTAATATGAACTATGTTCCTATCTACATTCATGATCCAAACAGAGAAGCAAAACTGTTGAGGGAATCTTTTAAGTGCTTGATTATTCTAGAGACTTATTGTTGGTGAGATTGGAGCTTGAAATTTTCACATTGAAGAATGTAGAAACAATCCCAAAATTTCAATGAAGCTAAGTTGCAATGACTCATTTCTATGGACACAAATGATCGTAAATAATAGACACAAAAATATGGGCATCTATGGAAGAATAGCACAAATGTCAGTAAACTGCAAACAATACCTTGCTTTGGAACATTCTCATGGTCAATACAAGAGTATCACGCATTCTGCATATCCAAAAAACAGAGAGCACCACATCAGACATCAATGAACATATCGAGAGGGCACAACATCTTGCCATTCCAAAAATCTCTCCTTTCTTTCTTCTCCCTCTAAGTCAAAGTGAATAGTTTATAAACAGCATATAGAAAACTGTTAGGTACACTAGGATCCAAACATTTGAAGTAGTCACTACAAATTGGGGAACAAGGGCAGCAGCTCGACAGTAGAATCCCAATGCCCACGAGATAAATGCACCAAAATAAATAGTGAAATGATGGATTTGGTATTGACATGGATTTAAACCCCTTAAAAGAGAAATCCAATTTCGTATCTTTACATCATTGGAGGTTTGCATTCTCATTCAGGTATTTTACATCTACAGCCGCCAGAATAGCATCAATGACAACGACATCAAATTAGACATTCAACTCCCTCGGAAAGTCCCAAAAAACATACACAAGCCTATAACTATCACATTAGTGACAGTGTTGATGACTAAAAGGGGGAGCTGAAGACTGAAATCAAGACCTTAACACATCAGGTAGTAATAATGCCAAACAAATGCCACTGAACCACTTGGGTATTAGCTGACGATGAAGGGGACCCTAAGAAAAGACCTTAGTCTCAAACCCGGGTCCCAATTGGGGAAGTGGGATCATTTTTTAGGCTGGAGTTTTGCGTGGTCATTGTGAAACAGCGTTTTCTGAAACCCAAGCCTTGCTGAGGTACAACTGTACAAACATGGTCATTCCTCGTAGCCTGAAGAAAATGAAATGATAAGAAAACAAACAAATTATGGATTTCTTAGCATCAAATCAAGTCATAGATGCAGCATCTCAGTTTAGCACCATCAAAATCCAACCTTGCCCCACCCCCCCCCCCCCCCCCCCCCCCCCCCGCGGGTTGTTTCCTCCTGCAGGTGCTATATAACTGAACATGGATGGAAGTTTCAGAGGTCATCCAGGGCAAGCGGGGTTGGAGGGCTTTTTAGGGATGATACTGGAGCTTGGGTTTGCAGCTATTATGGAAGGCCGGAGGACTTCACTTCGATAGAAGCCGAGCTTTGGGCAGTTTATGGAGGCCTCACTATCGCGCTGCAAAGGGGGTCTACACGAGATCATATTGAAAGCGACTCAAAGGATGCCATTGAGCTGATCAAGAAAGGAGGTACCCAGAACTTCCCATGAAGAGCACTCTTGGAAGACACCAGGTTCTTGTTCCAAAGGAGAGGGCATGAAATGCAGCGTATCTTCAGAGAAGGCAACAACTTCGCTGATACTTTAGCCAAGCTGGGAACAGACCAATCTGTTCACCTTGTTGAGCTCGAGAATCCTCCAGCAGCTATCACGGGAATGCTCATGGCTGATCTCATTGCCATTGGCTCTTTGTGGATGTAATATGCTTTTGTTGTTTACCAAACAAAATGAAAATCCAAGCCTAGTAAGGTATCAATTCAGTACTATTCACGTCTTTAAAAATCAGAAGTTGCAACTATATTTCGTATTCGTGTCACAAGTTTGGTAATTAGCTTTAGATAATCATTTTAAAGCTACTCTTTTAAGCATTGGGCATTGGGTCAAACAAAATCTTCAAACAACAGGTACATATCCATTTTATCATTAAAAGAGTAACAGATTAATGAAGATTAAAATATCTCATTTTTTCCATGGAATGATGTTCTTATTGTATCAGTCTCAAGAAGAGTATAAAAGGAGCGAATATAGTCATGGCCCATGGGTTATGTTGTCCACTGGAGTAAGCTCCCCCGAACATGCATACATTTCAGCCACATCCCATCATATGTTACTCGAAGAGAATCAAGACCATTTTTTGTTTTGTTTTGTGGAGATCATGAATATTTCATTAGATGCTCCAAAAGGGGCACACACCGGAAGTATACCAAAAGAAATCTCAGCCACGCATAGCCACAAAAGAACGGTCTGCTACCAATTCAATGAAAGAAAAAGATGAATCACAAAACTTTCCTTCTGACAAAAACTGGAAGCAATGCAAAAGAGCCCAGTTGGGCCTATGATCCCCAAATTAGCCGCTTCAAATGTTCACCTACCCTTTCCCTCCAAATAGCATATCATAGACAATGGAGCAATTCCATGCTTTTTAGAAGAAGAGTCCATTTAAGAATATGATTTTGGCCTACTTCGACTTCAAAATGAATTAAAAGTCTAGTCCATTGGGATTACGTTGGTATTGTTATTGTTGTAGTCCGTCCAACCAAGGTCACCTCTCATAGGATTGTCTACACAATTGTGGTAAACAGTGCAACAATTGGTGGTGGACGGAAGAGGGTGCCAGGGGGGCCACGAGAACAACTTTTGAGTAATCTTATTTTCTGTAAGGATATCAAGGTATTACTTATGATAGAATTCAGTGTTTTTGCCCCATCAGAATCTTCATAACTTGACTAGATAGAGAGAGTAAGCAAGCATTTAAATTCATGATTGTAAGAGTACCAATTGATATAGTGAAAAGAGATATGTTAAACATGTAGGGAAACGCGCGCGAATGCACACACACACACACAGAGAGAGAGAGAGAATGCTCTGTTCTTCAAAACCTTAAAACTTAAGCGAAGGGTCGTAAGTTCTTTTTGTCTTTGGTAATTTAAAACTTCATAAATACTAGAATTTAGAACATGTAAGCAAGCAAATGACCACATTATGCCAATTCGATCCCCACCACCACTATCTCCCACACAACACCCGCATCATAAAAGAAACATAAACCAACAAGTGCTATTAATCACGAATTCTTTATTTCCCCAATGACAATGAAATCGATATGGCTTACATATTGACAATGAAAGCTTCTTGACCTCCCTCCAAAACCCTACCGCGCCTTGCTTCATTCAGCATTCAACCGTTTTAAAACAACAAATTTAGAACGACGAAAGCCCCTTCACAATAACTAATGAAGCCTTTATATACCTTAGAGAATGCCGCTTTCCCAATAATCTAATGCATCATCGAAGTCGTTAGTGGCATTTCGTACCCACCCCCCCCCCCCCCCCCCCCCCCCCCCCCAGGTGAAAACCAACGACAAGATCCCTCCGATTGAAGGCGTGGTCGAGCTGCATGAGCCGGACACCTGAGTTATGAGAAAAAAAGATCCCTCCAATTGAATAGCACCACTGAGGGTTGCATTCTCGCTCGTTGCCATATTCGGAGAATTCGCTAGTGGAAATTAGGAGCCCTCTCACCGGAGTCGAGGGTGATAAGTGGGAAATTGAGGACTGAGGTCAACTCGAAGTGGAAGTGGCGGCTGTGGCCCCCTCCACGCGGTTTGGAGCGCCGGCGAAACTTCTTGGGAGATAATTCCAAATTTTTACCCATTGATTTGGTATGACTCACTCCAATCAGAAACCCAATGTAGCGTTTCACCACTTGGGATGACCACCAGCAGCAATACCAGGGTTGACCACCAACGCCATTGGCCGGAAAACCAACCGCCGCCGCCGGAAAAGCAGAACCACCGCCAACCACCACAAAGTAGCGGTTGATAATTATTTGATTCCAAATTCTGTTGTTGAAACAACACTGTTGCCCGTACTTCTCTCTCTCTCTCTCGAAAGGTTGTGAAATGGTGAATCATATCAAGAAGGCAAATGCTAATCTCCGCAGCTTCGCGGAGGATTAGTGGGCCCATTTGACCAACTTTTCTGAAAACGTTTTCTGACTGATCCAGAGAAAAAGATGCCTGATTAAATTGACAATTTTAACCCTAACTTTTTTAGCTAATAACAAATGAGGTTCCACTTTTAGATGTGGCAGGCATTTTCCCTCCAATTTGTCCTTTCCTTTTGTTTTTAGGATAGGATGCGTACAACCATTCTCTTTCTACTTTTCTTCTTTACTTTTCACTCCTTGCCATTTTAACCCACCTCCCATTTTTCCCTTGAAGAAGACCAGGTGAGATTTGAAGGTGAGTTTTATCTCTCTTTATTTGATCTGCAGTGTTGTCTCTGTTTTACATTTCTTTTGGGAAATTTATTATGTCGAAAAATATTTTGTTGCTGTCATATTTCAACCTCAGAAAATTGGGACAACTTAAATGTGATTTGATTTAAACTTGGAGGCAACTTAAATGTGATTTGATTCATGCTGTGCTTAAAATGTATATCCCTTTTTCCAATTTCATTTCAGCTAAAGTCCAATTCCGTAATGTATTCTTGTAAACATGTTCTGAACCTAAATCCTATTTTTGGTTGCTAAATGTTTGATGCATTTTTTAATTTTTTTGGTGACATTGTATCTTTAATTGTAGGAAAATGGATGAACCATTATTGGGCATTGATTTAAATCAGCTTCCTATTGATGAAGAATGGGTGATAGAACTTGATGAGTACCCGAAAGAAATTGGTGGTCAAGTGCACTTTCATGAATATATTGAGCTTACTGAATCTGGGAAAAAGAAAAATGATCTAGGAGCAAATAATTTTCATCCTTTCATTGGTCAATGTTTTCTTAGTGAAGAAGAAGCTTTCGTTTTCTATAAGAAATATGCGTGTGCAAATGGATTTTCAATTCGAAAAGATCGCACAGAGAAGAAAAATGGAGAAATACAAAGGCGTGATTTTTGTTGTCAATGCGAAGGGAAAGCGCCTTTGAAACTTTGTGATCCATCCAAGGAGCAACGAAACAGAAAATCCGTTAGATGTGGATGCAAAGCTCGGATGCGTATCACTTTAAGAAAATCTTTTGATATCTTCCCTTAAGAATGGCAAGTCACTGAGGTTGTTAAAGAACACAATCATGAGTTGTTGACTCCATTGGAAGTTCGGTTTCTTCCGGCTAATAGAAAAATTGTTAAGAAGGATGAAGATCGTATTCTTTTATTAAAAAAATGTGGTCTTGCAGTTACACAGATAATGCGTGTTATGGAACTTGAAAAGGGTATCGATCACAGTTATCTTCCCTTTTTTGAGAAAGATGTTCGAAACCTTTTTACTAAAATCGGAAAGAAGCAGGGGGCCAATGATGCGGAAGATCTTTTAAAGCATTGTAGAATTGCAAAAGAAGAGAATGTCAGGTTTCAATATTCTTTTACTGTTGATGAGCAAAGAAAGTTAGAGCATATTTTTTGGTCTCCATCCCATTGTTTCGATTGGTACCAAAAATACGGAGATGTTGTTGTCTTTGACACTACTTATAAAGTTAACAGATACCAAATGCCTTTTGGTATTTTTGTGGGTATCGATAATCATGGGAAGACAATACTATTTGGGTGTGCTTTGCTTCGAAATGAGAAAACAAGTTCTTTTCGATGGTTGATGAAGGTAATGGTTACTTGTTTCTCTTGTAATACATATCTTTTCAGCTTATTTGTTCTCCTATTTTTTGAATATATAACTCATTGATCGTCAATTGTAGACTTTTGTATCTTTAATGAAGAAGCATCCAAAGACCATCCTAACCGATCAAGACCCATGGATGACTGAAGCAATTGCCAAAGAATTTCCAACCACAAAACATAGCTTTTGCATTTGGCACATTACTAGCAAGTTTAGTGGTTGGTTTACAGCTATTCTTAGAGGTCAATATCAAGATTGGTGTGCTGATTTTTACAAGTTATATCACGTAGACACACCTGAACAGTTTGAGCATCAGTGGCCCCAAGTGGTTGCAAAGTATGATTTGCATAACAACAAGCATATCACCGGGTTGTATGAAATTAAGCATTATTGGGTGCCAGCTTACCTTCGCAATTATTTCTTTGGAGGAATGACTACCACTGGAAGATCAGAGAGTATAAATGCGTATGTAAAGAGATTCATTAGCTCTCATACAAATTTGGACCAATTTGTTAAGCAGGTTAGTATCATTAGTTTCTTGAGGTTCTTTTTAACTTTTGTGATACTTTCAATAATGATTATGCTCCATTGTTTAGGTTGATCTTGCTATTGAAAATATCCAACAACGGCAATTGCATAACACAATGTTGCAAAAGTATAGAGGTTCTACTTTAAGAACAATGTCGTCGTTGGAAGAGCAAGCTTGTGGTGTTCTTACACCGTTTTGTTTTGAGAAGTTTCAAGAGCAATTTGGGAGAGCAACTTTATATTCATTAGTACACAACCATGGTTGTGAATTTGAAATCAAGCATCATGAAGATACAAAGGGCAAAATTCGCATTGTGTTTTGGGATGGTGAGACGAGTACATGTACTTGTAAGCATTTTGAATTTTGGGGCATACTTTGTCGTCACATACTAAGTGTATTTCTTCACAAGGATTGCTATAGAATTCCATCTCTCTATTTACCTTCACGTTGGTGTCGTGAAGTATCCCAAAGTGATGAAGTAACACAAAGTGGGGAAGGATCACAAAGGTTGGACGAGGAAATTTTAGTGGATAAACCAATCGGTGATGTCCATTGTCCTCCGATTTCGATAACCAAAGGGCGTCCCAAGACAAAGCGATTGCAAACTGGAAGAGAAACAAGAAAAGTAGCTAGGAGTTGTGGATGGTGCAAGAAGGTTGGCCATAATATCACCACATGCCCAGAAAAGGAAAATATTGAACATGCCGCTGATTCACAAAGGAAAAAAAAGAAGATAACCTCAAGTGATGTGGGCCTGAATCCTGTGTTTTCTTTGAAATACTAGGTAATAACTATATTTACTTTATCTTTTTCATACTTTAGGTTGCATTGGTGAGATGAATGTGCTTATTTCTTTGCCTTCTTATTTGTCACAGTGGTACACAAGGAAGTTGGTGGAGTTAATTTGCCTTTTGCTCTTGGAACATCTACCGGACCACTGGTGGAGTTTTTTTGCCTTCAACTTGGTTATGGTTGAATTATTTTGGAGACTACAGAGTTTAGCTTGGAGTCATTTTGCTACATTACAGAGTTTAGCTTGGAGTTATTTCGCTACATGAAATCTCTGGGAGGCACTCAAAGAAGAACATTTGTTTTTGAAATCTCTGGTAGGCACTCAAAGAAGGTGGACATTTGTTTTTTAAGTGTAAATGTACTGTATTTGGTATAAGTAAGATAGACATCATTTTGTATGTACATGTTCACCTCTTTGTTAATTTTCAGTGTTTCTTTTGGCGTGGAAGCCTTGACTGAGCAAGAAATGTTTATATCTTTTTGGTTTAGTTTTATATCTTTTGGGTTCAAGCTAAATGAACATTAATTGTTTAGTGTTTTTTTTTTGTACGTGTAAAATTTATTAATATTTTTATTTGAGTCTCGGGTTCGAAACCTAGCTCTCAGATATTATTAACTCCTATAGGGCCAGTCTATACAGAAATTTGCTCTAACTTTAATTGGGACTCCCACAAATGAACAGTGACATTGGTTCTAAAAAATTAGTTGAAGTGCACAAAAACTGACTCGAACATCTGAGTTATAAAAAATGGAGTGGCAACATCAATGAGCCTATAGTAATGTGAACTGAGAAGTAAATGTGTCGTTAAAAAAAAAAAAAACTGGCGTCCTGGTTTGGTTTAGTTAGAGGAAGCAAAACAATAACAAATGGTTTCAGAGTAAAATGGTCTTTTACAACTAAAGTAAAAAACGTATAGAAAGTTTCAGAGAAAGGACAGCTAATGGAGGAATTTAATACATTTAAATGTTGTACTTTCCTATTCTTAAAGTTTGCCCATTGGGCACTCGTTAGCGGGACCCTATCAAGAATTGGATTATCCTTTTATAAATCGTGAAACTTAACAATTTGTTCAAATTTCAAAAACGTTTGTGATTTTGGCCCTCTAAAAATTGATGGAGAGACTCCAAAACTGAACTGTGTTGAGTACACAAAACGATGTCATTTTGGAGCACTTTCATCAATTTTTGGAGAACTAAAATCAATTTCCTTCAAAAATATATTAATATATATATATATATGCCCCTACATAATAATAAAAATATACTCCCTCCGTCCGGAATTATTAGTTATTTTTTAGAGTTCGTGCTATTTTTTAATTGATTATATCTTATAATTTATAATTTATAATATTTTATGTAATTTTGAAAACATTATCTTATAGAATTAATTGAGATCTATCAAACAAGATTCATATTGAATATAAAATTTATTACCAATTTAAAGATATAATTTATTTTTTATCTAGTTAGAAATGAACGAGAGACTATTAAATTCGGACGGAGGAAGTATTGTAAAGTTGGAAATTTTAAGATTAATCAACATTCGACTCCGTTATGAAAGATGGAAAAAGAGAAGTTTTCTTACCATTATTAATTGATGACCACGTCTAATAGGAAAGATGCACAAACACAGTAGGAAAATAAACACTAAAGCAAAATGACCATGTGCACTCACATGTTAAGGATTCATTATTATAGCTTAATAAGTACAAAACTAGCTTATATGGCAAAATGTGTTAGTTGGTACGAGGCTTTGAACCCTTCTCCGGAATTAAAAAAATCGATTAGTGAAATTATGCAAAAATAGTTTCATATTAGTCGAATGAAATTGTTATAAATCTTGATTTATCCATAGATAGGTATCATTTTTGCAAGAACCATGAATCGAATTGCAATTTGAATCGTGAATTGCAAGATTCACTATTGATTTTGTATAAACCTTAATTCACCTCCAAATTAGCATCTTTATAAGTGAATCGTGAATTGAATCATACGATTTTGAGTCTCTGGTAACTATGCTCTTTAGCTGCAGCTAACTACGGCTCTAAAATCAAGAGGAGGTTATTCATCTAACAAAGTCTCAATAAAATTGCAAAAGCATTCATCAACCGACTAAAATCAACCCATAACAAATGTAAAATGACCAAATGGAGATGCAGATGCTCTTACGTAACTTATAACTATATAGCACGAATGCAGGGATCAATCCCTCTGCAATGAAAACCTGACAGAAATTATCAACCAATACAAAAGTCTAGAGTTGATCACTTCCTATATAAGAACAAAAATAAAAAAAGTCGTAAAAATCTTTTTAGTGCTTAGTGCCAGTGGGAACACTCACCAGTCACCACAAAACCATGAGTCCACCATAATTGGTTTGCCACCAAAGTGAAAATCCATCAGTTGAGGCAAGGCAGCAACCACAAACAGCAATTCATTGCCATGGGCCCCCTTGTATATTTGATAAACTTGGAATGTGGAATTAAAGAGAAATCCACAAAAAATATAAGGCCTTCAAGTGGTGATGCCGTGATGGGCATGTCTTCTTTCTTTGGCACACGAGAAAGAGGCACAAAAAATTCCTACGTACCCAAAAAAAAGAAAAAAGAAAGAGAGGCACAAAACTTGCTTGCCTCTCAAATCCTCCCCGAAACGTCCGATCATGCTTTAGTGGTGATCCCAGCCGTTGATGCATTCTTCACTATCCTGTGTATGCGCCGCACGGGATCACACCTATGTGGGGCCCATTTCAAGCTGCACCAAAACATAAGAAAATACTTATGTTATGCCCCTAATTTTTTAGGTAAATGATATTGACATTCTGAAAATTGATACATGATATTACCTAATTTTTTACCTAATTTTTTAGGTAAATGATATTACCTAATTTTTTAGGTAAATAATATTGACATTCTGAAAATTGATACATGCACTCCAAAACCAGTGTAATTCTAAAGTTACTTTCCTTAATTTTTTGAAATGTCTTTATTAATTTATTAATTTTTAAAATACAAATATCATTTTTCATTTTTTATGGGAAGCACAATCGCATAGGAGTATTTTATATTTTCTGAAATCGTAAGGTGCAATTCGTTCCAAATCCTATGATCGAAAAAGCTAAACTCACTCTTGCCTGTACTCCTCTCTCTCTCTCTGATTTCTGCCTACCTCGATGAAGTAATAGGGGAAGGGGACGAGCAAGGTCGGCCCCAGGGTAAGCCCCGCAAGCCTTCGGGCTTGGGCAACCCCCAGGCGAGGTCAACCAAAAAAAAAATTCAATGATACATAATATATATTTAAACTTCGACGAAGAAATAGCACAAAGGACGCTTGGTGCAGCTGGCCAACAGCTTGATTTTAAGAACTCCATCTCGCAGGTTCGAGTGTTGCGTGAAGCGTGTTTAGTTTTTGTTTTTTTAGGATACGTAGGGTTTTTTGCTAAAAGGATGCTTTTGGTTTGTTGGTACTTGGTACATCACATGTGAGGAACCTATTCAACTCGCAACTCTTATGCGCAACATTGGGATTTTTTTTTATTTTACCTTTTCATTGAAACTAAGGCTCTATTTGGAACCTAGAGAAAGAATATAAATACTTGAGAAGGAAATTAGAGAACTTGGAAGAAAGTCGAATAAAGATTGGAAATTTTCTCAACTTTTTGTTAAGAACCAAACAAGGGAAGGAAAATTTTAAAATTTTCTTGTTTCTTTTTTTAACTTCTTTCTACGAGTTCACACCGAGCCTAAGACTATAGTAACAACTTTATGTTTGTCACTAAATTTCTTTAGCTATACTTTTTAATGATATTTTTTTGACAATAATTTTGGTAATTGATTTTGGCACTCCACGTTTTGATAACCACACTCCAATATTTATCTTTTAGTGTTCAAATATTAGAGTGTGGTTATCAATATTTGGAGTGCCAAAATCAATTGCTATAATTTTCTGTCACTAATATAGTTTAGTAACAATTTTTGCATGTCAATATAGGTGAATTTTCTAGTAGTGCGACAAGAAGATGTTTCTTTCTTTCTTTTTTTAAAATCGGATCATACAAATCATAAAGCACTGTAATGACAAGAACCGAGTGAGGTTTCAAAAATAAAATTCCGGATCTTTTAATAGAAAGTCAAGCAACGGAAATATGCAATGGTTAAATCACTAGTGGGTTCGATTTCTAACCTATATACGTAATGCAAGAAAACAAAAATTTCAACATTGAATTTTTGATGTAATTCAAGCTAAAAGCACAACATAATGCACGTGAGCACAAAACGCAGCAACGGGAACATCAAATTATCCTATGCATTGCTGCTTATGCTCTCTCCGCTCTCAGTTCTTGACAGAGGGCTCAAGATAGATAAACAAGGCTCGAGAGACCTCTTTTCCCTTGCGAAGTGAATATAGAGAAAAGATTACTTTTTGATTTTATTTTATTTTTATGATTTAAAATTAAGTGGGCACCCAAACTTGAGATCGGGCTTGGGCAAACTTGAGGTCGGACTTGGGCAACCTAAATGTCGGGACCGGCACCGGGGACGAGAGCCTTCACCGGAGACGGGGAAATCGACAAGTGGCTAGCTCGACGACGACTACGACTGAACTTGTACTAAGTGGCTCGACGGGACTCATACACAGCGACGACTACACAGGCAACGTCGGCGCCCGCCAGAACGACGATGATCAACTCGAGTGGGGATGGATGTCGAGGACTCGAGGTGGGAGTAGGGAGGGAAAAGGGGGAGGGGAGGAAACCCCACAGAGACCCCACAGAGAGAGAGAGAGAGAGAGAGAGAGAGAGAGAGGTACGGGCAAGTCGGGGCAACAGCGAGGTCATCGGTGGTCCATCCCCACTCGAGTTGATGGTTCGTCGATCTGGCCTGCGCCGACGTCGCTGTGTATGAGTCCCGTCGAGCCACTGTAGTACAAGTTCAGCCGTCGTCAAGCCAGCCCCCAGTCGATCGATCTGTGTTCCCCGTCTCCGGTGAAGGCTCTCGTCGCCGTCCCTTATTAATTCGTCGATCCGTCTCCAATTGTGTAATCGCTGTACCGCCGAACTACGCCTTCTCCTGCCGATCTCTATTCGCCGGTTTTCCCTCACGCGTGCCTTCCTCTTGCCACTGATGACTGACTGATCTCACATGCAGAGCAGTAGAATGGGTCTGTGTTTTGTTGGGCTGTTTCTGGGTCGACCACGTTGGCTCTGTGTTTTGTTTATTCCTGAGGTGGATGGGCTTAGCCTAACCAATTTGTGTTGGCACCCGTTTAATGGGTGCGATCGGGCCAGTAGTTTTGTAGCCGTTGTTGGTCTTTTTTTCGTTTTTTTTTTCCTTTAATGCATGCACCTCGTATGTTGTCACACGCACACACACTGATGTTGGGTCGGCCGCCGTTTGTATAGGCACGATTCTAACAACAGTTATTTACACAAGGATTATACTTGCATAGCGATGTGTGTTTTGCAGATCGGCATATCCTGATTTGGTTGGTATTTTGTGTTTCTGAATTGTGGTGTTGATTGGGATATGATTTGGCTCGTGGGTTGATTGGGGTATGGCTCAACGTTGGTTTGGTTTTGTCAATGGACATTATTATTGTTGTGGGTGTGTTTTGAGGATCGGCATTTTATGGAGTTGTTGGATCATGATTGGGGTTTGGCTAGGCTCGGCATGGCATTGGTTTGTTGTGGTTCGTGAGTGGGGTGTTCTTTTATTGTTGTTTATACTTTATAGTAATTTCTGTTTCAATAATCAATGTTGCAATTATTTGCTTTACAATTAGTCATTGTGAAAACGTTTTTATAAACCCAAGCCTTGCTAAGTACAAACACGGTCATTACCCTTTAGCCAGAAGAGAACGAAATGACAATAAAATTTTCTCCTTTTTGGGTTTGGCAGCTTCAAATCCAAGCCATAGATTTGAAACTAGAGGCGGCATCTAAGTTCAGTAGCAGCATTAAAAGCCAAGCCTTGCTAAGTGCATGCCATCCTAGACAAAATTTAACCAAAATAAGTCCAAACCTACCATACCAATTCTGTGGCAGCAAACACAGCCTTAGACAATTCTTTTCTCTGTTACGTTTCATTTCTTTGATAGATTCCGCTCCTGGGAACACCGAACACCAGCAGTTGCTGATGAGAGCCGTTGCTGAACTTCTTCAACTTCAAACAAATTGGTGACATAGCAACAACCAGATTTCCAATGAAAAAAATGTTGCCCTACAAAACGCTTAATTTAAACCCAAAATCCCTTGCAAATCTTGCACAATCCGTTCCCGTTTTATCAATAAGAGATTATGTGCAATTATCATCACACTGGACAATAGAATAGATTATGTACCCAGTCCAAGGAAAAACCCAACAGGCCAACATCACAATTTCAACACATAATCACCCCGGCCATGTTAGGGAGAACAACCAACTCAACCAGCAGCCCCTTCAGCCTGGACGAGCCTATTTTATCATGTTTAACATTGTCATACACACTACTGCCTACTGGTAAGAAAAGCATGTTTTCTTCGGCCTTGGAGCATTTGCATTTGACTTCTAAAAATTGTTTGTGATATGACAAAATTAAAAAATAAGGCTAAAAAATTACGTGTTAGGATTGTTAGATAGAGAAAATAGAAAAGTGGTTTATTTGGCATTTTTAGGTGCTTTATAGTGTCAGATTTAAAAAAGAGTTAAAATGGACCCACGTAAAAATACTCACCCTTTATCTCTCTTTAGCTGCAGCTGACTATGACTCTAAAATGCGGATTAAAAAAAAAAAAACGACTCTTCTAAAATCAAGAGGAGGTTATGTATCTAACAAAGTCTCCAAAGTGCTCAATGGAGCAACAAAATTGCAAAAGCCTTCATCAACTGACTAAACTTTGACCCGACACATGTAAAATGACCAAATGGAGATGCTCTTATGTAAATTATTACAATACAGCACATATGCAAGGATCAATCCTCTGCAAAGAAAAACAGAAATTATCAACTAAGACAATATTTGCAATTCACAGTCTAGAGTTGACTTCCTATATAGTAGTTACAATCACAGGGGTGTAAAACAAAGAAGGGATTTACTGTTTTCCGGCTAAAAAAATCTATGAACCTTATACAGATTTACTGGTTTTTTTTCTCTCCTCTTTTCCTTTACATTCTACAAAGAATGAATAATGACTTGTACGTACAGTGCCTAAATGAGCAAAACGAGGGTTTACGCTCTTCCTTTCTTCCTTTCATCCAACGCCTGCCCATAAAAGCAAAAGAATTCTTCCATGTTAATGAAATCGTTCCACTTATGGGATCAAAGACTTTAAAAAAAGAAAAAAAGAAAAAAAAAAGGTAGTTCAAAACAGCTTATCATGCAGTTGGAAATACGTGTGACGAGAAATACTAATGTATCTGTAGTGCCTTGAAAAATTCTAAGATCTTGAAACAAGGAGTGAAAATGACATGAGAGTTACAAAGCTCTATATGCATCCTAATCGAATAGTTACTATATCTACATAACCAATTCTAAAATATGAACTATTTTACCAGACTGGTGCATCTCACACCACATTCCTATGTACATTCATGATCAGAACAGATAAGAAAAACTTTTGAGAGCATCTTTTAAGTGTGTTGATTATTCTAGAGACTAATCGTTGATAAGATTGGAGCTCGAGATTTTCACATTGAAGAATGTAGAAAGATCCCGAAATTTCAATGAAGCTAAGTTGCAAAGACTCATTCCTATAGAAACTGTTAGAGCTTGTCCCCTATTGGTAAATTATAATCTCCAAAACTAGCATATGAGCCTAGGCAGCCTCCTTACTCATTGCCAATTGGTTTTGAAACAAAAACAAGATAGTGAATAATAGACACAAAAATATGGACGTCTATGGAAGAATAGCACAAAACGTCAGTGAACTGCAAACATTACCTTGCTTTGGAACATTCTCATGGTCAATACAAGAGTATCACGCATTCTGCAGATCCAAAAAAAAGAAAAAGAAAAAAGAGCACCACATCAGATATCAATGAACATATCGGGAGGGCACAACATCTTGGCATCCCAACAATTTCTCCTTTCTTTCTTCTCCCTCTACTGTATATCTAAAGATTAATGCTTCTGAGATATAAGTCAAAGTTAACAAGTAGTTTATTAAGAGTCATATAAAAAAACTGGTAGGTACACTAGGATCCAAACATTTGAAGTAGTCACTACAAATTAGGGAACAAGGGCAGGAACTCAACAGTAGAATTCTGATGCCCACGAGATACACGCACCAAAACAAATAGTGAAATGATGCATTTGGTATTGAAATCGATTTAAGCCCCTTTAAAGCGAAATCCAACATCATATCTTTACTTCGTTGGAGGTTTACATTCTCATTCAGTTATTTTATGACATTATGAGAACAACATCAAATTAGACATTCAACTCCCTCAGAAAGTCCAACACCACATACACAAGGCTGTAACAAGCCTAACTATCACATTAGTGACAGCGTCATTGGCTAAAAGGGGGAGCTGAAGGCTGAAATCAAGACCTTAACATCTGAGGTAATGCCAAACAAATGCCACTGAATCACGTGGGTATTAGCGGACATAACAAGTTCTTCATAGTTCTCCCTTTACTGATTCTAATCTTGTTGAGCTTAGAAAGGTGCAACACCACAATGACACATCATGGGAAAATGAAGAAGATGAATTCCAAGAAAACAATAAAGATAACTTAGCCGTAAGATGGTATCATACCGAACATCATTATATGTGTTGAGCGGATGTGAAGAGCCATCTGAACGTGTTAAAACAAATTGAGTAGAGAGCCCACTAGGGATTTTGATCTGCAAAATTTATTTATCAGTGAAAACATTACAACTCACGCCATGCTTCATAGGGGAACTTCATGTGGAAATAGTTATCATGTCAAGGAGAATTCTGAAAATCTTCTCACAGCATCGTGCCACAGAGACAACTCAATTTAGTAAGGTGTCAACGAAGTATTACTCATGTATTTAAGCGTCATAAGTTGCGATTATTTTTTCTTCTCGCATCAGACGTCTACTGGTTAACTTTGGCTAAGTAAACTAGCAGGTCAGCTTTGTACGGAGATCTTAAGGAAATAAAGGTTTACAAACAAACCAACGGACAGGGTATATTTATATTTTTGGTGCAGGTCCAGAGCTAGAAAATTTACCTTGGGGAGGCTTAGAGCATGAACTTTATGAACACAAAAATTTGGTTCTCGTAATCTTACCCCTTCCAAGATTAAGTTAAGCAACACTAGAGAATTTTATACAACATTGATATAAAAACTAAGAGTAAAGTGAAGGAATTTCCCTAGTTTTAGAGATCTGGCAACAGAAAGGAATGATAAGGACACTCAATAAGTTATTAGTCACAGAAAGAAAATCCAGATATCAAAATAACCTCAAGAAAGCAATTCCTAGACTTTTCAGAACAAAAATTTTAAATGACGCATTGTATAGTTCAACATGCAGGCAAGGTGACCGTCATAATCTAGATTCTAGAATGTCCAACAAGTTGAATTTTATGAGTTTTTAACAATTATCACAACTTTGATCATTTGAGGCAGCTTACAAACTAAATTCTTGAATCCCTACACCGCCTTTAGAATTTTCTTTTCAAGGCAATAAGCAATAGCGAAAAACATACCGATAAATCTTTAGAGAATTTCTCTGCAATTAAAGTTTCTTGGGATCTGTTATCCTTGATTTGGTAGCCAGATCGTTTCAAAACGAGAGTTGTTGGCTCCCAAGTCTCTGAAGCATCCATCTGTTGAAAATGTCCATGCAATCGAAAGTTAGTTAAGAAATAATCATTTTAATGCTAATCTTTCAAAAATCAGGTCAAACAAAATCTTCAAACAGGTATATATCCATTTTATCATCTTAAGGGTAGAAGAACTAACAGAAGATTAAAATCTCAATTTACGCGGAATGATGATCCCATTGTCTCAGTCTCAGCAAGTGTATAAAAGAAGCGAATGTAACCATGGGTCTATGTATATTATCTGCAGGTGTAAACTCCTCCAAACATGCACACATTTCAGCCACATCCATCTTATGTTTACTCTCAAACCTCGACCATTCAGGAGTACAAAGAGGATCAAGAACCTTTTTGGTTTTGGGGAGATCATGACTATTTCATTAAATGCACCGAAAGGGGCACACACCAGGAGCATACTATAAGAAATATCAGCCACTCAATCTCCACAAAAGAAAGGTCTGCTACAAATTCAATAAAAGAAATATATGAATCACAAAACTTTCCTTCTGACAAAAACTGGAAGCTATGAAAAAGAGCCCAGTTGAGCCTAAGACACCCAAATTGGCCTTTTCAAGGTTCATCTACCCTTTCCCTCCAAATAGCACATCATGGATAATGGAGCAAAACCATGCCTTTTAGGAGAAGAGTCCATAAGAATATGTTTGGCCTTCTTTCAACATCAAAATCAAAATTTTACCAAGTCTAGTACGGTAAAAAAAAGAGGTCTCCTCTCATAGCACTGTCTACACGATTGTTCACACAAATGTACCGCTTAGAGATGGACCAAAGGGGGTGCCGGGGGGGTCACAACAACTCTAAACTTTTGAGTAATCACATTTTCTTTATGCATATTTTGATACTAATCATAGAATTTTGGTGTTTTTGCCACTTCAAACTTTTAATGATTTTACTTTAGCCCTTTCAAATATAAACTTTTCCAACATAGTCCCTCCAAACCAAAAAAGAAAGGCATCCGACCCTCTCTTTTATCAAATTCCTACGTCCGCTGAAGGTAACACTTCCCTAATCTCTTCTTCTTCCATCAAGCTCCCAGTGTGGTTTAAGTTATCAAGGAGTATTCACCATCTTGGGTAGGAACTTCAAGTTTCTATCACCATCTTTCAGTCACAAAGACCGAGCACTCTACCCCTACCAGATTTCCTCTACCAATTCAGTTTGCCTTTCTCAACCTTGACCTCCTCCCCCAATGTGGTTCCTCTTGCTTTAGGTTCCCCTCCCCTTGTTCATATCAATTCCTCCGTCAAATAGTAACCAGTATGTTGATAAAAACCATTAAACTTACACTTACATAGACTTACCTACACGAGCATTTAATTCATGATTGTAACATCAAGATGAAGAGTACCAATTGTGAAAGATATTCAACACGAGAGAGAGAGAGAGAGAGAGGGAGAGAGGGAGAGAGATCTATTCTTCCAAAACTTTCAAACTAAGCATCATAAGTTCTTTTTCTCTTTGGTATCTAAAACATCAAAAATACTTCAAATTTGGAACATAATAGAAAGCAAAATTACACCATGCCATTTCTATCCCCATCACCACTATCACCCCCACGACCCCCTCATCATAAAAGAAACAGAAACCAACAAGTGCAAATATCTTCCAATCGGTATCTGGGTTTGACAATGCAAAAAATTTCCTATAATCTAGCAAATTCAGCGTGATATTGCTATGCCACTGTATATGCAATAAACATAAGTTAAACGATGCTCATCTTATATAAATCTGGAAGCTAAATTCAACCTACCAGCAGCAGAATACTAAATGTGGCTTCACCTTTAGAGACATAGGTGTCAATCTCCAATTGTATATCTGGGTCTGGGGAAACAAGAGTTCTTTTTAGAAAATATATTGACAATTATAACATCCAAGTAAAGAAGAGAGAGTGAGAGAAGCTATTAATCATGAATTTTTTCTTTCCCTCCATGTGTTTTTCATTCTTTTGACAATGAAATTAATGTAGCTTATATGTGCTAATTTCGTTCATTGCCTCCTCTTGGTTTGGACAACCATTTCGGAACTATTTTGGAAAAGCATGTCTTTATCTACTTTAATTTATCTTGGAGGAGAGTATACCACTTCTTGTTAAAACTCATAAAATTATAACTTTACCCTCCTCCGATTTGGGCTTCATTGGATGTTTCAACCTATTAAGGAGTTCTACCTCTAGTTAAGTGATAAGTTCTGAAATATTGATATTTTAGCCCTCCAAACTACGTTTGTTAGTCACTTATCTTCGCTGCTTAATATTTATTTCGTCATTTTTGTGTTTATAGGTTCATCAAGCTCATTGCTCAAAATATTGGATAAAAAGAAGATTTAATAGCAGTGCGTGGTCAAAGTGCAAGGTTATTCCAAGTTGGAATAAGTTGGATTGTTAATTACTTGTTAAACAAAGTCTAAAGGGCCTTTCATGGAATTAATACCTTAAAGCCCTATATAAAGAAGATGATGCTACTGACTTTGGAGTCAGCTTGTGGACGTGGAATTGGAGTCTAGAGGACTGACGTGTGATGAAGGCATCGGAGTCATTCGAATATGGAGATTCAATCAAGAACTTCTGATTCTCTCTTTCCCATGAGCAGGCTAAACCCTCTTCTAGGGCAGAGATGAAGCTCGAACTCCTAGTAATATAATTTATGTTTTGATTTAGATTTTTATTCGAATCATGGTTGTATGACTTTCAAGGATTTATTCACAATATTAATTCCTTCCATCAAATCTTGTGTATGAAATCATAGGTTGTATGCACGTTGATACAACGATTTTTAATTGTTTTATGATAATTGGTTGGATGGATTATACTACGTAAGACGCATCGTGCCGATGAAACGGTCTGTGCTTGATTTGAGACGGTTTGTGCTAGTAAGACGATTCGGGCTAGGTGAAGATAGTCCATGCCGATTGGTGATTTATAAATAATCATTAGGAGATATCACTAGGGCTTGCAATCCTACAGTATCAGGATTGATTTGAATAGTTGACCTATAATCGAAACATATTCAGGTTATGAGGGGGAAGAGTGGATTTGAAACCCTAAAGTTTTTTCCCATCAACTCTTTTCTACATTTTTTATTGCTTTAATTACGGTTCAATAATTTTAAGAAATCAACAATCAATCAATATTTTTCTTGGACTAATATAGAAATTAATAGGAATTACTGTAACTCAGCCTTACAATCCCTGTGGAGTCATACTCGAAATATTTATCACTATTCGTTTGAATAGTATTTCATTTTATTAATTATTTTTGCACGGTAACAACACGATCATTAAGTCTTGAGATTCGAGTTACAAGGGGTTTACTGTCCTAAGAAACAATGATCCAAGCACTTTCCAGTTGGCATTTTAAATAAGTCCCAGCCATAAGCTCTCCTAATTGCTTGTAGATGCAGCAAATAAGCATTTCAAAAGAAGACAGATGAATAGTTAATTCTGTTTTGAAACCGGGAAAATAGTTGTTTGAAGAGTATGACTAAGGAGAACTCTTTAACTTTGGATACCTTTTGGGCACTACCATTCTTCTCAGTTCGCAGTTCGCCTTATGATAAGATCAGTTGATTCCTCTTGTTAAAAGATTTTTATAAAAACAAGAACGCAATAGGAGAAAATAACATATTATAAGAGGTATAACTTCTGTTTTGTTCATTTCATCAGCAAAAGAATGAAGAAACAAGAAAAAGAAAGAAAAATTCAATTTTGCATCATGTTGCCAAATAAAAGGAACTACAACAACTAAAAATGTCCTAATATACATACC
This sequence comes from Rhododendron ovatum, assembly GCA_019656835.1. Lineage (NCBI taxonomy): Eukaryota > Viridiplantae > Streptophyta > Magnoliopsida > Ericales > Ericaceae > Rhododendron > Rhododendron ovatum. The sequence continues at coordinate 6,773,131 of CM033794.1, read as the reverse complement.
ACATGTAATTTTGTTTTGACCATTAGCAAAAAGCCGCACCAGCTCCCCCTGATAACAGTAAACAGATAGACAAAAGATTTAGGAGCCCAAATTTTCATGCAATATGCCTACAAAACATATCCTTGTATAGAACAAGCAGAGAATGAGTAGCATTCAAGAACATTACTTTTGCGGGGGAAAAAAAATTGAGTAGCATTCAAGAGCATTAAAATGTGAAATGTTCCATTCCCAGCAACACCAATTGAGGTCACAAGAGATCTAGTCATTACGACAGGCATTTGACGAAGTGATTAGTCTTCTCGTTGTTCATAAAACATCGGTCATACTCCATTTATTAAGCAAAAAAACTTAAAGTGGAGAACCAGTATTGGATAGTGGCAAAAACATACGAAAAATAAAAAGAGACACGTGTGTGTTTTTTGTTTTCTGTGGTGCGTGGAGAGAGAGAGAGAGAGAGAGAGAGAGAGAGAGAGAGAGAGAGAGAAATTCTAATTAGCTAATAAGGACATGAATTTCCAAAGGGGGAAAACATTTAGGACCAAAAAAAAAAAAACAGATAAGAGAAGCATGAGGTAAGTTTGAATGTCATGAAAAGAACAAAATAGCCAATAGAAGATGGTGGAATTTGTCCCACGTTGGTCAAGTGTCCTCTCCAAAACTAGTATACGGCAGCATCTCCTTTCATTGGCAATTGATTTTGAGTTGGGCGGTTTAATATGGTATCAGAACTAGGGTTTTGCAGAATTTCGTTATTGATTGATAATTTGTTCCACATTGTTTGTGCCACAAGTACACAGATATTTGTTGTGATCCATTTATTATGGATCGTTTGTTCACCCCTCCGCGTGCGAGTCAAGAGTCGCAAATGTGGGGGACTGTTGAAGTATGTCCCAAAACGGTTAATTGTCTCCTCCAAAACTAGTATATGAGCCTGTGCGGCCTCTCCACTCATTACCTATTGGTTCTAAGTTGGATGCTTTAATTGAAGAAAATTGTCAGAAGTCCCTTGTCATGTTGTAACTCATTACTTACTAAGAAAAATACATCATAGAACTTTCATTACAAAGAATTACGAACTAAATGCAGTCAGGATCAGCATTACAATGCCGTTCAAAAAAAAGGATCAGCATTACCATACCAATAATCATGAATATTCCTTTCTGAATATGCGTGAATATTACAGCTAAAAAACTACGTTAAGTAATGTTAAATTAATGTTTTTCCCCAGCTGGATCTCTCAGACCATGAGGCTTGAACAAACACATTTAATAATTAAGATGTCCATAGCAAGGTAAAGTACATGTCCTGACAACCCTTCCCTCTGGTGAGCGCAGAGCATCACACTTCTCGTTGTACTTATTTCACCATTCCACACAATCATTAAATGGTTTCCTTTTATCAAATGAGGTTGATTCACACACCTGGTAACAATATTATTTCATAAAATTGGAAGAAGTTCTGCAAAACCTTCTCACATACAGTATGGTTTCTCCTTGCCACCTTACTATAGCTACGGAATTCACTAAATCACTCTTAGGTTATTAAACGAACACTTGATCAACAGTACAGAACATTCTGTCTGTGTGGTGTAAATGGAGCCAACCTAGAGTTTTTGCTTAGTTTAGAAGTTCATTTTATATTTTACCTAGTTTAGGGACTTCTTGTGTTGGTTGGTATGTTTACTGTCTTGGAAATAACTGCACATATCAAAGCTATTTTTTATTTGCTAAGGAACATATACCAAGGCATGGTTGTACTCAGCATTTCAAGTTTTCGATTGTGCAGTCTACTCATTTGTAGGATGTTGTGGTTTATATCACGTCTTATGAAGAATTGTGAATAAAACAGGACGGTAGAGAATGGGAAGAGAGACAAAGAAGGAGAAAGGCACAAGTGGACGGCTAGAGAGAAGTTGTCGGTACTGAGTGCATAAAATTATGCCCCTAAGGTGACAGAAAGGAAAACGATGTTATTTGATGAGGTAACAAAAAGGAGAAAATACTAAAATTCTACCGAAACTAAAGTTTCTAAGAGCTAAATCTCAATATTCACGAATTAACTCTTCATCCAATGCTTTTTCGATCCTCATTCATAAGCCCGGGATATCTGGCACTTTAAGGAATCCTGAACAAGCACTAGTGGCGGTTAATTGGTTTTCAGTATGCCATTGGGTCCTTCTACAAACTGATTTAAATAGCTTATTCTGCTTTCCCTCAAGCTGTTCCGCTCCTAAAGCTGAAGCATTCATTTTCCAACCTAAATAAGCAGAAGCTTCTTCACTCGTCAGCTTTCCCCAGTTTTCTTCTTTTTGATTTTGATAATTTATCAGCTTAATATACTCTTTAGATCAATCTTATTGACCGTGAAAATTCATTGGAAATACAAACATGTAGTTCATATAGTCATGTACAAACCAATCTCCCGTTTCCAAAACACCCAAAAAAAACAAAACAAATCCATTTATAACTGTATGTCTCATCCACCTGTTTACCAATTCACAAATTTCATTACATAGTACCTGCTCAATTCAAGCTAAGAAGTATCTGCTGCTACTTCATTAAATGAACACGTCTGTACTCCCATTTGAGGCTTCTAAATGGACCTATATAGCAGATAATCGCTGCCCATGATATTGCAATTGTCCTTCTCTTTTCTTGGCATTTGAGTTTTGTTCACTTGTTTTGGAAGGTTTGCATTCCATCTTCTTGTAGTTTCCTTTCCTTCGGTGATAAATTCTCATTTACCAGAACACTAACGAAACAGAATATTGCAGTTTCAAATGCAACATGATCTATCAGGGTGATTGAGGTCCCCAGGAAAAATATTGTGGGGCATTATGCAAAGCTAGAGCCATGGTAAATAGATGTCAAGATAGTGTGAAGGTGCTTAGCTCGTCCAGAGAACGAAAATACCCTCCCCATGCAAAAACGTTCCAAAGAAATTAAGGAACACATGGTGCACACATTGGGATACATAGATAGTGAAGAGAGGAAAGAGTGAAAACCAGTAATGTGAAGAACTGATGTAGGGAAGACAGATTAGACAACTACAGCCTAATATTGAGATAGCGGCAGTTTTGGAAAATGGAAATCATTGAATTAGTTTGTTATAAGGTAGGATAAGGATTCGAGGAATGGAAAACATAGGTTAAGTGGGGGTTTCAATAGTTGTAGGTTAGAGGATTCTGAGATGTAAGGTTGGCTGAAGTTATGGGAAACAATTATCTATTGTGTCTGGTGTTCAAAGCTAGGGGAAGTACATTGCAAACTAAACTGTTTCATATGAAGACACTGCTTTTGGAAGTACATTCGCCCGAGCAAGAATGTTATAAGCCAACCTCAATAAAAAGATACATTATCACCCAGCTCTAAACACTAACCATCTATGCATGGAGTAACACACCATAACCGAATTAAACTTCTTCGCTTCAAGTATAAATATGCCTAGAGATTTTTGGTGCGACAAGAGAGATCAATGGTAGATAGGCGTAGCTGTATACCAATTAGACTGATACCATGGCATTAGCTGTATACCAATTAGACCGATACCATGGCAAAACTAACTTCTTTTATTACTCTCCAATTACTGAATCATTCAACAGAATTAACCCATTTCCTACAACGCACGCTTAACCTTCTTGATTCAAATCGGTTCATGAAATAAGTAGGATTATGAATGACGATATGATTCTTGAGTCTCGACTTGGTAAGTATGTTTTCTTCACAAATGGTCAAGCTGGTTATGACTATGTCATAATAGACTAAATCAATAATTTAGACTTGGAGAGCATCACAGGCCTTTCTCCATATAAATCTTTTTCTAAAAAGTAGCCGTAAGAACAAAGCAAACTAAATCACAACTTCAACCTAGTGGAACGTGGGCCTGACTAAGCATTTTAGCAAACATGTATGCACACCACACCAACCTCAAGACTTCGAAATCACACATTATTAGCAAACTTAGAAATATGAAAATAAATAACTATTCCAAAGTTGTGACCAAAATACTTAATATGCTGAGCAAAACACTAGAAAAATGCACTCCTTGGGCAAGATGTCTCAATGACTATCCACCATACAAGGAGGCAGCATAAGGACTACCAATGACAACCAAACCATTGTGACTAAATATCACACTCCCCTAATGGGATTCCTTCAAAATATGTGACATATTTGTTCAGTGCAGGTTGCTTGAGTTTTTTTGCATACTAAAAGATCCTTTTAAGCTCAATCTCATTTCAGCACAAGAAGATAGTTCTATACGGAAGTATTATACAACAAGACCACATCTTTAAAATAAGGTTTGTAGAAAACCTGACGGCCTCGGTCATCCATTGGTATACACTCAACGGCAATATGTTTATCCACATCATCGGCAGTGACAACATATTCTGGATTTGTAGCTCCTGAATGCCAAAAGGAGAGAAAGTGGGAGAGGGAAAACAAATTAACAAAGAAGAAAAAGATTATGGAAATCAATTTCTTTCAGTCTGAGTATTTTATTGCCAAAAAAGTTACTGTCAAAAGACAACTATGCATTAAGTGGATAAAGGTCATTCCAATACTTACCCTCTATGTACTGCCTTGTTCCATCCTGAAGATGACGAACCCACTGACATGCAAAAAATATTCTTTATGAAAAGGAAGTTAACTATTAATGTATGGAGTACGGGTCACAGATTAACTATTTCTCATGTAAAAGGAAGTATGAAACAAAACACTTTACCTGGAACATGCAGAGAGAAGTTCCACGAACAGGAAATCCGCATCCTAGAAGTCGGTACCCCGGTTTAGCTTCGCCAATGATTTGGAATTCCTCTATCCCAGGGCCCTCTTCAAATTGCAACAGATCAAGTTAGACTATATGGAATTCTGATCACATCTTTTGCAAATAATAAGATCCACTACCTTCTGAACGAAAAGAATCAAACTCATCATGCCTGGTTGGAAAACGAAATGAAGGGTCGCGTGTCTTTTCTTCAGGTGAATCAGACCTTATATTCGCCCCAGCTCTGTCTGATGAACCATCTGGGCCCACAAACCTCCTGAAAATTGCAGTATATCAAGAAGAAATTGCAGGAATTATTAGTTTGAAGAGCAACAAATAGATCATTATCAACAGATGGTATATAGTTCAATTATAAAAAAGAGGACAAGTCTGCTTAGAGGAAAAAAGAAACGAGAAGGCAAACCAAAAAGATGTATTGCCAAGAAAGTAGGTGTTGCCGAAGCCAAAAAGGAAGCCAACCAGGAAGCACAATGACGGCTCAGCCCTCACCCAATTAGGGAGCAAAAAATAGCTCAATCTCAGAGGAGGGAAGAGGGAGAACAAGGCATTGGGATTGTGGTCTACAGAGGATCACTTGGCACATCCAAGAGGGTGCCCAGCTCCCTCGGTACACAAATTAATGGCTTTTTTGACATTTTTCTCCGTCCCTCTCCGTAGTTTGATGATTTACATGTTAGATCACTAATTGTCCCAAAAGGTTAAGCTGTTAAAAAGGTTCAAACAATGCATGTCAAGTTCTCCAACCCTTACATCACATGCAAACCTATCTTGAACGACAAACAACCTTACACAAAGCAAAGTCGAATGAAACTGGGAACCAGGTTACCAGGGCATAGAAGGGGAACAAATGCTTCGAAGAAAGAGAACCGATTGACTTGAACAGAAGTCCTCCCCCAACCTTTGCTTCAAATACCATGTTTGGCTATCACTTACCAATTGTCCTAGAATCTAATTTTGTTGGAAAGGGGACAAATAACGCACATTAAAGCGCTCCAATATTACCACTAGTATCCTATTTATCCTTTCCATACTCCGATGGCGACATCTTCTTTGAGAAGTTTCTTCTTTTGAAGGTCTCCATATTTTCAGGCATCTCACTATTTTGTTCTTATCTACAAGAACATGCATAAGCACAGGCTTCGTTTCCTGCAAGAGAAACTCAATCATAATGGAAACATCAAGGTTCAGAAATCAACTCAGCATAGCCTTACCCCCAACTGTTTGGCCAGCTATGACCTTCAGTCTAACCACAAGTTACCATGTCTATTTCCTTACATCCGCAACCCTCACTACTGTCGTCAGTCTTTACTTTTCCTAAAGTCACACTCTACCTAGATCATGTCGTATTCCTCAATAGTGAAGCCATTAACGCTTAGATGCACAAAGCAAGATCATCGTTTAAATTATCCCTAATGATATCTCCATTAGATCGTGGCTCTACCTCCTCAAAGTATGCTCATTCCCACTCTATTCCTAGGTTATGCCTCAATCTCAGCGGTCAGCATTAAACTTCCAGCCAAGCTCATTGCCAAAATATTGCAACACAAAGGATTGGAACAAAATAAAAGTCCGTACATAGCTACAAAAAAAAAATGCAAAAATATTACGAGAAACAAACAGAACAGTGGGGGAAAAGACCAAATTATTCAAACAAATGTTCGATGCCTACCTATCGTCACTGGGTGAGACCTTCTGTGAGCTGCCATTATGTAATAGTTCTTGCATCTCACCATGTACAAAGGATTTCATTTGTGGAAGATCGCTGCCATGCATATTTCTTAACACGGTATCATTTGGTTCCAAATGTTGCTCTGTATACCGATTAGGGACCAAAGAATGCCAATCCTGCTTCATGAACGAAGGAAAAGAATTCAAAAGAATAAGAAAACAAAGAAAATAAGCAAACTGCATTAGACGATAAGGTCAATAAATGAAAAGCTGCCTGAAAATATGGCGACTGTACTGAGGATCTATGAGGAAGTTGGCCATCTCTTTCAAGCCATCCATCCCTGGCATGATTTCCCACCATAGACATTATCTCCTCAATTTGAGCCTGTGATTGAAGTAGCTTTAGCCTTAATAAATGCTAATTAACTCTGCTGTCAGCAGTAAGGTATGCTAAATGGGAAGCTGCTACTTTCTTTAGTCAGTTTGCTTTATTTTATAGTATTTCAAAGCAAAATAGGGGAATAGAAAACACACTACAATCAGACATTACAAAAATCATTCACTAAAGTTTAGCAGAACATCAAGCAAGCATAAATAGCATCACCATCATTATATCAGAAGATAAACCTCCTGATGTACCAGAATGAAAAACAAGACTTTCATAGTTGATGCCAATACTCAGACAACACTTTGGCAACTAGAACTCATTTCCCACCTATGGAGCATGGGTACCAGTACGGGTACGGGTACGGGTACGGGTACAGGAAACGGCAAAACCCCAAAAAAGTAGGGTACGGGTCCAGCGGGGGTACGGCATATATATATATATATATGTGTGTGTGTGTGTGTGTGTGTGTGTGTATAATGTTTTTCTATTTTTTATTGCATAAAATGAAATATAAACCCATTTTACCAACAAAAAGCAAAATCAGTACAAATATGCATATCTACTGCATATCTATTACTATTCAGAATTTCAGATACATATATACATATACATTACACATGCATATATTTGTACATATATACAAAGAGAGAGACTATTCCGATCGATAAAAAAAATATACAGAGAGAGACGAAGAGAGAGATGGACAAAGAGAGAGGGGTGTTTATAAATGACAAATAAATTACACAATAAGCTCACATTTTATAATTATTTACAAAAAAATCCCAAAAATTTTGAAAAAATTTCATTTTGGGCTAAAACGTACCCTTGCAGTACCCGTGCCGTACCCACGCCGTACCAGTACCCGGTACGGGTACGGGTACGAGTACGGCGACATTTTTGAAGTACCCGTGCTTCATAGTTTCCCACCTTACTCAAAATAATTGACTTCTTAAGTCTCTCCACAAATAAATCACTCAAGCACTGGCCAGTTATATTTAGCAGACAATACCCAGCAATTGCCCAAAGACAACCTGAATAAAGAGACTATCTTTCCTAATACAGGATAAAAGAACTGATAAATCTACAGACCATGAGTCACTTTGAAATGAACTTACAGATAACTACATAACGTTAAGTTGTTAAAACATGGCAATTACAAGGACAAAAACCTTCTAGTTCCAATTTCACATTTGTAAGCAAAGATAATGCATATGCAATTATAGGACAACAATCTTACATGTAAAGTTCTTAACTGCAACTGCAGTTGATCATGCAAGAGCTGCAATAAATTCAATAAATGGTAAGCCTCCTTGAACAGAATTGAAATAAGTAAATAAGAAAATGTTAGTAAAGCAACTTACCTACAAGCCTAAAGAAGGCTTAATAAAGCAAAGGTAAGGATTTTAACAGATTTTAAGTCCATAAATTTTTAGGAAGGGGTGAAATTCTGAGGATATTTCTAACATGAAAATGTCAAAACATTGTATCGCGCAAATAGATTTCCCAAACTCAAATCTCAAATGTTGGATTTCTAAGAATATTGTCACACCACTAAGTACTATTTCTTGATGATTTATAATATTACATCCTGCGTAAGATTCCCAAATCACTACCCCTATACTTCAGAAAGGCAAGAGGGGAAAAAAGAAAAAGGTTTAAACAGAAGCTTACAGCACAAATTGTTCCAAATAATTAGCTGTTGCAAAATGGAAGAAACAGCGCATATCAAGCTAAGCAACACCTATATTTTCATGTTTATGTGCTTATGTCACACAAATCATAGAAGTGGATGAATACGTGGAAACCATGCCCATGTCTCCTATTAAGGTAGTTTACAGGATCTAGCTATCCATTTTTAAGTAACTAAAGAGTACAGAAAATCTTAGGCCCAAGAATTGATCGGATCCACGAATATAGGAAATATTGAGAACCTTTCAGCGGGCCATACTAATTTAAGCAAGCATAGCAGCTACAGTAGTCTCAGCGAAAACAACCAGATCTGAACTTTTGTTGCTTGATAAGTAAGTGGATGTTAGCAATGCACGGGCAGCGAATCTGAAAGCCGCCCTTTTATCCACATACCATAGTGTTCATACCTTTACATTACTGGAAAGAGTTGAGGCGTTAATAACACGAGGCCAAATGCCATATTCAGCAAGTAAACCCAACATGGATGACACGAAATCATATCTTTCATCCTCTGCAACCTGAATCACAATTGCAGTTTCAAAAGTTGCAATCACCAAACATAAAACAAAAGTCAAAAGGAAACCACTCAAGAATTACCAGAAGTGGAAAGCATCATCAGATTCACTCAAACATTACTATCAGAATCCAACATACTCGTTCATTTCTTTTGACAAAAAAAAGGAGTATTACCAATAGCAACCATCCTTTTTGTAGAATAACAGAATTATGCATACATATGCATATAGTAATTTGCATCAATCAGAACCTGAAAGCGTAGCTGTTGGGGTTTCCACTCATCAATAAAAGATATCGGCCTTGAAGCCTAAACAAAGACTATTGGTTGTACGACAATCAAGAGGCCTGAGTCGTCCGAAGGAAAGTGCCCATGGTAGTAGTACCTGTTTATTTATTTGTCCTACATTAGTAAGTTGCTTTATCATTGTTGTTTCTGTACTTTCATATCTGCTGGTACCCTCAAGATTAAAGTGTGTATTCTATGCATTAGGCTCTATTTGGCCCTTAGTAGCACGAAGGGTGAGCGGGGGCGGAGAAGCAGAGGCACCTAGAAGCTCCTAAGGTAGGGAGTGCATAAGGACCGTATACAAATTATATATAGATATAGATACATATATAAAGTATCTTTAAATACTTAACCATTAAAGAAAAAATTTTACTTATTGAGAAGTTTCCCAATCTTAAAGGGTAATTGCTGGAAGTTAGATATTTTCAATTAGCAAAACTTCTTGACTGATTATAATTTTCATATTCTTATTTCCACAATGTCATAACTCCTTAAAAGTAACAGAATAACTAACTTAATAGCCCGATAAGCTCCCATCTTAGTTTCGAGCGAGCTCCCATCTTGGGAACGCCGATTCAAGCTCCCGTCTTGAGAGCGCACCCATTATAGAAGGATCCTTCGACTAAGATTTGGCCTTTAGAGGATCTGTAAAGGGCTTTTTAAATCCAAATTCGCAAAGTAACAACAATATATCAGTAATGATGCCATATAAGGAAGAGTGGTGCTATTTGCACCGACGGTGTCCCTACCGACGGTGCACCGACGGCCGCGCGCGGCCGTCGCCGGCCACCGGACGGCCGATCCGAGCCGTCCAAAAATTTTAAAAAATAAAACCGAGGGGCCCAACGCGGGAATCAACGGCATCCGATGTGTGTAGGGTGCTTGATCTAAACACCCTATTTTTCGTGTATATATGTATTCGGATCGGCCGTCCGGTGGCCGGCGACGGCCGCGCGCGGCCGTCGGTGCACCGTCGGTAGGGACACCGTCGGTCCCTATAGGATTTTCGTATAAGGAATGTCTCATATAAAAAAGAAAAAAAAAAAAGAGTGGAAGGAAAACCTAAAACATCTATTGATGCATAACACACAAGCAAGCACGCGCGCACACACAGAGAGAAGAAGAAGAAGAAGAATGTAATCTGTAGGCAATGGTTGTTTCTTATCAGAAGAAGAAGATGAAGAATGTAATCTGTAGGCAATGGTTGTTTCTAATCAGAAGAAGAAGATGAAGAATGTAATCTGTAGGCAATGGTTGTTTCTTCATCAGAAGAAGAAGATGAAGAATGTAATCTGTAGGCAATGGTTGTTTCTTATCAGAGAGTTGATCTGGAAGGAATGCTTCCATCGAACCAGTGGTAGGCCTCGGCTATGTTTTAGCAGCCAAAGTATACTCAATAGGGTAATTAAAGGAATGCTTAAAAGATGCAACGGCACAAAGCATAGCTATTCCAGACAAAAAATTCAGCCCAAGTCTGATTAGCTCTATTCATTCAGTAAATTAGTCTGGAAACAGCATTACAAACAAGGAAAAATTAGGAAGTTGAGGAAAATAGCAAAAAAATCAAAACAACAAATGTTCAGGACTGAAACTTTGATTTACCTTCAACTCATGAGTCAATCTAAGATGTTCTTCCAGATCGCCTTTTCTGAACGCCAATTGGTTTGAGGCAGAAGCTATGGTTTCAAGTTGCTTCTCATCAACAGCCTATTCCTCAATATCACATAAGTCAAGAGATTCAATATCGTGCAATGAAGGGTGATATCCACCAATGATACCATAAAACCAGCAAAGCGAGAGCTAATAATTTCCAAGAAATGGACCAACCAGTCGTAAACCAGCTAATGTTTTTTCCAGAGCATATTTCTCATTCAAAAGTTGCAGTTCCTGATACGAAAGAGATACCATGCCACAGTTATGCACGTGAGGTGAAGCTCATGTCTACGTCGGTGTTATACCATACTTTGGGAAGTCTAATACCTTAACACAGGAAACTGCAATTTGTTCACGAAGATTAAGAATTTCCTCCTGCTGTTCTCTGACCCTTGAGTAAAGTTCCTATTCACAAAATTGAACTATCGAATAACTAACCACAAACGCATCAGTTACCATATGGCAGGTTGTATAAATGGCAAGTACCATGGACTCTGGATCACGAACTTGGTTAAGCGTACTGTCATCCGTCAAATCCCTAGATATAGCATTTGCTTCAGGACCGTGCCTACCAAACGAAAAGGAGACGGATCAAAATCAATGACTTGTTCCATGACGTGTCACATAATGTCAAACAACTCAGATATCCGGCTTCTGAGTTTGGAACTTCTAAATTACTTTAAATGGCTTGCATTCCAAAAAGTGCTGACAAAAGGCATACATTTTTGCATCACGCAGTCATTTATGTGATCAAGGGATTACCTGTTTGAAATATCAGGTCTCCATGTCTGAGCCCGATCATTATCATTACCATTCATGGAGCTCCTATTGGACGACATTGAATCGATATTTCCAAGTCCAGGCAAAACTTATTGCACGAGAGCTAAATTCCTTCATTATTATCAAGTGAATCTAGCATTTCGCCTTCTATTACCATGAGCCATATTTCTTGAGCACGATTCCTACTCCCAGATACTGCAAATAGTAACAAGTACCTACTACGAGTAAGAAGCAAAATTCTGAAATGATATACAGCAGATATCACATTACCCTCTCAGGAAATGACATCCCCAGGAGGTGCATGAAGCAATCCAGTAGTCCATGAATGAAATAAAGAAGAAAACTAATAACATAATATACATTCTTAAATATCGCACACCCCTATCATGATTTGATTGTTCTTTTACTGCATGCTTCAAGGATTGCAAGTGACCCTATGGGTCAACCATCGGTAACAGGGAAAATCTTATGTGAATTTACTTAACCTACTAGAATAAAGTAGTATTAAGGGAGTCAGCGGAAACGTGGGGAAAGCTCTCCAAATTAAGTGAAATGGTACACTCTATGAGCCTACCTGTTCATACTGCCCACATGCTACTGTACACTGAATATGAGATATACCAAGAACAGGCCCCTGTGAATATTAACTGAACATGAATGAGAATTTCATTTCGTACAACACAGCAACAGAGATAAGGTTTCCCGAATAATTGGTATGTGCGATAGAATAGGAGTACTTTATTTGCATTTTACCAGGCACAAAAGAAGGAAAACATCCCAAAATATTTAGAAACAAGCAACCCCGTATGCTTATAAAAGAGTGCCCCAAGAACATCCCGGAGTGATCACACAATTATCAAAATTCATCAGCCAAATAAACAAAAAATCTACTTCTTTGGACAAACTAAACTTTTAAATAAGTTTTTGGAAGACAGTCCAAGAATCAGTCCAAGATAGAAACTAAATAAATAAAAAATTCCAAGCAGGCCTTGATAGTATAACGGGCCTGGGGATTGTGTCCTCTGCTGGCCCCCCGAAAGCCCTCAATCCAAAATAATGATGATTACACAAAAATAAGCATGAAACAATCTAAAGGAACAGAAGAAGATGAATAAAAAACCAAACCCACTGAAGTTCAAGAAAGAGACCTAAAAAATAATGCATAGACCAATAAATTAAACATAGTTAAATCAAAATCGGGTACTCGAGGGATAAAAAAGACGCATGAGCATAACAATGACCTAAAAAAAGAATGCATAGACCAATTAATTAAACATGGTTAAATCGAAATTGGGTGCTCGAGGGATTAAAAAGACGATGACCATAACACATGCAATCAAGAAATCAACAGAGATGACGTAAACAAAGAACAAGAACCCAAACAGACACACACACAACTAGATATACCTAAATTCAACAGAATGCATGGTACAAACAAATTCAACTGAATTAAAAACCCAAATTTTGGATCCTCTTACTGAAACTACGCAATCAGATATTGAAACAATTGCAAAGAGAAATCAACAGAGATGCAGTATGAAAACCCAATTCACAAAAGCATTTAAAAGATAGTACGTCTACATTGAAGAGAGTTTACCTTTAGTCTTGCGGAAGTAAACTTGACTGCCAGAACCTTCAATTCAAGGAAGAAGCGAGAGAGAGAGAGAGTCGACGGGGATGAAAGTCAAGACGGGGGGGTCGTTAAAAAAAGGAGTCAAGAATTGGAGAGTGGTGTGAAAGCAGACAGTTCAGACTTCAAACAAGGGAATGTAAGTGTGAATATTTGCGGGTTCTTGCCTTCTTGGAGGTAAAGAACTAGTAATTTTTAATATACTTTTTGGGAGGAGACAGGCGGGCGTTTAATGAAGCACAAGTGGGATTCTGGTAATATCCCAGGAAAAAGGCGAAATCCAGAGGTTGTTCTGATGTGGGAATTTATGCCGTAGATTTAGGAAAGATGTGCGGATGCTATTGTTCGCAGTCCGAAGAGAAGGAAATCCTGCGTATTCTCGTTTTTAGAAGGTTGAGACAGTACAGACACCCCATAGAGCTAAAAATAAATCGAGCCATTAGTAAATTACTATATGAGACTTGACTTTGTAAATATTTATTTAAATTTAGTTGTTCATAAATTGCATACTCAACGAATTAAATCTGAGGCTCAATTTTAAACTCATTTAATGAATGAACCAAACTTGACAGTACTCAACTCGATTAGGCTGACGAACTTGGAGTATATATTTATCACATATAAGAATTTCACGTATAACATTATTGTCATTATATATGTATAAACCTTTACGTGTACATACATAATAAATATTTTATAACTTGTAAAAGATAAAACTTTAAAAGTACTTATAAACTTATATTTTATTATGTTTCTATAATTTTATATATGTCGTATGTATGAAATAAAAATTTTTATTTGCAACTCTAGACTTGAATATCTAGTATTTCTTACTCATTTTAGATGCGTGAAAAAAACTGAGTCTAACTCAAACCTAGTCAACGAACGAACACAAATTTGCTTGAAAACTCAAATTTGGTTATAAAAAACAAGTTCGAGTGTGCCTGAAAACCTAGGCAACAAACGAACACAAATTCGCTTGAAAACTCAACGAACGGACTCAGATATTTTAAAACTCCAATTTGGATTTGTCGTCGAATGTTCCAAAAAAGATAGAGGATCTAAATCTGCCTAAAAGAGAATCCACAATGGTAATAATTAATGCTGTGTTTGGTTTATGTTTTGAAAAGTTTTTTGAAAAATAGTAGGGGTAATAAGTGGAGAGAGATAGAGATAGAAATGTTAAAAGTAGGAGGAATCTATAGGGAATTTTTTGAAAAATTCTTTTCAAAAACCAAAGAAAACAAGGCACAAAATTAATAACAAAAATGTGTCACGTCAGCATTTGATTATCCATTTAATAACCAAAATGTGTCACGTCAACATTTGATTATTCATTTAATCCATAATCAAACTTAACAATCTCTATTTCCACATTGGTCTGTCCAATTGTAAATAAGTTCCAATCACGCACCCAACCATACCAAAATTATTTGTCTCAGTGAGATGATTCCAAAACTGAAAAGCCGGTCGCTGGAAACATTTTCTTGCGCCCTTGTGCGCCGCCTAAAGAGCCGTTTGTCGCATGATGTGAGTGGATCGTAGGCTGCGCATGAGGGCGCGTGAGAAGGTTTACGGCAACCGGCCTTTCAGTTTTGGAATCGTCTTGTCGAGAATAATAATTTGGTGTGGTCAGATGTGTGATTGAAACTCGTTTACGAAAATTCCAAATTCGGTTATTGGTAAAAGTTGTTAAGTTTGATTATGGAATTGGTGGAATTTGGTTATTTGCTAAAAAATTTGTAAATTTGTTTATTACAATTAATGTGGAGTGCTTTTTGAACATTGTTGTTAAATTTGTTTATTTATACTCATTTGCTTATCACAATGTGGATGCTCTAATTCGTGTGGATTGTCCAAATCTCCGTTGATTATGCATTTATGGCAGGCTAATTGAATTTTTTTCAAAAGGTGGTAACCATCTGAATAAGGTCCCGTTCCAAAAACCTTCTTAAAAAATAAACAGCTTATTTCACATTTTCAAATTAAAAAATAAAGTAAATGAAAAATAAATTTTCAATTTTTTTTTTGCATTGTATAAAAGATCTCATCAAGATCTTCCAAACAAGATCCATATTGCATATTTTTATATTTCAATAAACCCATAATTTTTGAGCTTGAAATTGCCTTCTTATAAAATAAAGACTTATTTTTTGTTCCGGAACAGAACCTAAGTAACTTTTTAAAATGCAGGGACTATTAAATTTGGTTATTGATAAAAAGTTGCTAGTTTTGGTTATCCAAATGCTAAAATTTGATAAGTTGCTAAGTTTGGTTATTACAATGCGAGCATTTTCTTGAGCAAATATTGTTAACTTTAGCAATCATTTGGTTTTGATTATTACATTGTGGATGCTCTTAAAAGATTAAAAAAAAAATGGTGATTTTCTTGACAAACAAGTAAGAAATTCATCCTCGCCAAAAAATGTATTCGTTAATTATTACTTAATAATAACACGGAAAAAATAAAGCAAACAAGTGAGCCAAGCGATCTCTCAGTATGAAAATTTTGTTCAACAAGTGCAAAATTAACGATTTGGATTACCAGCGTAATCCAATCCCTAATGAACTTATCAGGTTTTGAGGAGGTCAGTAGGATAAGATTATTGTGATCCAGAAATATACGTACAAAGTCCACATCCACCCGAAGCTACCATGAAAGTCTGTTAATGTGATATTTGTGCCATCAAAATAAATGAGGTAAAACTGATGATAATGATGTTACTAGGAGATGGCTTCACACTTGCGCTTTCCCGGCAACTTGCCGAACCTAGTTTGATGATTGGTTTCGTTTAAAATACGTATATTTTAGGAGGTTTAAGAAAACCGTCTGAACCGTAAAACCAATTTGATCCGGACTAAACACTTCTATTTGGTCTGGTTTTGCGGTTCTACAGTCAGGTTATGGTTCAAAAAAAATAAGAACTGTTAATTTTGGTTCAGTTACTGGTTCTCAATTGATGAACCATGGTTAGAACCGAACTGAACCGTTTAAAACTAAGATAAATATAGAAATACATGTGTGTGTAATTAAATATGTATTTGAATTTGGTAGGTTAATATTTTCCTTGCTAAACTTAATTTATTTAGAAATGAAATCTTATTTATTAGGAAAGCTTTTATTTTCTTCCTTCCTTTCCTATTCCAGCAGATTATCTTCATATTTCTTTAATCTATAAGTTCATATTTTGTGAATAAGTGTTTGGATGCTTATTGAACCGAACCAGAACTGAACCAGAATCGGACCGGTCTTGCGGTTTGGTTCTGGTTAAGTTTCATGCATATATTGGTTATGTTCTGATTTTCAATTTTCTAGAACGGTTTGAAATGGTCCGATTACTGGTTTTCTAAAGAACCGGACAAATTCAGATCGTGTACACCCCTAGTATATCCTCAAAACACATATATGTGTGGTTTCAAATCATATTAATCGGATACGAATTAATATGTGAGTGGAGTAAAAGGGAAAAAAATCAAACATTATCCCTCTTTCACTCCCCTTTATTGTTTTGTTTTTATTTAAATTTTTTCGCATCTGTTAATTTTGTGCCAAATTTTATAAATTATTGATTCGTCTTGACAAAAAAATCGAAAAAACACTAAACTGTGACTTGAAAAAATCCAAGAAAAAGCCAATAGTCCATCTTTATTCCTCTCATCAAGATAAATCAATAATTTACAAAAAAACTGATACAAAACTGATAAATGTGAAAAAAATTAAAAAGATACAAAATAAATAAAAAGTCAAGTTGTTTAATTTTGGAAAAGAAGGCCATATAATTGGCCCAATTTTGTTCACATGAATTGAATTTTACCATCTACTGGACTGGACTAGGCGTCTGACACCGCGATCCGCTACCCGTTTATCGGTCCATTCGCAGGGTCCAGCAAACATTCTCTCTCTCTCACGAGGAGGCAGGGGTGTTTTGGCAGCGTGGCTTATTTTTTTTAATTTTTATTTTTAGGAGTTTGATTTTTTATTTATGGCACTTCACTTTGTTCATGAAATTACTAATAATTTCACGTTAAAAGTGGAGCGCCATAGTAAAAAGAGGAGGGCGAAAATCAATTTCCTTATTGTTATTCAAATTTTTTTCCACATTATATAGTTTTGTGTCTAATTGTTATAGATTATTACTTGTTTTGAATTTGAATCATAATTTATTATTTTTTAGATTTTTATCGTCGAGATAAATTAATAATTTTTAAAAAAATTAACGTAAAACTAATAAATATATATAATAAAAAAAAACCACCTGCTTATTTTTTGCCAAAACACCCCGCAATCACAATAGTATATGCGAGTAATTATTCTATATTCTGAAACACCACCCCACTCCACGGTCCAGAGAGCGAGCGTCGCTCCACCAGGTAACAGTAGTTGGAATGATTGCTTCATATTCATCAAAGACAATGGCTTCGTCCCTACAAACCCTTACTTCGGCAGCCGAACCTCAGGTACCCTTTGAATTCTCGTTGCTTCGTTTTTCTTTTTCCCCCGTACATAACCGAGTAATCAGGCATAATCCATACGTGTTTAGGCATACAATGATACAAATCTTATCATACAAGCACTCAGCTAGAAGAAATGGGTGCAGTTGTTTGTACACAGGAATGATTTACTGGGGCTTACCCCAAGTCACGTAATCGGCGTTCGTGAGCGTGAAAGCGACCATGGGCTTAACCATGAGAGCGAGAAATGAGAGAGCGTAGTTTAATAATTCGTGAGAGCGCGAATTGAGAGTGGGAGCAGAAAGTCCTATCGGAGGAGTGCGTGAATTAGGGCTTTTCCGAAGTGCAACATCATAGTGCGGTTTAATTATCAAGAATTCGTTATAGAGATTTGTTTCGGAGAATAGTCCATTCGAGTAAAGGGAAGGGGAAAAAAAACCCATATTTTTGCGTATGTTTGTGTGCATTTGACCAAAAACGTTAGCTATAAAACTAAAACTGGGTAATTTAATTGTGGAAGGAATTAGTTGGACAAAACTCATGTCTTTGGCAGGACATGTTTTGAGAGAGACTAAAATACCCGTAATTTCTCGTTAAAAATGCAGGAAAACTTTTCAGGTTTGACCACAAATTGGGGCCGGGGGGCCAAATTTAATACGACACCAAAGTTGTAATACAATTTTTGTCTTGAAATTATAAAACCAAAAGTTCCATCCTCTTGTATTTGCATGACTCAGGATTTCTAAATTGTTTGGTACATTACTTGTTGATCTACTTCTTTCTTCGCTTTCATAATTGCTTGATATATCAGTGTGGCGTCCATGAACATAAAACAGTGCTAATTCTTGAGAAAGGTGTAAATCGAGAAGTTGATTGTGTTTTTACTTTAGATTAATCGAGGACTTTGAGTGGGTATCCCTTGGTAATTACCTTCCTAAATTTTCTTGCTAAAAATCCTGTCATTAGTGATTCATTTTTCATTGCGAGGTTTTTTTTGAATGGCATTCTCTGTCCCGATGCAGTAACTTGTTAATACATATTTCATCCGAACGAATTTGTTGTTTAGGTGGGAAAAATTGCATTTGAACTTCATTTGGCTACATAGGTTGCGAATCTCTGATTTGAGTGTTGCATGCTTTGGTATGTTCACAAGATCTAGCAATATCTAATTGAATATGTTTTGTGGGTGGAAAATATTTTTGATTGTTGATATCCACCAGAGTTCTGGACACTTCCAATTTGAAACAGGTCCAAACAAGGACATTTCTTTGTGTTTGCAAGATCAAGAGTACGCTGAGAATGTAAAGGAGGTGCAAGTTTATCTTGATAAGGTAAAATTTTGAACTACTAGGTCTTCCTTATCTCTTTCGTGCTCTAGTTTATATTTTGAAGTTGTTTATGCTGCATACTGTGGCTCTTCTTGGATATTGGCCGCAACTTGTTTTGGTGTTGATACGAGGTTATGGACAGCTGAGGGTGAGTGGGCACGCACTTTGTTAGATGAGGTCTCCCCAGTATAGGATGCTGAGGCCTTAAAGGCCTGTTCACTAAGCATGTCATCATGTGTGCAAGATTGTACCACGGGGATCCCAAGTGCATCGAAGGTTTTGACAATGGTGTCTCTAGAGCCTTAGCATTCCATTTAAATCTCCAGGAATGACAACTTGCATTAATTGGATAGTCAACTAGTAAGGACATGTTTTATGTGTTTGGGCCTCGTGGCTTGCTGCTAGCAGTAGTACATGTGTCAACAGGGTCGCCTACAAATATTTTTGAAACCAAGTTACCATCAATTTGGTGCAGGCTAGGAACTTGTTTTCACTTGATTATGATGAACAATCAACCCTGACGCAAAGGC
The DNA here is from genome assembly GCA_019656835.1 of Rhododendron ovatum. NCBI lineage: Eukaryota > Viridiplantae > Streptophyta > Magnoliopsida > Ericales > Ericaceae > Rhododendron > Rhododendron ovatum. The sequence continues at coordinate 6,753,423 of CM033794.1, read as the reverse complement.
CACAAAGTACGAATTCTCTATTATGGCTCAGAAGGCAATAAGAATTCAGGCTTTGAGTCTTTTGACTTTCTAAAAGGAATTGAGTTTGAAAAGGAATACTTGTGTGTATCAAACATATTTTCCTATGTATACTTTTCACAAAACTTTAAAATTGTTTCCCGTTGGTGCGACCTGATGTTGAGAAAGTAATACTCCTATAGGAAATCAAATGCATATACTTTGACTTTTGTTTTTTTATTCCCTAAAATGGTTAAGATTACATTCATGGAAGAAAAAGCAAAATACAGCGAGATGAAATCATGAAAGGACACTGTGCTCTAGGGTATCCTTCAAACAACACACACAAAAAGGACTTATGGTGTCCAACGACCACAATGTGTTTTTGTTTGCTCCCATTTAGAGGTGTTGAAACCCACGTTCTTCTTGATGGTTAAAATAGTCGAGTCACCGCTGCTATTTGCAACCATGGAATTCATTCCAAGTAGCGTTCCACCTTTCAAAATATGTAGATGCTCTTGTTCACAAGGAGATCCATGGTATTTCATGGCCCCATTGTATATCTCTATATGAACAATCATTCCCAGGATTGCACTGTGCAAGACAAAATGAGCACATATGAGAATGCGTTACTGAGAAATGAGAATGCCAAGATCTGGGCTCTCCAAATATGGTGTATGGTTTGTTAAGACTCAAAGTCAGAGAATTTTCCATCCGTACAAGAAGACAAAAGAAACTTTTGATGAAGCAATGTAATTGCAGTCTGTGTCCCAAACTACGAACCCATATGCAAGAGGTTCCGGAAAACTCATACGGAACCAGGTAATCAGTTGAACCATTGACTACCATCTCCTTTCGGTTGACCTCCTCCTTTACACAACTTAATCTACAAGCAATGTTTTCTTTCTCCTTTCGGGAACAAACTTAGCTCTATCTGCAAAAAGAATCATAAGAAAAGAAACACACCAGGAAAGAGATGTTCGGTTGGGCACTCTAATCTTTTGAACTGTAATCATTAACATATTAGGGGATCAAACAAATGACAATCAAGCAATCACCATAATAGGAAAAAAAAAAGAAAAACCTTGACAGAGGAAAGAAAAGAGAAAAGTTAGTGGGCTACCACATCAACCATACTGAAAGATAAATGACAATTAGAAAGAACAATCTTATAAGGGTAAATGAAAGTAGGGCTCGACCATTATAAAGGTAAAGCATATTTTGAAAAGTTGAAAGTTTCATTCTCATCCAATCCACTCTTTCCTCTCCTCATTTCATTCGCGGTTAAGATACTCAATGCTCCTCTTAACATCCCTTATGTTTTGGCCCACCAAGCAACCCATTTCATTCAGATCGGCTAAGCTCAGATTCTGAATTTTTTCAACATCCAAGCAAGGGAACATGACGTTGGTCATCTCTTTGTGTCGATTCTCCTTGTGTTGTTTCACCACTTGTTCCTTCACCTTCTTAAGCATTTGCATAGTGAAAGTTTCTTGGTTCATTGTTTTTCTATTTTGTTCCGACTCTGGAATGTCCATAAACCTTCCAAGAACACATTGAGCTCCCAATTCCGAAGGCCAAACATTTGGCTGGGGATCGTAAGGGCTGAAGACGATAGCACACCCATCGACTCCGCACAGGGTGCTAAACTCATTAGCCTTCTACATTAAGCCTGCCTTTCTCTTTTTGAAGCAGGCTTTCCTTGCAAAATCATCTTCAATATAGCCAAGGTTCACTTTCCTTCTTGGCATGTTTGAGGGGTGGTTTTGATGAGGACAGGTAGGTTTGTGTGGTATTAGTTTGTGCCCCTATGGTCTTTATATAATGGGGTAACAAGAAAAAACGTTACATTGCTCGTGATGACAATTACCTGGATACTTATTGCATTTGTTATGTGTGACTCTGGGATGCTTGATTTGGCCTTTTTTTTTAATTTAAATAAAGCATACCTAAATTCTGAACTTGGTATAGGATAAAAACAATAAATCTACAATATATGATCAATTTATTTCTAGATTAACACCATTATCTTAATAAATTTTTACTCGGTGTAAGAATTGGAATGCTTTTCAACTATTCATGTCGTAATGCTAGAGTAACAATAACATATGGTAATTCGGGTCTGACTTGGTGTTATTATCTTTTAGGTTTTTGCTGATAGTTATTTAATACTTGATTTCAATTGACATTGAGTCACGAGTGATAATTATTGGTTTCGTAGAGACTAAAGCTTACATATCATCCTGCATTGAAGGAAATTTTCTCTTTATTAGTATTTGCAATTTTGGTAGGTAGTAATATTTTATCGATCATTGGAAAAGAAATATTGTTAAGAACTAAAAAGTAATATTTTATCTATCATTGGAAAAGAAATATTGTTAAGAACTAAAAAGTGTAAAACATGGGACTAGAAGCGAGTGTAGGAATCACCATACGCTCAAAAGAAGCAAAACAACAAATTGAACGTCTTTATGAAAATGACAAGAAGATAAAAGATGCTAAAATAAAATTAAGCTTCCAACTAAAAATAAAAAAAGTATCGGAATCCTTTTAAAGTTTGGAGGGAGCAGCTGATGCCCAAAACAAAAACAACTAATCGTATGGCATCCAACAAAGAAGTGATATCATCAAACTTTTTCTCGTAAACTCTTGCATTCCGCTCTAACCAAATAACCCAAAGTAGGAAAAATATTATTACAAGGCCATGAAGATCTAACTCAAAGCACAAAGATTATGATTTGTGACTCGCCAATAAGTTTTCCACAGTCTCCAATACCTAAATTAGTCTTCCATTCCAGCTGTTTCATCACCAACTCATTTCTCTCTATCTCCGGCACATTTCTCTCCAATGGGCATCCTACCTTCCTCAGTTTCGTTTTCTAATCGCCCCTCCTTAACTCTTTCATCTCTTCTCTCTTTATTGTTCTTAACTTCTCTCCAACATTGTCCCTCTTGCTCTGGTTTGTACTATGTTAACAACCTAATCAGTCTTCTCATGAGCTAGTTCCATGTGCTAACTCAAATTAAGTGCATTTTCGTCTTCGAAGGGGCATGAGAGAAAAGCATATTGGTAGTGATGGTGAGGCCTCAATTCTTTTGGCCCACCTAAAGAGATCCTCTTGATTCCTAGATCTTTTTATTCTGGCCTATCTGGGTTAATTCCCGAAGGCACTTTGATGCTGTTCAACTTATACTTAAACCCTGGGAACACCCTTGTATCGGTGATTGTAGCAGATCTATCTTCACCGGCAAGATCGTTTCTTCCTCTGTATGGCCAGCTTGTTCATGTTCTCATGCACTCTCCTTCGGAGAAATTTTGGGTTTCTTGAATGCCATCCAAATGTCTCTCAAGTGTTGAATGATGTGTATGGTGTTCGATGAAAATCTCTTGGCTACAAGTATAGGTCGTAGGCAGACCAGTGGCATACAGACCCTTTTTAGCACTTTTTCGCACTCTACTGCCCCCACTTCTAGTGTAGGGAATCCTAGGTTCTGGATTTAACCCAGAGCTTCCAGACTATGTCTCAGCCCCTTTGTGTTGATTACCTTGGATCAATCACTGTTCACAACCTCTACGGGTTTACTCTGTGTCTGTCCATTATTTTGACTCAACCTCTCTTACTCGTCCTTTATGTAGTTTTCTGGTTCTTAACTCGAAATATTCCACCTATCAATCCCTACATGTTTTCATTTACTGTAATCTACCAATGTGGATTTGTATTTGATATAATTAAGCAGATTTTTTCTTAACAATCTTTCAATTTCCTTTTCCTAGAGAAAAGCCCACGACTAGTTTTTTCTTTTTTACTTGTTTGGGTGTGGGTTGGTGGGTGGGTGGTGTTCTTTTTTACATGTAAATAGAACAGCAAAAGAATTACCTGACGTAATCTGGATAAATTGTTGGATTCTCCATGAACTGGAAGGAAAAAAAGTGTTGAGGAGAAAACATATAAGCTGAGACTTTCTTACGGTAAATGTTTGTCATCACAGTGAGCTGTGACTGTTCATTTCAACCATCATATTGTGGTTTTTGAAGAGGTTTTTGTTCTGAATCGGAATCTTCACATGATAGGACTCTGTGTAGGGCGTAAATGGCCCTATCTCTTGCTATTACTGGAATTATATCGATAAATGGAACTTATAGGAAATATGAATAGACTTATTCTGCATGGAGGAGACTGATTTGTTCGTCTTTGCATGGAGATGATGGTGAATATGGTCTCCGTATAATATGATGCTGAGTCCTTAAAAGTCTGCCCCATAAGCATTCCTGGGTCATGTGGCCAAGTGCTTCAAAGGGGACAAACTAGTTTCGTCTGTGATGTTCAGCAATCTGGAGGTAACAACTACCTCTGGTAGAGACGTCCAAAATCCTCTTGCTACATAAGTGTCATCTACAAAAAATTTGTGAAACCAAAGTTAGACACTATAACAAATGATTAATTAATATCCTTTTGATTGGAGTTCAAGTTGTCTTACATTTTCTCAATTGACCAAAATTCTTTTTCCCGTCGCAAATTACTCTAGGGTTAACCCGTGCTAAAGAGAGACTTGAATTTTATGTTGCTATAAGGAATCTTTTGTTCTTCATGTTCTCCACAAATCTTGTACAAGGAAAGTACTCCTACTAGACTTCAATTTCTGGCTTTTGATTAGTAAGCTTTAGAATTACCATTTTGAATATTATGGATTGACTGTATGCTTGCTGTTGCATGTTCTGCGCTAGGTGAGGAAGATTGTGAGACCGGGTTGTTCCCAAGAACTGTTAAACATAGCTCTGAGTTCCATGTCCTCGCTTGTCGGAATCCTCTCGGTGATGTCTTCCGAACTGAAACCCCGCGCCTCCCTTTGATCAAATTTGCCTCTCGTATACGTGCCAGGACAGAAAATGCCTCCACCGCATTTTGAAGTGTGGGATCGTAAAATCTTGATGAGTTATTATGGTGTATATAGGATGGTCGTCTATATGGTGTGCTGAAAGTGTAAATTTTCCAGCAAAAGTTATGCCTACTCGAACTACCCTCACCCCCTTCATATGGGTCACGAGTTGACTTATGAATGTATATTTGAAGTCGCAATATAGAAATATGTGTTGAGTTCTCAGGCTTTCACAGCTTCTCATCAAGCACAGGGTTTTGTGCTCTACTAACTGGGAATGCATCGTGCATTTTGTGTTTTCTTATTTCTTTTGGTCTGTAACTGTATTCAGCTCTTTGAATGTGTACTCAGCCAGCACAAATGAATAATATTTTGGCTGGGCTATGCCTAGGCTATGTTTTAAGGTCCGAACCCAGCCGAAAACTGAACCAAGTAAACGAGGCTCTCGCTGTCGCTTCTGCTGAACTGGATAACTAGCAGTGAAAGCAGTGTTTCCGTTGGATGGTTTGTGGTTTGGTGTATCTAGCCTTCTACCCCCGAAATGAACCGTCGCCACACCAAAACCGCGGAACCTACGCCACTACTTTTTGTGTGTTAATCGACGGATTAAGTTTTGAGAACTAAATGGGTCATGCTGATAACGAGCAAAGGTTATATGGAGTATCTAATTAGATTGTAAATGGATCAATGATCTATTAACGACTCAACCCATTAACCATTGTTCAAATTTACTGAATCTATCCGTTTGACACCCTTAGTTGTATCGACATCATAAACCACTATCCAAACTTACGTAAACCATCTGTTTGACACCCGTATCAATCTCTTTGTCACTAACCCGCAACTTGAAAGTTTTCGTTAAAAAAAAAAAAAAAAAAAAACTCCCGCAACTTGAGATTTTTATTTTTATTTTTTTTGATCGGCAACTTGAGAGTTTATATTCCCTAAATGGGCTAAATTTTAGTGTTTGTATTATTTTACAAATCATACCTCTACACTCCAAGTAGTAGCAGGCCTTCGCCCGGTAATTGTTGATGGGACAAACATTGACTATTTACACAATTATTCTATACCCCATCCGAAAGTATAATTAAATTAAATTAACAGTTAGTTACTCTAAAGCCAGCAAAATAAAAAAGGCGGCTTATTTTTCTAACCTTTGTTGACAATAAGTGATTTAAAATTTGAATTACTACTATTATCAACGTACGGCGATATGATGAGATATAGTGTTCTGAAAGATTAATTTTTCAATGTTATCTATTCGATCAAATCACTTATATAAGTTGGAGAACATTCTCCCACTATTTAGCCCGAAGCTATTTATCAAATAAATTATAATCTGCTAGATTAAGAATCCTTACTTTTTCGTACGAACATCGCGTGACGGTTATTCAAAGCACCATATAAGTATGCAAAAGTAAAATTCTGTTGAATATTAAAAAATATATATTCTTGAATTTTTGTCTATTAATGTATGTTTTATATAGTACATGCATCTATCTTTGGATAGACTAAGATAATCTAAGGAGATGATGACATGTTACTTTTAAAAAGCTGTTAAGTATATATTAATTACAATCATTTTGACATTAGCTTCTGATTGAAATTTACTACCTACAATACAGTTAAAGCCACTATGAAAACAAGGCAATAAAAAGTAAAAAATTAAAAGTAATTAAAGAAAAAAGTACTGATCCTCCTCGTACTTGATATGATTTTTTTTTTTTTTCGATATGATCAATGACTAACTTTAACTTCAACAAAATAACCTATCGGAAACAACCCTATATTTAATATTTGACCTCAAATTGTGAAGGTTTAAAATATGGATTAGTTCTTGTTTAGAGACCAAACATTGTACTATGGGGGTAGATATGGATTATTTTGTCATTTTATTAGTATAATTTAACAGTTTGGCTCTAGTTACTATTTCTTATTATTTTTAAAATTTTCCAGTTGCTGTGCAACTAAGATTACGTTGGAAGTTCCAAGTTTCCTCATCTGTGAATTTATAGTAGGATATTTAACATTAATTAAAAAGACTTAGAGAAGTGCTCATAAAAAATAAAAAATAAAGTAGAATATTCTTCTCAAGGTATATGCTTTTTCTAACATTTCACTCCTCTTAAAAAATACATGCACATAAATAACATAAAAAAGGTATGAAAGTAGTTATTATTAGCACAAAACATTAATTATGGTGCTTTATGTTGTACTTTAGCTTTGCCTCGCACTATTATGGGGCAGAAATGTCTATGATATTTTAGGTTAAATATCTTATATTATTTTTCGATAAACAGGATGTTCGGACCAATTTGCTCACACGATAACTAATTTTAGGTTCCTAAATTAACGACCGGTTAAACCCACTAGTAGCCCCAAGATTTGGAATGATTAATTGGCCTCCATATATAGGATTTGAAAATATGATTTCACAGAAAACAAATTAATACTTATTAACTTTCTCATGTCCACTTGACCAAACCCTTTGGAGTTTACGTCTTATATTTTTGTACATATTATATCTTGAATTCTTTACTTGGACTGGTAAAAAGAAATATGTTTTATAGTACAATATTGCAGCCATTGTTTGATAATGGGAAGCCTAAGGTCTGTCACGAAACAATTCTGTTTTCCATTTTCCTTTTCAAATTTTGGCTGGTACAAAGAAATAACCTTTTTATTGCATTGGAGTACTTGTTTTATACCGTGAAACCTAATCATAAGTTCCAATTACCTCCAAATCGATTCTACAAATAAGCTGTTTATATTTTTTTTGTTCTGTAAAAAATATATATGGTAAAATCACATGATTATGATTATCAGATCATCGTAATTTAGTTCATAGAATGAATGGCTATTGAGATGTTATCCGCAATAAACTTGTGGGCTGTAACTCAAGATTTGACCAACAGGGTATGAGAAAACAATTTAAGTAATTTCTGCCCTCCGTGAGATGTTCAAGTCACACGAAGGCCAAACATGCCAAACGTTAAGACAACTGAAGAGTTTACTCTGTCGTTAAGCTCAAGACGTGTAAACTGATCAGAACATGTGTTACAAAAAAGGGTGGGCTGTAGAAAAGATGCGACTGGCCACAAATTGATGAGGTACAGCGTAGATGTTGTTTTATAATGCGAAAATGAAGGCCCAATTGCCAACTAGTTGAATATTATAATTGCCACAATATAAAGAAACCTTGGACTTCGTTGGAATCTATGCAAAAAAAGTTTGGTGGAACCAATATCTAATGGGCAATCTTTATTTTTTATGGAGAGGATCTATTGTCTAATCTTAGGACATTGAGCCTTAGATTATTAAATATTTTTGTTTAGGTAACTTAATTGGGTGGGGACCCCGGATTTGAAACGATGGGTTGAAAAAAATTTAATGATGTATCTTGGTGTCCGTAGACGCAGTTTGTTTGGTTGATCGTGACGCTGTTTTTGAGATTATCTCGAGAAAAAGATGTTAATTTTTAATTAAGCCGAAAGGCGACAAATCCACAGAGGTCATTAGGCTCCATTTGAGCACTAACTCCCGGGGGGAAAATTAAACAAATGGCAGATGCTTTAGATTGTTGCTGTCTATTTGCCGTAACACATAATGTACTAGGAAATTGCTACGAAGCACACCTCCATTTGTGTGGCGTACGTACGTATGCACTCCTTGAATCATCTTGAATTCGTAATATTTGTATGGAAATTTATAACATTTATTCATAAATTCATAAAATCAAGACAAAACTCATTGCATATGTGTAAATTTTAGTTTGAGGTTGATGTATGAGTTTTATGTAAACACGTTAGGAATTTTAATAGAAAAGCTATGAATTCAAGACTGATGTTGTAGATTTCAATACAATTTCAGAAGTGTATACTGTATTTATCTACATATATGAAGTATGTCTTCTACTATCATTTTCGGATTGGTGATGTTTTTGGTTTCATGTATTTCAAGCTTGAGATCATTTAAGTTTCTGTTTTATCAAAGCTTTCAGAACCACTTGCGTTGAAAACTTTTCAGAAACAATGAAGTTTTATCGAGATGCGCATATGATAGTTCGGACACCCTGAAAATATTAAAGAAAACAATGATTAAGTACAAAATTAAGTATAATCTTTCTATGGCCGGCGTTTGACTTTTAGCGTGAATAAGTTTTGAGGATATTGATATAACTTTTGTCAACCGGTGTCGAAAGCTATCAACCAAAATAATTTGTTTTAAATATATTCCAAATAATGAATCCAGAAAATAGAATCCGGGAGATGCAATGAAGCGCGGTCTGAAGTTCTCTACTATGCAATATAACGTGTCTTCAAGCATAATTGAATATTTCTTTGTTTCTTAAGGATAAGGAAAATGCAGAATAATTTCCCTTTATGTCAAATTAATTGACTCGCTCAAACTATGAATGGATTGATAAGGGGTTTGGAATTCAGATGAAAAGTGGGAATTTTAATCAAAAGTGATACTAATAAATATAATAAAAAGAAAGTACGTAGTAAGTAACTGGGGTAGATTTCACCTGGGTTTTGAAGTCAAACCAAGACCCGTTTGACTGGGAAATTTGGGGTTTTATTTATTTATTTATCTAGCAGTATAATTCTTCCAATAGAATTAGGTTTTTTATTTTTTGCTTCCTATCAAGAAATTTCAAAACTAGTACTATATATAATGTTCTCCAACGGAGTAGTACTATTTATCTGGGAAGAAATATATTCGTCTAGCAGAATCAATTAAAGGATGCAATTGGTATCCTTTCCGGAGAATTAGATGATCAGAAAGTCATCATGTCTTATTTACCGGTAATGTTAGAAGCTTAAGCTTGAAAATGTCTTGTTTTGTATGACTACTAACTCCAACATTTCCAATTCTTTAAGCATAAAATTGGTAGTTTTTTTTGATAGGCAACAAAAGTTTATTAAAAGCTCGACAAAACATAAAGTTGGTGGTTATGGGAGTTTTCTGCAATATTAGCAAACTCAGATTGACATAATTAGATAAACTAAAATAAACTACGAATTATGCCAAAAATAAATAAATGAAATACAGTAGGTCTCGTGAATGTAAGCAAACAGTCAGTGACAAACTAATGAAATAATAAAAAGAATTTCAACGCCAACGGCAAAAAAAGCTAAGCCACTAAAGATTTATCTAGCTGTTAATTTTATGATCTCAAAAATAATTGAGGTGCACGTACGTAAGCTGGTTGAATCATCGGGTATAAACAAAATTGTAGGAACGCACGTTTGGACTTTGGAGAGAGAGAGAGAGAGAGAGAGAGAGGGGTGGATGTAAAGTGCAGGCAGGCCGGTTGAAAGGACGGAGAAGGGGATTGGTGGATGTTTCCAATGGGGATTCTCCTGATCTCAACTACTGCCTGCTAGTGCTGGAGTAGTAGTTGTGGAGTATTCCTAGTAGGAGTTTTTACTTTTGTTTGTTTGTGTTTGTGTGTGGGTTAATGACAAGTGCATGTCAGTAAAGTCAGGTTGTCACTACTCTGGGGTTTGATTGGTTTTTACTTGTGACTTTCTCACATGACTCCCAGTCCCAGTGGACACTACTACTGCTTCGGATATGGTGCCCTAAATTTGTGGGGGGACTCCTCTCAGTTTTTGGAGTACTCTTGGAACAGCATGCAGCTGAATCCGGGGTGCGTGCTGTCTTTCAGGGACAACATGCATGTTGGGCTAATTCTGATGGCCCGTATTCAGCAATGGACGACTCAGATTGCATCTCGACCGAACAAATCTCGGCCATTCATTGCTATTTAGCTGAGATACAATCTGAACCGTTCATTATCGAGCATGAACGGCTCGGATTGGCCCAAGAAGCATGTTATCCAGCAGACACCCTAAATTACATGCAGCTATCCGTACAGTAAAATCTCACTCTCTTCTTCTTCTGTTTTTTTCCCACAGAGAAATGAAGACATAACTTAGTAATCTTGAACAATTGTACATAGAGAGAAAGGATTGAGAAAAATTGATACTAAGCTATTTCTCAAATCAAAATTATTAATTTGTCACGTGACCTCAGAAAATGACATCTAACGTTCAGTCATTTCTCAAAGCGAAAAATAATCCAACTATCATGATAATTTAATGGTAAAAAGAGACTTTGGCACCATTGAAGTAACTTTGCCAGATTTTTAAAAATTACTACTACTACTACAGTAAGCAAAAATCAACCTTTGCTTTTTAGTAAATGACTCGAACCAATGGATCGATATGTTGTGAGAATGTAATTCCAACATAATTTTGAATGTTGTCCAATGCCGAATGAGGAATGATTTCAAATTTTCAACTAACTATTCAAAAATCAAGATGATATATTAAATGCACTCTTTTTTCTTTGTCTTTCCCATTAAAAATACTTAACGTTCTTTTTTTCTATAGGAAGTTGAGGGGTACTGTATGTATTGAACAATAACGTAGAGGGGAGTGTGAGGTAAAAATGATTAAAGTAGAAGGGGTGTAAGTAAAAGTTCTCCAATTTTTTGAGACAAAAATTTAAAAAGTTGCCTTTCTCACATTGAAAAGTAACTTTACTAAATTCGAATTGCAGATGGAAGTGATTTCCAACATTACGATCGGTTGAAAAATAAGAGAACTCATAAATTGAGTTTCGGAAAAACAAAAGCAGAACAAATAATCGTATTATCCGAGAAACAACAAGAGTACTAATTTTTACACTCCAATTCATTTAAATCTACATAGAAGAACACACGTACAACAAGACAAGTTTTGGAGTACATTTACGAGGGAGTAAAGTGCAAAAATCATTTTCAAGAGACAAAAGTGAAAAGGCCAGAGAAAAGTTAAGAAACGGGGGGGTGGGGGTGGGGACCGTTGAAGAAGAAAGTGCGAACACAACATGCGCAGGGTTAGGGGCCGGGTGGTGGGCACGTGGAGTGAACCCTATTCCTGACCCCATTTTTACGGTCCAATTCATTTTTTTTTTTTTTTTGGGCCCTAAGCTCCCCTTTGACTGATTGATTCCCAATGAAAGTTACCGCCGATTGACGAACTGTTCTATAACGCCGCGAGAGAGAGAGAGAGAGAGAGAGAGAGAGAGAGAGAGAGTATGATTGACTAAATTGTGAGATGTATATATAGATGAGGAGATTGATGAATCAATGGCCTAGCAGGAGGAGTACTTTAGATCAGCTGTCATCTGTGTAGTACTAAAAGTACTTCCCCTGTTTCTTGTGGAAGTTGGCTTTGTCTGCTTTTCAGATCTGTTTCCTAGGATTTTTATTAGTCTTCAAGTATTGGATTCTTTCACTGCTTCTCTCTATGATTTGGGACAAGACCATTCACCAACTGTGTGTTTCTTTAAAAGGTGCCAACTGAAGAATTAATGGATGGTCTTGGGACATTGCTACGCTTTAACAATCCTCAACACCGTACAGTCTTATTATAAGACCAACCATGCAGTATGTGATTTTGAGGAGCGTAAGGGTACCACTTGACAGTGCTCCGGAACCATTAAATAGTTACCCGAACTAACTTGATTAGTGTAATTATCTTGGTTAGAGTTGCATCTAGGCAGCAAACATACGGAGTACTAGTCTGGCCATGTTAATTTGTTTAGGGACTTTAGACTCAAATTTTTCTCTTTACGCATGGTCCCTAATAAATTTTTACTCTCATTTCTCTCTCTCTCTCTCTCTTCACTTATTATTCTAAAAAAACTATCTCAAAATCCAAAATGAACATGGTCGGCCTTATTTTGATAGATATATGCACATATGTCTGTGCGAACATGAGCGTGATGTAAAAGCGTTTTCGAAAACATTTCAAACTACTAAATTTTGATAGGTTGGGAATTGAGATCGGGAGTGTAAGGTCTTACAGCACTAAAGAATTATGTAACATAAGCTGTACATGTTTGTTTTGCGAATTGATGTTGAAGAAAATTAGAAAGAGAGATGATATATATGGGAATAAAAGAAACAAGAGTGGTTAACTTATGAGGTTTTGTTATAGGCATGACCGGGAATAGTTTGCGAAAAAAAGCCCACTCTTAATTGGTGAGATCATAGGCACTAGGCAGGGGGAAATCAGTAATTTTGCTATAGTAAGGTCAAATATTTATGAAAGACAATAGTGAAAAATAAGTCAGGTAGTAATAGTACGCGGACAAGTATTTAATTTTAATTGGGTATTAAGGATAATCTTATGGTTGTAATTTTTATGGGGTCAACTTCATAATAATAGGTTAAATTAGTGAAGGAACTATAAATCGATATTTATGCACTGAGTGGGGTCAAATGACCCCCTACCTATCAATATTTCGAAAGGTATCTACTATCTGCAACGCATACTGACCTATATAGCTCATATTAACCGATATAATTTGAGCTAATAAAAAATACATACTGTCAACTCTCACGTCGCAGAACCACTCCGCGTATATAGGTTTATAATTACGGAGAAAAACGAGTGGAAAAAGAAGGTAAAGTTAGAATGTGAAAATCAGTTCTTTAAATATAAAGTTTTGACAATCGGGAATGAGGAAACACACATTTTGATTTTACTGTTTGTGTTGAAAAATAATGGGTTTCCTTCAGTCCTCCCCCACCTTAATTTAGAAACTCACAAAACATGTTTTCCTGTCTGTTTGATCTGTTCACATAACATATTTTATGCTTTCATTTCTTTTTTCCTTTTCTCCCTCCTTTTCACGTGTGGAAACGTACAAGTCTAGCTTCCATTAATGTCAAGAAAATCAAACATAGAAAAATAAAATATAAAGCTCTCTTGTATAGTATATATAATATATGGCACATCACTCTAACATGTCATATATATATATGATTTTGCTCAGTTTCTCCCGCAGGCACATACAAATAGTTATGGCACATCACTCTTAACATATCAATATTACTATGAGTTTGTGCGTAGATGTTATAAATTTTTTATACCGTATATAGTTACGGAGTTAAGATTGATGTTATGAACTCATGTCCAAATGTTACGAATTTTCATGCAACTTAAGGGTGCATCATGCTGTAGGCGCTCGAATATAACGTGTATATTGTAGTAATTTTTTATTTTTTTTATGGCGATTGGTGAAAGTTTTTTTTTTCCTTTCATCAGCTCGATCCATACTGTAATCTCAACATACTGATAAAATGAAATCACTTGCGTATCGGACAATACACATTTGACTCGTGTCTAATTCGTCGGCCAATTGACGTATGATCGATACAACTGTTTCAAATGCTGTGAATTTTCTTTCGGAGTGAATGATTTTGTGAAATTCACAAACGTGAGACCAAAATGTCATTTCACTACTCATTACACGTTTGACCGTCACCGCTATGTATCCTGGGTCCATATATATTTATATTCCACTGTAGGTATGAGAATGGCTTCCCCCACCACTGTCTCTCTCTCTCTAGCGCTCTCTTTCTCTCTCTATCTCTCCTCAATCCCTTACCTTTCTCTGTACCCCATTAACCCTTTGTTTTCTATTCGCTCTAGGGTTTGAATTCCTGTTCATTTCTCCCTTGTTTAATCTCCGATAAAATAATCATCTCGTTTTTAATACCACATAGTAATCATACTTTATATTTTTCTTTGTTTTCTGCTCCATCTTTGTTGCTGTATATGGCTGGATTAGATTTAAGTTCTTCCTCTCACTTCCTCCACCACCTCCAAACCCCCAACCTCCACCTCCACCACCAGCAACCGGACTCCACCGATGACAACTCCGGCGGCGACAACACCCCCAACACCGGCTCCGACGGCATCATGGCCCGCCGCCCGAGAGGCCGCCCACCGGGCTCCAAAAACAAGCCGAAACCGCCGGTCATCATAACCCGGGAGAGCGCGAACACTCTCCGGGCCCACATACTGGAGGTGGGGAGCGGTTCCGATGTGTTTGAGGCGGTGGCGGCCTACGCGAGGAGGCGGCAGCGCGGGGTCTGCGTGCTGAGCGGGAGCGGCACGGTGACAGACGTCACGCTGCGGCAGCCGGCCGGGGCCGGCGGCGGCGCGATCGTCACCCTGCGGGGCCGGTTCGAGATACTCTCGCTCTCGGGATCGTTCCTGCCGCCGCCGGCCCCACCGGGGGCCACTAGCTTGAGCATATATTTAGCCGGAGGACAAGGTCAAGTGGTTGGAGGGAATGTGGTGGGGGCTCTGATTGCTTCGGGTCCTGTCATAGTGATTGCAGCTTCTTTTACAAATGTAGCCTACGAGAGGTTACCATTAGATGAAGATGAGCCACTTCAATTTCAAGGTTCTGCCGGCGGTAGCGGCGGTGACGGTGGCGGCGGCAGCGGCGGCAATCCGTTTCCGGATCAGCCTATGGGGCTACCTTTTTTCAATCTGCCGATGAATATGCCTCCTTATTGACCTAATTTTCGGTTCATCATCGTCCGACTGTTGCTGAGCAGTTTTGGGATATCAAACAGATCTCTCCGGAAGGTGCAAAGGTCAGATTTGTCACTAGAGCTTCGTCTTTGACTTGTACAATTAGGGTTTTTTTTTTTTTTTTCTGGGTTTATGATTTGTGGAAAATTCTCTTATTATTGTTGTTGGTGTTTCTCTTTGTTGGACTAGTGACTTTGGTTAATCTTAAAATGTTTTCAGGTTCATTTTTTTTGGGGGAAAATACTCTCCCTTTTTTTTTTTTTGAATGGTACTCTTCCTTAATTTAGCAATTTGCTTCAATGGATCAGCTTCTGATTACATATAGTATTTAGAGTAATTGACAACATAGCTACTTTAGGGTTTTCTGCTTAGAAAACGAATTAGTTTTCGGTTTTTTTTTATTGGTAAATGAAAACAGAATATAATTTTCTAGATGATCTCCGAGAATTTGGATATATTTATGAATGCAACACATAATTTAACCATTTGCTAGGTGATCTTTTGGTACATGGCCTCTTTGCAAAGAAAAGTATATCATTCTTCCATTACAAGGCTCTCTCTCTCTCTCTCTCTCTCTCTCTCTCTCTCTCTCTCTCTCTCTCTCTCTCTCTCTCTCTCTCTCATGGAAAACCCTTTTTTTCCCTTTCCTTGGTTAGTTCGAGATGAAACACCTAATCACTGGACCAGCTATATAGAAAGTTACCCAGATCAACTAATATAAGCTGTGCAACAAGCGCTGATTAATTGTAATATATATAGTATTAAAAGATCCAAGTTCAGTTGCTGTTTCATAAAAAAAAACAATTTTTTTTTTGGTAAGTGATTTCAGAAACAGTTTGTCTTTAAACTTCATTTTTTTTTTTGCTCGGCAAAAGAAAATTTTATTAATTCGAAGAGGGTGCATCGAGTAAAGGGGAAGCGAGAACTAGAAAGTTCACCACATTTCAAAAAGATAAGGAAAATAAAAGGAAAGATACACCCATAAAAAATATTTAAAATATTTTAGCAAACATAAGAACAGTACTAATTGTTCTTTTTTCGTTGGTTGGGTTTAGAGAGAATGGGTTACGAGAAATCAGAGGCATCGATTTCGGTAATTTCTTTAAAAGAATGGATCATTTTTCAAGAAAATTGTAAGAAACAAGCTTCTAAATCTATCAACGAAGTTAGTTTTGACCAGTTCTCAGATGAATTGGGTAAGCAATTTTTATGAAGCTTTGGTGGTGTAGCATTTAGTCGATCTAGATATTTGTTTTTTTTTTTTTTTTTTTTTTTGATCGGCCTAGATATTTGTCTGTTAGAGAAACATCACAATGAGCTAATTTAATTTAACCTACAACTGAAAAGTAATTAAATAGCTTCCATCCAGAGCGGCTCCAGAATTTTAGTCTAGCGTTGACAAGTTAAAATATATAAAGTCTTACGGAATCTGTATATCGTATGTTACAAAATTTGTTAGACGGAGTTTATTTTTGGTGTTGTTGGGCCATACTATTTACTATTTAGTTGCTAACAAACAGAATTGGAGTACTTTAATTTTGACTCCTAGGTGGTATGTCTTGTTCACCTTCTCCTAAGTTCTCGATTAGATTTTTCCATGGCCATGTCGGTTGATCTCTTACCATCCTTGTATCCTCTTGGTGTTAGAGTGACATATTTTGTCGTGCTCTTGCTCCTTTTAATTTTTCTATCCATTACGTACATTTGATTATTAAAATCTTTGTACTTTTCGAAAAAAAGATTAATTAAATGGTGGAATGAAATTAATATTGGGGAAGCTAACTGCTAAGTAAGCTATTACAATCAGTTCTCTCATATTTTTTCTCCACAAGGCACTGAAAAATACATTGTACATTTATGTTCAAGACATGTTTTCTTACCTAAGTTTGTGAAAATGAGGATTACTTGAACTTGTTCTTCTTACCTATATATATATGTTTTGTGAGCTGAACAGAAAATTAGACAAGTCAAGAGCAAATGTGGATAAGTCAGAAAACATAATTACAAGCAATCCACTTGTACATTTACTTACTGAGATTAAATTCTATCCACCGGCGATGTAAAATCTCATTTTTCCACCATCGCCTACTGTGGGTCCCACCGAACTTCTATTGTTATAATCTTAACCGTTCATATTTTAAGATCTGTAATATAATATTGTCATGCAAAAAATTAGCTTGATCGGAAGTCAATAAATATATCAAAATTTAAATTTTGGTTGATAAAATGGACTATTTGATTCTGTCAATAATAATAAAGATAGATTGCCCATTTTACAAAACAAAATTTGAATTTTTGATACTCATGTTGATGTCCGATCAAGTTTATTTTTTGCGTAGATACATTACAATATGTGATCTACAAGATGAACGGTTTCGATCAGCAATAACCATATGGTAGGACTAAAAAAGGCGATGGTAAAAAAGTAAAATTTTCCACCGCCGGTGAAAAGAATTTAATCTCTTACTCTATCTCTAGCTATTAGCCCAGAGTTAATTTGGTGATAAATTGATAGTTGTATTAACCTATACTTCATCTTCTTCTTGTTTCAGTAAGGAAGTAAAACAGGAATGAGTAAAATGTACACAAACATAAAAGTTAATACTGAGTTACAATCTTAAAATGTCATTGTCACGTTATTCTTGCTAATATTTTGAATAGAAAGTCTCTACTACAATTTAAGAATGTCATAGCCACATTATTCTGCTAAATATTCTGTAAAGAAATTCTATGATATAATCAACATTTTTCATAGAAGGAATAATTTAAATAGAAAGAATGATTAGGGGAATGGTTTTTACACTCTTCTTTCATCCACATCCACTTCTTTTTTTTTTTTTGCTTTTTTTTTTTTGTCTTTATCTATGTGAAATTATAAAATTACCCCTACAGTCTAATTGAGCACTTCACTCTAACATGTTGTGTTGGAAAGTAATCGATCTATGAATTTCCGTTCGATAGAAAGAAAAAAAAATGTTGTGTATTAACGTAGGTTCGGATTCTTGTAAATGCTTTTTCCAGAACTTCATTTAGTCAACAAATTTTCAGTTTTCTTCAAATTCTCAAATACGATTGGGGAAAATAAACGCCATGTAACAAATAGTTGCTAAAACGACTAAAACTTATTCTGGTAAACTATTCTTGAAAATATTAACCGAACAAGTACGCTTTTCTTCAAGTTGTTGATAATTAGCGTTATCGTACATGTACATTTATGCTCTGAACCTTGTTCTTTCTTACCTAAGTTTTGTGAGATTAGCAGAAAATTGGACAAGATGTGGATAAGTCAGAAAACATATTTACATTACTCTAGCTATTACCCCCTAGTTTGGTGATAAATTGATAGTATTAATATTCATCTTCTCAATTCTTGTTCCTGTAAGTAAGTAAAGTGTTCATGCATTAACATTGTTTGATTTCTTAGATGGTTCCAACCTAAAATCAATTGGCTATAGGTGAAGTAGCTTCTAGATTTTATTAACCAAGCTTGGGTGGCTTAGATGAGCGATGTGAGACAAGTTTAACACAAGACCTAGCTTTGATATCATGCTAAATTTCTTGAAGGGTTCCAACCTAGCTAAAACCAATTAAAAATAGGTGGAGTAGCCTCTAGATTTTATTAACCAAGTTTAGGTGGCTTAGATGAGCGATGTGGGGCATGTCTAACACTCTCCCTCACGTGTAGCCCGGATGCATATGGAGGTACAAATTGAGAAAATCAGAAGATTTGACTCGGGCCTCACGTGCAGCCCGGATACACTCGGAGGTATGAATTGATGAGGTGACTCGGGTGACCCATCTAAGAAATTTAACAATGTATTAGAGCTAGCTCATGGGTGGCCTCATATCGTGTGGTCAAGTCTCTGTTGCCCGAGTCAAATCTCCTGGTTAATCTAGAGGCTACTCCACCTATAGTTAATTGGTTTTAGGTTAGAATCGTCAAAAAAAATCTAACGAACATTTTGTGTTGTTATGTAGATTCAGATTTTTTAAAATACTTTTTCTGAAACTTGATTTATAGTCAACAGATTTCAAAAACTTGCTTCGAAGAAAATTTCAGTTTCTTCAAATTCTCAAATACTATTCCGGAAAATAAATGCCATGTGTTAAAATCTAATCTATGCATTAAGCTTGTTCGTCAAAAAAAAAAAAAAAAATCTAATCTGGAAACTTATTTTTGGAACAGTTAATTGCTAAAACGACTAAAATGTCTTCTGATAAATTATTCTTGTAAACATCAACCAAAACAAGTACAGTCGTTGATAAGCGTTATCATAGGCAGTACTCTTTAATAGTTAATCATAGATAGAGCCTAGAGGGGGCAAATGGGTGAGTTGGATTGCACTTGAACGGGTTGAAAAGCAAAGTCTGACATCAAGGTATATTCGGTGGAGGTTTTTAAGAGCTTTTTAGGTAGTTGGCCGGAATTCATAAACTGAAACTCTAAGTATGGTCTTGAGGTGTTGTAAGTTATTTGTAATATCCAACTTTCGGTTGGATGCTCTTTTATATTTTATGTGGTTTTATGGTTTGTGTTTTGTGGGTGAGTAAGTGTTAGCTCACGTTTCTTTTCCCCCTCGATGTATCCCTTTAGAGTTTTATAAAATTCATTTGTTTTGCTGAGAAAAAAAAAAATTTACAGAGTTAGATATATATGAGCTAGTTGGGTATTGCTGATAATTATTAAGTGTCGTACGTTCAGCTATATATCTAGCTATTTAGATGAGAAGGATAAATAAACCGAATCTCATGGGCACGTAGTACGTTTGAAATTGGAACAAAACATATACACCTAAATTATTTACATAAGATCTTACTGTTGAAATTAGGAATTGGAAATTGATTAATTGAATTAATTAATTAATTGATGTTTTCAAACATATGTATAATAAACCTTTAGGAGGCCTATCTACCGGTTTGGCTATCTATGCCTTTGTCTAAAGACGGATATGCCCTTTGATGTTTTTTTTATCCTTCGTACTGTTTATCAATGAATCGATTATAAACCACGAGGGGCAGATATCGATCTGATATCCTTTCATTGAATCTAATTATTTAAGGCCCTTTCGTCCCTTATTAATATATGAAGACTCTGCTTTTGGTACTATTCCGTACGTATAATTAGTTACATGAAAATGTTTCAAAAGTTGGGAAGAATTCATGCTTTTCAATTCAAATTTAAATTTGGATTGTACATTTTACAGATCGATTCAACGATCTGAATCACTCCACCTTTTTGGAGGTCGGATGAGTTTTTTAATTATGCTAGAAATTATGTCAATTTGCTTCGATCTGAAGCACTCCACTTTGGAGGTCGGATGAGTTTTTTAACCATGGTAGAAATTATGTCAATTTGCTATCAATCGCATCACACTAATTTTGGGCATTCTAGTTTGTGGCTCATTCAATTTTTCATTGGATGTATTTTCTTTTCTTTTCCTCTTATCTCGCTCTTCCCTCTTCTCTTGGCTCTATTTTGCTTCAAGATTTCTTGTATTCGATCAAGCCCCTTGATGTACTCTTTTTTGATTTAATAAAATTTTGTTACCGATAAAAAAAAAAAAAACCCTCTCTTTGTTGAGATAAATGCGTTGCAAAACATATACTCCCTCCGTCCCACTTCGTTCCGCCTGTTTCCTTTTTGGAACATCCCAAAAAATTATCTATATTTCACAATCTATAATGTTTTTAATGATTTCGAAAACTTTGTTTAATAAAATAAATTGAGATCTATCAAACAAGATCCATATTGAATATATAAAATATTATAGATTGTGAGATATAAACAATTTTTTGGGACGTCCAAAAAAGAAAACAGACGAAACAAAGTGGGACGGAGGGAGTATAATTGACCTGAAACTAATCGACGTGGTTTTTGACACGATAGATTTGCTCAAAGAGCTCTAAAAAATAAACTTCGACTTCATCCTTTATTCACCAAAAACCATAGCTAGAAATTTAAGAAAACTCATGCATGGAATATGGTGATTAATTATTAGGGAAAACATCTCTCTCTTTTGATGACCTACTCCTGGTACTATACCCTCTACTTCACAACTAATAACAACCCAACCTTTTTTTTATTTGGGACCTTGCTTTTTTCATGCAGTCCCCTTGGGGCATCCTCGGGTCGAGCCAATTTGCAAGCTCTTGCCGAGCATGCAAGAATGGTCGGTTCCATTCACTTTTTAGACCATGTATCGATCTTATAACAAAAATCATGTTGATCGGATATCGGTGCATATGATTTCGGGATCCATTTATAGTAAAAATAAAATGTTCAAAAGAGGGGACAAGAAAGTCCATATTAAGTATATTACAAGAAAATAAAACGAGCAAAAAAGATAAAACCGCTGTTACAAATCACAAGTCAGTGAGTGATTTGCAGGAAGATCGAAGCGGCAATACAAATTGCAAACGTAGAGGATCTTATGGAGAACATAATACTCTGTAGTAATTAGTTGGACTTTTGATTAATCAATGATTTTGCCATTATCCTTTGGATACTTTTAACCGTTGTAATTTGTTTCAATGATTAATAAAATTTAGTTTGCCTATCAAAAAAAATGACTTTCTTTTTATTGGGCCCTGCTTTGTATTCTACCATCTACCACTAAACAACTTCATTTTTTTATTTTTTATTTTATTTATTTATTTATTTATTTTTGGTTGGGGGTGGGGGGGGCGCGCGGCTCGGCAAAGAGAATTGTGTTTATCACTCGAAATGAAAAAATCGAGGAAAAAATTGAAACTTATTAGGCATCATAGCCTATAAAAAAAAAAACTTATGTGGCATCATAACTAAAGATACAAATCTCTGACAATGTTGGCACCTATATGTGTTCTTGTTTTTGGTTTTTTTTAGGGGGGCGGCTCGGTAAAGAGAATTGTGTTTATCACTCGAAAAGGAAAAATCGAGAAAAAAATTGAAACTTATTAGGCATCATAGCCTATAAAAAAAAACTTATTAGGCATCATAACTAAAGATACAAATCTCTGACAATGTTGGCACCTATCTGTGTTCTAACAAGTAATGTGCAAAAAACCACATTCCATAAAAAATCATCCAACGGATCTTCAAATGGAACAACAACCGTACAAGAAATCATTTTATTTTTTACTTTTTTGGACTTTATTCCATCATATGTACGTACAAAGGACAACATAGGAAAAGCACATTAATAAATCGAGATTTTGGAAGACGACAACATAACCCCCTACAATACTACGGGCAATAAGGTAAAGAGAAATTCATCATAACGGACACCCTAAATTGATATTTTCTTAAACCTATCTTCTGTTCCCCAAATTAATCATCCCTCAAACATGACAAAAAGCAAACTTAACATTTCCTAATAAGAACCCAACTAATTTAAGAGAATACCATTTCCTAAGTACAAAGAAAATGTTATAATGTTGTCAAGTTTTTGACAGGCGTGATAAAATACTCTCTCTCTCTCTCTCTCTCTCTCTCTCTCTCTCACTCATATTGCCCTTTCCTTAGTTCACTTTTCCTCATATATAAATCTAATATTTTTTTTTTCTCGGCAAAAGAAAGAGATATATTAAGGCTCGAAGGGATACATCGAGGGGCTTAATCAAAGTAAGCATAGAAAACTTACACAATCAAGCAGAAGACTGAAAAAAGGGGAACCACCAAACATCGTCCTCCAACAAAACATTGGAAGATCACACCTCAACTAGACTAAGATCTCGACTTATAGTTTTAGAAGCCTAATTCCATCCAAAAAAACCTTAAATTCCTCAACCGTGTATAGCTTGATGTCGAACTTTGCCTTTACCCACATAGCAACTCTAGTTTTTACCTTGTCAACCACGGCCCCAACAGATACTGAAGCGTTGTTAAAAACGAACTCGGTACGTACTAACCACAGCGACCACAACGTTGCAAAAAAAGACGCTTCCCACAAACTTTTCTCAAGGTTCCTGAATCTATTATCCATCCACCACTTGAGATGATCTTGCAGAGATTCGGAGTACACCCATTGTACATGCCACCATTCCAAAATCCGCGACCAAACCTCCCACGAAAATTTGCAGTGTAGAAACAAGTGGTGCGGAGTTTCCAAAAACAGAGAACAAAAAGGGCACAAGGTAGATTGGCCTTCGGAAATCAAGTTTCTGTCCAACAATACCAATCTAGTTGCCACCTTGGATTGAACAGCCATCCAAGCAAATATTTCTACCTTCGGGGGACTAATGTTCTTCCACAAGCCTTCTCTCCCAAAACTTCCGGACTGCCTACTATTTTCCCACTGATTGTAAACCGATTTTACCGAGAAACAATTATCAGAGGACCATCTCCAATTCAAGGAATCACGACTAGACGAATCCAGAAAAATTGGTTGTAGCCTCTGCTTTAGTTCCTCCATTTGGTTAGATTCCCAGTCTCGTAGCATACGGCTAAAGGACAGGTTCCAATTGTCGACTCCCGTTCCACTCAAGAATGCATTGACAACCGCCTCTTTTTGAGTAGAGATCAGGTATAGACGAGGATAGTCCTCTCTAAGAGTCGAGTCCCCCAACCATACCTGGTTCCAAAAGGAGATCTCCAAACCGGAACGTACTTGTATTCTAAGGCCCTCCTGGATTATGTTTCCTATGCATGAGGAAACTTCCCCAATGGCACAAATATCTCTCTAACAGTTCGAGACCTTACCCGATGAAGGCATACGGGGAAGCCAACAGTTTTGTTCTAAACTGTATTTTCCTTTGATTACTTTCACCCACAACGATTCTGGCTCTTTGTTGAACCTCCACCATCATTTGGCCAAGAGGGAAAGATTTTGGATCATCAAGTTCTTTGAATTCGCGCCAATCCCTTCGCTACTGACGCTGGCATTTTGAAAATAGACATGAAGTAGATCAGTTGGTTGGCAAGGGAGGAATTAATCAAGGTAAGTTTGCCTCCGGTGGAGTTGTATCTTTCGCGCCACAAACTTAATCGCCTCTCCATCTTTTCGATCACCGGATCCCACGTCTTGAGCCTCTTGGGATTGGCACCCAGAGGCAAATCCAAATATTTAATAGGTAGATGATCAACTTTACAACCCATAACTTGCGCTAAAGAAATCACATCCTGTTGTGGAATTTTAACGCCACATAAGGAGCTCTTAGAGAAATTGATTTTGAGACCAGACATGAGCTGAAAGCACTTGAGGATTCTTTTGATGTTCAACATCTCCACCAAGTCATTGTTGCAAAATAAAACTGTATCATTCTCGAATTGAAGATGTGTGACCGTCACCCCGTTGACCCCTATTTTTGCTCCCTTTATAATGTTCCGATCCTTCACTCTCTCCAATAAAATGTTCAACCCTTCAACCACAATATTAAAGAGAAACGAGGACAATGGATCTCCTTGCCTAAGACCTCTCTCAGTCTTGAATTCCTTGGATGGAAAACTGTTGATCAAAACTGACATGGAGACCGTCGAAATACACTCCTTAACCCATTTGCACCATTTCTCTCCAAATCCCATTTCGCTAGAAGGGCTAACAAAAAACCCCAGTTGACACAATCGTAGGCCCTTTCAAAGTCAATTTTTAGAATTAACCCCCCATGCGGGCTATTTTTCCAGCTATAGATAGCCTCATTTGCAATAAGGACACCATCCAAGATTTATTAAATCTAATAAATTGGAGTAAATAAATGTAAGTGCGAACGGTTATCAGTGGTGTACGATAATCAACCCCGAAATGTTTAATTAACGGTTAATCCTCTTGATTAGTTGATATATAGTATGTACTTACATACTGTCCAGCTATTTATTTAAATGTGAAGTTGAATAAACCCAATTTAACGGGAATTCGCAGTACGTTTGGAAATTGAAAAAAAAAAAATTCAATTAGGAATTGGAGAAAGTGATTAATTGTATTTAATGTTTTTTAACATATGTCTAAACTAGGAGGAGCAGAAATCTAATTAGGCCCCGTTTCAGAACACCTTCTTAAAAAATACTTCGTAAGTACTTATTTCATATTTTCAAACTCAAAAATAATGTAAATGAAAAATAATTTTTCAATTTTTTTTACACCGTATTAAAAATCTCAATGAGATCTATCAAACAAGATCCATACTGATGGAAAAATTATTTGCATAAGTATATAATTTTTGAGTTTGAAATTGCCTTCTTAAAAAATAAATACTTATTCTTCTTTCCGGAACGGAGCCTTAATATGGTTTCATTGAATTTAGGACCCTTTTGTCCCTAATACAGAATACATTAAACTTTGCATTTGCGACTGTACCTTCATTAGTAGAGGAGTTCTGCTCGAACGTTATAAAGCTCGGCTCGATTCGTTTACACATATAAGCACAACTATTGAGAAAGATTTATTTTGAAAGGACTACTGAGGAATTGGAAAATGAACAATTGATTACTGAGCGTCTGTTAGAATTCGAGACTCCCTTTCCACAGTACGGCCATTCATTATGATCCAATTGAACTTCCTCTCAAATTCAAATTTCATTTCTTACAACAATTACATCGCATTTAATATTACATCAAAATTCAATGAAATATAAAATACCATTAATCATAACAAAATATTACATGTGTTTCTGTGCACAGCCGCATGATCTTGTCAAGTAGCAACCTTATCTTTTTTTTTCATGGATATGAATTTGCGGAGGGACTATGCAGTCAACTATTTTGTGAACTCGCGCCGAGTGCACTTTAACGAGACTGTTTATTTATCAAATTAAGAACAAATCAAAATGCATTAGGCCTTGTTTCCCTTGAACTAAAATTCGCGTTGAGCATTATTTTGTTTTTATTCAAAAAAAAAAAAAAAAAAATATATATATATATATATATACGGAACGGTTCAATGGACACCCTAAAAAAACACCTAAAAAAACACCCATAATCTCATTCTCATTGTTCCCGATCAAATTTTTATGATCCGAACCATTCAATGTGTGCAGAATGTGATTTTAAGGGTGCCTGCGAGAAATTAGCAAAAAAAATGACCGGGACAGGTTTGATTTAAGCAGTTTTTATTTGAACCGTTCAATAAAAAATCGTTCGAAACTGTTCGGATCAAGCCCTTCCCGGTCATTTTTTTTGCTGATTTCTTGCGGGTACCCTTAAAATCACGTTCTGATCACATTGAGCGGCTCGGATCATCAAAATTTGATCGGGAGCTATGGGGTGTTTTTTTAGGTGTTTTTTTAGGTGTTCCCGGAACTGCCCCGATATATATATATATATATTAATTTTGCATCAAAATTTTATGAATTACCAAAAGACCAGCCCACACAGATGCTAGAAATGGACCCAACTAAGGCCCAAAAAAGATGTGTACGGTATCCAAGGGCAGAAAATCTAAGGTTCCCGACGGAGGGCTCTAGACCGGATTCCAGACGGGGCGCCGAGTCCACTCCGGCTACCGGACGGATGATCCGAACTGTCCAAAAATTCTAAACAAAAAACCGAGTGGGCCTAGGCGAGAATCAACGGTATCGGACATGTATAGGTGGCCGATTCAAACACTCCATTTTTGTGTGTATATATTCATTTTTGTATGCATATATATACACACAAAAATGGAGTATTTGGATCGGCCACCTACACATATCGGATGCCATTGACTCTCGCAAAGGCCCACTCGATTTTTTTGTATAAAATTTTTGAACGGCTCGGATCACCCTTCTGGTAGCCGGAGTGGGCCTGGCATTCCATCGGGAATCCGGTCGGGATCCCTCCCATTGGGAACTGTAGCACCAAGGCCTAAAAGCCTTCTGGAATTCACGCGGGTGGGCCGGACTGACATGGAACGGGCGGGGGTTCATGGTTTTGATTGTGTGTGGCCAAACGCATTTTAGGAAACAAAAATACACAAATAATCATCAAGAGATCAGGTACTAAATTGCATCTAATTTAAAGATATTTCTTGCATGGATTGTGCTTTCTAACAATCAATTAAAAGTGAAGGTATCAGATCATTGAAATACTTTGACTTATGGGGCTAGAAATCGACCGTGCAGTCCCCCAAGAGTTCTGACAACTAAAATCGCGTGATGAAACGGCGTAGTTTGGATACAAATCGTATGTTGGACCTGCGAAGTTTCAGGTCAACAACTAGTCCAGGACCTTTTGTGATTGGTCATCATCTAATCCGGCATTCAACCCTTTAAGCTTCTCTTGTTCGGCGACGGAATGCACTTAGAAACCCCAATCTCAGGCTCAACTAGGTACTCTCTGTTGTGAATTTTGTGTTTTTCTTCATGGGTAGTCCTTTGTGCGTTCTGGTAAAAAGTATCTTTACGTTATTGACGACTTGCAAGGGAAGGGAAGGGAAATAGGGTGTCAGTCCCGATTGAGGGGAAGCTCTGTCCCTCATGCTTTGTTTGGTTGATTAGAAAATGTAGCAAAATAGATGAAGTTAACCTCTCAAATGTCTGCTTTGTTCTTTACTTTTTTCGGTAAATTTCTGCTTGTTCTTAACATTAGCAACGACGACAACGAAAACAAAATGAGCGGGCCGATCGGCGAAGAAATGTAGGAAAGCAAGAAGGAACAACGGGAGTGAAGGAATTTATCAATTGGTTTTGCTTGCTCACCCTGTTGCCTGCATTTTCCTTACAAGGGTCTTAAATGTTTCTCCTGTATGCGCACTCTTTATAGTATTTTGCAAGAACGACTAAATAGAGGAAAAGTTAAACCCACCTTTTCCTTCTTATTTCTATGATTCGTAGTAGTAGAAGAAAGCGAAAGAGTAGGGAGATTGTTTCCCGTCGTGTTTTGTTCCCTTCAACAAATTTTCATGATTAAGACAATTTGAAAAATTGAGCTTTAATTATGAAATCCGAGAATTAATCTTCTGCTTTGATATTACTAGCAGAGTGTTATTTTTGGGTCGGGACGAGGAAAGCATTAGTTAAAGACTTAAAGTAGACAAGGGTACATTGAGAGAAGATCAGATTAGGCATCAAAACTAGATGTGTAAATCCCAACTATTTTGGCACCCCTTCAATAGATGATCACATGCCAAACCAGACCCCAAAGAGATACGTCCAACAAGAAAATTGAATGATCCAATAAAGAGGAATACAAAGGGAGAAGTAAAAGAGAACCAAAGCCAAGGTTTGTTCTGCAGATTTCAATTCTGATCTTCCTAATCCTTTCCAAGCATCTTTTAAAAGTATCCACACTGAGTTCTTTATAATTCATATCGTACTTTTGTTTGTACCATATTGCCACCCTTGTCTTGATCAAATCCCCAATCTCATCTGCATCCGGAGCAATGTTTTTGTTGATACAATCATTTCTAGCCTTCCAAATTGGGAACATCCCTACATGTATACTAGTTTGTATTTCCGATCATTTCCCTTCCAAATTAGTAAACAAATTTGAAACCCATTTGATAACAGTAGCAAGATGTTAGCGGGAGACACCAACTGAGATTCCACCAGTTAATTTTGATAGACCACACCTTCCATGTGAATATTGGCATTGCAACAGAAGGTGCACTGGTGTTTCAATCTCAGTTGCAGTGTTGCACAGAAAGCACATCCCTCTTGACCACTTCCTTTTTTTTTTGCTCAGCCAAACGAAAATATTATTAGCTCGAAGAGGGTACATCGAGAGAGAAACTCGCTAAGTGCATACACTTATAAACGAGGGAACAGAACACCAAAGACGAGAAAATAAAACAAAAGCTGTCCAACAGAAAATTGGACTGCAAATCCCCTTCCAAAACGACTACACCTTCACCTTTCTCATGCCGTCAAGATAACCCTTAAAGTCCTCCACTGAGTACACCTTGATATCGAACTTCGCCTTAATCCATATAGCTACCCTGGTTTTAATTAACTCCCCAAGATCCTCCACCCGCCATGACGCATTGTTGAAGACAATGTCATTCCTTACCAACCAGAACGACCAAGTGGTGGCATGGAAAGTTGTTTCCCACATAAACTTCTCCAGATTTTTGAATCCCAAACTCAGCCACCAAGTGAACAAGTTTAATAGGGTAGCAGGACACACCCAATAGACATGCCACCAATCCAAAATCAAAGACCAAACGTCCCACGAAAATTGGCAATGTAAGAATAGATGGTCGGGTGATTCCAAATGAGAAGAGCAGCGAGGGCACAAAACCTATTGGCCCTCAACTATCAAATTTCTCGAAAGAAGAACCGATCTCGAAGCCACTCTATCCTGGATAGACATCCACGAAAAAATTTCCACATTCGGAGGGATAATATTCTTCCAAATCGAGCCCAGAACCCAATTGCTATCATATCCCTCTTTCTCCCATTTATTATAAACTGATTTAACAGAGAAAGAATTATCAGAGGCCCATTTCCAACTTAGAACATCTCGCTTGGATTGATCCAAATGCATTGACTGTAATCTCAGGAGCAGGTCATCAAATTGCTGAACCTCCCAATCCCTCAACCTTTGCTGGAAAAGAATATTCCACCTACCATCACCTCTTGCATCTTGTAAATCACTGATCACCATATCTTTTTGAGTGGAGATTCGGTAAAGACGAGGGAATTCCTCCTTAAGCAATGTGTCCCCTAGCCAAACCTGATTCCAGAAGTAAATCTCTTGCCCAGATTGAACCACCAGTCGAAACTCCTCCTGGAGGATGGAACCGATACCCGAGGAAGTATCCCTTATTGATCATATGTCTCTCCACAAGTTGGATACCTTACCAGAAGAGGGTAAGCAAGGAAACCAGCATCTTTGCTCCAGCTTATATTTACTCTTGATTACCTTCACCCACAATGAGTCTCGGTCTTTGCTAAATCTCCACCACCAATTGCTCCAGCATCTTTGCGAAACAAAGATTTCCTCCTTTCATGGACATAAATTTTTACAACTTGATCCCAGAATCTTGTTTGATGGATGCATGAATTCCTCCCACTTTGCATGAGAATATGTGATTTGCACTCCATGTCCAGTATAAAGATTCATCCCTGCCATTGTGAATTGCTACCCCATACAACATCTTTAACGATGTGCCTTAACAGATATCCTAAGCTAAGATAAAAAGATATAATAAGATCCTATGCCTGGGGTGTAATTTACGCTTACGGGTTTGGAGAAATGCTTATCGTTGATATATTTGCTTCCTTTTTTATGCTTTTTTTTTTTGGAGTATTACTTTTCTGCTTTTGGTGTTGATCCTCCTTTTAGGAGTTGCTTTGTTTTACGTGTTTATTTATTGCCTTCAGGCTTCTTGTCCTCTATTATTGGCTCTGTGTTTTACCACAGGTTCTTTTTTAGCGGTGCATTGGTTTAATGATTTCTTTTACCACATTAATAACATACATCATATTTTGTCGGGTAAATTATTCACCTGATTGCACAAAATCATTAGTCTGTTCTTGTAGCAGCACTACCACATACACAAAAATATGCAAAGAAATATCTCGGCGGGGCTTAGACTCATTCCAGATATGATATCACTACATCACTTCTTTAATCTGAACAACACGTTTTTTCTGCTTACCCTGTAATGTTGGATTCTGTGGTCCTATCCTTTTCTGTTCTAGTAAAGATGCTAATTATATGTTCTTAATATTTTCCTGGATGGGTATTAACTGGTAAGTCATGGATGCAAGTGGTTCACTTCCCGATTCTCAAAAGCAAACCAAGAAGTTTCGAAAGCATAGAAAGTGTGAAATTGACAGAGACATCATCAGTAACTTACCTGAGAATGTTCTCACTCACATACTCTCATTCCGTCCTACAAAGTATGTGGTCCGAACTAGTGTATTATCTACAAAATGGAAAGACACGTGGATTAAAGTTACAAATCTTCATTTAGACGATGAATTGCTTTTGTCACGCAAAAATATGACTAGAAGGGCATACTTCATGAACTTTGTGGATCGAGTACTTCTTCACCTCGAGAATTCTAAGATACATAGCTTCTATCTTTCCTGTGATAATTATTCAGATGCATCTCGTGTCAGTGCTTGGATTTCAGCTGTCATAAAGCGTCAAGTTTAAAAGCTTGACATTAAATATAGAAAAGAAGAGTTTGTGGTTCCCCGTTGTGTTTTTGGCAGTGATTCCTTGAGAAAACTAAACTTGGTAGCAAAGTGTATTATCAAAGTTTCTGCCTCTTGTTTTTCAAGGTTGGAGATCGTGGATCTTTCTGGGGTTACATTTCTGAATACGTGCTTTCCAAACACCGAGGAAATCACTTTGACTTTTCCCGTCCTCAAAGTCTTGACTTTATGCTCTACCAAGTTGTTGAATGTGAAGGTTGTCAATCTAAATGTTCCTGCTCTGCATAGCTGTGACCTAGATGCTTATGAGTCTGGATGGGTCCCTGATGATTCTCATGATTTGTTAATCAAGATTTGTGGACAAGATCTTAAGAAATTCAAATGCTCTAGTTCTCTCTCGGAAAATTATGTTCTAGATTGTGCATCATCAGTTACTGAGGTTAATATCGGTATATCTAAAGTTGATACAGAGTATAATTCTCAAGAGAAGACTACAGTTGGTTTGCGAGCATGCGACCTTCTTAAAATGTTCCTTGGTGTGGAAAATCTCACATTATCTTGGCATACCATTGAGGTACGCTTCATTATTTTGTACAATCTAACTTTTATGGTGCAGCAGGTCAGAAGCAATGATATTATATACCAGTAAGTGCATGCCACCCAATTTGGTGTATATCACATTCTGAAAAATGGTAACATGATATAAATTCCTACGAGTGTAGAATATTTTGAATTTAGGTGTATGGATAGATATTTGCTTTTGAACGTGCTTTTACGTTTCATTCATTGAGGAATCCAAAAGGATCAGTGGAATGTTGGGACCGAAGGGTGACAAATTGTCTAATAGATCATGATTAGTAATTGAGCACTTAAATGCTACAAAGGTAATTACATAAATTAAAAGAAATACTCCATTTAGCAACAACCTCCAAAACAATGTACGGGATTGAACGATTTTGTACTACAGTTAGTACAATGCATAAGGTTAACGCAAGTTCTGAAGGGAATTTGACACCCAAACTTCAGTACCCAATTGTTATGCCAGCAGTTACTCCACTTCATACTATACTCATGTATTACATATTTGTTATAGATGCCAAATATAAAGTTGTAAAGCTAAGCAAGTGTAACTTCAAACACGTATCGTGGGAAGAGGTGACACTCTCTGTGGTTAATAAATAAAACATGTGATGTGTGTGCGTGTGTGTTTTTCTCTTAAATGTTGGAAAAAAATGCATTAGAAACTTATAGTTGTATTCCCAGGGAACGTTTGGCTTAAAAAATATGGGGAGCGGGTAGTGATGCCCTGAGAAAATAATAACAGTTATGCTGTGTGATGATATACTTGTGCTCCGTGAACTTGTTTCAACCCGTACAAAATCTCTGTAAGAATAAGCTCTATACTGAATCTGATGTTCCATTTATTGACTTCTTTCTCTTGGTAATTTGACCAGGTTCTTGCCCCTCTGGAAAATTTACGAGCTCTTCTACCTTCATATAGTAATCTGGTCCACTTGGAATTTTCGGGGTTCAAATTAGTTTTTGATGCAACAGTTATGGCCTTTCTTCACAGTTCTCCAGTTCTTGAAACTCTGATCTTTGAGATGGTAAATTATATTCCAAATTCGGTTTCTCGTCTTTGATTTGTTGTTAGTATTTGTCATTTTCCCAAGGCAGGCACATGAATAGATTAATGCAATACCCTTTTGTGCTTTTGTCATTTCAGGGCTGCTGCACTTTGCAGTTTAAAGGACGTGGTGCAAGAAATGGTACCTCAATGTTTTTTGTCTCACCTTAAGGTAAGGTAAATTTGTGTGTTTCAAAGGGAATACACGTGAACTTGATCTAGCCAAGTTTTTATTGGTTAACGCAATGGTCTTGGAGGTAATGATCATTAATGCTTCTTCGTCTCTGAAATATCAAGCTGAAACAAAATTCGAGCCGGTCAAGAAACAGTTATCTACATTTCCAAAGGGTTCAAGTCATGCTACGATACTGTTCTCTTGAAGGTCTTGCATGCTTTCCATTGGCGTAACCAAGTTATATGTCCAGAAATCCGAACCTGTACTACTCCTTTTGACTTGTGTTCTTAACGATGGTCGCAAGTGTTTTGATTGCAAAATAAATTTTTGCCTTCTTAAGTTTGTATTGCTGCTTGCGGCTGATAAGGCCTCCCAATACGGGGAGCTCCTGCATTAGACTATTTTGTGCTCTTTTGGGGTATCGTGGGCCTTTTGTTTTGTTGTTAAATTTCAATGGATTCGTTTTGGGGAAACATCATGGATTGCTAGAGTTTCGGTTGTGAGATTTTGAATTACTATCCACAGGGCATTTGTCTTTTTACTTTGTCAACATATGAACACACAAAACAAAGAAAAAAATAAGTTTAAGGAGAACCCTACGGGTTTGACACCACTGCCAGACACATATCATGATGAAAGGCAAAATAAAAAATCACTAAAGACGAAAAAATATGAAACACGTGTCTTTTTGGTCTTAATTAAGTATCATCTTATATGAATTTTTTTTTGATATCAGTGCCCACATCTTTATACTTCTTTGATTTGTCTTGTTGAAACAAACGATTTATTCCAAAAGTCATGACGAGAAATTAAACAAAAACTTCCAAAAAATAAATTAAAAAAAACCAAAAAAAGTTTCAGATTTAAAAGTATACAAGAACCCATCCTTAGATGATGCATAGGGAAAAAAGAAAGAAATTTGGATCATCCATCTGTGAGAGCTAATGACTTTTTTTAGTATGTGATAGTTGCTCAAGCGTGTATGTTTTTCCCCTAGATTAGGTTCCTACAGGATGGCAGTATGCTATAGATGTTTCGTACAAATTTTAAGTGCTACTGTTCGTAGCCTGGAGTCAAAAACATGCACGCGCGGTAAACCCCTGTACAAATTGTTGCTCATTTTATGAAACTTTTGAACATAGGAGAATATAAGAAAATTTTGAAACATATCTCTATGCAAATAAATTGAAAAAAAATAATATAAAATTACTGTTGGGAGTGCCTTTAGGAATGGACAATCGGTTAATGTTACGGACAATAAAAAAAAAATATTGCGAATTTAAGGTGATTAAGAAGGTGTACACCCAAAAAAGGAGGGTGCATTTGTAGCATTTTGTGTTTCAATCTTGTATATATATTCCTCGACGAGTATTAGATGGGCAAATTCATGCATGGCATCTTCTTATTTTCGTAGGGTACAAATGGGCAAACGCATAATTGCTTCAAATATTTTTATAATCAAATGGGACAGCTATACCATGAAATAAATATGAAATTCAAAATCTTAAATTAAATGCCAATATCAATCTCTACAATAAAATCATTTTCTCTCTTTACGACAACTTTTTCAAAGGAAAAAAAAAAGAAGAAAAAAAAAAAAGTTGGGGAGCACCCAATACATCTGTGTGATACAAAAATTAAAACTAAATAACGATAAGAAGAACCAATCTCTCTCGTCTCTCTCTTTCATTGACCATTATGACGCTCACCTTGGTAAAACCCCAAGCCTCCGATCTATTTCCCTTAAATTTTGGCTAATCAAGCCACTCAAGTTGTTCGCATCATTCGTGTTCAGATGATCAAACCAGCTTCTACCATCCAACCACTAGTACATGAATTGGCTCATCTCATTCTGTTGGTTCTCCCTCTCTAGTTTCTTCGCTTTCCCCGCCATCTTGTCGAGCCTTTCCCGAGCGGAACTTTCTTGGTTCGACATTCCTCCGATTTTTGCTCCAACTCAGGCATGTTCCTGAACCTCGAGATAACTTTTTGAGCCTCCAATTGAGAAGGCCAAAGAGTGGCTCGTGATTGTAAGAACTTAAAAGGATGGCACACGGTGCAATATCGTACAAGGTGGTAAGCTCGTACGCCTTTTTCATTAGGCCGTCCTTTCTTTTGTAGAATGTGACTCTTCTGGCAGAATCATTCTCAATATAAACAAGGTTCACTTTGCTTTTCGGCATAATTTTGAGATGGTTTAGCAATGGGAAGATGGTACTACTATTTCTTATCCCAATAGTCTCTATTTATAAGGTTTGAGGACTAGTTGGACAGATTAATTGCATCCTCTGATATTGGTAGGGTACATTTATTGGAAAATCAAATAATTTAATTCTCATTATGTGTGAATCTTCCATGGTGGATTTCGTGGTTTTGATCTGAAGCAAGGCGTACCTATAGTTCGAACTGAGAATCACAAACTTATGAACGACATAATCATTCAGTCTTCAATGCTTTGTCTCGTCTAATCTTCGGGTACATATAACCAGCTGTCTTATGCAATAGACTAGATAGATGACTATCGGACCATGGCCTTATATGTGAGATTTTGGAATGAAATTCAAAATTAGCCCACCATTTCAGATTAGAACATTAAATCTCCAATATAAGAGTACTGTAATAAGGCATTTCTATGTTGGAATCTCAATGGGGCGGAATGGGCTGAATTTCATTCTAAACCCGAAATATTTTTTATACCTCTAAACCTGTCCCGGTCTTTTTTGAGAATTTTTTCCCCAATCTTTGTTGGGAAATTTTTCGGGCGCCCAATCCTTGCTGGGTTCAAGACTCCAAACAAGTATCGCAAATTTTTTTTATTAATCTCTGAAGCCTGTCAACTAACCATCCCGATCCATCATGATAAACCTGTTCTATTTCTTATCAACAGTAATCAAAATAAAACAAGACAAGTCATATCTTCGTATGACAAGACTCTTTCTTAGACAAATTGACATTGAGCAAGTGTTAACCGTTAACCCAATGAGATTCTTATTTTTCAAGCACTTATTTTTCGCTTTACAAGATAAGTTATTATTTCATATCACGTAGCGGAATAGGGCCTTATTCATGTTGTTTCGTACCCGTGCTTTTTTCGTGCCCGTGATTTTTCCATGCAGTTGTAGTGCCCGTGCCATGTTTTTAAATGTCACCCCTACCACTTTTCACAACTATTGTGCTCAATGAACACAAATTATTGACAATATAGAAGCATATCACATGTTGTTAGTTCTTAAATCCGCATATTATAGAAGCCTCCACCGAAGTACTTCGTCTATGACGGCGTCTACCATCTCGTTCGTTGGACTTGGTGTTTACGCCATCTCCACCTCCTCCGCCGCGGGAATGAGGAGGTAAAGAATCATAAAGGAGCAATGGCCACTCCTGCTACCACCGCTACCGCACAACCACCACCACCACAACAGTGGTATGACCAATTTTCCCGGTCCTTGGCGGAAGACCGAGAGGAGAGGGCGAGGGGTGGGGATGTCCCGGGGCACTGGAGGAGGTGGTATATCAATGCCTATCAAAAAAACAAAGTTAGCCTATCAAAAAAACAAAGTTACGGTAACATAAAATTAACAAAAAGGAAATGTGATCGCGAAGAAATCACCTGACTGCCATCAACCCCCTCTCTTTCCCTCCAATTACCACCATGATCCTTCCATTGGGCATCATCATCCTTGTTGGAGTTGCAATTAGGCTCTTAGGATTATTCATAGTCGCATTGTCTGTGATGGTGGTGAATTATTGTCGCTAGATATTCAAACAACCCCATGATCAAGATGATCATTAAGAGCAAGTACCAGAACAACAACCCAACCGCATGATCAAGATGACCATGAGGAGCCAACCCAACAACAACCACCACCACCACCACCACCACCACCACCACCATCACCATCCCCATCCCCATCCCCATCCCCATCCCCATCCCCACCGATCTTGCCACCAACCCTTCCCCACACAACTCCCCACACATCTCCACCCGCTTATGTTTTAGCAAGACCTTTAGCATCACTACTACCACTATCACCACCCCCACCCTCACCCGCACCCTCACCCCCACACATCCTCATCCTCATCTCCACCGATCTTGCCACCAACCCCTCCTCCACACATCTCCACCCGCTTATGTTTTAGCAAGACTTTTAGCATCACTACTACCACTATCACCACCCTCACCCTCACCCTCGCAGGCCTCATCCCCATTCTCATCTCTCATCTCCGCTCTTGCCACTGCCATTGCCACCTCCCTCTTATGACTTAGAGGGACCCTCGGCATCACTACTACCGGCATCACCCCCATGGCCGGCGGTCAACCATCTCTCAGGAGAGGAGGTACTCCAAGGGCGAAACCAGAAATTGATTCTATCTTGGTCTAATCAAAAAAAATTTGGGTGGGCAAATTTTTTTCAATTGTATAAATTGTATCGAATATGTATCGTGTATATTAAAATATGTGTTCAAGTGAGAATACTAAAGACAATGGTGGGAAAGGAGAGTGTTTGTATTATATTTGAACTCAACTTTTTTTTTGCTTGGTACAAAATGGTTAAAACCTATCCCTATTTATACTACTTCATGAAAAGCTTTAGTACAAAGATATTTTCTGAGATAATTCTAGAATTACACATGTGATTAATTCTCACAAAAAACTATACATACTTTACAAGGATATTCTAGAGCTTCCAAAAACCAGGGGTGAAGCTATGTTAGGGCCCGGGGTCCCAACCTAGAATTTTAAATTTTTTATATTTTATATACTTGATTTTGAATATTATCGATAATTATTCATGTAGGTACTTATAATTTTAATAATTTTTGTTTGATTTGATAAAAAATCAGTTATTTTACATTCTCAATTTTTTCATAAATGAAAAATAAACACGTGACTATTGAAATAGCTTAAAGAAAAAAGGCAAAATAATTGGTATACTTTAACTACATTAGGCTAAAATTATTTCAATTTACAAATTTGATGTGTTGGAAAGCAAACTCTTTATGATATAATAAGTATCCTTCCGATAAAAAGGTTACAACTACTAAGCCGGCCCCCTTCAGATCAAAATCGCGACTCTGTTACTAGTAAAAATTAGATATTTATAATTTTTTGGGAGGGTTTCAAAAGTGGACCTGGGCTAGAGCCCAATCTATGGTGGGTGTACTTCCGCCCTTGAGATACTCCCCTCCGCCACATAATGCGGCACACCAGCCTCCACGGCCATTTACGGGCAGGGTAATATTAAACCTCATCATTATATTCTCTTCTCAGGAATTAAAAAATGGGTTTGTGTTTTTTCAGAATCAGTTGGCTAGCTTGTGGGGAAGGAAACTCTTTTTTTTCTTCCCTTCTATCTTATATACCTTACAAATTCAATATCAAGAATTACACGCAGGACAACAATGGCTAAGATTAATTCGGATGATCACTCGGCATTTGATCATGAGAGTACGTTAATTAGCACTTGTGTATAGATATATAGATGTTCAAGTTGTGTAAATATAATTAAGTTTCGGTTATCCAACTATTACAAGACATGCAGATATGCACCGGTACTTAATTGTGTTGTGATCAGTTGAAGACATATAATATATATACAAATACCCTAAAATTTCTGATCGAATTTCA
The DNA here is from genome assembly GCA_019656835.1 of Rhododendron ovatum. NCBI lineage: Eukaryota > Viridiplantae > Streptophyta > Magnoliopsida > Ericales > Ericaceae > Rhododendron > Rhododendron ovatum. Next base: position 6,714,730 of record CM033794.1, on the reverse strand, counting down.
ATGATCCGAGCCGCTCAATATTATCAAAATGAGATTTTAAGAGTACTCATGGGAATCAGCAAAAAAAATAACCGGGTAAGACTTCATCCGAACAGTTACATATTGGCTTGATACTCTGAAATGTTACATATTGGCTTGATACTCTGAAATGTGCTTTATACTCTGAAATGTTACATATTGGCTTGATACTCTGAAATGTTACATATTGGCCTCTTATATATTTGCTCGTTGACCCAATGAAATTATCCAAATTAATTACGTGCCTGTCAATTCTTTCCTTTGTTTTGGCACTGTTTTTCCCCATCCGTTAGTTGATCTTCAGGAAGCAAGTTATAAAGAAATTTGTTTTTATCAAAAGGATGAGAATAACTTATTCACGGAGTCACGCAATAACATTCGTTAGTCCCAGCAATTAATAATTGAGATTGTTTTAAATTTTGACCGGTAATAAATATCTCTGACCAGTAATAATTTGTTTTTTAATCCGAATCATTCAAAACACTTTTGAACGTTTAAAATTGAGCTCTGTAAAATTTATTCACGACTATTCTGTGAGTAAGTTTCTCTTGCACTCCAAGGTTTGCAGTATTAACCTTCTTTTTCCCTTGATCTTGTGGTCCCTTTTGATAATTTTGCTTGATACCCCTGACGGTGAAATGATTCCATTGGACTGTCTGTAATTAATATTTGCGCTTTTTTGAACGGTGAAACAAAAGATTTTTTTGAAAGAAAAATATTACAAAACAAACTCTTGTTAGCAAGAAGCCAACAAAGAAAACTCCAATGGGCTAATCCAAATCACCTAAAGGGTCTAAATAGGGATAAATATAAAAATACAGCCCACAAAAAATCCATAATCCAAATCAACATGAAGCCCAAGAAGCCGAAATCCTAGCCCAAAACTAAAAGGCACATCCCATAGATAACATAGGCCAAGCCGGAGACCAGCCCATAAACAACATAGGCCAGCCTAAAATAGCAACTCTACACTACCACCCACCGCTACCACCTGGAGTGAGATGGACCGTTGCCACCATCGTTGCTAGAACTCGGGGAACAATATGCAATTTACAAGTTTAGTTTAATTTCAAAGGGCAGTGATAATGCAGAAATTGTTGTTGTTAGTGCAAAAACTTCAGAGTATAAAAGTCTTGTACATTGCACGTGGGACGCGGCTTTTTTTTGCTTTCATTCTAGTACACGGCTTTTGTGCACCAAAGTTTTGGCACCAATAAAAATAAGGGAAAATGACGGCCAATGGCGTGTTTTGATAATTAATACACGTCAAGGACATTTTCAGAATTAACAAATGTTCTCAGCATACTCTGGACGAGTATTAATTATCAAAACAAGTCCTGGGCCGTCATTTTTTCTAAGAACAATGACGTTTGTATTTGTACTAGATCTACAAAGGTAATGTAAACATCTCAATAATCAGAATGAAAGCAATTTTTATGACGAATGTCAAATATTTAATATTTGGGCTTGATTGCAAAATTAACTGTCTAGTGGTGACGTGGCTTGGTTAAAATCCCAATTTCTATGAGGATGTGGCTCCGCTCCTAGCCTCCGATCACCGTGCGCCCCGGGCGCGTAAGCCACTTAATTGGCGCATAATCAATGTCAATACTCCAGTTCTAATTTTAAGAGCAAAATGCTACATACACATAAGTTGTGTTACACCTCAATCATACCCTTCTCACATACGGGTGGGTCCTAACCAATCGTGCATTTCGTTGTTTGATTTGGTTCTTGGAGTCGTCAATCTGTGAGAGTTGGTATTGTTCTTGGTTTTTACCACAAAACCGAACTAATTCGATTCATACTCACCTCTAATTTTATTTCACGAATAACGTCCTGCTTGCAGTATAATAGAATACATAATGTGAAATCAATTTCTGTTACATAATTTCATTTGAGATTTCAAAACTATGGTATTATGGGAAGACGCGAGTATTTGTCATTTACACCAAAAAAATTTGAAGTACTTTAAAATATATAAATGGAAGAATACACACAAATGAAGTCGCATCAGACTTTCTTTGAAATATGTACTTAAGCACTCTTGGTGCGTTTTTATCATTTCATGTATCATTGAAAAAGAATAGGTAATCGATTTTGTCACTCAATCTTTTGATAAATACACTCTAATATTCGTCTTTTACTGTTCAAAATACAAATGACAAGATTAATAAAAAAAAATATTAGGGTGTTGTTATCAGAAAGTGGAATGACAAAATTATTGTCCAAAAAATATCAAGAAAGATATGTTATCGTCACACATCAAGTTCGCTAGTAAAGAAAAAAAAAAAACAAGCAATTAGTTCAAGACACATGGCATGAGGGTATCAAAATATTCGTTAGGGAAGCAAAACTCAATAAAAGACCATGCATGTTCTTAGTCCAACTATATATGGAGAAATTTTTTGGTGCTAGGTAGGTATATCTCATATGGTATCTGTTCTATACATCTGGGCCGTCAAATAAACTTTTGGACGGCCTGATCGAAACTCTTTCTCTCCTCTCACCTCAACACTTTCTCTCTTCTTTTTCTTTCTCCAAATCCAAGCCGTCCAAAAACAGAATGTACGGCTCGGATGTGCCGAGCAGACAACACGTGGTATCCACCCAGCATTGAAAAATTTTCCCCAACCATGAAAACATAATTGATCTTGAATAATCCAAATTAAAGAACATAACAAGATTACTAGGGAAAACTTCTCGTCTTGTCTTTCTTTTTTTTTATCGGCAATAGAAAATACGATTAACTCGATAAGGGTACATCAAGAAGCAAGACAATCACCCACCAAACCAAAGAGTTGAATGAAAGAACACAAAACATGCTATGACTAAGCCCGGAAGCAAAAGCATCCCGCAGGGCTGGAACGTAACCGTATACTTACTTGGTAAGTCAAGGCGGTGGGACCGTGGTCCGGGGACATCGCATGTTAAAAATGCGAGGATTTTGAAACGCCATCGTTTCCATGATGCAATCTTAGTTCTAAGTTACTTCTAACGACTCTTGGGGAACTGCACAGCCGATTTATACCTATATTGGGCAGTTTTTAGTGATCCAAAACATTCGTTGTGAAGATAATGTTAGAAAAATGGACCGTGTAAAAAATAATAATTTTGATTAGATGCAAATTAGCACCTAATCTTGCCTGATCGTGCGGCTAATTTTGGGCCTTGCTTGGGTCCATTTCTATAATTGGTGAGTGGGCTGAATCATTCAGAAATTACATATTAGTACTAATTAGGTACTGACTAATGCATTCCGAATTACTCCTGAATCTGATTAATATAATTTTTTACATGGTTGGTATTCTTAACAAGTTCTCAAAAAATAAATAGTCTAGTGGGACTCAGCGTGAGCCCACAAATAGCCTTCTGCAGAGTACTATGTCCAAAGAAAAAGATAACGTTACTATTTCACGACCGTGAGTTAATGAGGTATGAGATGTACCCAACAAATACCAAGATCAGTCTACCTTTGTGGTTTGCGTTGGCTGTGTAAAATCCTCAAAAACATAAACCTCGACTGCGCTTTGCATCACAAGGGCTGAAATATTTGTAACACAATTTTTGCTTTAAATTCAATAATTTTGTAAAAAGATAGGAGTAATAATTAACCATATCTAATTTGGAATATCTGTGTCAATATTTCTGGTCAAGAAAGATTGGAAGAAAAGAAAGATTAGATTGTCAATAATAGTGTATCAACTTAAATAATGATTTTATGGCTGTGGTCTGCTTATTTAAATATCGTACGTATATGCCAGCAGGAAGAGAAAATAGAAGGGATAATTGTGCGTCGCCAGGATGTTATTAGAACTCACATATTTGCTGTAAAGCCCTTGGCTTTTTTACCCTTTCAGAACTTGTCCTTATGTTTTTCCTTTCTACCCTTAGGTTTGCAAAAAATTTCGCCACAACTCCCAACCAACCTTACAGGTTTGAACCCTAAACTCATTCTGCTACAAAATTAAGCTAGAAGCAATATATTCATGGGTTTGTTCTTCGATCAAATCAACTTATTTTAGTTGTTCACAGAAGAAGTTTGCGCAATAAACTGATTTTAGAAGCTTCAGTCAATACACTTTAGGATGAGTTGGTTCCTAGTTAATAAAAACACAAGGAAAAAAAATGGAGATCGAATGGGAATGTTTCTTCTGAATTGTCATTTCATATTTTGCTTTACTCTTTTGTGCTCATACAATGGCGACATTTTACTTGTGACACCCCGCTTTCCGGTGGCCGGCGGTACTGCAGGAAGCAGGCTCCGTCCGGACGGGAGGGGGCAAGTCGTGGTTTATAAGGAAAGATCCCTCCTACTTGTACAAGGCCTTTTAAAGCCGTGAGGGCGGGTCAAAGCGCATAGGAGCTTCACAGTTAAGCGTGCTCATCCTGGGGTAGTCCAGGGATGGGTGACCTACTGGGAAGTCTATGGGCTTTGGGCGTCTAAAGCGGACAATATTGTACAAAGATGGAGCGGGTCGTTACATTACTTTACCTGGATACCAGTCATATGACGCTCCTTCTCCTCAAACTAAAATTGTACATGGTTCCACAAATTTAACGTAAGATTCAGTTTGCTAGCAATGATAGACTAAAAGGCAATGGCCTAATTTACGTAAACTAACAGAATACAATTAACAGAAAAAAGTTATTAGGCACTACAAAAATCTTGGCATGGAAATAAACTCTCGACAATTTTGTATACAAACCTAAATTGTGCGCTTTGAGTTCTAAAACTCTTTCTTTCTTTCTTTTTTTCTAGTTTTGGATGGCTAATAAGGTTAGTTTGGTAATTTGACAAAAACTAGTAACACTTGTGTTCCTCTTTTGTGGTTTTGAAAATTTTCAGGTACTACAACAATGCATACTATGCAAAAGTGGGAGGAATCACCATTGTAGAGATGAACTTCCTTGAAGTGGATTTCCTTTTTGGATTAGGGTTCCATTGAAATGTCACCCTACCACTTTCCACAACTATTGTGCCTACCTACAGTGGCAGAGATGTTGGTGGAGCTGCCCCTAATTTTAGCAGAATCCTCCTTGAATATTGGAGTAAGGTCACAAAAGATTCAATTGTGTTATAGTGAAGATGAAGCCACACATCAACTAGTTGTTTAAGTACTTTTATAATTGGCTCTAGAAATTGCAACTAGAAATGGAGATAGTCTCTCTTTGTCTCCTATCTTGTACTATCCTTTATTTTTTGAAACGCAAAAAAAATTCATTAATTTCTGAAATCTGTCAACTAACCATCCCGATCCATCATGATAAACTTGTTCTATTTCTTATCAACAACAATCAAAATAAAACAAGACAAGTCACATCTTCGTATGACAAGACTTTTTCTCAGACAAATTGACATTGAACAAGTGTTAACCGTTAACCCAATGAGATTCTTACTTTTAAGCACTTATTTTTCGCTTTACAAGACAAATCATTCTTTCACATCGCTTAGTGGAATAGTGCATTGTAACATTTTATTAAACAGAGTTTAGCAGCGAAAATCTCAAATACCGAATTTAAAACAACTTAACTGTCTTACAACCCAATGAAATAAAAACAGAGTTTGACAAATGTGATAACACTTTTGGAAATTCAAATAACAATACTTTAAATTAACAGAGCTTCTAAGGATAGGGTATCCAAGGCTCGACGAACTCCCCTTCCTCAGATGGGAGGTCCTCACCCTAATACTGATCATCTTGAAGAGGATTCTGTTCTTCGGTCTCTTGATTACCTGGCATAAAACGCCAGCCCAACGGCACCATAATGAGTTTTGAAACTCAGTAGATAATCCCAACCCTACTAATCCCTTACTCTACAGTTAGCAGTTCGACGATATAAGAACTGACAATATACAGAAGGTACAGAATAATAGCACATCATCCTTTTTCTTTACTATCCATCAACTTACATGATATCAAGGATTCTCTCCACGAGATCCTTTTCCTCCCACATCCACTAACTACAACCGTCTCATGGGTCCACCCTTCCTCTTGCTTATCCTGTACCAGGATCCTATGTGAGTTCACCTAAATTATGTATCTAGCATGTTCTCACTTAAGACCATAACAGAAGGATCGAGTCATCCCATGACGCATCGTACATTAGGGTCGGACATTCCTACCACTAACTATAACCATCTCATGGGACCTATTCCCTCTTGAACAAAAGAAGTGAATTTTCGCATGACACACTATACATTAGTGTCACAATATCTCTCAACACTGGACCCCATTGGTTACCCATTTCAACACAGGGCCCCATAAGTTACCCTTGCCATCACCATGGCTTCACAATCCACAATCTCACATCTCAATACTTTACAAATTTTCATTTACTTAATATCATCTACATGAGTCACTACTCGTAACTACCCAGTGAATCTAAGTCCGCGCTAACATGTACAACATGAAAATTTCATAAACGACTCATCCAATAACATCATACATTTCAATTTGAACACAAGCATAGCAATATATAAGTGCGAGTAAATAAACACGTAGATGTTAGGATTGGGCCGATGTCTTTCGAATATTTAAATTTTATTGAACAAGTATATAATTTTATTAACTTTAAGGATTTCCATTAGTATTTTCGAAGTCCGAAAAAAATATTTATAATTTTAGGATCGTACAAGTAGTTGTTTATTCTTTTGTCCAATTGTACTATGTATATTTCTTTTCTCTTTTTATTTATTTATTTAACAGGTTTTAAATAATAACCTACTAATTTCACAGATTTAATAACTTTTGTTAAGCCAATGTATTTTTATGGTTTCATTAAATTATCATGTCGGTCTAGTTTTCCAACTAGATCTTGTTGTAGATTTTTATTGTGTCTTGCACTATTTTAATGGGTTTTCTACTTTGATAATATTTAGTGTACTCTTATGTTCTTAACTTATACTAAAATCTTAACTTGCTTATATAGAAAGTATACTGGTTTTTACATAGGCTGGTTGTAATAAGTTTATTAAGTATGTACTGTTTATACATATTTCTCTTAAGTAAAATGTTATGTTTTCATTTTAGGTCTTCACCATTTTTATTTATTTATTTATTTATTTTCCCCCTGCGTAATCTGTTTCTTCAGTTTTGAAATTGTATGCTATTATTACACTATTAACCCTAAACTTTGTATGCTTGTGGATTTAATCCCTTATTGTTTATTGCTTTTATAAGTTGACTTTTATTTCTTAAATCAGTTTTATAGATTATTAAATCAATTAGAAATGATTTAATTAACGTGTCCGAAAATCAGGGCGTTACAGGCCTTATTCATGTCGTTTCATACCCGTGCTTTTTCTGTGCAGTTGTCGTGCCTGTGCTTTTTTCGTGCAGTTGTCGTGCCCGTGCCATGTTTTTAAATGTCACCCCCTACCACTTTTCACAACTACTGTGCTCGATGAACACAAATTATTGACAATATAGAAGTCCCATATCACATCTTATTAGTTCTTAAATGCGCATAATATAGAAGCCTCCCCCCGAAGTACTTCGTCTATGACGGCATCCACCATCTCGTCAAACAAAAACGAAATGATGTTAGGAGTAAGATACAGTACATCAATGCCTATCAATATATATATACACACAGAGTATATCAATTACAGTAACTTAATAAAATTAATAAAAAAGAAATGTGATGAAGAAATACCGGATTGCACTCTATAAATCCATCAACCCCCTCCCTCCCCCCCCTCTCTCTCTCTATCCATCAACCCCCTCCCTCCCCCCCTCTCTCTCTCTCTCTCTCTCTCTATCCATCAATCCCCTCCCTCCCTCCCTCCCTCTCTCTCTCTATATCCATCAACCCCCTCCTTCCCTCCCTCCCTCCCTCCCTCCCCCCCCTCTCTCTTTCTTTCTCTCTCTCTCTCTCTCTCTCTACCATGATCATTCCATTGGCCAACATCATCCTGGTTGGAGTAGCAGTAGGGCTCTTAGGGTTATGTATAGTTGCATTTTGTGTAATGGTGGTGGCTAATTGTCGCTAGAGATTCAAACCATCCCATGAACAAGATGATCAGGAGCCAGTACCAGTACCAGAACAACAACAACAACCACTGCCACCACAAACACCATCCCCATCCTCATCTCCAGTACTGATCTTGCCACCACCCCCTCCCCCACACCTGGTACCACCACCCTCACCATCAGTACTATTTCCATCTCCACCTGCTTGTGTTTTACCAAGACCCTTAGCTTCACTAGTAGCACCATCCTCATCCTCACTGGACTCATCACCATCCTCATCTCCGCTCTTGTCGCTGCAACTGCCTCCTCCCTCTTACAACTTCCTGACACCCTCGGCATCATTACTACGGGCATCATCCCCACGGCAGGCGGCCAACCATCTCCCAGGAGAGGAGTTGGAGGTACCCCTCCGCCACATAGTCCTTGCAGCACACCGACCGGCCTCCACGTCCATTGCAGATCGATATGCGCACCCCAGTACTTAATTGTTGTTTTCAATTGAAGATATATATATACACACACACACACACTTCAGTATGAACAAAACAATGTAGTACAGTAATTTCTTATGAGCTAGCTTACGTATTACAATATGGTACTATTAGATGATCGATCATACGAATGGTTTTTATTTCAATTTCTCTCTCTTGTGGTCTCTTTCGATAATTCTGCTTGATATTCGGAAATGTTTCAAATTGGCCTCTTATTTGCTCGTTTGACCCGCTGAAATCATCCAAATCACGTGCCTGTCAATTCTTTCCTTAATTAGTTTTGTTTCTGTTCACCCCATCGATTAGTTGATCTTTAGGTAGCTAGTTATAAAAGAAAATTGGCGTTTAACATAGGAGTATCAAACTGAAATTTATTTGTGAATTACTAAGTCACATTTCACCAGGCTTTGTCAAATAGGAGTACAATTTTTAGTTCTTCTTAGGGACTTTCATTGTGATGTGGGGCTAATTAATTAATTATGTAGAATGAGCATTTTTTCTAAAGATATGCGCGTGTATTGAATTCTGCATTTTCTTGAACTCCAAGGTTGTTTAGTATAGATTTTGTGGGAGGATTATGAAGTAATAAGTGGAGAGATATAGTCATATATATAGATAATAAAAGATGAGAGAATAACAAGTGGAAAGAAATTTATTTAAAACGGAGTACAGATACAAAGGTTTTGAGACCCCATAACAACCGAATATTTTCATTCTTTTCCTCTTGTTTCCTTTAGCATGCTTGGTTAGATAAGTGATTGAAAACTTGGGGACATTTTATATCACATACTGACATACCCAAATCATGGTTTCATAGCCACAAAAAAAATTGAAAGATCTCAGGTATTCCTAAAACCCGTTATCTTTCTTTTCTTTTCTTTTCTAGCAGGAGTGATAATGAATCATACACCACTTAGAAAGATAAATAGATTTCTTGAACAAGCATTTTAGAAATGTTATGAGCGATTTTAGCCTAAGTTACATGACATAACCTTTCCAAATGTTTTGTGCTTCCGTTCTCAATCCTCATGCTGTGCTTACGCTCTCAATCCTCGCTCTCGCAAAATTTAGTAGTTGGAATCATGGGTTGCAAAGGCATTTTCGCCCACCCGCTCCCCCTCACACATGGAAATTTAGGTTGTTTCAGCATACTAATTAAGGAAAGCGTGCAATATGCAATTTACAAGTTTAGTTAATTTCAAAGGATAGTTATAATGTAGAAATTTTCTTTGTTAGTGTTAAAATTTCGGCGCATAAAAGTCTTGTATATTGCACATAGTATAAGTCTTTTGTGCATTAGAGTTTTGGCACCAACAAAAACAATGACATCTATATTTGTACTAGATCTTCAAAGGTAATGTAAACTTCTCAATAATCAGAATGAAAGCAATTAATTTTATGATGAATGTCAAATTAATAAGTGGGCTTGATTACAAAATTAACTGTCTAGTGGGTTGGCTAATTAATACTCCTAAGTTGAAGTGATGACGTAGGTTGGTTAAGATCCCAATTTCTAACTGAGGATGTGGAACCGCTCCTAGCCTCCTATCACCGTGCATCCCGGGCGTGTAAGCCACTTAGGGGTGTTTCTACTAAAAAAAATTGCTAAAAAATATATTTTACTATTTTGTTTTTATTAACAAATAAATTTTAGTATTTTGTTATTTCGTTTTCACCAACAAAAAAGTTGTCAACAAAATTCTTTTTTGCTACAGTAATTCTACTCACAAACGCACATCAATAACTTATTCACTACCGGAAACACCTAATAACTTCTCAACCACAAATAAAAATCTTCCTTTTTTTCACTACCGGAAACACCCCTTAATTGGTGCATAATTAATGTCAATACTCCAATTTTATTTTATTTTATCGGCAAACAAAATTTTATCAATCTCGAAGGGCCGGGTACATCAAGGGGAAAAACGAGAGACATGAAGTAGATACTGAAAATAAAAGAAACAAAACATACAATAAAAGAAATGAAACATCATCCAACAAAAAGTTGTACGAGGAAACAAGTGTAATGTTCTATCGCGAATCCAATCCTAACCAATTGTGCATTTCTCTATTGATTTGGTTCTCGGAGTCGTCAATCTGTGAGAGTTTGTATTGTTCTTCGTTTACCACAAAACCGAACTAATCCGGTTCATACTCACCTCTAATTTTATTTCACAAATAATGACGTCCCGCTCGCATTATAATAGAATACATAACGTACGTGTGAAATCAATTTCTGTTACATAATTTCATTTGAGATCGATATCAAAACTATGTTATTATCGGAAGACGTATTTGTCATTTGCACAACAAAAATTTGAAGTACTTTTACAATATAAATGGAAAAATACATACAAAAGAACATAAGACTTTCTTTGAAGTATGTACTTCCTTAAGCACTCCTAGAGTACTGTCTTTATCATTTCATGTATTTTTAAAAAAAAATAAGTAATCAATTTTGACACTCCACTTTTTGATAAACACACTTTAGCATTTGTCTTTTACTGTTCAAATAAAAATGACAAGATTATTAAAAAAAAATATTAGAGTGCTGTTATCAGAAAGTCGAGAATACCAAAATCATTATCAAAAAATATCAAGAAAGATATATATGACTCAAGTTAGCTAGTGAAACGGAAAAAAGAATAAGAAGCAATTAGCTAAAGACACGTGGCTTGAGGGTGTAGAAATACTGGTTAGGGAAGCAAAACTCCATGTAGACCATGTTCTCTTCACAATAGTACAAACGAAATGCAATCATCATTATTTTTTTTTTCTCGGCAAAAAGAAAATTTTATTAAACTCGAAGAGGGTACATCGAGTAAAAGGGAAGGGAGAACCAGAAATTTCACAACAACCCTAAAAAGGGAAGAAAAATAAAGAGAAAGTTACACCCAAAGATTACACCTAAATAATGAGTCATCTAACACCGTCAAGATTTGATTTGATATCTTCCACCGTATACACTTTTATATCAAACTTAACTTTGATCCACATGGCTGCTCTTGTTAGTCAAAGTCCAACTACGAGAACATAAGCGATGATATTCCAAAAAAATTGCTGCCACCGTTCCATAAATTTGGTTCCTTAAGTTATAAAATTACATGAAAATTTCAAACTAAACAATATATCTACTAAAATAATTTTTTGATTTTTTTTTTTGTATCGTTCAGAAGATCTCATAAAAAATTATCAAACAAGATGCCTATTGCACAAAAAAAAATGGTAATAATTATATTATTTTTAAACTTAAAAATTACATATAATTTAGTAGGGGACAAACTTTACGAAACCGAGGGAGTAACAAGGATTACTGGAAAAAACTTGAAGTCTTTTTTTTTTTTTTTTATCTGCAAACAAAAATTATTAACTCGATAAAGGGTACGTACATCAAGAAGCAAAACAATCGCCCAGCAAAGAGTGGAATGAAAGAACACCAAAAGAAACACTAAACATGTGGATCAAAGTCAAGTTTGATATAAAGGTGTATACGGTGGAAAATATCAAATCAAACCTTGACGGTGTTAGAAGACTCGTTATTTAGGTGTCTTTTTTGGGTGTAACTTTCCTTTTATTTTCCTTCCCTGTTTAGGGTTGTGGTGAACTTTCTGGTTCTCCCTTCCCTTTTACCCGATGTACCCTTTTTCGAGTTTAATAAAATTTTCTTTTGCCGAGAAAAAAAAAACATCGATTCAAAGGAAAATCCGAAACTAATTAATTAAGCAAGCTAAGGCCAAGCCTAGAAGCAAAAGCACCCAAGCAGACTTCCAGTCTTCTGATTTTTGCTCGGCGGAAAACTTCCGGTCTTGGCAATGTGTTTCAATGTCTTTTTGAGGCCATATTCGTCCACTGCTTTTTTAGCCTCTCTGAACCCATCACCATAGATCTCCTTAGCATAAGCGTCACTTTCTATATTGAAAATATACATTCCTCTCAAAGACTTGGTAAATTGATCATCCGAAGCAAATTCCTCTAGCCACATGCGTGATATTAGCCGGCACATTCCTTCTTCCACCTTTCTCTCCCAATAACAATACCAACCTATAATGTGGACCAAACATCTCTTTCTATAAACAACTGGAAGACTAGATCGAAGTACTGAATGCGTGAAGATCAAAAAGAATGCATGGGACGGATGCCGCGCAAGACGTACGGCATGAAAACAAGGTAGAAAGTAGGGATGGTAATTTCGGTCGCTTCGCCCCGCCCCGCCCCGTTCCCCGCCCCAAATGGGTAGGGGATTCGGGGATTATTTGGGAATCGGGTAGGGTATGAGGATAATTTTTAAAAAAAAGTGGGGAATGGGTAGGGGGTGGATATGAGTTAGTACCCGCCCGATCTCCGCCCCGCCTCACTAGCCTACTATATATAATTATTAATACATAAGTGAGGGTTTACCCACTTCTTATTCTACTTTATGTAAAATGCTCAGTTTGTTATCCCCTGTAGTTTGAATTTTGATGGTAACTAAAAGTGATGGAAAGAACATAAATTTATCTTCTTTCATACTACAGGGCAAGTAACTTATTGAATTTACTCTTTGTGGATAGTGGACAGTGAGTGAAATGGTTGTAGAGAATTGTGAGAAATTATGGCATGGTGCTAAATATAATTTTTGAACTGATGTGAGATGAATTATAGAACGAGTATTGGGTGTAGATCTGACTGTAATGTATGTCGTCTTGTAGTCTGATGTTATTGCTGACAAATGTGACCGATAATGAATGAAGGTTCGAGGTTTTCTTTTCGAATTTGAGCATCTTCTGTTTATTTTTGTTTCACTTTTTTTCTTTTTTTTTTGTGTATTTTTGTTTCACCTTTTCTTAATGCGTTTTTTCATTTTGAATACAATCTATCACTTCTGAAAACTCGCTCGCTGTCAACTCAAGTGGAATCGAATGAAATGCAACCACCAACTGTGGCTATTTTCCTTGGCATTTGGTTTGTAATGGTAGCCTAGATTTTTTTTTTTTAATTTAGTTTCATGGTTTGTATTTTCTAATGGTAGGTGATTTTTTTTTTTTTTAAGTTTTGGAATCTTTGGATCCCCGATTCCCCGCGGGGATCCCCATTCCCCGTTTGGGGCGGGGATGGAGGGTAAAAATAAATCCCCGGTGGGGATCGGGGCGGGGATGGGGAGAGATTTAGGTTCGGGGATTGGGGACGGGGATAGTGGTATCCACCCCCGACCCTCCCATTGCCATCCCTAGTAGAAAGAAAGGGGGGTGAAAACATGTTATCAAATGCTCTCTTGTCGTACCTTGTAGCCATATCCAAGCATGCATCATCTCATGCTCCATGATTGCTCCCGTTGTAACCCTACAATTAATTGGGCTCTTTAACTCACAAACCATGTTAAATTGAACAATACAAATACTTCAATTGAAGAAGATAAATATAGTTAATGATGGAATTGGAATAATATAGAATGGCCGGTCAACCGCAGGGGTTACAAGATATATTGGAATTATTGTTTTATCTTTGTTAGCTATTGTACGTAATTATTTTTAAGAATTCGTAAGTACCCAAAACTCATGTTCATGGGAGAATGTGAGTTACATTGGCAAACCATAAAGAATCACGACCGCTGCCACTTTGTGGCCCGTCACATGTACAACCTCCTTAACAACTTCTATTTTGTCCCCTCTGTGCACATTCCATAACCTGCATATAAATTCGAGTGAAAATGTCAATAAAATTGCTCCTTTGAATATCAGGAGAAATGATAAGTTGACCTTTTCCTTGATCTATTTGAAAGATCCTTGCATAAGTATGAAGGAATTAGGACCTTTTTTTTTCAAACATGAAAGGAATTACTATTAATCTAGACGGTCAACGTCAGAAAACATAAACGAAGCTTTTTATTTGATGGTGCGAACTATTTGATGGTATCAAGATGCAAATTTCCAACGGGAAAAAAACTCCCCATCCAATGGTATTATCGGAGAACAGAAATGGACGAGAAATACTTACCGCGGTTATATCTTGTGGAACTGCAGTGGTAGTCCCCCATCCTTGGATTTCATTTGGCTATCCAACATGTGAAAACTTAAACCTCAAATCCAAAGGTAAAATGGAATTGAAACAAATATTTATCGAACTGAAAACAACGTGTATATCAGTTGCACAGACACAAATACTGGTCATAGAGTCCGGATGGATTCACGCTATTGATTAACCGAAATTTAAAGTCTTTTCAGTATTAAGTTTGAAATTACCAACTATCCAAAAAAAATTCATTTTTCTTAATTAAATGGACTAATTGGTAATTTTAGTGGAAACTAGTGGTAATTTGACATTAATTAATATGAATTCAAAAAATATAGCTAGCGTGAATTCAACTCAAAAACTTCAAAACTTATTGCATAAAGGGGCAAGTTTATAAAATATTGTATTCCACAAAGCACAAATTGAGGCTTCTTCTACAATCTCTCTGTCATCCATGCACTTTATTACGCGCCTGGTTGTTGGGTTAATTAGTTTTGTGACAATAATTATCATAGATTTTGCAGTAAGAAGGAAATTACTTACTTGTTGACTTCTAGCATATCCATGATATTGGCATCTGAGGAATTCCTCTTTGTCGACCAGCAAAACAGGTACGTGTGTTTCAAACTTAAGATTCAAGATGTTATTGAAGAATTTATACATTCTGCGAGCAAGGGGTTCACATTTTCAGGTATCCATGATTGAGGCAGAAAGACAATCGGGGCAAAGCTTTCGACCATCACCCATGTCCACACATTGTACGCGTCTTCCCTGCACAACTCGAAGAAAAATATATTGCTATCAAAAAACACTTTCTAAAAAATGTTATGTTAGACGAATTTTGAAAAATTACAGGATTCATCGATAGACTATGTACCATTTGTAGATTCAAAAAAATATAGATAACCAAGTGCAAGCCCCTCCGCCCTTATCCAAACCTTTTCCCCGGCCATTTTTTACGAAAATTATTTCCTGTGTTTTTTTAAACGTAAATACCAAGTATATTTGTTTTTGCACTCTCTTTTTACTATATGGCATACGCACTTTTCATTTTCTATTACTCATGTGAATTTAGAATATTACACCACCTTTTTGTAGAAGAAAATAAAATTGATAACAATGTGAGAGTATTAATGTAAGTTCTCATGAATGAAGATAAAAATTATGCGGAACAATAGAAATCGGACTGCCAAAGTCACTACCCAAATACCAAATGGAGTGGAAGCTTACTTAGGATTTGGCTACTGATGGCCGAGTTAGGTCTGCATATATCGTACGTGCAATCTCGGCCGTTAACAAGTATTCAACAAAAATCTTTTCTTACTAGAATTAGAATATTCCAAAGATTCTGATCCATTGATTGCTAAAATGGGCAATCGAGGTGTTGCGGTCTAACAGAATTAGACTGCAGAGAAGTCGGATTCGTTAATTTGTAAACTATTTTCAAACGAAGACCAGTAGATGTAACAATATTGACAATTAATGTTAATTAGCATCAAAGTCGATACGAAATGGTGTAGAAGATTTTAATTGACATGAAAAATTGTAACCCTTAGGTGAGAATGGTTTTTCTTTTTTTTTTCTTTTTTTTCTTCTGGTTCTTTTCTTTGGTGTCCCTGTGTACGTGGGATTTCTCCCTGTTTGTAGGGCTTCTATCACCCATGTGTGGGTGTTTTTGGTTGTTTTCTACAGTGCTCCGTCTGTTTGGAGCAATGAGTTTAGTTGGAGTTTGGTGTAGTCTTTGAACTGCATCCCCTCCTATTTGGTTTCTTGATCCCTTGTTTAGGGATAGAGTTTCTTTTTGATGTACTGTTTCTTGGATCTATAATATCACCTGTTATCGTTTTGGCAAAAAAAAAAAAAAAATTGAAGTATCCTTCATCCCAATTCTGTTTTTTCAAATGGCTTTCTTTCTTTCTTTCTTTATTTTTTTTGTGTTGCACAAACCTGAAATCTCTGGCAGCTGCAGCACCTTGTGGTATTATCATACATATGTTCCTGACAAAAAGTGGAGCCCCAGAATTGATCCATGCATATCATCGGATGCGAACTGTTCTCCTACAACAAAATAAATTCAAGAAAATGATTAACAAGATGCTTTTGAATTTTCGAAAACTAGTTCCGCTAAACAAGATACATGTGAAAAGGAAGAACATTTTTTTATTCAAAGAGGTACTTGAGAGTAGTTAAGTATGCGCGCAATAGCCCCGAGAGAGAACGTAACCTACTACAAAAAAAATGTGATAGAAGCCCTGTGTGTGCTATATATTGCTGTTGAGGCTTGGGCAATTCGGGTGGTATTTTCTATGGTTGTGTTCTGGGAGACTCAAAATCCTAGCATTGAGTCCGATAATGCTCGAATTTTTCAAATGCTCAATGAGCATACTAATTGGACAGATTGGGAGATCAAGACCATCATTAAAAAAAAAAGATTATTTAAAAATAAATAAAATTCAGTACTGATTTTGATGATTAACAAACATATACGTATTGGAAGAAACTCACACCTCCATGTCAAAAATGATTTTTTGGAATTTTCCTAAGAAGAGGAGTTTTCCTAATTAAGAAGTAATAACGTCCTTTAATTGATGGTAACTTCTCCGAACAAATTTTAGAACCCTATAATTATTTCTTAGTAGTGTTTGGTTTCTTGACAATTTTGAAGAACTCTGTCAAAGTGCTATCAAAATCGTGTAAAATTTCAGCTAAATAAGAAGAACAATTAATAAAATAACATCTCACTTTAGGTTTTTGGGCCTTTGGCCCTTCTCGTACTTTTTAGGCTATTGGGCTTCCGCCCTTTTTTGATATATCCAACCATTGATTGGTATTCTCTCCCCGCTCCCTCTTCCCAACATTTTGCTTTATAATAAAAATTGTTTTCCTTCGACAATCAGAAAAAAAAAAAATATATATATATATATATATATATATATATATATATATATATATATATATATTCTCACTTTTTACTGATAAAAAAAAGAAAAAAGAAAAATCGTATAGCTCATTGAATATTAGATCTATAATTACTGTACATACTGGTTCGCCGCAAACGTCACAAAATTTCGTTCTTCCCTCGGTCATCACTTCCCCGAATATGATGTACCTGAAATAATCCAACAGCATAAGGAAAAAAGGCAAGAAATCAATCAATCTTTTGTAGACCCATGTGCTTAAGGCTGTTGGAAAAAATATATGCGATAGGAATTTTCTGGTAGAATAACAATTCTAAATAATATTCATCGATCAAAATCATCAATATAAATAAATAGAGAAAGGAATCGAGTAGCCTGTGGGGTGGTCGAGGCACGTGATGACGCCCTCCTAAGGAATGATACACCCCCTTCTGCACGGGGTTGGATGGCGTTCTTTCCCCAAGATACAACGACCTTCAAGTTCTCTTCTGTGCAGCGAATTGAACTCACGAACCGTATAATTTCCCGATACTCAAAATCCAAATATAATACTGTAACGCCCCGAATTTCGGAAACGTTAAGTAAATACTAAAAGACCAATTTCTCAAAAGATAAATCCGATTCACTACGTCAGACGTTCCAAAAGTATACGTCATAATATTACAACCATATCGAATTTAATTTTAAAGTTTTTGAACAAGTCAAAATATTACACTTTCCAAATTTAAACATTTAAGCTTTCAAAATCAAAGATCAATCCTCTGGCAGAGCATCTAAGCGTACGGCAACCAAGTTTCCTCGCCTCCGTCCGTAGCGGGGTTGAAGTCGGATTGTTCGAACGGCACTTCCGTTCCGTCTTCGGTACCTGGCGTTCGAGTTACCAGGGCAACATAGTACCGTGAGCGATGACGCTCAATAGCCAAAACCCACCCGAAACCCATAACTTACACATAACAAGATAAGTACGGCAATGCAAATAATTAATGGCGCTTGATTTCAATTACTATTCTTTAACTTATGTGAAATCTAGGATCTCACCTTGAGATCCATCCTACCCTTAACCTCCAGCGTAAGGCAACCCAGTGTGATTCAGACAGCTCCTTGTTGTGTCCCGCTGATAGCTACCAAATTATTTACTCGGATCTACAGTCGACGCAACCACACAAGGAAGGAACTAAATCTGTTCTCGCAGCCAATCACCACTGTGCCCTACCTAGGGTTACGTTTCTCAAACAACCTGGGCCCCTGTTAGCACCCATCTTAAAATCATAACTCAATCACTTTCCGATTTACCATTTACTTATCAACGTCTACATGATCCTCTAATCGTATACCACCCCGGGTTCTAATGTCCATTCTAGGTTCTCGCAAGGCGATAACATTTATTAAGACAAATGACAATAAAAATATTGAATGTCATTAACAATGATACTAACAACTACAAAAATTTATAATTAAACCTTTGTTAACTAATAGAAAGAAAATCACCGTAACAGTAACTCATCGTTTAACGGAAATTTGGTAACTAATATACTAGTAGAACATTAAGCATAAAAAGGGAGGATATATATTGGTTAATAATGGCCATACAAAAGGAACGAAGGACATATTTTCATTTCATCAATCCTGTCTAAGTTAAAAAAAAATTCCTAAGTGAGCATGATTTCAGAAGGTCCCTAAACATGGAATTAGCTAGCATTACGAGACAAAACTTTTCGAAACTCGAATAATCTGACCATTCTTTTATTTATCATACATGGTTCTCTTAACCAGCATTTCTAGCACACAACTTAATTATGTATCACATCATTACTCTAACTCAATACCATGTAACTTGATAAGGCAGTTAACAGAAAACTTTTCAACAAGGCACTAATTTCATTGATCTAAAAGTTCACCCAAAGCTATATTCCAGGAGCCTACCATGCCGGTTCTACACCATTTGTTCCGAAAATAAAATACATGCGTACAACATTCAAATCTCTACGTTATCCAACTATAGACAAATATATTTAGGGAGATAAGTTTTAACTACCTCTCTTCCCGAAGAATAGGCGGTGATTTGAAGAAAAGAAACGGAGCGAAACGGTGGAGCTCAGTGGTGGGTAATGGAGAGCACGACAACTTTGGAGCAGGACCGGGGCTGATTTTAGAGCTGAAATCTAGTGGTGTTTGGGTTGTTTTGGAGGGATATCATCTGGTCCACTTTGCAGGAAAAGAAAAAAAAAGATAGTGGACTCTCTTCCTTTCTCTCTCTGCCGAAAATATGAAATGGGGAAGGGAGTGGATTTAAACATCCAGTGTCATTAAGTTAGGTTGATCTCTTGGGTAATAGGTGGTGAGTTTATGGGTTTTGTTTAGAGGTTAAAGGAAAGCATTAGGAAGTGGTGTTGGATTCTTAGTGGCTAGGGAAAAGCTATGGCTTAAAATGGCTAAGCATGGAAAAATAATCTGATGGGTGATGGAAAACAGAGGAGGTGATGTTTGGTTTAGTTGGTTTAAGATGGTTTGGTTAGAGTTAGGATAAAATGATGCAGTGTACACATTTGCACACAGTAAAGAATTTACTCACCCGCAAGCATGCGCGCACAATCGATTATTGAATAAAGTTTTGTGTGACGACATAAATAATTTTTTTCTAGCAAAATAATTGTTTTTCTTTTGATAGTTAGTATTATTTATAAAAAAAAATATACCGGGTCTTTACAAATACCGAACCAAATATGTATATATGAACTGAATATGATCAGTCACTGTTTATGATTTCTAAAGCAGGAGAGAGAATAAGATGTAGATAGAGTTTTTTCCTTCTTCTACCGAACAGTCGAAACAATGAACGTTGTTTTATAGTAAAACAATAGTTTGTTGGGCAAGAGGAAAAGTGGCAGATTTTTAGGAAAAGAATTAGGAGATTATCAAGGACATGGTTTATTCTGCCGTTAGAATGCAACACATGCTACTAATAATTAGGAGAAAAACAAGGAGACCTCTTCAAAGATATTTACACTCCTTTATCTCTAATTGCATATATTGCCTCTTTAAAATAAACCCACAAAATTAATATTAACATTAAAGCAAAATATTAAATTAAACCAACAATCCCCCACATAATTTAAAATTTTACAAGAGTGCTTTTACTGTGCAATGGGCATAGGTGTCTTCCAGACTTGAACCTACACTTAGTGTTAGTAGGTTTCAATTCGAAGAACCATAGTGAACTAAGTCTTGAACTAGGTCCTTGAAATCAAACTTACGCCTACCACACACACAGTACGGGAAACAATTACGGTTCTAGAACGGTTTGGCGCGATAGACGGTCATGCGCACGTATCTTGTTTCATGAGTGTCTTTAGAGAGTAGCCTAATTTCTCACAGCAGCGACCCCACTGCCACACTCATATAGGTGTATCCTCCAAGGGTGATTTGTGACCAACACCCTGTAGAAATCCTACCTTGGACACATTCAGAGCTAAGCTCTTCCTATCGTCACATAATTAACTTGAGCACTATCACCATAGGAATAGGACCAGGGATTCCCCTCTAATATTTTTAGTGCTCCTCCTAGTCACCATTCAGCTTCGTTGTTACCTATTGAACCTGATTCATGGGATCTCCAATCACAAAGGTTAGGTGTCCGCCGAGGTGACTAACTTATAGGCTTCAGTCCCATTCCCCTCGATGATTCAAAGACTAGCCTTCGCGCTAAGCCTTTAATATAAGACTAACAAGAATTAGCCTACACGCTAATCTTTTTGTCTCTTTAGGCTGATCAGGCCCCACATTTTTAGAAGTTTATAAGAGCTCCATTATTGCTTCACATCAAGCTCACCAACATCCGCAGCCTGAAAAATATTTAAATACCATTCTCCAACACAAAACTAGTGGAGTTAAATATCAATCAGCAACTAGCACAACAAAGTAACGCCTAGATGCATATCAGGCCCAATAGTTACCAACATCCATTGAGAAAAGATTTTGACCACCACAATTGACAAATCAAATCGCTCTATAACAATGTGGCCATAAAGCTTTTCTCCTTTTTTTTTTCAGAGGTAAATGTATCTATCAAAACACTTCACCAACAGCATAACATCAATGATAACAAGCTAAATAACACAAATAATGACAACAACAAATGCCCCCACATTCTATGCTGATTATCCTCACACTCACACCATCTATAACATCATAAAGTAACAACCACCTAAAAGTTGTTTCAACCTTAATGCTCACTTGCATGTGTATAATCTCAAAGCATAGAGAGCACTCGAATGAAACCCCCACAATATCACATTACACCTTAAGTTGTGAAAATAAGATAAAAATGTTAGAGATAATGCAACTACTTCACATTTTTCTGTCTTTATTGGCAATCACCAATGTAGGTACATTCTAGGTTAAATGCTTGAGTTCTTACTATCTGTGAATCCCTTTTTTTTTTTTTTTTTTTGTATTCTTAATTTTTTAACCAAAAAAGATCTGAACCAAAGTGGTGAAGTCAAATTTTTTTAATCATCACAAACATGAGTTTAAGGTAGTCTACAACTCAATTCAGATTACTACATTTAAGAACTGAGAAGTTCAAAAACAAGCACTAGCCAGCTTTCAGTTCTTACATTCACAGTGAACCTGAGTAAGGTAGAAATGTAGTAATAGTTGCTCCACACAAAAAAAAAATGACTTTTGTTAAATCCAGATATAGAAGTGCCACTCACGGTTGTGAATAAATACTAAGTGTATCCCATACAAAATTCCTACTGCATAAAGTAAGACTTGTATTGTTCTTTGGAAAAGCTTTATACTCCAAAACTAATGAACACAACATACTCTATCTTGCATTCGAGACTCTAATATACCACTGGGATTATTTTGATTTTATACGAAAAACATCACTAGATATACTCTTGGATTTCCATTAGCTTGAGTCATACTTGGTTTCAACTTTGTACCGTTCGTGAAGTCTTAATCTCTCTCATCCCAATGTTTTATCTTTCACCAATGTTATGACCGTAATCATACATATATACATCAGTATAAACAATTACGGCCAATTCACCAAGTTCAAGAGATATATGCAAACAAGTTTGTCCTTCCAAAATCAAGAGATACCATATTTCATAACATTAATTATATGCAAGATCGAGTGATAACAGTTAACCAATCGCTACACAAGAATGATAAACCCAATTCCATGTTGCATAGCAAAGTGCAGAAAATCTTATTAGTAAGTTGATACGCGTAATTACAGTGGCCATAGTTTACAATCTATAAACAATTAGAGTTCTCTTCATTCATACACAATCTTATAATTCCTTCATAGAATAAGAATGACCAGTTGGAATATGAAGTGTCGTCTTACAATTTTGTAATCTCCATGGACACGTTGCAAAGGCCAGTTTCATAAGCATATCGATTTACTCATGCTATAAATTATTCTAACAGAAAATCCTATAATTTTCATTCCTTAGATTGTTGGAAAAAATATATGCGATAGGAATTTTCTGGTAGAATAACAACTCTAAATAATATTCATCGATCAAAATCATCAATATAAATAAATAGAGAAAGGAATCGAATAGCCTGTGGGGTGGTCGAGGCACGTGATGACGCCCTCCTAAGGAATGATACACCCCCTTCTGCACGGGGTTGGATGGCGTTCTTTCCCCAAGATACAACGACCTTCAAGTTCTCTTCTGTGCAGCGAATTGAACTCACGAACCGTATAATTTCCCGACACTCAAAATCCAAATATAATACCGAACCAAATATGTATATATGAACTGAATATGATCAGTCACTGTTTATGATTTCTAAAGCAGGAGAGAGAATAAGATGTAGATAGAGTTTTTTCCTTCTTCTACCGAACAGTCGAAACAATGAACGTTGTTTTATAGTAAAACAATAGTTTGTTGGGCAAGAGGAAAAGTGGCAGATTTTTAGGAAAAGAATTAGGAGATTATCAAGGACAGGGTTTATTCTGCCGTTAGAATGCAACACATGCTACTAATAATTAGGAGAAAAACAAGGAGACCTCTTCAAAGATATTTACACTCCTTTATCTCTAATTGCATATATTGCCTCTTTAAAATAAACCCACAAAATTAATATTAACATTAAAGCAAAATATTAAATTAAACCAACTAAGGCAAGTTGTTGTCTTCTTCCTTTTTTTGTAAGGAGGAAAACTAGGTCCAGTGCTTCAACATGAGATAATTAATCCACTATCTGTACATCATAATCCTCTACTATATATCTACTGCACTATATACTGGAGTAATTAAACACTATGGCCTTATAAACGAACCAAACTACTAGAGTTAGAACTCGTGTTCGTTCGTTAAAAAGTTGAAGTATCCTTCATCCCAATTCTGTTTTTTCAAATGGCTTTCTTTCTTTTCTTTTTTCTTTTTTTTGTCTTGTGTTCCTAATTGAATCTAGACAAATCTATGTTTGCTCAATCAATTATCACACTAGAAAGAATCACAAGAATCAATAAAAATTCAACCAAATATCAAGTCTAAAAAACAGAGATCAAATCCTTTGTTTCGGGTCGAATTGCCCCATACTTAATGCTCGGTCCATTTTTGTAAATTTCTTCTTTATTTGTATGTTTTGTTTATCTTTTCTGAATTTTTTTTAAATTCGCGTCATACATTTTGGATTAATCATCATTCTCGACGAGTGAAGTCTAAAAAACACAAAATTATACCGTCTTATTTGAATTTTTTCAACATCGATCCATATTTTTATACTTTTCGAATTCTTCTTGTCGAGACGAACGATTAATCCCAAAAATTATGACGAAAAACTAAACAGAAAATTACGAAAAGTAAAAAATATCAAAATATAAGTTTACTTCAGCGTAGCCTAAGAATTCGTCAAAGCTCTTGGACTTATCTTCAACTCAGATTTTCTTTCATTACTCATATCTTTAATTTGTCTTGGGAAGAAATGTTTAATTTGTCTCTAATTTGTTTAATTTGCTGCTCATGTACCTCTTTGGAGACAGATGAAAAAAACCCTTTTGTACTTATCTCGTACTGTGGTAGTATTTAGACTTCTACAGTATCAATTACTCCTATCAGATCCCGTGAAATATCTTCTCATTTCTCAAAATTTCAACGTACTTTCACGGCAGAAGAATGCATCCAAAAATACAAGTACTACAAAAGATTTGATGGGTAATTTCCAGAGGAAAATTTATTCAAATGCCCCTGGGCACGTCACGTGTTGTCCAAAACCTCTCTTCGGTTACATATTTCTGTGAATTCCGAGACTAAATATGAAGACTCTGCAACAATGTGTGGTATGGAGAGACTTGGGGCACGGGACGTAGTTCCAAAGGGCACTGAATAATCTATCTTTCCAGAGATATTAGGGATGGTTTGGCCTAATACAGAAGTACACAGCATGAAATGACCCTAGAGTTAACAAACCCAGTTTAGATCTGGATGAAGAAACCCTCAAACCTACAGTTTTTTGCTAAAAAATTAACTCAAACAGACAAACAGATAAGAGATTGGTTGGACTCAGTATTCACCTTTTCTTTGAGTGCAACTACAGATTCAGCTGGAGGCGCTTTCCTGTGCACCACTGAGAGAAGAATAAGAGAGAGAATAACCAGATTTTTTAGAGAGACAAAAAACAGACAGTAAATGGATGGATAGATCTAGGCAAAGATTTTTAAAGTTTCTTAGATTTTTTTGTCTCTAAACAATCAGTTAAGGCATTTTTTAAGTTTCTTCCGTCCAGTAGTAACACAAGCAATGAAATCAATAACACCAAATCGATCGCAAAAAAACACAAGCTTTTTTATTTATTTATTTTACTTTCCTGGCTGGAAATCTCACCCCGGGTTGCAAAATGGCATACTCCAAATCGTCTAACTACTTGTATGGACAAAAAATTCAGTGCCGAGCAGGTATCACGTGGTGTCTGCTTGCGCATTCGAGCCGTCCATTTCATATTTGAACGGTTCAGATTTAAAGAGAGAAAAAGAAGAGAGAGGGTTTCAATCCGAACCGTTCAAAAGTGTATCGGACGGCTCGGATGCACCGAGAGAGTATCACGTAGAATATACCCACTCAACACTGAAAAATCTCTCACTTGTATGACTTGCAGATTTAGAAACAAAATCCAATATCAAATCGAACCTAAACGGGTATCCCTTAACCTCTAGCACGGAAAAAATCAAAGGTCATATTATAGGGAGAATTGCAAATTTATAGGAATTTTCACTTTTATAAACAAAGGTCATATTATAGGGAACTCACTGGACTTTCATTTTTTTTTTTTTTTGATCAGTCAATTCTATTTCATTTCACAATACCCGAAGGCTACAACGATTTCATCAAAAAATACAGGCAAAAACCAAAACTACTAAAACCTAGACACGAAGCACATCCACTAGGAGGCTCCTAAGCACATTCTGCCGAAGGCAGACCATACATAAATGCAGGGCAATGAACCCGTTTCCGATTGTAGTAGTAGAGCTCAAAGAGATGCCCAGCTCAAACCATAGCCTTAAGTACGGATGAAATCTGCTCCAAAACCAGAACAGTTGTCGACCGCACCACTGCCAGAGACCGCGCCGCGCCAGCGCAACCCATTTCACCAGCGAAGACGAACAACCATACTCTGGAAACGGAGAAAACCCGAACAGAAAACAAGAAAACTAACTTAGGCTTATTTGCCCACCACCACACCCTCTAGATCTGGGGGAAACCCAGACTAGCTGAAAACAGAGCCGGACTGGAGAAACCAGCCGGAAGAATTGGAACAAGCCGGAGATAAAACTAAACAAAACCCCAAACTCACCCACAACGTTATTGGCCCAAAGCACCACCAATGGCCGCTACCTTCCAGATCAGAGAGGACTTGGAGGAAACCCAATCAAAAACGGGCCAAAAACAGCCACTGGCCGTAACCCTCTCGCTGGTTGCACTGCACAAATCCACCACTGGGGAGGCGACCCAGGACGGAGGAGTAGGGGGGGGGGGGGGGGGGGGGGGGGCGGGGGCCGGCACCTCCCCTCTCTCCCACTGGACTTTCATTAAACTAAACAAAATGACAAAAAAAAATCCAAAACATTTTTATACTTTTTAATACATTTTTTATGCACTCCAATACATTTTTTAATCATTCCTTGTAGAGTTAGTTGTCTCACCCTCCCTCCACAATGGAGGCGGAGGCTCGAGTTTTATGAGAGACGAATTTGAAGTTTAGGGCTATGTACAGTCTCTAGACCTCTTACTAATCAACATACTAACATCAAACTGCTCCCGCTGATGTATACAATATTGGAAAAAAAATACGCTACATTTTTAACATTAACAAAAGTCCATTGGGGTTCTTTTCAGCATTTTCCACCAACAAAATAGGTTGAGGTTTTCATGTGGGGTGTACACTGCACTGAGACTTTTGGGGGGTGCACTTATAAAAGCTCCCCATAATTTCGGGTCCATGCCACATCACATCGGTAATTAACAGAACCGTTTGTCTTTCACGAATCGACCCGTTCACCCTCTCTCTCTCTCTCCTCCGCTCGTAGGCACCAGAAAACAAGCATGGAGCCAATCAATTCTACCAACGGCGGTGCTGATCAGGTGCTTTTCTCCGCCAATCACACTCTTTTACTCACCTTACATGAACGGGGGCTCGATTGTGTCCATATTCGTACTTAACTCGCCCTTGGTCAAATTAGTCTGAGGGCTTGATTCTGCTCGAAGCGAAAAACGCTGTGTCGAGTTGGGTTTAGTGTTTGCAGTTCTGGGGTTTTCCCGTGTCGGATAGCAAAAGATTGTAGTTTTTTTTTTACAACCGGACGTCCGGCCGGCCAACGACTCGGTAAACTCTCAAGTGGCCACAAGGATTTGAATAATTTGCGGATTCGAACATGCGACCTTATGGAAGACAAACATTTATTGCTTTCTCATGCACATTAGGCCAAACCACTTGGGCTTAGCAAAAGATGGTAGTTGACGGCACTTGCGTGTGATTTTCAATATCAGATTTTCACGGCGAATCAATGGTTAACATAGACTGGTTGATTGATAGAAATCAAATCGACAAATACATGTTTATGAGTTGTTTCGTTTCTTGACCTCTGTCTGTGTCGTGGATTATCAAGGGAAAGGGAAGTGATGAGGAAACAAAAGAATTATGTTAACTACTTACTGATCTGCTTGTCCTTTTCTTTATCGTTTCCTTTCGCTCGATAAATCCTGGCTTCGGTGTATGCTAAGTTGCTAATTCAATGGAGCTTGTGCAAATTCACTACTAACCGTAGCTTCGAGTGGTGTCCCCTGCCACTCTTAGTGGGTGACAATTGAGGTTGAAGTACCAGAAGGGAGACATGCCTAGTTTGTCGAAGTTAATAATTAAAAAAAAACTGCTGTTTTCGTGCTTCGTAGCATCCGAATAACTTGTAGTTGAGCAATTGGATGAAGTAATGCTGGAATGAAATACCCTTGTCTACTTACTAAGTTCCAGTTCTCCATAAATAAAAGTTATGATTGGATGATGGTGCTGACTTGACTGGTTTCTGCTACTCTTGTAAATGCTGTGGTTATTTTGCTTTTCTTCATTGTGAAGTTGATTTCCTCTCCATTATTCGACTTATGGTTTCCTAACTAAATCATGTATAATTTTTTTGTTTGTGTGGCAGGTTCTAGTGGAAGGGCACTCCCATGCGAAAAAAGTTGTGTTCAACAGGCCTAAGCAACTGAATGCACTTTCCTTTCAAATGGTATGATGATGTTTATGGGATTATTACCGTTTGTTAGTTGGCTGAATTATCAATCCTCTGGTACTTGACGCAACTTTTCACTATCTTACATAACAGCAAGTATCACTTAATTTTAATTTCCTTTTGTTACTGCTATAGTGCTCTTCCAAGCACTACCTTTCTTAAATCAAAATGCATATCAACTTTTTTGAATACTATTTTTATGCTAATATGCTTTTGGAATGTGAATTTACTACACAAGTGCAATTGAACATAATAACTACCTAGGTTGTACTCACATATTGGAGTACTTTGCCTCTTGTTACTCTTTCTCGTGGGCAAAGTGAAGTCTTACGTCTTTAGTCTTCTCTCACTTTCCTGTTTCTTGTTTTGGATAATCTGACCTTTTATGGGATGTGGTAGGTAGAGAGAATTTTCATCTCAAATTGTATATACTGAATTGCGAATATGGATACATAGGGAAAGGACATAGAAGTGTGTAGTGTATTCAATTAGATGAAGGATTTCTAGGTTTATGAGCTCCACATTGCCATATCATCACCTAGATGGGTTGACTCCCTTTCACAGTGCCTTGCCCCGCCTTATGGCCTCACCTACATTACTACTACCAGACTACTACTTTTTCTCGTTCTACGATTGCTGGAGTAGAATATATGTGGATGCGGCATGGACTTTGGTTGTTGTTCTGGTCTAGCAATAGTGGTGTATTGAAATCTGCGGCAAATCTCAATATCCTACTTGTGGCGCCATTATCTCATCACCATTGGTCACCATTGGTTTTCCTACGTGTGAACCATGTACTTGCTTGCATTCTTAGACTCGGTGCAATCCAATTTAGTTGATTGACTGTTGGTACCTTTGGGAAGTTTATTTTGTCATGTAATCATGAAATTCTGCAACTATAAGCTTAAAGATATCGTTGTCAACATTTTGTATGTTTGAATTCATGTCTTGCTGGGACATTACCTCAATGGACCTGATTTATGTACTTGTGTTCATAATTTTCTAGGTATCTCGGCTATTGGAACTCTTTCTTGCCTGTGAGGGGGATCACAATGTCAAGCTAATCATTTTGAAGGTACTTGTCGTGAAAATCACAACATTCAAGTTTAAGTTCAAGTTGTACAAGGAGACATTAGTGGATGTTGTCGTCTTTAGGGTCTAAAGACTCTAAACTCAAAACATTTAAAAATTCGAGAACATCTTGTTGCTTTCTAGCTGACGTATATTTTGTTTTGAGTATCTCAATTGATTTCTACTACAAGATCATGCATGTTATCTACCCGCTTGATATCCTGATATGTATTTTTTGCACTTCTGGATACTGTTTTTAGTTTATAATTCTTTCAGTTTCACTTTGGTATTAGTGGATGGAGTCGTCTATTATTTTGATGAGCCTGGCAGTCTGCAATTTTGAGTGTTGGTGAAGATCCAATGACTAACTTTTTTTGGCTGACCTTTGACAACAAAGTTTCATCAATAGTAAAGTCAGATGAACTTGGCTTGGGAAGACTGCACTAAAGGGTACTTGCTTTTACTAAATCTTGGCAGAAATGATATTTGGAAAAAGTAATATTTCTTGAGCTGGGCAGCATAATTCACTTTATAGGGTTTTGTTTGTACCTTTTTACGTGCTTAGCCCCGTTTGATTTCACATACGTGGAGCTTAAAAAAAGACCAAGTTGTGAAAGCATCCCAAGGCCTGTTAAAAGTAGTTTAGCTTTTTGAGCTTCTTTGGAGCTAAAACAGCAAATGAAGATGAAAAGAAAAAACCTGAAAAAGTTTTAGCTGCACCCTACCTTTCTAAGTGCAACTGTTTAAGCTTGGAACTTCAAATTAATCTCAACAATGTCAAATTAGTTTTACGAAATCGAGCCTTGAATTGCCTACAATATCCTTGGGATCTCACACCTTTATTTTCTTTCACTACATCCGCCAATATAACAATACAGAATGCATCTCATGTCATTCCAAATGACTGTATTGATGCTAAAGATGCATCGTCGTCTAGCCTTAGCTTGCTGGGTTGCAGAATGGAGCCTTAGGCTGCCCAGCACTTGAAAAATTCTGGATAGGAATTTGTCATTTTTTAGTTCATAGTTTAAGGTTTCATTATTAACTAACGGTTCATTAGGTACTCAAAGAGTTTGTTATGTCATTTGATGGGGTGAGGCATAAGGGTAGTCTTGCAGTTAAATCGAAGAAAAAGTTTCTGTAGTTTTGGAGTGCAAGGAGAACTGGAGTTTTGTGGCTATAAAATTGGCCTATGGTAGGTTATGGTTTTGTGGCTATTTAACACGATGGAAAATGGAATATTGCAATATTTGGTTTCCTAAACAGCTGGCTAGATTAAAATGATCTGGCAGTGAAACTGAAATTACGTCCAATTCACTCCCATTGCAGAGCCCATGATGAAGAAAATGGAGCAGGCAAACCTTAAAATCTCTCTAGGACTCACTTGGAGTTTGAAGGGATTATTGGATTCTTACGATAAAACATTGCGAAAATCCATGTGTACCATTTTATACCTTTTTTCCACTTTGGTCCAGTGTTTCCTGTATGTCATTGTCATCATACTCACGCCATCATATTTGAGAACACTAGTTTTGATTAGTTTTTTTTGTTTCAGTTTCTTATCATTTAGAGGCCTCAAGGGTTGTAATACATAAAAGTTAGAGAGGAAGATCAAGGTTTTTATTCCTGGCCAGAGTGAAGAGTGGTTGTGTGCCGCTAAAATGAGCGAGGAAAGGTTCTTAGCAACTGGTGCTAACATTGTTAGGTTTGAGGGGATGCCATTCACTGTTCCCATGTACATTTTGGTTATGAGTTTGTAGGGGAAAGGAAGAGCATTTTGTGCTGGTGGTGATGTTGCTGCTGTAGTCCATGATATTACTGAAGGTTGAGGTTTAGTCTCTCTCTCTCTCTCTCTCTCTCTCTCTCTCTCTCTCTCTCTCTCTCTCTCTCTCTCTCTGTTTTTTAGTTTTTTGGCTCAGTGCACAAGCATGTATGTAATATGTAAAGTACTCTCTCTCTCTCTCTCTGTTTTTTAGTTTTTTGGCTCAGTGCACAAGCATGTATGTAATATGTAAAGTAGCAAGCTGCTATTGCCATATTGAACATTTAAGTACTATTATTTTATAATTTGTATGATATTCTTATTATTATATTCACTTTGTTTCGTCCCTTTGAGGTTTAGGAAACATGTCAACCATCTCCCCTTGAGGAGGATGCTGGCAAATATGGAGTATTTTCATTTTGTAAGTATTAACGTCTGTCTTTGTCATACTGTTGCTTGTTTCTGTCATCAGGCAATTGGAAATTAGGTGCAGAATTTTTCCGCATAGAGTACATCATGAATTATGTGATGGCTACATACAGTAAACCCCAGGTGGTCATTTGGAAACTTTATTACCTTTTGCATTGAAGGATTCTTTTCAAGCTTGTTTCAGCATTTCTCGAGGGGTTTGTATGATCTTATTGTTAGCTTGACATGATGCAAGGTTTCAATTCTCAATGGGATTGTCATGGGAGGCGGAGCAGGAGCATCAATACACGGGAGATTTCGTGTTGCAACAGAGAATTCGGTATCATATTTCTCACTAACCTCATTGATCAAATTGCAACCTCTGTGCACCTTGAGATAACTGCAGCCGATTTCTGTTCTGACTTATTTATCTTTGAGATTTATAAAATATGAAATCATGTTATCTCATGGTGTATGGTTCTCTTTTCCTCTCGTATATAGGTTTTTTCTCAAAGCTCGTGTCCTTTTGGACCAACTATTCTCACCAGAGTCAATTAGGAAATCTTTGCGCACAAATGCAAGTAGAATAATACCAGCATTTTTGCTTATCTCTGTTCTGTTGGGGACCGGAAGGTGAGTGGTACCATTATTGTCGATGACTGCAGAATGGAACACCATATAGCAGTTATTTTTGGTTCAATTTTTCTGTTCACTCTGTAGCAGGCCGAGCAAATTGGCTCGGTCCATATCCGAACATAATCAATAATTCCGCTCGGCTCTATGCTGTCTTTCTCTCAACGTTCGGAATAACAACCATTGCCGAGGGTCCATAAGCCGAGGGTTCGCGGACGTGAACTTTTGTGAACGCTCCCTTCTGAGTTCCCGTGAATAGGGAACATGATCATTCGTACGGCTGCCGAAGTTGAATGGCACGCTCGGTGCCGAGCATGTTGTTCCTGACGAATCAGTCCGTCCGTGTTCAAACTGTGGCAATAATAGTGACGGTGATAGTGATGTCATCTGAACGGTTATAAGGATAACGATGGGGGCACGTGAGGGTGCCAGCTCATCTAGGAAAACGGTTGCAAAACCCTAATCGTGATGTAAAAGTGACGTCAGCCGACGCGTGTCAAGCGGAGGTGTGACCTTGGAGATCAAGCTAAGGGTTCTCTATAAATATCCCATTATGCCTCTTGAAGAAGGTATGCACAACAGAAACCCTAGCTCTTACTCTCTAAGTTCTTCCTAGCAAAGAAATTGATTCTTGCACCGGAGGGCCATTCCGGGGAACCTCCGGTGTGGTCCTTAGTCGTGCTTCGTTTTGCAGGACAGAGCTGGGAAGCCAGGAGCCAAATCCAAAGACCCATATCCATTGAAGCGAGAGTCACCATAAACGGAGCCCCCACAATTTGGTGAACCCGACGTGAAACTGAAACTTACTTCTCTCAGATCCACGGCGGCTCCTCCACCTTGACCACCACTTCTCACCCTAAAATTCTTAACCCCTCCAGAACCCCACCCTTCTCTTCCAAACAAAATGGGCGGAGCGCCTCCTCCTCCTCCTCTTTTTCAACCCATCAGTTCCTCTTTGCACATCACTTCTGAAACTGGTATCAACGCCGCCTCTCCATCTCACCCTCCTGGATTTACTCCACCAGGCGTGAGCTCCTCCATCCAACGACCGGTAGGCTTAAGTGAAGATGCTCTAGCGTACGTACAGATGCTAGAGCAGCAACAAGAGCAAACAAACGCTGATGTAGCCATTCTGAGAATGGAGATCGAAAAAATTAAGGCCAAAGAATATCCGACAGCCTCCCGCTCTGAATCTCACGGACGGCGCCGGAGAGGAAACCTGCCTCCTCCTCCTCCTCCAATCAGTGATGATACGAGGCCACGTAGAATATCCGTCCACGACCGCTTGGACCCACCATTGACGGACCACCGTGCTGGGGATAGCGCTCGCCTTAGGCAGCAACTCTCCCCAGTTCATACTCGTCTCGGCAATGGTGCGGGACTGAAAGGGAGGCGTGAAGGGAGCCCACACACGGTTTTCTCTAGTTCATCGGCTGGGGATGAATACTCCAAGGGCTCCCAAAGCTACGATACCGTGGAATTTCAGGATAACGATCAGGCCCTCATTCCCTACAAATCCGAACGGCAAAGAAGCCGAACGCCGAGAAGAAACGGGAAGAGTCCACAAAGCCATCAAAGGCATAATAACGAGGTCCCTCGGCAAAAGACCTACGAAGGACGAGCAACAAACTCAGTGGGCGCTCGGGAGCTGAATCGAGAAAGAAGCGTAAGTGTAGTCGTTCGGCAAGACGATCATCCTAGCCAACGAAGGGTCTACCACACTAAAAATCTTCCAGAAGAAGACAACAGGAAGATCCCCACAGAGAAGAGAGAGAGGGGATCTCAACGTCGGCAGGAAGAAAATGAAGGAAAACTCTCGGACCATAACTATCGAGCATCAAAGAAATCCCGGAGCGCTCGGGAAGGCCTTCCCCCACGGCCAACCCACGAGTATCAATTGAAAAAACTGACGGAATCACCCTTCTCGGCAAGGATCCAAGCTACACTGCCGAAGCCAGGGCTCCACCTCCCTAAATTCCAAAAGTTTGACCCTAGCACAACCGAGGCATACACCCACCTCATCAGTTACAGAAGCACCATCTCGTGCGTCACCGACGACGACGCCATTATGTGCAAAGCATTCCCCTCGAGTCTAGGGCGCCTCGGCTTGCTTTGGTTCAACCAATTGGAGGCTGGATCTATCCATAGTTTCAAAGAACTTGAAAGGGCTTTTAACTATCGGTTCATCACTAGCAACAAGCAAGCTAAGGAAGAAGATGCTTTGGCCCAGATGAAGAAAAGGCCTGGCGAAACGCTCCGGAAGTATGCC
This sequence comes from Rhododendron ovatum, assembly GCA_019656835.1. Taxonomy (NCBI): domain Eukaryota; kingdom Viridiplantae; phylum Streptophyta; class Magnoliopsida; order Ericales; family Ericaceae; genus Rhododendron; species Rhododendron ovatum. The sequence continues at coordinate 6,680,446 of CM033794.1, read as the reverse complement.
GAGCGTTACTGGCAGTTGTTTAATGAAATACCTGGTGTTGATCAATACTGGGCTGCAAGAAACTTCAAAAATGGGCTGGAAACAGGAAGCAAGATCCTAGATGAGCTGGCAATCCGGGCACCTCATGGAATGAACGAGCTAATGAGGACAGTCGAACAATTTTGTTCCTACGAAGAGTTCCTCGCCGAGCGAGAACTCCAAGGTGGGCAAAATTCTGCTGTCCCTCAGAGCCTTCATGTCCCCACACCCCAAATTGCACCCCCAAAGCCAGTGGTCCCCATCCAATCAAAGAAGCAAGTCAACACAGTCAAAATGGCGGACAAAAAGGGTCCCAAAGCCCATGATTATGTAGCCGAAACCACCGTTTTTAAAGAGCCGATCTATTTCCTCCTCCGAACGATACAGAGGGAACCCTTCTTCGTCTGGCCGAACCCTCCGAAGATGAACACCGAAGAAGGCAATAATAACAGTCGGAAGAGATGTTCGTATCACAACGAGCTCGGCCATTACACCACGGCCTGCGCTCCCTATAAAGCACTGTTGGAAAACCTGGCGGCACAAGGACTTCTTGATGACCACATTGACTGGACAAAAACGCCGAGGAGAGCGCCGAACGCCGGTGGACCGAACCCCATACCGCGCCCAGTTGGAGTAATCAACGTCATTCATGGCTCAACAACAAAGGAGGCAGCAAAACAACTCCGTCAGGAGCTTGTCCAGGCTGAAAAAGTTGCCCAAATTTTTTCCATCAACCGCGCTCCTAAGAGAGCCAAATTCCTTGAGCGTCCGTGGTCGATCACTTTCACCGAGCAAGATCTTCAGCGTGTTCAAACACCCCATAATGACGCCCTGGTGGTCACAATCCAAATCTCCACTCATTCCGTCAAAAGGGTGCTCATTGATCAAGGAAGCTCGGCTGAGGTTATGTACCTATCACTTTTTAAAGAGCTCAAAATCCCAGAATCCTGCCTTCTCCCGGCGGAGGTTCCTTTAATTGGATTCAGCGGCACTCCAGTTTGGCCCCTCGGAAGGATTGCCCTCCCTGTTGTTACGGGCTCGGTTGCTTCCAATCTTGAGTTCGTCGTTGTAGATGCGCCCAGCCCATACAACGCAATCCTTGGCAGAAATTGGCTCCATTCAATAAAAGCCGTAGCCTCAACTTACCACCAGGTGGTCAAGTACATAGGCTCTAACGGCAAACAAGAGGATCTGTTCGGCGACCAATTGCAGGCAAGACAGTGTTACGTCTCGGCCATTGGAAAGTCATCAAGCTCCAAACGAGTTCATTGGGTTGAAGTACCCGATAAACCAGTCCTTGAAGACGTCGGATCTCTTCCCCAAGAGAAATCCATTGAAGATCTTGTCAAATTCCCACTCAATGAGGATGCTTCACGGTATTTCATGCTCGGCGCCGAACTGCCCAAGGACGAGAGTGAAGAAACTTTGAGGTTCCTCAAGAGCAACATTGAAGTCTTCGCTTGGTCGCCGTACGATATGCCAGGCATCGACCCAAAACTCATCCAGCACTCGCTCAACGTTTCAAAATCAGCAAAGCCTGTGATTCAAAAGCCTCGACGGTCTGCCACTATTCATGCCGAAGCAGTAAACGAAGAAGTGGACAAACTCCTCGAGGCTGGTGCAATCAGAGAAGTGCAGTACCCTACTTGGCTAGCAAACCCTGTGGTGGTTAAGAAGAAGAGCGGAAAATGGAGAGTTTGCGTGGACTACACCAACCTGAATGAAGCTTGCCCTAAGGACTGCCTCCCTCTTCCAAAGATTGATCAGTTGGTAGATGCAACAGCCGGTCACGCTCGGCTAAGTTTCTTGGACGCTTATAGAGGTTACCACCAGATAGCCATGGACCCCGACGATATGGAAAAGACGGCTTTCATCACCCCCAGGGGTCTTTTATGCTACCTCGTCATGCCGTTCGGCCTGAAGAATGCTGGGGCCACATTCCAAAGAATGGTCTACCTGTTGTTCGGAATTCTAATCGGCGAGATCATGGAAGCTTATATTGACGATATGGTCGTGAAAAGCCTCAAAGCCGAGAACCACCTTTCTCATCTTGCCGAGGTCTTTGCAATATTGAAGAAGCATAAGCTACGGCTTAACGCTGACAAGTGCGCCTTCGGAGTTAGCTCCGGAAAGTTTCTCGGCTATTTGGTCACTCGGCGAGGTATCGAAGCAGATCCGAACCAGATCTCAGCAATTCAGCAGTTAAAGCCACCATCAACTCCTCGAGAAATTCAGAAGTTAACAGGGATGGCAGCGGCCCTCAATAGGTTTATTAGTCGCTCATCAGATAAGTGCCACGTCTTTTTCCAGACCCTCAAAAAGCAGAGCCGACGAAGTTTCAAATGGACGGAAGATTGTGAAGCAGCTCTAGCCGAGCTCAAGACTTATCTTTGTTCGGCACCCCTTCTCGTCAAACCAAAAGCCTTTGAAAATCTTCATCTCTACTTAGCTGTCTCCCCTCATGCTGTGAGTTCGGCACTCGTTCGACGGGAAGGCCTCGAGGACCAACCAATTTACTTTACCAGCCGAACCTTACTCCCAGCGCAGACTAGATATCTGCCTCTGGAGAAGCTTCTTCTGGCATTGGTTACGGCAGCTCGGAAATTGCTCCCCTATTTCCAAGAACACCCCATCATAGTCCTCACGGAATTTCCACTCAAAAACCTTTTGAGGAAGGCCGACCTATCAAGCAGAGTCTCTCAATGGGCGGTCGAATTAGCAAATTTTGATATCCACTTTGAGCCTCGAACTGCAATCAAGGCTCAAGTATTAGCCGACTTTATTGCTGAATTCACCCCAGGAAGCCCAGACGAAGAAGCATTGACCAAGCCTAGTTACGGGATGCTTGAGCAACAAGAGGCACGGAAAACTTGGAACCTCTTCAGCGGAGACGTTTGGAAGTTACACGTTGATGGAGCTTCAAACAGCAACGGCGCAGGGGCAGGGGTTGTCCTTATAAACCCTTGTGGTGTTCTTCATGAAAGTGCTATCACAATCAACTTCCAAGCTACTAACAACGAGGCTGAGTATGAAGCACTGTTAGCAGGACTCCGAGCCGCAACAGGATTACAAGTTGAAGACTTACAAGTTTTCTGTGACTCTCAATTGATCGTCAACCAAATAACAGGGGACTACGAAGCTCGGGACCCTAGGATGATAAAGTATCAGGCTACGGCTCTTGAACTAATCAAAGGGTTCAAGGGATTCCAAATTGAGCAAATCAACAGAGAGAACAACGCTCATGCCGACGCCCTTGCAAGTTTGGCCTCGGCAAGTAAGGCGTCAGAGTATAGACATATCAGCCTCGGCGAGATAGACCAACCGAGCTTCGAGGTCACGGATGAAGTTTTCAACATTTCCCTCGGCCCAAGTTGGATGGATGAAATTATTTCTTTCCTCAAAGATGACGTTCTACCCTCGGACAAGAAGGAGGCCCACCGTGTACGCAGTAAAGCAGCCTACTATTGGATCTCTGAGCACGGCCAACTCTACAGAAAAAGCTTTACTGGGCCGTATCTGAGAGTGGTTCATCCAACCGAGGTCCCAGTTATTTTGACCGAACTTCACTCTGGCAGTTGCGGTTGTCATTCTGGGGGACGCTCCCTCTGTCAAAGGGCTCTCAGTCAAGGATACTTCTGGAAAGGAATGAAGAAGGATTGTGAAGAAGTGGTCAAGAAGTGCAAGCCTTGTCAGCTTTTCTCTCCCGTACCAAAGCAGCCAGCTCAATCCCTCAAACCTATCACTAGTCCTTGGCCCTTCGCCCAGTGGGGATTGGACATAGTTGGCAAACTCCCAACTGCCCCTGGGGGCTTCAAGTTCTTGATCACTGCAACGGATTACTTCTCAAAGTGGGTGGAAGCTGAGCCATTGGTCACAACGACCGAAGCAGACGTTCGGCGATTCGTTTGGAGAAACATCGTGACGAGGTTCGGCGTTCCTTATGCTATTGTTTCGGATAACGGCTCCCAATTCGTCGGCAAAGAGTTAACTGGACTATGTGCTGAGTTCGGCATTAGATTCTTCAATTCAACACCATCTTACCCTCAAGGCAACGGCCAGGCCGAAGCCACGAACAAGACTGTCTGCGCCGGCATCAAGCGTCGGCTGGAATCTAAACGAGGTAAATGGGCCGAAGAGCTGCCTCGGGTCCTTTGGGCCTATCGTTCCACTCCAAGACGATCCACTGGCCAAACTCCCTTTGCAATGGCCTTCGGCATGGAAGCCGTCATTCCACTAGAATCAAGGTTCCCAACTCTGCGCACTGAAACCTTTGATCCTGCAACCAACAATGATGCAGTGGCAACCGGGCTTATTTTAGCTGAAGAGAAACGGGACGATGCCCAGCTCAAATTAGCTAACTATCAGCAGGAAGTCGCTCGGGGCTACAATCGGAGCGTAAGACTTAAGAAGTTCCGAACCGACGACTGGGTATGGAGGAAGGTTGTCCGAGCCAATCAGAAGACTAAGTTCAAACCGAATTGGGAAGGACCCTACAGGGTGATTAAAGAGGTCGGCAATGGCTCGTACAAGTTAGAAGACAAAGATGGAAGGGAAATTGAGAACCCCTGGAATGCTCTGAACCTCAGGAAGGCTTATCTTTGAAGTCTGTTTCTTTCCTTTTCCAACATATTGTACTTGTCTTGGCCGTCTTTTGTTTTAATGGAAAGACTCTCTACTTCTGAAGCATTGATGTTCCCTACATTTGATTACAAATGATCAAACTTTGCTAGCTCGGTATTCCAACGATTGTAGTTGCGTTCGGGTTTCTTAAATTCAAATCGGCTCGGACAATTTGATTTCCAGCCACAAGTAAATCAACCATAATGGTTCGGCTACGTTCATACTTTGACTTGAACTAATGGCCACTTAAAACATTTACTTAACATATTACGTTGGCAAAACGTTGGCATAAAACGCCGAGCCTTACACCAACGTAGGTTATGTTACAAGTAAATCATATTATCTTAGACAACTTGACGTTCAAAACAATAAATGAACTCAAGAATTTGCTCTCGGCTCGGCTAAGTTCACAATTCGACTTGAACTAAACGGCCTCATTCATCAATTACTCCACCTATTACATTGGCATAAGACTGGCATATCGAGCCGAGCCTTACACCAAAGTAGGGGCTATCATGAGTAATTATCAAAACCTTGAAAAACGAGCCTATGTTGTTTAACACTCGGCCAAAAAATTCAGAAAATATTTCCAAGGCATAAAGAAATATTCAGTACGATAACAAAGTTGAGAATTTCTTCTAAGTCATTAGAACAGAAGCTTGAAATTCAAAAACTGATATCAAAAGGGCTCGGCCTAATGAATTGTTCAAAACCAACCCTATTAAAACTATTACACCTGGCATGGCATATACCAAATGTTCGGTGCCATCCAGTCCAAATAAGCAAAGTTCAAAACAGTCAAAAACAAAAACCTAAAGAAAATCCTAGATCGGGGCATCTCCAGCAACTTCACCACCGTCGGTCTTCTCCTGATTAGTCAGAGGCGCTTCAGTCATTTCTTCATCATCTTCAGGAGGCAATGGCTGGCACTCCTCTTCCGTGTAAGGAAGGTCCAGATCAGGCACGATCGGCTCAGGCAGTTGCTTGAGGAAACCAGACTCGGGCTGAATGGCCATTACCCCAGCCATCGCGTCGGCACCAGCAGCATACCCTAGCTTATAAAAGTCGGGTAGCCGGGCTTCGAGCTCATCGTTTACCATCTTATGAGCCACTTGTGTATATTCAAGGGCAGCCCGTTGAATCCCAGCTTCGTAGCCCCGGGCGTCGGCAGCCTTCAGCTTCTCCTTCTCCTCCAACTTCAATCTTTTTGCGTCGGCTTCAGCAGTCTCGGCGGCAATCTTCGCTTCGGCGAGTTCTTTCTTAAGGCTCACTGCTTCAGCCTCCGCCTCCTTTACCTGCTGCTCCGAGATCCTAAACTTGGTCCTCCAAGAATCTCGGTCGGACCTATATCTCTCTCGTTCGGCTGAAACCTTTGAAGCTTTATCGTACGCCTTCAGCGCAGCTTGGCCAGCCTAACAGAAAATAGAAAAAAGAGAGCAACAGAACAAAGTGAGAAGGAAAAAGAAAGAAGAAGGAAAAAGAAGGAAGAAAAGATTAGAAACAAACCTGAACGAGATGAGAACACATCTCACCCAGCCCCGGGAGAAATTCGGTTGGAACTTGATCATAATCCCTAGGCAGAGCCAGTCCTCTCAAAAGCGTGACGGCAAGGTTCGGCTCTTCTTTGACAGAGTCGTTCTGCAGCAGAACCCTGCCATCTGCCATTGTGTATGAAGGGCTAAATTGTCGACGGACGGCAGCCTCGGTGACCGGGTCAGTCAGATCGATATGGGGTTCAACAAGATTCCCCTGGTCCTTTGGTGGAGGAGCCTGGACTGTGTCCTGAGGAACGGGCCGAGAAGCATCTGGCAGGACAACGTCCTCCGACGTCTTCTGTCTCTTCTCTTTCTGATGTGGTTGCTCCGAAGAGCTTCGGCTTCGGCCAGGATTGGCCGTTTTCGTTGGGATCACTGGCCTTGGAATGTTTCTCCTTGACATGTCTTCAGAGAAAGGTTGCAGAAGTTCGGTGGATCCGAGCGGAGTAAGCCACTCCTCAGCTGTGAACCCGATCTTCGGCAGCTTGACTCCTCCTTGCTGTCTTTTCTTTCGGACTCCCTCAACAGTGGAAGTTCCCTTTCTCTTCTTAGCAGCTTCGGCAGGCAAAGCTCCGGTTGTCTTCTTCTTGCTCGGAGCAGCCTCCTGACCTTTCTCCTTCCTCCTCAGCACACCCTTGTATGAGGGTGTATAATCAAGCAATGTTGGGGCGTGTCGGCAGGCCTGGGCGAGGAGTGTATCACAAGCCTTTTCCCGAGAGTTTGTGTTGAGAACCTTTGAAATTGGGCCGAGCTCTGAAAAAAGAAGGGGAGATATGAAATTAATACCATCAGCAGCAAAGACACAAAAGCAAAACATAAGCTACAAGAATAGAACTTGTTTCGGTATCATCACCTCTCGTATCAGCCACCTTCGGAACGGGGTACCGACGGAGACCGTCGCCGAACTCAAAGTTTCCGTGCACCTCGAGATAAAAGTCAGCCCATTTGTCGGTGTCTGAGAGTCCTTCTATCAGGGGCGTCTTTTTTGGTCTGGTCGTGAGGTACCTACAGCCGGATTTGCCATGCCGAGACATAGTGTACGTGAAGAATAGGTCCGTCGGCTTGAAGTCCAAATCTTGACTCTCAACCAAAGCAATTACCGACATGATGATCCGGTAACTGTTGATTGCGAGTTGATGGGGGGCTAAGCTAAATTTCCAAAGAATTTCCCTAAGGAAGGGATGGAGGGGGAACCGAAGCCCGGCCTCGCAAATGGCCATCAGCGGCACGGTTATGTGTTCGGGACGGTGATCCCTATGGTCTCTTATATCAGTGCTCCTAACTCTATGAATCAGAACGTTGTCCGGTATGTTATACTTCGTTTGGAAGGCGGCATATTCTCCAGTATTACCACTGAAGTAATGGGCGTAAGGGCATAGCAGGCCCTTGTCGAAGAGGTCGGCGTCGGTCGCAGCCGACGTCGAGGCCTCGGCTCCAGACCTGAGCCTTGACTTGGCTTCTTGCCCAATCTGTGGCTCGGTTTCCGATTGGGTTTCTGGGGAGAAGCTTATCTCGGGGTCTGTCAGGAAATCGTCGGCAGCATATTCGTAGTCTCGCTCGGCGTTGGAGTCATCGGTCAAAGGAGAAGTCGCCGACATCCTTGTTGAAACTGAGGCAATTGCTCGGCTGTCCCTCCACCTGCGGAGCTCAAGAAGCTCGCTAATGAATTGACGATCGGATTCGGTTTCCGAGCAATCCGAGTCTGAAGACACTTCAATGACCTCGTGAGCCAGACCTAGGAAAAGAACAGAGGGGAATTAAAAAGTTGAAATCTGCGTCGGCAAACAAAATTGTTTTGGAGTTCGGTTCGTCTTATCGGCTCACGAGTCATAAGCTAGTCCATAAAGGGTTCGGTACATCTACAATGACCTCCTACGTTCGGTAAACCTATGGATTAGGGACCGTTCGGCTATGTTTATCCCCCATTAGGAGGAATCGTTCGGTGAACACCAAACGTTCTATGGGGGCTCGGAAGAACAGATTGAGTTCAGGGATGAACACCATCGTTCATCCCAGAACTCCACTGTTCACATAGAACAAAAATCCCCCCAAAAACCCAAAACATATGCATTTAAAGCAGGGGAAAGAGTGAAACGATGGCAATCGATGACATACCTGAAGATTTTTGCTAGAATGGGGCTTGAAGGTTGAAGATCTGGATTTGAGTTGAGTTCTGGAACGGATTTGTAGAGAGAGAAGCTCTGGATGCTAGAGAGAGAATGCAGAGAACTTTCTCTCTCTTTCTCCGCTGCTATTTATAAACGGAGCGGGGCTTTTCGAATTTCCCGCCCATCATTTCATCGCCGAACTCTTCGCCAACCGCTGTATGACGCGTGGCAATACAAGCTTCGCCCCTGACAGCCGTCTCTTCACCTGCTGAAACGTCCCTTCGACTGACATGCCTGTTGAGGTCCTCGACAGCTGTCACCAAGTATGAAGAACATACCGAACTGTCTTGGGCCCAAGCTCGGCCAAATCTTAAATCAACCCATGCCAAAATAAAGAGCTTCGGCACGGGTTGAGGGGCTATTGTAGCAGGCCGAGCAAATTGGCTCGGTCCATATCCGAACATAATCAATAATTCCGCTCGGCTCTATGCTGTCTTTCTCTCAACGTTCGGAATAACAACCATTGCCGAGGGTCCATAAGCCGAGGGTTCGCGGACGTGAACTTTTGTGAACGCTCCCTTCTGAGTTTCCCGTGAATAGGGAACATGATCATTCGTACGGCTGCCGAAGTTGAATGGCACGCTCGGTGCCGAGCATGTTGTTCCTGACGAATCAGTCCGTCCGTGTTCAAACTGTGGCAATAATAGTGACGGTGATAGTGATGTCATCTGAACGGTTATAAGGATAACGATGGGGGCACGTGAGGGTGCCAGCTCATCTAGGAAAACGGTTGCAAAACCCTAATCGTGATGTAAAAGTGACGTCAGCCGACGCGTGTCAAGCGGAGGTGTGACCTTGGAGATCAAGCTAAGGGTTCTCTATAAATATCCCATTATGCCTCTTGAAGAAGGTATGCACAACAGAAACCCTAGCTCTTACTCTCTAAGTTCTTCCTAGCAAAGAAATTGATTCTTGCACCGGAGGGCCATTCCGGGGAACCTCCGGTGTGGTCCTTAGTCGTGCTTCGTTTTGCAGGACAGAGCTGGGAAGCCAGGAGCCAAATCCAAAGACCCATATCCATTGAAGCGAGAGTCACCATAAACGGAGCCCCCACACACTCTTAAGATAGTTAGAACTGTGGGTACCTCGGGAAACATGATCCTTTTTATCCTGTCCTTGCTACTACCATATGGAAAATCTATTTTCGGAGATTCTTTTTTGGTCTGTCCATTGGTGTTAGGAGTTATCTGCAGTTTTTGTGTCTCACCAGAGCACGTTCATGTGCTGATATTTGACCTTTTCCAGGTTTTTGCAATGCCAGAAACAGCTCTGGGACTCTTCCCAGATGTAGGTGCCACATATTTTTTACCGAGACTCCCTGGATTCTTTGGTAATGACTGTTATTTCCTCCTTGGTATCTTTGTTTAAGATCCTCAAATAGATCTTTAAGGTGTGTTTTTCCATTAATCATTTGTTGTGGATATGAGTTAGTCTCTTGTACACATTCCTCTCTTCACTATTGTGGCTAGATGGAGATCATGAATGGTGCTTTTGACATTGAACTATATTTAGCAATTTGAACTATTGGCAGATTATTGAATTACTCATGAATTTTATTAGTTAAGAATCAAGACTACCTTGGAAAAAAATAACCTGACTCACTACACACCCTGTGGACCCAAATACGGTCCATGCCTAGAAAGTGAAAATTGTCACGATCCCTCTAAATCAGTAAAACTGCGAAAACTTTAGGATAAAATAGTACCAATAGCTACCTTTGCTGTAGAAATATAAAAGCTAAAGCAAAAGTATGAAACTGATTATACACTATCCAAGGCATGCCTTGAAACTCAAAATTTATTGTTTTGTTTTTGTATGCTTTGCATCATAATACACGCAGTTCCAAAGCAGGGCCAATAAGAACTGTATACTACCTTCTATGTCCTTCAAGCTGATCACTTTCTTGGACTCGGTGCTCGAATTTCAAGGATTATTGACTGGAAACTTTTATGGATTTGACGGAAATGGATAAATGCCAGACAGATAGGACAGTGATGAATTGTGAAACTAATGCTTGCATAAAAATTGTGCTCCATTTCAAAAGCAGCCTCCATCCCCCATCTACCCACACCCACCCAGGCAATACAACAACAACAGAACCATGTAGTCCCCAATAATTAAATAAATAAATAATCTTACCCACAGATAACAACATAATTTGCAAGAAGAACAAAAGGTAGGACCAGACAAAATTAACATTTATATGCAAAGTTTCAAACAGGCTTGGTTTAATTTCCAACCTGTCTTTTGAAAATATCTCTGTTTCTTGAGCATCTTATCTACTGCATCACTTCAGTGAGATTTAGATTTCATTTATGCTGTAGCCTGTGGCCATTTACTTCTACTAATATATCTGTTGCAGGAGAATATGTCGGTCTCACAGGTACTAGATTGGATGGTGCTGAAATGCTTGCATGCGGTCTTGCAACTCATTTTGTTCCTGAAGTGGTATGCTTTATTTGCAATTTTTATAGTGAATTGATAAGCAATACGAAATCGGCAAAACCAGGTCCAGTGCACCTATGAATGTTTATATGTTTCAACGACGAGCAATGGTATGCACACATTTTTTTGCACAGCAGTTAGTTACATCCGTCTTCACTGTGTGTATACCATTGTCTCTTATACTGGAACTGTACTAATACTGAACTAATGCCCCTTTTACGCCTCTTCGTTGAATTAACAGAGATTGTCTTTGTTAGAAGAAGCCTTATGCAATGCAAATTCAAGTGATCCAGCCATTATTTCTGCAATTATCGATGAATTCTCTGAGCAACCTAGGTTAAAGGAGAAAAGTGTCCATCACCTGTAAGCTTTTTGCACTTCTAATCTGTTAAAGATTCATTTACTCTGGGGGGGTTTTCGGAGCTCTTTCTTTTCGTTTCATTTTTCATTTTTCCTTTTTCCTTTTCTTATTTTGGTCGGCTGCTTGGCTGGAATCATCTATACGCCATTGCTATGTATGGGATCAATTACTGGTTCTGGCTGTTCATGGTGGCTTGCTATCCATTCATTGGCACAGCGTTAACATGCAGAAGACCAATCGACTTGTTCATACTTTTGCTTATGCGTTTCTTTCTCACAGGTGATAAATGATGTGGATAGTTCTGTGAGAATTGACCATCATGTTGAGAACCTTAGATTAAGAGTGGATCAAACCTTTTTGTTACCGAGGGGACAACTTTGTTTAGGGTTAGAGAGAAAGCTAACTTCATAAATTATGACCTCAATTGAGAACCTTAAACTAAAATTTGAGACGAGTCTTTGTTTGTGCATAGCAGCATCCAATAATAACATCTACTGGGTTTCTCTTTATCCTTTATTTTGTGTTTCTCCATCCACCTGAGCACAAAACATGGGTCTGTCAAAGGCATTGAGATACTCACCAAATTACATTAGATATTTCTCACTTCAACCAGTTGTCCTTGGGAAATTCAACTTGTCCGCAAAGTAATCCTTAAATCGACTACAGGCAAGACACTCCTGTCAACTCCTCTCTCATTTCTTACTAAGTTCTTCATACTTTTGGGGTTTATTGGATAAGTAGTTTATGTCATTTTTTCTCCAAGTAATAATACCATGATCATCCACATCTATAGTAGTCCACCTTTTTAAATTTTCCATTATCTTCATTTACTGCCGAAATCCTATATTTATTAAACCTTTGATGACATTGACTGCATGCCCACATGTTTGGTACGTGTTGAAGGTATTACTATCAGACATCTCTTTCTTTTCTGCTTTTCTATGAATTGACTTCATTGTCTCTCTTAGGATGTAAACCCAAACCTTGAACTTGCACTACTAGGCTAAGCTCCTTATCATCAGTACTTGTGTGTGGCTACAGGTTGGATATCATTAATGACTTCTTCTCCAGAAGAACAGTTGAAGAAATCATATTAGCACTTGTAAGTTGATGGGTTGGGTCGGTTCCAGGTGTAAAAGATAACTTGACATCTATTTCTGTCGATAGTGTTGTTATTTCTCTATGTACAATACTTCTATGGCTACTGCCTTTTACACAGGTGTAATTACTTAAGCCGAATCTTGTTTTTGGTTTTGTAGGAGAGGGAAGCTGTAAACACGAACAATGGTTGGATCTCTTCAACCATTAAGTCATTGAAGGCTGCATCCCCCACAAGTCTTAAAATTACTCTTAGATCGGTATGGCGTAAGCCAGTAAGGACTAAGTTCATAGTTCTTCATGATTTATTCATTTATTTGACTTTGTTCTGTTTGTGAAAGTCAGATCAGAGAAGGGAGGCATCAAGGTGTGGGTCAATGCCTTATTTCTGAGTACAGAATGGTTTGCCATGTCATGCAAGGAAAAGTCAGCAAGGATTTCATGGAGGTAAAAATGTCAACTTATTAGGTTGTGTCTGGATAGTCAGGCCTTGTATGGACTTACCGAGGGAAAACAAAAATGATGATAAGAAAACCCCCCAAAAAATATATCTTCACTACTTCACTTCATTATCTTCTCATCCTTTTCCTTTGACATTTTATTCTCTGTCCAGAGACACCCTTTTCAAGTTCTTATCTCCTTTTTCTATGTGATTCGAAATGCCTGATTCAAATGCAGGGTTGCAGGGCTATACTGCTGGATAAGGACAAGAACCCAAAGGTTCGTTGATTTTTTACTTTGTATCTTTATATTCGAAAGCATGTCAATCCCTGTTTAGTTTCTGCAACGGAAAATTCAAACATATTTGAATGGTTCCTTTTTCTTTGCTTCAGTGGGAACCTTCTAAATTGGAGCTAGTAAGTGATGAGATGGTCAATCGGTACTTCTCTAAGGTGGATGAGGAACATGTTGCGGATTTAAAGCTCCCCACCAGATCAAACTTGCCTGCACATGCCATTGCAAAGCTCTGACCATAGCTATTAACGGATTTTCTTCTTTGGTACCCCATCTTGTGCTAATGAGGCCACTTACTGGAGTAAGTGTTCCGAGAGTTGTTGGTATTTCCTTTTGGTATCGGGACAAGTATTTAGGTACTAGATGAAATTTGAAGAATAAGCGGTGATACCAGATAAAGTAGAAGAAATGCACAATCCATTACACAGAAGTTTATTGTACAACTTGTACTTTGGTGCTTGCAAATCCGATGCACTTTGGAATTTGTATATGCACAAATTAAAGCATTTCTTACACACGCACACATGGGTGGATCTACGTAGAGGCAAGCGGGGTCGCCTGACCCCCCACTCAATTGAAATTCTCCACAAAGATATGCATATATTATTGGATGTTTTGGTAATTCTGCCCCATGACATTATATTCTCATTCCTGTATCTTGCCCCAAGTAGTATTGAAAAATTACAATTTTGCCTACCTAACTTGTTTCACTTAGCGCCTGATCTTTTATATTTTTTGTTTGGTACATATGCTTTTATTTCAACTAAGTTGACATCCATAATTACCAACAATCATGTCACTAGGATCCAATCGAACCAAACAAGTTGGCAATGAACCAACCGTAGTTTTTCGAATACAAATTTTTTTTGCTGTGAATATTTGACCCCAGTGCCGTAAAATTCTAGGTCTACCCCTACAGAGAGAGAGAGAGAGAGAGAGAGAGAGAGAGAGAGAGAGTCCCTCAACTTGTGGAAATATATGGTTGCAGTTGCACCATATTCTTGGAAATATAGTTTTACCTTTTTGTTTCTGCTTTCTTTGCGGTTTATTGACTTCTATCCTTCATCTTTTTCCTCCCTTAATGTACCCTTTGCATGACCATGAAAGAAACGCCATGAGCATCGGGATGTGGATGTCTGAATTTCGCGATGAAGTTTCAACTTGCCTCTTCCTATTCGCCCTGGGAATATCTATTTCTGGTGCAATGCAAAGCTAAGCATGCACTCGGGATGCAAGGGCCTATGGTGATGTATTATCCATAACATGATAACCTCATTATTCAATTTATTGGTTTCATGCTAAAACAAGACCTAAGAAGTGAGCGACCGAAAAGCCGAGTATAGTTGTTGAATGAATTAAGTACATTTGTTCACTCTTCACTCTGAAAGGATGCCCCAATGAACTTGACTTCTTCAATGGGTGGTAGCAGCTCACTGACTAAACATGCTATGGCAGTTGAGAACCCCTCTTCCCTGAAGGGCTTGCAACTCTAGTCTCTGCACAACCTTTCCTTAGCAAAAGGGAAGGTACATTCGCGAAATACCCTCCACAATTCTCCATGAAATGTGATGCAGATTCTAGCTCTCTCTATCTGGTCAATAACCCGTGGAAGAGGAAATGAGAAGTGGTTTCAATTTCGTATGCTTGCCAGCTAACCTCAATTAAAAGTTGCATTTAATCATTCTCTTCCACAAAAGTCATTGTATTTCAAATTGGGTAAAAGAAATTTTATAGGAAAAAAAACAGTTCTAGATTCCAACTTCTAAAAATATAGGTCGCGCCCCTTGAAACAAGAACCAAAGAAGCTTCGGCTTACTCGTTCCTCTGTTCATTTGTTTCAGCTTCTATTTTTTAAATATTTATAATATACTACTACTTCAGTATTTATTTTGTCTTCGTTCACTACTGATTTTAAAATATATATAACCATCGACTCAGAAAGTGTCAACTCACGAAATAAATAAATAATGATTTAATTATAGTAGAGTTAAGAGACACCCCCTTTTTATAATAAATTGTTGTTGAGATTGGTGAGGGATCGCATCACATGAGCTATCAACCCATCAGAAGGTGCCCTCTATTGACTGTCATTTCCGGCGCCAGATCATCTGTGTTGAAAACTTCTTTTTCTCTATGTCGAGGGGTTTCTGGTCGTTAAATTGTATTTATGTGTGTGTGTTTTTTTTTCAAGGCCCGAGATCCAACAGCCAGAAAACCCCTCTACACAGGAGTACAGGGGTTTTCTGACACACAAGATCTAGACTCGACATTTCCATAATCAATGCTGAAGAAAGCTCAAAAAATAAATGCGCATAAAGAAAACTCAAATAAAATAAAATCATGTATAGCACGAGGAATTTAATATTGCTGATTTGAAATATACTCAAAACTGCTCACAAAATGCATTCCATTATGACCAGAGTAGACAATTATACTTTCAAAAATTTGGAGAAGTTTTTGTGGGAGACAACGTTCCAGGCAACAATTTGGTCCATATGATTGGCTAGGAATGGTATGGTGTTCAACAATGTTTCTTGGTGAGAGGAGGATCTAGGGGAGCTAATTAAGACCAGAGTAGCAATGTAGGTCAAGATGAAGTTTGATATTAAGGTGCATTCAGTGGAAGATTTTAAGGGTTATCTCGATGGAATGAGGAAGGTGAAAGTATAATTTTTTTATTTTTATTTTTTTTGGAGGAGTGGTGCGGTCCAATTATCTGTTAGATGGTTTTTTTGTCATTTTATTTTTGTTTCCTTTTCTCCTTAAGCTTCTGTGCTTAAGGAGTTCCCCTCTCGATGTATTATTTTCGAGTCAATAAATCTTCGTTTTGCCGAGGAAAAAAAAATGCATTCCATTATGCGTTTAAAAATGCAATAAAGCAAAGGAAAAAGAATTAATAACCATCAAGATCGGATGATGGTGATAGCAAAATCAAACAAACACCCAATACCCAATTAAAAATTAAAAAAAAAACCAAGAAAAAAAATGAATACCATCGAACAATATATTCACTGCTTTCATATTTTATTGAGATACATAACGTGTACGTTTACATTTTTTTTTCTTTTTTTTTTTCCTTTTCTTTTCCTTTGCCAGTCCTTTTCATTTTCCATTTAGGAGAAATCTTTCACCAATCCCAAATAATCCCCCAACTCAGTAGGAAAACAAGGGCAACGCATCCATGAACTCCCATGCATCTTCAGTATCATCACCGCCTTGTCCTTGGTCGACGACGGGCCGTTGATATGAAGCAGCGCCACCAGCTTCTTCACCGCCCCGAATGCGACAAATTCCTCCAACACCCTCTCCGTGGGATGATATTTGCATATCGCCCACAATATCTTCACCCCGATTTTCGTAGCACAATTCGATGCGTGTAACAATTTCTTCGATATCGCGCCGATCGCCAGCCCGTGCTCCAGAAAGGCTAATCTCCCCTCGGCGCACTCGCACAGTAACTTGATCAACTCCATGACCTTCTCGCACTTTGAACGGTTTGAATCGGGAAGGAATTCGATGAGCACGCACATCGCGCCAGCCTCTATCGCCTTCAACCGGCTCTTTTTCGACGAGTTGAATATCTCTATCAACACTTGCAGAGCAGTCGAGCTGGCCTTGGTGCAAATCCCGTCTGAAACAAGCTCTAGCATGGACTTGAAGAAATCCATCCCTTGGTCTTGGATAACGACATTCCAATCGAATTTAGCCATGGCAAGTTTTTGGAACATCGAGATCGCGTAAAATCTCGCCTCCGCGCTCCCTCTCTGGACCATGACCGCGAGGGCCTTCATCGACTCGGGCTGCGAAAAACAGCTCTGGATCAACGACTCGTCTTCCTCTGATAATTCTAGGTGGTGAAGAACTAATAGAGCCTCCTCGCAATCCCTAAACGCCGCGAAATCCGAGTTTTCGTCGAGAACTTGCACAGCTATGTTGACAAGGGCTTCCACCCCTCCGCTTTTCTTGAAATCTCGTTTCGTCTCGTTTCCCATTTCGATGATGGCCTTGAGTTTCTTCAACGAGCTTACCTTGAACGGCGTTGACCCGACTGTGCCGATGAGAGAGACTAGCTCGTCGTGCTTGGTCGATGGCTGCTGCGCCGGCGATGGCGGTGGAGAAGATGGAGCGTACCCGTTTTGTTGCCACGAGAGGATGAGCCTCTTGAGGGTGTGGTTGGGGGTGACGTCATAGTTTTCGATGCGTTGCATCGTGGCCGGGCACGTTGTTTTCATGTAAGTGAAGAGCCATTTTTCGATGTTTTTTCGCTCGTAGGAGACCCCTGTGGAGATGGTCACGGGCTCTTCCATGAGCTCCATTGAAATGGGACATCTGAAATCTTGCGGAAAATCCATGGTTAGAGAGAGAGAGAGAGAGAGAGAGAGAGGGGGGGGGGGGGGGGGGGGGGGGTGGTGAGGTGTTGGTTTAACTATTAAGCTTGTAAATATATATATGTATATATAGGACCTAGGTATACGTACATCGGTACATGAATATGTACGTATAAGGGGGTGTAGACTGCACGTAGAGAATTCTAAAGAAAGACAACGGCTTTTTGACGTTTTTGGTCCCCAAAGTATTTCCGTCGTGCCATTTTGGTCCCCAATATTTCAATTGCTAACATTGCATCCCCAAAGTATCAATTTTGTCTTTAAATGGTCCCTGCGGCTAACGCCGTTCCTTCCCTCCGTCAAAACCAAGGGCAATCTTGGTATTTCACCCCCTCTCTCCCTCAAAACGGCATCGTTTGGTTAGCCGAATTGACTTTTTGACTTTTTTGGTCCCCAAAGTATTTCCATAGTGCCATTTTGGTCCCCAAAGTATTTCCGTCTTGCCATTTTGGTCCCCAATATTTCAATTGCTAACATTGCATCCCAAAAGTATCAATTTTGTCTTTAAATGGTTCCTGCAGCTGACGCCGTTCCTTCCCTCCGTCAAAACCAAGGGCAATCTTAGTATTTCACCCCCCTTCTCTCTCAAAATGGCGTCGTTTGGTTGGAATTTGGAAATATTGATTTTTTTCTTCTATGGTTCTCATTGAAAGCCTTAAAGTCAAAAAAAAAATAATGCCTCTTTAAGATAAAATGATTAAAAAAATTAAGATCTTCACACAGATTCAAACATATTGAAAATTTGAACACTTAATTTTTTCACCATATTTTTTAATATATAAATAGCCTAAAAAATCAAGTGTTTCAATTTTCATATTAATTATGTATCTTAAAGAGTCATAATTATTTTTTTGACTTTAAGGCTTTGAATGAGAACTCTAAGAGAACCATGGAAGAAAAAAATCAATATTTCCAAATTCCAACCAAACGACGCCGTTTTGAGGGAGAGAGGGGGTGAAATACCAAGATTGCCCTTGGTTTTGACGGAGGGAAGGAACGGCGTCAGCTGCAAGAATCATTTAAAGACAAAATTGATACTTTAGGGATGCAATGCTAGCAATTGGAATATTGGGGACCAAAATGGCACGACGGAAATACTTTAGGGACCAAAAAAGTCCTAAAGCCAATTTGGCTAACCAAACGACGCCGTTTTGAGGGAGATAGGGGGTGAAATACCAAGATTGCCCTTGGTTTTGACGGAGGGAAGGAACGGTGTCAGCCGCAGGGACCATTTAAAGACAAAATTAATACTTTGGGGATGCAATGTTAGCAATTGAAATATTGGGGACCAAAATGGCACGACGGAAATACTTTGGGGACCAAAAACGTCAAAAAGCCGAAAGACAACATGAAAGTCAAAAACTGGATAGATAGATGCCTTTTGCAAGTTGCAAGCTGTGTTGTGTGTAGACATGAAAGTGGCAAGGGAGGAAAACCATTGGGAAAAGGATTTTGAATTTTACGCTTTTAGTGTTGGAAATTGCATTTCCTGCCCCAAGTTATGTCAAATGCCCTTACATGACCATGCATCTTTTGATGTGGGCTTCAAAATAAATCTTTCGTCGAATGACCATTAGTATAACTCATGCTGTTTTCATGGACGGAAATGTAAGTATGGTGTGAGATTAGGATTATGATTTATGCAATTCTTAATATATATTTAGGATCATGGTCCTCTAAAGAATGTGGTAAGAGAGAAGTTATTAATCTTCTATGCATGTTGTGACCTAACCAGTTATATACATTCATTTCTCTTGTTATCCACTTACTATTTGTACTTCTATTTTTGGTATGTAATAGTGTGAGACTACCGATTCTTCTTGAAAATTAATTAACCCTGCATATGTGCCTATTTCAGATCGTGAATTTGTTGGAAAAAAAAAATCCAAAGAAAGAAAGTCATAGGAGAATAACTAAAATAGATTAAACTTTTTACTTGATTACGTTCTTATTTTCAAATATTTTGTTTCTTTTCTGTTTCTTTTTAATCCTAAAAATACATCATACATAGTCGGACTTGGTTAATTGCATGCAAACACCAAAATCCTCATCTCATGAATTCTCAAGGATGA
The DNA here is from genome assembly GCA_019656835.1 of Rhododendron ovatum. NCBI lineage: Eukaryota > Viridiplantae > Streptophyta > Magnoliopsida > Ericales > Ericaceae > Rhododendron > Rhododendron ovatum. Next base: position 6,661,006 of record CM033794.1, on the reverse strand, counting down.
ATGGTTACTAGCCATATATATCCCAGTACATCTTTTAGGGTTGACATGCATGGCCATCAATCATACATATTTAGCGTAGGATCGATGGTATATATGAATATGAATAACCCAAAACTTAGGGGCATAATTTCAATAACCTTAAAATTTAGCTCAATGTTTGGGGCGCGGTTGACTTTGGAAACCGTCGAGACCTACATATATATTAATGGGATCTAGAGTTGCCATAACCATTCATATATATTCACACCTGCCCCCATAAAACATTACACTCACAATTAAGGACAATTTTCAACAGTCATCTACCTATATGTATACATTTTCAAACATAGTTTACATAATACCGGCGGATACCGCGATCTTCACATGTAAGCATTTTGTATAATCCCTCTCTATAGGCTGTTGAGCTGCCTCTCTCTCTCTCTCTCTCTCTCTCTCTCTCTCTCTCTCTCTCTCTCTCTCTCTCATCTGCCTGCGAGTAGTATGTAATTTAAAAACTAGAGGTGACCAATGACCATGATAGTTTGGCACTAAAAATCACATTAATTAAAAAGAGCAAATGATATTTTAAAATGAAGTATAGTAATCAACGGAAGTGAGTTGACAAAAGTGGGATTTTATTCATTTGAAATCAGTATGTGTAGCTTTTCAGCGGATCCTTGTGTTTGTATATGGAGTATAATAATAATACCATTGGGCATATGAGAAACTTCCATCTTGCAAAAATTACTGACAGTATCGATTACTGCTTGATCTCAAACATGTTTAATTGGTCAGACTGATTAATTACTTATACGTTATCATATAAAATACTACTACTAGTTTTCATCATATTAATAGCAAAGATCAGAATACGGAGAATATTAGTCCGAGTTACGTGCTGTAAATTAGTCCGAAACACCCTGCATTACTCAAAAAAAAAAAATCAGAATACTCCCGACAAAAAAAAGAAAAAAAGAAAAAGCAAGAGAATACTGATATACAGAGTATACAAGATCCATCATCAAGATATTTTGAAGTTTATATTTAATTTGTACGATTGGTTAGCCAATAGAAATGCAATCCCTTAATTCTATAATTGTTGCCCCTTCCAACCCATAATTCTCTGATACCTTCTGTAACTCGTACCTGTGATTTATAGCTGTTTTAGTCTGATTAATGGATTAATTCTTTTTAGAGCTGGATTAGCTTAGGAGTTAGGGCATAATACCCAATTTTTTTTATTAAGTCACAATTTAAGTAGTTGCTGGCATATCCCAATACGATCGATTTCTATTTTTCTTTTGTTTTGTGCTATGTTTGGATTGAGATTTGAAATTTTTTTTGAAAAATAGTAGGGGTAATAAGTGGAGAAAAATAGAGAGAGAAATGTTGAAAGTATGGAGAATTTAGGAGGAATTTTTTTAAAAATACTTTTTAAGTTGTGAAGAGAACAACGCATTGATAACCCATGGTGTTCAGTCCATTTTAGACGTGCCTTGACTAATACTTGAATGACTGGACACCAACAAATAACCCATTAAGGCCGGGGTAAAGCTACGTTATGAATGGGTTAGTCTTACAAGAGTTGTTAGCACCTAAGAAATTTTGAAACCTTAAGACCTAGGTAAGAAATTAAGAACAAACTTCTAGCCTCAAACCTTGTTGGTTTTCCTTCCTCTTCTCATAAATTTGTTAGTCTTCATAGCTTTGTAATTAAGTTGGGTGAAGAATAGTGAGATCAACATCAGCACCGGCCCGTGCAAGCCGTGGTGGCCGGCGGCCGGGGAGATGCCACGGAAAGGTGCAGGAACTACGACTGAGTCTCTTTCTAACGACGGCCATAATGAGATCGATAAACGATGCTTAATTCCTTGGCCGTTCTAGGGTTAATTCTTTGAACCCCTGGCCAATCAGGAACCAAAACATATTTTCAAATCAAATTAAATAAGACATACTGTATCTTTTCGAACAAATATGATGCCATTTTTATCATTGTTAATCTACACGCTTGGAAGGTTGAACCTAATTAAAATTATATTTAAATTTACCAAAATCAGGGGAGTGAGATGGGTGCCGAAGGGACCAGCCAATAGCCTTGGTGGACTGTATTAGAATATTGGATTTGCAGTTAATTAATATCATTTGTTGCACAACTAAAATCCCGATTTAATTATGATAATCTCAATAGGATTGGTCCTAAAGATCTACTTGTCAAACCTAGTAAATGCAATGAATCATAATTAATTATTCATTGTTGCGGAGTAAATCAAGGTCAATGGAATGGGATCCTTCCGGTCCCCGGACGTTTCTGTCCGGGTGTTTCCGAGACCTTCCGGGTCCGTTTTGATGATCGGAACTGTTGATATTTTAGATCTAGTCGAAATCATTAAGTACGCGAAAAATCACGCTATTAGGATATGGTTTGATGTGTTCACGAAACATAGTTATCACCAGAAAAATGGACTTTGTCTACTGTTGCAATATTTTCAAAACCCATTTTTTCAAGATAAATATGTCTTGAAATTAACATAAATTTTGACGTGCCTAATGTCCTCAACAAGGTCTAAAGTATCAACTGTCCCGATCGTCAAAACGGACACATGAAGGACCCGGAAACAAGCCAGACAAGACCGATCAGACCCTTTAAGGGACCACAAGGATCCCATTCCGGTAATAAAAGAATTATTCACTCAACTATTTTAATCCACAACTAATTTTAGCAATTCAAAAGATCTGATTAGAGGAGCAAAATGATTGTCCCAATGATATCTGACCGGCCGATTCTTTTAGCAAAAAAACGAAAAAAGATATCTGACCCGCGGATGATCATCGTGTGATTAGGGTTTGGGGAGTATTATTAGTATTTTTTTTTGGGTACATAGTATTATTAGTATATAAGAATTCATATTTTAATCAGTCATGGGTGAGAAGTGGCTATTAAGTATCAACTTAATAATTAGATCAAAGATCAACAAGATATCGATCATGGGATTTTTCTGAATCGTTATTAGGGTATTGAACGTGTCAGCCAACTGGAACTAAATTAGTAATAATTACATTTTGAATGAGGTAAAAATGAACAAGAATCGATATTCACACTCCTTTTTTTTTTCTTTTGTGTTATTCATACTCCTTTTTTTGTCTTTAAGCAAAAAAAAAAAATAAATACATACACTTTCAACACTAAAAAACAAAAACGAAAATGTGAATAAAAAAAAAAAAAAAGAGCAACTTTAAAATAAAATAATATTAACGTGAAGAGAGCCCGACTGAGCAACAATAGTAGTTTTTAATCACAACCTTTGCTGGCCCTTCTATCAGCTTAAACCTAATTAAGAAAAATTAACAAACAGTTGACTTTAGTACTTGATTTTGCAGGTTATAGGTAAAAAAAAAACCGTCAGAGAAGTAAGGTATAAGGGTTTCGTTGCTGTAACTGAGTGTCTTAAAAGTTATGGAATAAACCCATAAGACAGAGTTGTCAAATAGTAATGAATAGAAAGGGATAGACCTTTTTTTTTTGTTGCGAACTTAGGGTATCGAGAGTTATCCATTCAGCATAGCATGATAGACGGAGTACTTCTTCCATCCGAATGCTGACATGGCCGAACCAAGTGAAAACTAAATTTCAATAATTTATCTCTATCAACCTCGTGGGAGAAGTACTGGCAGAGGTAGGAATTTCTATCTCAATAAGTAAAAACTAAATTTCAATAATTTCTCCAAATTTCGGGCCAAAGTGCACTCTTACAAACTTTAGTCAGTTACACATAAACTTTATTCGGTTTAAAAATTCATTTCTACCATGTCCCTCTGTCGTAGCTGTACGTAATTTTCGGTCGAACAAATGCTATAGGCCCGAGGTTTTGGAGTGCTTTAGGAGACGTATCTTCCGCTGTTTTGGGTTGTGCCGTTTGGCTTTTTTCATGCTGTTTCTTTTCTCCATATATCCAACCGTTCGTTGGATGTCCCCCTATCCCCTTTTCCTGATGTACCCCATCGAGTTCTCTTCAATAAATACTTTTTGCCGATCAAAAAAACAGACAAATGCTAGGCGCCAAATGAGATCGACTGAGTTGGAGATAAGAACGAGCTGCAATCTACGACCACCCTTCCCTTGTACTAATTTGTCCTGAGAAGGTGTACTTTTGTAATTATTAATTAGTACTTGTAAAATTGCTAGCTAGATTGCGTGCCAAACCCCAGTTGCAACTGTGACGACCTCATCTTACCTTTGATTAAGGATTTAATAAGATGATGACTTTGGAAAAGGATATATTGACCACATTTTTGTTTTTTTTGAAAATGTCAGAAGGCTAGGATTGACCACTTCAATTGTATAGTTTGGAGTGGCAAAGCCCAACTTAACCAACTAACCACTTGCACAAGCCAAGTGGTGTGTGGAATTTGAACTAATTAATCAAGAAAGCTACTTAATTAGCAAGTGGAACAAATTAAGATAGCTGATACAATGTTCAACAGCCTTATCTCATAAACAAACAGCTCTAAATCCGTCGTTAGCGAAGTGGCTTACCGCATAGAGAGTTTGTTTTTGCTTAGTTAAAACTTAAAAGGGTGGAGGAGGGGACGATTGACGTAACCAGTTACCTTCCCGTGGTATTACCACATAGAGACTACAGACCTCCGTGGCAAAATGTGATACCGAAAGATCGATTCATACTCATATATTTATACCACCCAACCAATGTACGAGCAGATCATAGCGTTAATTCTCTGTCGAGATCTGGTTAATTTGTAGAACTACTAGAGTAATTGGGTTCTACTTTGCAATCACATAAAAAGAGCATACAGTAAAATTCAGATAGCTGAGATACATGCAGTGTGTTTTCTAGGTGTGGTTAGATTAGAGGTTAAACTAACTCCAAGTAGGGTAGATAAAGGCAGGTGGAATTTCCCTCTGGTTTGTTTGGGTCTGTAGTTGTGGAGAGGATTACCAAAATCAAATTGCATTGCAATTTTGCAAAATAAATAGTAAATGGCCAAAGTAGAAAGGTCATAAAAGAAAATCAGTACAACGTTGGCGACTTGGCGTACCGTATGGGTTTTGATGTTAGGAGCAGATCTATTTGACGTACATGCATAATACATTTTGGACAAATCAAAATGTTTAATTTTCTTATTACTTTTTAAAAATCAGAGAGAATCACTATGAGTGATAGGTGATTGGAGCAATTATGAAGCTGACAGGACAGATAGATGATAAGCGTGACGACAATTTTATCTAATGAATTAAACATGTTCTCTAAGTTAGAGTAGATTAGATTTAACGAATGAAAAAAAAAAAGAAAGATTAAACACGCCATACGTATCACCTACGTACATCTCTTTCCACAACAATTTCCCTAAGTCAACTATATATGTCTTCTCGAAAAAATAGTCAAAAATAGGATAGGCGGTAATTTTTACAACGGTGATTGTTTCACGATGGAGTCCTTTTGGAGTAAGAATGAAATAAGTTAATGGTTTGAATTAGGAGACGGGAGAATTACTGACAGAGGTTTTCCTTGGTCACAGTTTGCTGGCCCAACCGACTGACATGTCTTTGGTCAACTGTGAAATTTGTTCAACTGCTACATGTTTGTAATTTCATCCACCTTTCATAAGAGTCGGGTTTCTCCGCGGTTCAAATCTACACTACAAGAAGCAGTCGTATTCCGGCCGCTTACAGCAAATTTATCTGGAGCATTAAACAAAGTTTTCGCCAACCGAGGTTACATGAATAGAAGCCGGACACATACAATGCGTGTGCAAGTTGAACTTTCACGTAATATGCGCTATAGAACAAAGGCTTCCTATTTATTGGTTGTTCGATCGAATTTTGACAAAATGTACAAAACTCAGCTTGCACATGCACCGCGTGTGCTAGAGATTGGGCACTCACGATGAGTGTGCACATCAAATTTTTAGAACTACATCTTGAAAAATGGCCCACAAAATTACATCTTCAAATTACATGATGCCCAAAAAAATGAAGGAAGAAAAATAAACTACTCTTCCTCATGCATCATCATTACCCGTTCTAATGTTTGAAAGAAATGGATAGACGCTTGTGGATGTTGTTCCACAAAATTTAGCAACACCGCTTAAGTCCTATTACAGTAATGGACCAACCACTTTCTGATTGGGAAAAATAAAATTTCAGAGAGAGAGAGAGAGAGAGAGGGTACAATATTCCTCAAGCATCCTCATTTTTTGTTTTCGTCAGCATCCAAAAATCCCCCTTAATTTGGGTCCTAATAAGTTATTAGAAATTTGACTAAGGAAAAAAAAATGTAAATTATGATGATAGAGGAGAGAGCACCAAATTTCCACTAAACTTGGTAAGCCATGACCCAATCATGAATGTCAAAACATGAAGGTGAAGATAACTAAGGTTTGGCATTGTAAAACACACCTTGCACAACCCAATATCAAGCAATTCCCAATTCAGTAGTCACACAATGATTTGCCGGTGGAATACATGAGGAATATTGTAGTGCTAAATCAGAGTAAAACCAAGCAAACACAAATACACACAACACAGAGAAACACAAGAATTTACGTGGTTCCCCAATAATCGGGTACGTCCACGGAGGGGCAGTGGATTCACTATATTTACTGGAGGAGGATTACAACAATCACTCAAACTCACACAGTATTGCCTCACAATCCACTCGTGTATCACTCTCTTCTCTCTGATTTCTGATACAAAACTTTGAGCCAAAGGGTCTCCATTTATAATCAGATGAGACCCTGTTCATTTGCCACGGAAGTCTGCCTTCATTTACTCCAAAGGAGGCTGAAGGATATTGGAGGATATCAGCAGAGGATTTGGGAGGCTCCTTGTCTGCTGAGTAAATGCAAACGTGGGTTGGAGCCACAAAAGTCAACAGAATATTGTATTCACGTCATGATGTGTTTGGTCCGAAGTGCCTTCATGGATTTAGTTACATAATGTCACTCCCTGCGACCGCTCTGAAAATAGACTTGCAGATGCGATGTCAAATACTATAAAAGACTTAATTGAAACCATCATTTAACCACCCAAGGCATTTGACATGGTTACCCTTCTGACTAAGGATTTACACTTTGTTGAAGACATAATAAGCCAGATTTTTAAGGATTATTTGAGGGAAATTAAGAAAATTTGACACAATGACAAAAATTGAGAGATACCAAAATGGTGCTCTCCCTTTATATTGCCGAGAAACCATTTCCTTTTTAGAACTTCACATTAGGTTCATGATCGTCAAGCCTTGGATAGTCCAGAATGGCAGAATGTAATGCTTTTAATTTCTTATTTTCTTTCCTTCCATGAGCCCCTAATTTTGTCTCCAATAAATTTCCAAAGTCCTAAATGTATTACATACATACATAGGTTCCCCTAAAATAACAGCAAAAAAAGAGTTCCTTTAAAAAATAAATTTATTTATATAGGCAGAAGATGGGACGGGACAAAGAGTATCTTTTTTATTTTGTTTTTCCACAATCTATGGAAACAGAGCGGGAATTTGCAGGCTTAAAAGCCGGACTCAAGCTTTAAACTTGGTTAGGAAGCGCTTCAACCACCAAATCAACCTCTCGAACACGAGACAGGAGTTTGATCTTAGATTTTGTGAAAAATCAAATCCCTATTGTTACCTTTTGCTCCTTTTTTCGAAGGTCTTGATTTAATACCGAAAACAAAAGCAAACTAGAAAATTAAATTAGGAGAAAAAACAGAGGCCCAACCCAATAAGAGCTAGATCTTGGCGGTTTTTATTTTGTTTGCTCTTCCTCCTCGTTTTTTTTTTTTTTTTTTCTTTTTTGTACGTTCTCCCTCTTTTCTACTCTTCCCCTTTATGTCTCTTTGTTTATCATTAATTTTTAAAGTCATAGCATTTGTGGGCCGAGACGAGGCCCACTATTTAGTATATGCGCTAGGTGGCGGGGAAGGTTTAATTTCACATGGGCTATTTTGAATTTGATTTATGGAGAAGATCTCTGCTAACAAGTGCTCTGATAGTCAAGACCAACAGAAGTGGTAGTAAGTAGTAACAGAGCTTCCTCAAGCCATAGAAATTACCATCCCACCGAGGGTTAGTGGTCCAAACTAGGGTTTTACAGGACGATCAAGTACAAGAAGGCGTTGTTAGCACTACTCAAACTGGTGATTTTCTAGCCGTCCAAGTCCCGTGAGAGCAAGCCATGAGCCACTAGGCTATCAGGAGTCATTGACATCATTATAGAATCACCGGAATCGGGAATTGCATATGCACCCATGCTCCATGGGCTTCTTCTGTCAGTCTTGGGTTCATTCAACATGTAGGCTTCATTTGTTTGGATATAAAATATTTTCTTGAAGAATATTTTACTTATTTTTTACTATTTGGTCGCGTCAAAGACAAGGAAAATATATTTTATCACGTTGAACATTTTAATTCATATGGTCAAAAATGTTTTTAGCTAACTATTTTGTACTCTCTCCATCCCAAATTGTTTGTCCAATCGTCGAAATTCGTGTATAATATTTTTAGCTAACTATTTCATATACTTATATCTTACATTTTATAATATTTTTTTATAATTTTGAAGATTTTGTATAATAAAACTAATTGAGATCTATCAAACAAGATCCATATTGCATATTAAAAACATTACGAATTGAAAATTATAGAAAAAAATTTGAGAGGTCAAATGCTCTAAAAAAGTAAAAAAAAGGACAAACAAATCGGGACGGAGGGAGTATGATAAAGGGTTCACATACAACCTTTATTATATACTCACGTTATATAGAACATTTATTATACGTACATCTTTGCATGGAGGTGGCCGGAAAACAAAGCGGCGGCGAGACGGAGAGTGCGGCGGCGTGGTGGGTGGAGAGAGCTCGGATGATCGGAAACGCGGTGGCCAAGGAAGGGAAAGAGGATCCGAGAAAGGTGGTTCACTCGGTGAAAGTGGGCATGGCTGTAACTGTGGCATCAATGGTGTACCTGTTGGAGCCGTTGTTTCACGGGATGGGTCGGAACAACTCGATATGGGCCGTACTCACCGTCATCCTCGTCCTCGAGTTCACCGCTGGTACAGAATTTCGCTGTTTTATTTATTTATTTTTTGATATCGCAAAACCAACACAACAGACTTCAAATCAGAAATTAAACATATATATCGAAACAGAAACAATGTGGAGTTTCTCCGAATCTGGTTCGTACTGACTCTATCAAATAGTAGCCCTTAAATCTAGGTCAGAAACAGAGTGGCGAAAAATTTGGCGTCGGCTCATACTCACTGCCTATTTTTTTCCTAGAAGCGCTGGTAATTTCGACGCAAACCTATTCCTAAATTGAAGAAATTGACATACAGAGGAAGTCGAACAGAAACCCTAATTACAACATACATTGGGGCGCAGCTGAAGACGAAGACGAAGGGGGGATTAGAATTTCACAGTTATACATGTTAGGCTTTTATTGTGCATGTATGCATGTGATCATTTCTGATCAATCGATACATATAGTCGAATATCTATCAAACCCGGCTATGGACCTTCATTTTTGTTCAAAATAGTTGTTTAATGCACGCCATTAAAAATTAGCTCATTCGGATATTGACAAGTGCTTATCAACTCATTCGACTTTCGATTGTACTTTAGAATTCTTAATTGCAAATTCTAATGCAATTTCTGAATAAAAAATTGAACGAATTGATCAAGCACTTGTCAATATCAAAATGAACTGGTTTTAAAGAGCACATTAAAAAAGAGTACACCCCCTTATTTCGGTTTCGATGACCACACATTCTGCAAGCCGCTTGTGGGTCTCTAGTAATCCCAAAAAAAATGAACGTCTTGGAATTCATTTGTGTGGGACTTGAAATGGACCCAACACATCGTTACACAATTGGTAACCACCCCTTTGGTTCCCCTAGTATTTTGTGGTATTCCTTTGGTTCCCCTAGTATTTTGTGGTATTCATTAGCCCAATAGCTGTGGGAGTTTGTTTGTTTGTTTGTAAATTGTAATCCTTGCATTGGTTTCAATGGGTTCGCGGCAAAAGCTGTATGATGAATCAGAGCTGTATTGCCGATGAATTAATAAAGCCCAAGTGAAGCACAAACTTAAGCCCCGTTTCTGGGCACATTGTTTTTTTTTTTAATGCTAATTTGCAACCACCCCGCGAATTCAAAAAGCAATACAAGGGATCTGGTTTTAGGGTTGTGGGGCTTGTGGTTTCTTTTTCTTGGTGGCACACTTTGGTTTTGGGGGGAGTTTGAATTTTTTTTGGATGGTTTGCTACAGTTTTTTTTTTTAATTTTTAAATTGTCTCTCTTTGTCCTATGAAGAATTAAAGTCTGTGTTACGTGGAGTGTGATTGGTTTTTTTTACATCCAATTTTGTTATGGATGCCCTCTGTACTTTTAGTCTTGAATTGGATGTTCTCCTGCAATGTACTTGACATCTAGGATGGTTAAATGGTGGACTCTAATAACCCATGCGACATGAATGGTGAAAATTGACCAACTCTTGGTGATTCAGGTGCCACATTGTATAAAGGAATCAACAGAGGGATTGGGACACTTGCTGCCTTAAGTTTTGCACTTCTTATCGAGATCGTGGCACGCCATGTTGGCCACATTGGTTGTGCAATCAGTATTGGCTTTTCAGTTTTCCTTACTGGTATGTAATAGGAATTCCATTTTCATACTCTCTCTATTATGATTCCCTGTTTTATCATCTTTTCCTGAAAGACCAATACAGCGTTTCTCCTGGCATCATGTCGATTATAATCACTCATAGCGTTGTTAGATTGGAGTAGTACTGCAAAACACAGAAGAAATCAAAAGTTAAACATTGCTCTAGAAATGACTTCCACAAGACTAAGGTCTAATGATTAAGACGAAAGAAATCACTACGAGAAGCTTCATTATCATCTCATGGTTATTGATCTTCTTTCATACAAGGGAATAACTGACTTCCCCCACCATGCAAGAAATCAGATACTGATGAATACCTTACATGTGCTAGAGGCATGGGAGAATCATTGTATATTTAACCGTACATATTAATTACTCCACAAGTTTGCAGGTGCTTTTATGACATACATGAGGTTCATCCCTGCAATGAAGAAGCATTGTGACAATGGATTAATAGTATTTCTTCTGACATTTAATTTGATAACGGTTGGTTCTTATCACGATGACAACGTGTTCCATTCGGCAATCCAACGTATTTACACTATTGCCATTGGATGTGGCATATGCATCATCACAAGCCTCTTGATTCTTCCCAACTGGTCTGGTGAAGACCTCCACAGCTCCATTATATCTGAGTTTGAAGATTTGGCAAAAGTAATCCAAGGTATGGGTAGCTAGCTGTTTCAATCTGATGACCTTTATTTTCATAAATCGGTAGCCCTATTATGGTAAACGGAGAATTCACTAATTCATGTGTCGAAGTCCAGGGTGATACCTGAAGAAGCAAAGGGGTGAAGTGCACGAGTGTGCCGGCAATTCCCATCCTTACACTTGTTTTTTTTGCTAATCTGACATTTATGTGCATTTTTGTTAAAGGAAAAGAGAATGTGGGAAAAAAGTAGAGCATGTGCACCTTTTCCTTTTTTTCCTCGGAAACATTTAACAAAGAAAATGGTGAAAAATATTTTGGGTCTTAAAGGGACGGGGTAAAACATATTGCCAGTTTGGAAAGAACAAATCTCTCCCTTTCTCTGTTTTTTTATCAATGATGAGGCATAGATTGATAAAGGTCACTATTACTGCAACGATTTTTGCGTAGATGCTGAAACTTGTTTATGAGAAATTTATTCTTCTTCTTTAATGTTATATTTCCTGTATCTTAATACGGTTTAGAGACTTTTATGGCTTTTAAAGTCTGCAGGATGACAGAGTGAAAATGCATAGTCCCTGATGACCTCACAGGTATTGATACATCAGTACATTTTGACCCCATTCAATTTTTGGGTATATTTTTTGCTTTGACTGAATCATGAGTAAGTTACGGTTGGGCTTCAAGACAATGCGCTCAAGAACTTTCACCTGTGCTACCAAACAAATTCTTTCTTTCTGGCACTTGGTTTCTAAATCTAGCAGCAGGAACCTCACAAACACGATTATTCTATCCATTAGGTTCCCTTTATACATAATGACACAGCCTAAAAATATTGCAGCATGTGTAGAAGAATATTTTCAAGTACCAGATATGAAAGATGCGAGCAAATCCTCAAAAACTACTGCTCTGGAGAAAAGCTACGAAGAGATTTTTCAATGTAATTCAACAGAGGAATCCTTGGTATGATTTTAGTTGTTTTTGCTCATATGCCTCATATTTAGCCTCTAAATAAATACGAAAACCGGAGAACAGAAGTTTTATTTGCTCTCTGACCTAATACTCACGGAGTTTACAGGCTACATTCGGTAGCTGGGAGCCTCGCCATTCGAGATATTGTTATCCTTGGAAGCAATATGTGCATTTGGGAACTGTTCTAAGGCGTCTAGCATACACTGCTTTTGCTTTACATAGTTGTTTAGAATCTCATGTTCAGGTACGTATCGCAAATCTTCACATGCTTTACTGGGGAGTTTGGCGTTGGGGGCCGTGGAGATGTTCATTTAGTGTGCAAATAATTTCAGGTTAAAGGCACATAGAACAAAATCATGTGTAAAATAAACTAGCTTAATGCATCCCTTCAATCTGTTGGTTGACCTCATTGTTTTCCATAGTGCCAGATTTCAGTTGACAAATCACAAAAGGATGCCTTAACATCCAAATTTTGGTTTATAAACTACCTGTATCGAAAAAACCCCATCAGAGCATCTTTTGCTCCTCCATAAAGAACTTATTTATTGGTGGTTTCAAAAAGTAGAAAACCTAAAAGGACATTTATTCTTGTCCTTAACGTTTGATAATCGCCATTTTAAAAAACTTATAAGTCCAAATTTCTTTGATCGTCTTTACGTTTTTCTTTATCTGGGGTAGAACCTGTCTTCTGGTGACCTGTGGTCCAAAAGAAGCCTGTATAAGCTGGATTTTTGGATGTTACTTGTAACATCCATATATCCAGCAGTTGAGTTTAAAATTCTGGAGTGGGATTCTAATATTGCATGCCACAATTTTTCCATTTCTGGTGTTTTAGGCTCCTCAGACAGTTCGAGCGTTGTTTAAAGAACCTTGCGAACACGTGGCAGAAGAAATAGTAAAAGTCCTTTCGGAACTAGCAGAAACCATAAAGAAGCATCACCATTCCTCAGCCCACATTTCAGATCACCTTCATGAAGCTCTGGAAGAACTTGATGCCTCCATTAAGACTCAACATCAGCTCTTTCTCCCTTCCAACCCTACAAAAACTGAAGCAGCCAAGCCTTCTGAGATTCTTGGGTCGCAAATACAGGGGCCAGAACAGCTGAAGATAATGAACAGAACGACTAGTAAGACTGTGATCACACGACGTGAATTCTCCGAGTCACTTCCATTTTCCGCTTTTGTTTCGCTGCTGATTGAGACCGTGGCTCGGCTTGACCTTGTGATAGAAGAAGTAGAAGAGTTGGCGAAGGTTGCGCATTTTAAGGAGTTCCATGAAGAAGATGACAGCATAGAAATCAAGGTCGATGAGGGTTCCAGTGAAAATCCCAAGGGCTGCAAAGATATCCGGATACTGACAGGCAATCTGATGACTGAAAATTTGCAATTTCTGCTGTCAAAGCTGATGAACAGGAGTGACAAATAAATTTGTTGCTATCAGGTTAAATAGCAGCTTTGTCACATTTTTTGCTACATAATCTCAAATCTAAAGACACTTTCAACCGATTTGTTACATTTTTTGCAGCAAGAAGCAGTGAGGTGCCTTTGGTTTTTCATTGCTTGTTTATCTTCATCTAGTACCAAATAATTCCTACAGAAACAATTTTTCTTACTGGGATGGCACCGAACAGCTGCTCTAAATAACGTCTATTGGAAGATAAGGGATTTCCCTTTGAATCTTTTCCTTCCATGATTTTTGGATCATTAAATTTAGCTTGTCATCAAAATCACCATGGCAAAATAATTATATAAACACTTAATTAGTTGTACTGAGGACGACAATAACACTGTTACAAAGAAACCGGTCATCAAGAATTCCTCGGAATAGAGTCTAATGTATAATGCCCCAGACTTCCAGTTCTATACAAATTAAGTAACTTGGCAGCAACCTTAGTGTGAGCCTGTGTGTCTACAAGCACCTTAAAAGCTTTCTGCAATTCTGAAAATTGTGCCTCAATAAGTTCCACTAAATCCTTTCCAGCTTCCAGATTACTAGGAAAAGATGAAACTGTTTCAAAGAGAGTACGATGAACATCATGCACCACAAAATCCTGTGAACAATTGCGAATGTAGTTATCAGATGAAGATCGAGATAAAAGGAGCTATAAAGTTTACCCGAAACAAATAGCAACAAACCAAATGACATTTTGTTTGAGGGGGGAAACAAAAATAGGAAGCACTAGTTTGCTATGAAAGATACTGATGTAAACTTGGAAGAGCAAAATTAGCCAAAGAGAAGGCAATTTAGGGGGAAACAGGGAACAAAGTATTCAGTTTGAGACACATCCTAATGTAGTTTGAAGAAAAGTGCTTCCAATTTTCAAAAGCGTACTTTCACAAGAAAAAAAATTTCATATAAACTACTGAAATTTACATGATAGATTTTTTTTTATTGGCAACATGATAGATTATTAGATTGATAGATGATTATTTGCACCTGCGTATGATCTGTTGCATACTGCTTCCGTCTCTTGTCCAACTCGGAGTCACTTGAAGTTTCCATTCAGTCAACTGTTATTTTTTCACTATGATGCATAGAAAATTTTGCCCATTTCTTGTATTCATCGCTCAAGTTGTGGATTGCAAGAAAATATTGAGCTAGTTCTGATTCTCCAATTAAGCAGTCATTAATAGCTCCTGCATTTCAAATCAGGTACATGAGTTGAGCTGCTCGATGGTTAAATATCATTTTTGTTTGACCAATCCCAAATGACCCTGTCAGCTCATAAAACAAGATTTTCGGTTTTCTGCATTATCATACCTGTTAAAACAAGTTTGGAGCACACCTCAGCATCAGGAATCATAGGAGGCAGTACCCCAGGGGTGTCCACGGCATAGATGTTTGAATGGCTACCAATCTGGAAATGAAAATCACCAAACAATTTACATGATGAACAGTGAAAATACAGAGGAGGGAATTGAAGAAAATAGACATGCGGAAAAACTTCATCATCTAAAGGTATATAGTGATGGCGTATAGTATCTTTTTAAATTCCTTGGCAACCAACCAAACCATCATGGGGAACAAAAAAACCACACTATGAATACCAAGGATCTTAGTCAGCCCGCTACCACAAGTCCAGTCTAGTGCTAGTAACTATCATATTGGCTTATTCAAGTGTGTGAACATGATTCTAAAAGAAGTTCTAGAAAATGGTGAAAGCCAGAAGATTACACACCTTCAGGCTGCTGATATCTTTTTTCTGCCCTGGCAACGGACTCACGGTTGCATGTTTCAACTTTCCTTTCTCTTATATAAAAAAGAATCCCACCAAATTATAATCACAGCAAATCCATTTTGAAGGGAAACTAGTTCTTTCAAATCAGCATTGAATTTGATAAAAACCAACAACTAATGGAATTTCATAAGGTTGAAGCACCTGCAGTGCTAATCCGGCCAATATGATGCAAGGCGTTAGCAAGGGCTGACTTGCCTACATTTGGAATCCCAAGAAGCATTACTGTTATGGTATGGTTTGCATGATCAATCCTCGTCAATTCTCGAACCCGAGCTTGTAAAAAGTTCAGGAACTGTAAATATTTGACATGCAAACTAAATCTCATAAGCTAAGGGTCTGTTTGGAACTTAGGGAAAAGAAAGGAAAAGAAAGGAAAATTAAAAAATTTTCCCTCCTATTGTTTGGTTGAAGAGAAAGTGAAAAGAAAATAAACACTTTTAAATTTTATAAACAGTAAATTTTCCTTCCTATTTTCTTCTCATTTTCCTCCCACTTTATTTTCTTTTTCTTTCCTTTCCTTTCTTCAAGTTCCAAACAGAGCCTAAGATTGAATTAGGAGAATCCACTTCAAGAAAACCTCAAGCATTATTCTCTTCTCATGTATGAAAGCTATTTTTGAACTTCTCAATGTTGACACACTGTTCATACTTCATAGTAGAGTCAAATTGTCACGGACCAAAAGTGACCCTGTCGGAATAGCTACTGTAAAGAGTCTAAAGTACCATGTGGACTCCGAGTATTTCCACGCAACAGCTGCAGTTGAAACTGCTCCAATAACACTTCCGGCAGCACCATATTTTGCTGCTTCACGGGCCGTCCTCAGCTGCAAAAGAAAGAATAACAAATTAAGTATTCCACTATTCCACATGCGAAGTACTAAAAGGAAGCCACCGGCAATAACTCAAGTAGTTAAAAAAGTGCACCACAGCAGCCATCATCTGCCTCCGGCGTTAGTAAATAGTGCTATGTAGTAACACATAAGCCAAGCATCCTAAACAGAAATCCTAGCCGTACCGACCAGCTCCATACCGAAACCGTACCGACGGCCGCTCCGGGCCGTCTCCGGCCACCGGACGGCCGATCCGAGCCGTCCAAAAATTCTAAAAAACAAAACCGAGGGGCCTCTACGCGGGAATAAATGGCATCCGATGTGTGTAGGGTGGTTAGATCGAGTACCCTATTTTTCATGTATACTCGTGTTTATATATATACACGAAAAATAGGGTACTCGATCCAACCACCCTACACACATTGGATGCCGTTTATTCCCACGCAAGGCCCCTCGGTTTTTTTTTTTAGAATTTTTGGACGGCTCGGATCGGCCGTTCGGTGGCCGGAGATGGCCCGAAGCGGCCGTCGGTACGGTTTCGGTATGGAACTCGTCGGTACGGCTAGCACTTCTCCATCCTAAAACTGTCATTGCAACTATGGAATTGTTTTTAGTATAACAGCACTTATTGGAAAGCATGACCAAAAAGAAAAGAATCAAGTGAACTTGGTACCCTGTCGTTTTCTCTCAAAATGAGAACCATAAATGGGAAGGGAATGCTGTTTAACTGCAAGTTCTGATAGTTAACAGGCTGGTAACTCTATACTGGTATACTGCTGCCAACATCCATACAAATGCTGATGGACAATGTTTTACTCAAAGTATACTCCTACTGCATAAACTATTCAGAAAACATCCACACTCCATATGCATTCCCGTACGGAGTGTTCTATGTGAGACACCATTGCTGGACCTCCAACCATGTAAGACATGAGATGGTAAATGTTGATGAAGTGGTGAAGAGAATAGTTATAGATATGAGATTCTGTATCAGTTCTTGGAGAAGAGTGAAGTGTACAACTGCAAATTATCAGTTGTGTTTGACACGCCAAATCTCTCCTGAACTAATTCATACCGGAGGTATATAATTCGTTATTGTAATAATCAAATCCTAATTCACCAAAGATTACGAACATTCCAAACATATTCTACTTCAGATTAGCCCCCACCAGTTAACATTCCAAAAAAAAAAAAACACTATGAAAAACGTTACAGATGGTGAGTTGGAGAGGAGAGTGCATACTTAGATCGCATTCCAAAGATGTGTGTTTGGTTCCCGGCCTTTTGAAAACGGCATGGTCGCTAAGCAGTTGAAAGCTCTTATCTTGGGTAGTGGACTAGCAGGTACCCATGTACGAATAAACTCGTATTTCAGAAATACGAGTTCTCATTAATCCAGATGTCATTGTAGCAAACAATTGCGGGCATAAGCAAACGTTTGTGGCTAGGTACTAAAATTCCGCATTCATGAGCAAAACTTCGCGGCCACAGTTTACGCTTTTCACATCATGTTTCAGAAATGCGAGTTCCCATGAGCCTAAACGATGTCGTTGCAAAAGTTGGCGGCCAGGAGAAAAAGTTTGCGATCAGGTACCAAAAGTTCGTGTCCATGAGCACAAAAGTTTGCGGCCTTCATTTATAATAGAAGGTGGTTCAGTTTTGCGCTTTCCGAATAACGCGGTCACAAGCCTCAGGTGTTTTTCTGTTTCAGTTTCTACACTTATAGGAAGAACTCCATTATTGAAAGCGTGATTCCCATTCGTGAATCTCGTGTGTTTACATGCCTCTTAGCCGCGGCGAATAACACCTGACCGAAAATAATTACACTTGGCCGCGTTTAATTACAACTTGCCGCCAATTATTAAAAGCTTGATTTCCATTCGATCTTGTGTGTTTTACATGCCTTTTGGCTGCGACTAATTACATTTGGCCGCAAATAATTATATTTGGACGCGTGAAATTACAACTGGCCGCCAATTATTAAAAGCGCGATTAACATTCGCGAATCTCTTGTGTTTACATGCCTCTTGGCCGCGACGAATTACACTTGGCCGCTTATAATTGCAACTGGTCTCATATTATTGAAAGCGTGACCTCATTCACGAATCTCGTGTGTTTACATACCTCTTGGCCGCTACTAATTACACTTGACCGCTTATAATTACACTTGGACGCGTGAAATTACAATTGGCCACCAATTATTGAAAACGTGATTCTCATTTGCGAATCTCGTGTTTTTACATGCCTCTTGGCCGCGACTAACTACAATTGGCCGCTTATAATTATACTTGGCCGCTTGAAATTACAATTGGCCACCAATTATTGAAAACGTGATTCCCATTTGCGAATCTTCTATGCTTACATGCCTCGTGGCCGCTACAAACTACACTTGGCCGCGGGGTATTACAATTGGCCGCCAATTATTGAAAACGTGATTCCCATTTGCGAATCTTCTGTGCTTACATGCCTCGTAGCCGCGACAAACTACACTTGGACGCTTATAATTACACTTGGATGCGTGGAATTACAATTGGCCGCCAATTATTGAAAACGTGATTCCCATTCGCGAATCTTCTGTGCTTACATGCCTCGTGGCCGCGACAAACTACACTTGGCCGCTTATAATTACAGTTGGCCGCGTGTAATTGCAACTGGCCGCTTAAAATATAAGCGTGGTTCCGTTTCACGCTATCCGAGTAACACCCACACGTGTTTCTGTTTTCTACTTTTAAAAGGAAGAACCGAAGAAGTGAAGAGCTCGATCACTCTTCTCTCTCTCTCCTCACTGCAAAAATGGCCGGAAAACATTCCTCCTCCATAACACCCCGCACGACTCCTCCTTTTCCTCCTCTCTCTCCTCTTCTACACCATCTCCCTCTTCACATCTACTTCCGATTCCCTCCCGCTCCGCTCCTCCCCAAACTCTAACCCCAGCGCCGACTACTCCTTCGTCGCCTCCCTCGAGAAATTCCTCGCCCAAAAACCTCGCGTTCTATTGGATGACACCGTGGCTTCAGCGAGCGAACAAGGCGTGAAGAATCTGGACGATATGATTTGGAAAACGGAGACCGAAAGGCTCTACGGCGATCCGTTTCTTCCTCCTCTTAGGGTTTACGTTTACGAGATGCCGAAGAAGTTCACGTACGATCTGCTGACGTTGTTTCGGAATACGTACAGAGAGACGTCGAATCTCACTTCGAATGGTAGCCCTGTGCACCGTTTGATCGAACAGGCATGATTCTTGACATCTTCTGAGTCTATTTCTTAACATTATTTCCTTATTGTTAACTGTTTGATTGGGCCTGTGGTAGAATTCCTGTTCATTAGCCGATAAAAAAAATTCCTGTGGATTCGTCGATTGGTTGAATTTTAAGTCGGTGCGTTTCGTGAATTTAGTTTCATTGACTTTAATGCCTTTGAGTAGTTAGTTAGGATGAGCTCGGTTAGTTAAAATTTAATCAGTTAAGTTGAGGCCAAATATTCGAGCTCAATTGGTATTTAAGAGCTTGAGCTCGGTTCGATTACTAAACAAGCCTCTATAAATAAGGCGAGTGCATACATACGAGTCGAGCTACAGTTAACCAGAGTTCGGCTCATTTACTAAATGAACCCTTAACGAGCCTCGAGCTACTCGCGAATGGGTTGTGTGTTTTTAATTTATTTTCTCAGGCTGGTAAGAAATTTCCTTGGGCTATGGGATTTGAGAAAAATCCAGGACATTTAGAGATCACTATAGTGTCGTTCCAGAATTTTGTTTTTGAAAATGTTAAGTTCGTTGATATTGTTATGGAGTGTGGAGCCTGATAGTATGGTATGGCAAGGCATGTCTCTCGAATCCAATAACAAAGGGAACAGTAGTATATTCTACACCTAGCTATATACATTTAGGGAGAGGAATGCATTCCGTAGTTCTTCTTTATCATAGGGAAATTGCTGCAGCTATGGTGGCTGAAGCCTTCATGGACGAACCCACATAAATCCAGTGTTCCTTTAAGATTGTGCTTCTGTTTTCTTTTTCTTCTGTATTCATATCTTCAACATGAAGTTGTGGTAGGTACCAGTTTGTTGATTTACCTCCCAAGTTTGAGAGGTGTGAGAGGACGTGGCACATGGGTCTCCAGCTATCAGTCAAGCTGCCCAACCTGTGCCGTTCGGTGCCATCTGCTGCTACCCACTCGTTGGCGGGGGCTTGAGTGCCTCTGGCCTTTTCTCCTTGTGCTTTGCCTATTTATATGCATGTTTTCCATATGAACTTATGGGGAGAGAGAGAGAGAGAGAGAGAGAGAGAGAGAGAGACGTCGTAAAACTCCATTGTTTCTGTTTGTATTGAATTTGAGTGATTTCTCCTTGGAGCGGGCCAAACCTAGCCTCTAATATTGCACAGTAGACTGGGTTAGGAAATTGTACAACAAGAAATAAGAATGCCCTGCCACTGCTAATCCATCTCTTCCCTTCAAGCTACAAAATATTTTCCTCACCTTAGGAAGTTAGGATTAAAAGAAAGGACTTGGTAGCTCTTTTAACTGTATATGCAAACAAGAGGCCACAAAAAGGTTCCTTGGAGTAAGCGGGGGTCGTGACAGGTGCGGCCGCGCTAGTTCCCTCGGATGTTTGGGTTGTGCAGTCGGGTCCATTTAGCGGCCTAGCTATAGAATTGTTCCTCCGTTATATTAAAAAAAAGGCCACAAGAAGGTTCCTTGTCTCCTCTGACCAATAATCAATCAGAATCACAGCACTTTTTTTAGTTTTGGCAGTCTAGATGCTTATGACATTTAGAGTTCATTTCCTCATAAGTCATAACAGATCCCTCTTGCCCAAGAAAGTAGCTCAAGAACTGTACCAAGGGCAAATGTTTTCAAATGTTCTAACTTCTAGCCTTACAAAATACTTACAACTTGTTCCTTCCAAACATATTCAAAGTCTATTCTCGATCTTTATTTGCTGCCACGACTTCCTTGAGATCATCCACGTTATAAACCCATGTGTTCTCGAGATCCGTCACATGCGAATTACCAACTAAAGAGAAATGTGACCTAGCGCAGGAGAGAGAGAGAGAAAGAAGGGAATTTGAATTTCGATTACATGTCATAAGGAAATAAGCAACCAACAAGCCCAAACCAAAAAAAAAAACTAGCAATTTCTGAATTCTGCATTCGAAATAGGTAGTCATTCCATATTTCCATCATTCCAAATTCATCATCCAAGGTTCAAGTGCAATAATATACGAAGAGAGAGAAATGAAGGGTAATGTATTTGAGTTTTAGAAGAAAAACCAATCAAGTCCCTATCTGTGTAGTGTGTAAGCGAGGGAAGGGGAGACTAAGGGTATACAGTACAATAGTATGAGAGAGACTTATTCACGGTGCACAGTGAACCAGTCATTTGCGGAGGCATCAAATCACAGCCGTCCGTTTCGACAATCAACGGTCGGGATTTTAATAAAAAAATTCCGGGGAAAAGTTTCAATTCACTTCAGACGCGCCTCCGGAAAAATTTTATTAAAATCCGGACCGTTCAATTCACTTTAGACGCGCGCGATCGGGGCTCCGTAAACTCTTTTTCACATAAACGACCGCAAAGAAGGTTTTTCTCCGGACACTTTACCCTTAAGTTTTATATTATGAACATATGCTACTATATCACATTAAAGGTAAAATACTAAAATAGTTAGAAATATTTATAATAGTGGTAAAATTATTCATATATATATACGGGGCGGTTCCGGGGACACCCAAAAAAACACCTAAAAAAACACCTTATAGTTCCCAATCAAATTTTGATGATCTGAGCCGCTCAATGTGATCAGAATGTGATTTTAAGGGTATCAGTGAGAAATCAGCAAAAAAAATGACCGGGAAGGACTTGATCCGAACAGTTTTTTATTGAACGGTTCAAATAAAAACTGCTCAAATCAAACCTTTCCCGGTCATTTTTTTTGCTAATTTCTCGCGGGCACCCTTAAAATCACATTCTGCACACATTGAATGGTTCGGATCATAAAAATTTGATCGGGAACTATGAGATTGAGATTATGAGTGTTTTTTTAGGGTGTCCATTGAACCGTTCCGATATATATATATATATATAAAATATCTCACGGTCCGGTTTGGTTAATTTACGGTTTAAAATAAAAATCAATGTCCGGACCACGAGTCACAATTTTTTAATTTTTTAATCCCTGTCCGGACCAATAATCCACGGTTTCAATCCAAAATGTACGGATCGGTACCTTTCGGACCGATTTTATGGTTCACCGGGTTTTTTGATCAGCCCTAACAAGAACATGCCTATTGTTCATCTAAATTGAGTATAGCAGCGAAAGAATAAATCGAACCGTCTAGGAACTAGCTATTTCCCTCCGAAGTTTCAGCACGAAGCAAGATCTCACACAATGAAAATAATGCTTAGAGAGAAAAGGTTGAAATGGGTCCATGCTTACTTTTAATTGGGCCAGCCCAATTTAAAAGGCCACATAATGCCGAATAGATAAAAGGGTTCACATACAACCTCCTATTATATACTCACGTTATATAGAACGTTTATTATACGTACATTGTTGCATGGAGGTGGCCGGAAAACAAAGCAGCGGCGAGATGGAGAGTGCGGCGGCGTGGTGGACGGAGAGAGCTCGGAAGATCGGAAACGCGGTGGCGAAGGAAGGTTCCCCTAGTATTTTGTGGTATTCAATAGCCCAATAGCTGTGGGAGTTTGTTTGCTCGTTTGTAAATTGTAATCCTTGCATTGGTTTCGGCAAAAGCGGTATGATGAATCAGAGCCGTATCGCCGATGAATTAATAGAGCCCAAGTGAAGCACAAACTTAAGCCCCGTTTGGTTATGGGGCTTGTGGGTTTCTTTTTCTTGGTGGCACAATTTGGTTTTGGGGGGAGTTTGAATTTTTTTTGGATGGTTTGCTACAGTTTTTTTTTGTTTTTTATTTATTTATTTTGAATTGTCTCTCTTTGTCCTATGAAGAATTAAAGTCTGTGTTATGAGGAGTGTGATTGGTTTTTTTTACGTCCAATTTTGTTATGGATGCCCTCTGTACTTTTAGTCTTGAATTGGATGTTCTCCTGCAATGTACTTGACATCTAGGATGGTTAAATGGTGGACTCTAATAACCCATGCAACATGAATGGTGAAAATTGACCAACTCTTGGTGATTCAGGTGCCACATTGTATAAAGGAATCAACAGAGGGATTGGGACACTTGCTGCCTTAAGTTTTGCACTTCTTATTGAGATCGCGGCACGCCATGCTGGCCACATTGGTTGTGCAATCAGTATTGGCTTTTCAGTTTTCCCTACTGGTATTTAATAGGAATTCCATTTTCATATTCTCTCTATTATGATTCCCTGTTTTGTTATCTTTTCCAGAAAGACCAATACAGCATTTCTCCTGGCATCATGTCGATTATAATCACTCATAGCGTTGTTAGATTGGAGTAGTACAGCGAAACACGGAAGAAATCAAAAGTTAAACATTGCTCTAGAAATGACTTCCACAAGACTAAAGTCTAATGATAAGACGAAAGAAATCTCTCACTAAGAGAGTTTCTTTGCTTCATTATCATCTCATGGTTATAGATCTTCTTTCATACAAGGGAATAACTGACTTCCCCCACCAGGCAAGAAATCAGATACTGATGAATACCTTACATGTGCTAGAGGCATGGGAGAATCATCGTATATTTAACCGTACATATTAATTAGTACTCCACAAGTTTGCAGGTGCTTTTACGACATACATGAGGTTCATCCCTGCAATGAAGAAGCATTGTGACAATGGATGAATAGTATTTCTTCTGACATTTAATTTGATAACAGTTGGTTCTTATCACGATGACAACGTGTTCCATTTGGCAATCCCATGTATTTACACTATTGCCATTGGATGTGGCATATGCATCATCACAAGTCTCTTGATTCTTCCCAACTGGCCGGTCTGGTGAAGACCTCCTGAAGATTTGGCAAAAGTAATCCAAGGTATGGGTAGCTAGCTGTTTCAATCTGATGACCTTTATTTTCATAAATCGGTATCCCTATTATAGTAAACAGAGAATTCACTAATTCATGTGTCGAAGTCCAGGGTGACACCTGAAGAACAAAAGGGGAGAAGTGCACGAGTGTGCCAGCAATATTTCCCATCCTTACACTTGTTATTTTTGCTAATCTGACATTTTTGTGCATTTTTGTTAAAGGAAAAGAGAATGTGGGAAAAAAGTAGAGCATGTGCACCTTTTCCTTTGTTTCCTTGGAAACATTTAACAAAGAAAATGGTGTAAAATATTTTGGGTTTTAAAGGGACGGGGTAAAACATATTGCCAGTTTGGAAAGAACAAATCTATCCCTTTCTCTGTCTTTTTATCAATGATGAGCCATAGATTGATAAAGGTCAGTATTACTGCAATGAAATTTGCGTAGACGCTGAAACTTGTTTATGAGAAATTTATGCTTCTTCTTTAATGTTATATTTCCTGTATCTTAACACGGTTTAGAGACTTTTATGGCTCATAAAGTCTGCAGGATGACAGAGTGAAAATGCATAGTCCCTGATGACCTCACAGGTATCGATACATCAGTACATTTTGACCCCATTCAATTTTTGGGTATATTTTTTTCTTTGACTGAATCATGAGTAAGTTACGGTTGGGCTTCAAGACAATGTGCTGAAGAACTTTCACCTGCACTAGCTACACTTGACCAAACAAATTCTTTCTGGCACTTGGTTTCTAAATCTAGCAGCAGGATCCTCACAAACAAGATTATTCTATCCATTAGGTTCCCTTTATACATGATGACACGGCCTAAAAATATTGCAGCATGTGTAGAAGAATATTTTCAAGTACCAGATACGAAAGATGCGAGCAAATCCTCAAAAACTACTGCTCTGGAGAAAAGCTACGAAGAAAATTTTCAATGTAATTCAACAGAGGAATCCTTGGTATGATTTTAGTTGGTTTTGCTCATATGCCTCATATTTAGCCTCTAAATAAATACGAAAACCAGATAACAGAAGTTTTATTTGCTCTCTGACCTAATACTCACGGAGTTTACAGGCTACATTCGCTATCTGGGAGCCTCGCCATTCGAGATATTGTTATCCTTGGAAGCAATATGTGCATTTGGGAACTGTTCTAAGGCGTCTAGCATACACTGCTTTGGCTTTACATAGTTGTTTAGAATCTCATGTTCAGGTATGTATCGCAAATCTTCACATGCTTTACTGGGGAGTTTCGCGTTGGGGGCCGTGGAGATGTTCATTTAGTGTGCAAATAATTTCAGGTTAAAGGCACATAGAACAAAATCATGTGTAAAATAAACTAGCTTAATGCATCCCTTCAATCAGTTGGTTGGCCTCATTGTTTTCCATAGTGCCAGATTTCGGTTGACAAATAAACTACCTGTATCGACAAAAACCCCATCAGAGCATCTTTGGCTCCTCCATAAAGAACTTATTTATTGGTGGTTTCAAAAAGTAGAAAAACCTGAAAGGACATTTATTCTTGTCCTTAACGTTTGATAATCGCCATTTTAAAAAACTTATTTATAAGTCCAAATTTCTTTGATCATCTTTACGTTTTTCTTTATCTGGGGTAGAACCTGTCTTCTGGTGACCTGTGGTCCGAAAGAAGCCTGTATAAGCAGGATTTTTGGATGTTACTTATAACATCAATATATAAAGTGTTGACAGACCCATTGATCATATCTGCATATATCCAGCAGTTGAGTTTGAAATTCTGAAGTGGGATTCTAATATTGTATGCCACAATTTTCCCATTTCTGGTGTTTTAGGCTCCTCAGACGGTTCGAGCGTTGTTTAAAGAACCTTGCGAACATGTGGCAGAAGAAATAGTAAAAGTCCTTTCGGAACTAGCAGAAACCATAAAGAAGCATCA
This sequence comes from Rhododendron ovatum, assembly GCA_019656835.1. Classification (NCBI taxonomy): domain Eukaryota; kingdom Viridiplantae; phylum Streptophyta; class Magnoliopsida; order Ericales; family Ericaceae; genus Rhododendron; species Rhododendron ovatum. The sequence goes on along the minus strand of CM033794.1, from coordinate 6,634,771 downwards.
CCATTTCTCAGCCCACATTTCAGATCAAGAACTTGATGCCTCCATTAAGACTCAACCTCAGCTCTTTCTCACTTCCAACCCAACAAAAACTGAAGCAGCCAAGCCTTCTGAGATTCTTGGGTCGCAAATACAGGGGCCAGAACAGCCGAAAATGAACAGAATGACTAGTAAGACTGTGATCACACGACTTGAATTCTCCGAGGCACTTCCATTTTCCGCTTTTGTTTCGCTGCTGATTGAGACCGTGGCTTGGCTTGACCTTGTGATAGAAGAAGTGGAAGAGTTGGCGAAGGTTGCGCATTTTAAGGAGTTCCATGAAGAAGATGACAGCATAGAAATCAAGGTTGATGAGGGTTCCAGTGAAAATCCCAAGGGCTGCAAAGATATCCAGATACTGACAGACAATCTGATGACTGAAAATTTGCAATTTCTGCTGTCAAAGCTGAACAGGAGTGACAAATAAATTTGTTGCTATTGGGTTAAATAGCAGCTTTGTCACATTTTTTGCTACATAATCTCAAATCTAAAGACACTTTCAACCGATTTGTTACATTTTTGCAGCAAGAATTAGTGAGGTGCCTTTGGTTTTTCATTGCTTGTTTATCTTCATCTAGTACCAAATAAGTCCTACCGCACAGCTGCTCTAAATAACGTTTATTGGAAGATAAGGGATTTCCCTTTGAATCTTTTCCTTCCATGATTTTTGGATCATTAAATTTAGCTTGTCATCAAAATCACCATGGTAAAATAATTACATAAACACTTAATTAGTTGTACTGAGGACGACAATAGCACTGTTACAAAGAAAAGGGTCATCAAGAATTCCTTGGAATAGAGTCTAATGTATAATGCCCCAGCCTTCCAGTTCTATACAAATTAAGTAACTTGGCAGCAACCTTGGTGTGAGCCTGTGTGTCTACAAGCACCTTAAAAGCTTTCTGCAATTCTGAAAATTGTGCCTCAATAAGTTCCACTAAATCCTTTCCAGCTTCCAGATTACCAGGAAAAGATGAAACCGTCTCAAAGAGAGTACGACGAACATCATGCACCACAAAATCCTGTGAACAATTGCGAATGTAGTTATCAGATGAAGATCGAGATAAAAGGAGCTATAAACTTTACCCGAAACAAATAGCAACAAACCAAATGACATTTCGTTTGAGGGGGGAAACAAAAATAGGAAGCCCTAGTTTGCTATGAAAGATACTGATGTAAACTTGGAAGAGCAAAATTAGCCAAGAGAAGGCAATTTAGGGGGAAACAGGGAACAAAGTATTCAGTTCGAGACACATCCTAATGTAGTTCAAAGAAAAGTGCTTCCAATTTTCAAAAGCGTACTTTCACAAGAAAAAAAAAATCCATATAAACTACTGAAATTTACACGATAGATTTATTTGTTTTTTTTATCGGCAACATGATAGATTATTAGATTGATAGATGATTATTTGCACCTGGGTATGATCTGTTGCATACTGCTTCCGTCTCTTGTCCAACTTGGAGTCACTTGAAGTTTCCATTCCGTCAACTGTTATTTTTTCACTACGATGCATTGACAATTTTGCCCATTTCTTATATTCATCACTCAAGTTGTGGATTGCAAGAAAATATTGAGCTAGTTCTGATTCCCCAATTAAGCAGTCATTAATAGCTCCTGCATTACAAATCAGGCACATGAGCTGAGCTGCTCGAAGGTTAAATATCATTTTTGTTTGACCAATCCCAAATGACCCTGTCAGCTCATAAAACAAGATTTTCAGTTCTCTGCATTATCATACCTGTTAAAGCAAGTTTGGAGCACACCTCAGCATCAGGAATCATAGGAGGCAGTATCCCAGGGGTGTCCAGGACATAGATGTTTGGATGGCTACCAATCTGGAAATGAAAATCACCAAACAATTTACATGATGAACAGTGAAAATACAGAGGAGGGAATTGAAGAAAATAGACATGCTGAAAAACTTCAGCATCTAAAGGTATATAATGATGGCGTATAGTATCTTTTGAAATTCCTTGGCAACCAACCAAACCATCATGGGGAACAAAAAAACCACACTATGAATACCAAGGATCTTAGTCAGCTCGCAACCACAAGTCCAGTCTAGTGCTAGTAACTGTCATATTGGCTTATTCAAGTGTGTGTACATGATTCCAAAAGTTCTAGAAAATGGTAAAAGCCAGAAGATTACAGACCTTCAGGCTGCTGATATCTTTCGTCTCCCCTGGCAACGGACTCACGGTTGCATGTTTCAACTTTCCTTTCTCTTATATAAAAAAGAATCCCACCAAATTATAATCACAGCAAATCCATTTTGAAGGGAAACTAGCTCTTTCAAATCAGAATTGAATTTGACAAAAACCAACAACTAATGGAATTTCACAAGGTTGAAGCACCTGCAGCGCTAATGCGGCCAATTTGATGCAAGGCGTTAGCAAGGGCTGACTTGCCTACATTTGGAATCCCAAGAAGCATTACTGTTATGGTATGGTTTGCATGATCAGTCCTCATCAATTCTCGAACCCGAGCTTGTAAAAAGTTCAGGAACTGTAAATATTTGACATCCAAACTAAATTTGACAAGCTAAGATTGAATTAGGAGAATATACTACAAGAAAACCTCAAGTATTATTCTCTTCTCATGTATGAAAGCTATTTTTGAACTTCTCAATGTTGACACACTGTTCATAGTAGAGTCAAATTGTCACAGACCAAAAGTGACCCTGTCAAGTTAACTCCCTATCCAACCAGAAGGAGAAAAACAGTCTTAAATTAGTATCTACGAGCCTTATTTTGGACTTGTTCAGAAGTTAATGCAATTTTTACCACAACTGGTGACTAATTGGTCTTTGGAATATTTCAATCAGGGTTTTTGGGACTTCTCATCCCTGTGTTGTTTTGGTTGGTTGGTCATAAAATGCTCCATTTACCAAAAAAAAAACTGGTGACTCCCTGCCGAGAATGAGAAATCATGGAAACAGGTTATTTGAAGAAAACACATTCATTGCACATTTCATATTAAATATAATAGACTCGAATGAGAAACACTGTTAGAATTCCCTAGAGTCCACATTGAAATGCATTTTCAAAGAGATTTTGGGGTTACCTCCTTAACATGCTCCTTATTATGGGCATTAACTTCATAAGAAATCAAGTTTTGTTGTTCGAAGTATGCTCTCCACACCTGTAAGGGAATGCAAGATGAAAAAGCTATCAGACAAAAGTGAATCTGTCAAGTCAATGGTCTGAAAGTTCATGAAACTACAGTAGATGAATTCTTTTATATCAATGAAATGTTACCTGAGGCGTGCACAAATAAATTCCATACCATAGACATCGTTTAGAACCAAGCATTTAATTACAAATGGTAGCATAGGGTGACTAAAGGAGGCAGTACAATTTTTTTTTTTTTGGTAACTAGGAGGCAGTACATTTGCATACTTCATGTTCATTCATCTCTTAAATGTGCTGATTCTTGCAAGTGGCAACTTATTTTAAATGGATCAGAACAGGGAACTTAATAATACCAAGACCTGGTAGGAAAAAACGACCCCAAAACCCAAGTACACTTATTATTGAACCCACTTCTTCCATATTATTTGGGTGACATTTTATAGATTCACTGTTCAAACAATATATGAAATTATGAATAGGTTTTTGCCTAATTACCTCCTATTATAACCAATAGTTCAGTAAATCAACTTTCCTACCGACATTAAGAAATAAGGATATAAGAGAAACACAAAACAACCTTCAACTGCGGGCGACTTGCTAGGTCCATCTTGTTCAAGAGTATGATGTGCCTCAAAGAATGTGGGAAGTTTCTCAACAGCTCGTATTCCGAGGACAATGGAACCTGAAAAAATTCATAATAATAAGATAGAAATCCATATACGTAGGTTACCAAAAAGCAAAAGAAAAAGAGTGCTTTAAAATCCACTGAAGACCGGGAATCAAAAAACAGAAAGAAACAATAAATCTGAAGGATCCAATATCTCTCCACTACAACTCCACTAACTACAATGTTCCTAAACATCCATTAAAGACCATCACAAGTGGGCGCCGAGTAACTTTAACAAATTAACCCATCACAAAACAGTTGAATCAAATGGTTTCACGCAAACTAGCTCAAAACACATCCACTCAGGCATTTCATCAAGCACCTGCTTTGCCACTAAACCTGTCAACCAAATTAACAAAGCAAAATTAGAAAAGAGTTCGAATAACACGCACCCTTGCGTCTCTGACTTCAACGACCAGATCAACCAACGGAATCCGCTCCATAATTGCCCTAGTTGCCGCCGCCATGTGAGGGGTGTACCAACTCGACCCTCTCTTTCCCGCCACTTTCTTGACGGCAGCACCTAACTTTTGAACGTAGCCAGCCGTTGCAGCCATTGGCTTAGTATACCCACTAATTCGAAAGGAATAAACTGGTTTAAAACGGTCTTCCAACTAGAGTATTAAACTGTATGCCTCGAGTGTTGGCTATATCTATATCGCTCCAATAAAGACCATAAAGTACTACTAATTGTAAAGTAAACGAGCCGACCTTGTTCAACAAAAGCTCGACTCGTTAAGGCTCGAAATAGCTCAAGTTTTTGGCTCGTTTACCTTGTTCAACAAAAGCTCGACTCGTTAAGGCTCGAAATAGCTCAAGTTTTTGGCTCGTTTAGTAAATGAGCCGAGATCGAGCTCGACAAAACTCTGTTCTGCAGGTTTACAGGCCTAGCCTCTGGCTCTGAGTGTTGGCTATATCTATATCGCTCTAATAAAGTACCACTACGAGTAAAGTTTTATTTTTTCAGTCGCACAACAGAAATAGGCAATTCCTGGGGCTGTGGTTACTGACTATGCAGTATAAAGTTTGCAACTTATCAGGAATGGATGACCTTTGTGACTTCTATTTCTATAATAACAATACTAATAGAACCCTAATTGGACCCCGTTGGTGGACGGTGGGAGCCAATTGTAAACTGACCTGGACGTTGCAATTAGCACAAAAAACTATTCAGACGGTAACCCCAATCTCATGAGTTTCTAGTGCTAGATGTAGAAAATGGAGAGCTATTCAGAGCAAGTGCACTGGGCGTGTCAAATTTTTATGTCGTCGCGTTGACCAAATTTGCTGTTAAATATGGGAAAAGTCATTCTCGTGCCAAATTTATGAAGTAATTTTGCACCAACGAGTAACTCTCCAAGCACCTGTATCTTATAGGATTCATTTAATGGAGCGTCTATCTACGAAAGGAAATTACTTTGGATGTGAGTTCGAAATGCGAAAGCAGCCTCGTGAATTTTTTCTCAAAATAGTATATGCTCCATTAAATCAAATTGTGAAGAGTTATAGACCTTAAAGATTTTCTGCGATTTTGCATCACAGCTCTGGAGTTTTGAAAAGCCAACAGTTCAATGCATGAACCAATGGGGACTTCTAATGGATAAATGGTTGTGTTTGGATCGAGGATTTGTGGAGGGACTTACACGCATAAAGAAAAGGATAACGGATATATAAATCCGGTTAAAAAAAAATTATAACTCGGGTGTCTGGGCTAACTTACGCACACCTCAACCAAATCCGGGTATTGCCATATCCGGCTTCCATCTCCCTCTGTCAAACAGGCTATAAAGATAAAGAAGAAAACCAAAAGAAATGTACTTGTTTCTCCCTTAGTTACTTTTCATTGGTAATCTAAATCCTTTGGATCCATGATCCAAGCACAGCCTGGTGGTCCTAGATTTCCCCAAGGCAGAGCATATATAAAATGCAGCAAACCTCCACTATTTCATGAACTTGTTTTCTTATCTTTTATTACTGAAAACTAATTCTCATCATTAACAGGTGGAGCATAAGATCAAAAACCAATTCTTCCATGAAATCATCCTGCTAGAGTCGAAGCAAAGAACATAGACTTCAATTTCTTTTCTTCTCTGTACACTCAGAGTTGAGAGACTCTTTTTATCTTCCCCAGGCAGTTATCTTTAGGCCTTTGATGAGGTAAATACATCAAACCACACCCGGGATTATACCGTTCAAGCCTGTATGGTGATAAAAAAGATCTCAGTAAGTACATATGTCAATATCTCTCTTGTTTAGCAACAAATGTAACCGAAAGTGAAAAAATGGAATCACTTACTCATAATTAAGAAGAAAATAATGTAGAAAAATAGCAATTTCTAGCTTCGCAAGGTCATTCCCGGGGCACATCCTGCTTCCTGCTCCAAAGGGGAAATAAGTTCCTGCCTTGGGAGTAAGTCCCTATTCACAATACAAATCTCCTTAGACATATGCAGAATATCCTGGACAATGTGTTAAACATGTTATGTTTATGCTGTGTTTGAGTCATCGATTTGAGGAGGGGAATTTAACCAACAGAATGGAAAGCGACAGGAAAAAAGAAAAGAATTTGTTTAGCTTCTCCCCTTTATTATCTTTGTATATTTTCCTTTGTTTCAATAAAATAGCCCCACAAATCCCTGATCCAAACACAACGTAAATAAGTGAATTAGGAAGAAGTTTGTAGTGTTCAACTTACATCCCATCTTGAAGGATTAAATTCCTTTGGGTCAGGGTAGATTTCAGGGTCATGATGAATATTTCTGAACCAGACCAAAACTCTCCACCCTTTGGGAATGGTATAACCTGAAAACAATTGACTAATATTTAGCTCGGTGAATGACAGTACTTGGCTACCATTTGTAACAAATAATTGTGTTTCACAGCAATCATTCAGAAAAAATCAACTACTCTGTATTTATTAGTCTACTCATTTCCGAAAACAAAAGCAATGCATTATTTGAATTGAGGCATTCTACAAATGTGCACTTTCCATTTTACATGCACTCTAAAATACTCCAGCATCATACTTTGGAAATAGAATCCAGGAAAATTCAGAACCATTAACTAACCACTTATGTTGACATCTGCTTTTGCCTCTCTGAAGACAACAAACGAAAATGTTACCACACGGAGCGTTTCATCAATCACCTTCAAGAGAAAGGAACAAATGCAAGTTAAAGAATAGAAGAAGGCTAAAAATTGGTTGTTTCCTTGTGAAATCAACTTATTAGTAGCTCAAAAGGCACAAAGTGAAAATTTGTCATGTACCTTCGATAGATAATCCATTTGGCGTACTTCCTTGAGTGTCAACCCATTCTGTGTAGGTGGCCTATTCCTTACTATTGCTTCTTGCTCTGCCTACAATTTAGAACCACTACATTCAGGAAGCATACTTCAACCATATTACTACAATAACTATATCATCAAATTGGCAAGGATAAAAAAGAATTGCATAGATAAAAGACAGAAATTAAAAACAAAAAGGACATTTTAAACTTCATGAGGTGATTGCAGTTCGAGTTATCTATTCAAATCTCCCAATTAAGAACCTCGTCTATTGTAATTTAGGAACTTGTGCTAAAGTTTTACTCCAACCATACAATGTACAAACAGGAAACAAATGGAAAGAAAAATTGCAAATGTTGACAAGTTCCGAATGTTTGACAAGTGTTGAGAATACCGTAGAATTATGTGATGCAGGTTTAAAAACAATAACATTTGCTAAGCACTCAAACTAAATTGCTGGAACATTTGAAGATTGCACTTGATTTGTCCAATCACTACTCAACTAGTTCGTTTAACATTTTGTTGAACATAGAAACTAATGTAAATACAGAAGTTTTATGGAAAAAAAAAAAAACTCATCGACAATGATGTGGCGGGAAATTTTGTTATATTGTGAGCCATATCTTTGGTTGAATATAAAACACAACACCACAAAACCGTTACACATTGATGATATGTGTCAAGGGCAAGATGGGCTCCATTACCTTGGCTTTCTGAAATATTTCTGGGTGCTCCTGAAGAAAGACGGTAGCCCACATAGTAATGTGGCCAGAAGATTCATGACCAGCATTTAGATACATCACTAGTATATCAATGATTTCCTCGTCATCCAATCTTCTTCCATTCTCATCTTCAGTATCCAGTAGAGCCTCCATCATGTCTTTCTTCAGTGTCGGTTGGGTGTCCTTTCTGCGTTCTCTTCGGTTATCCACTATCGTTTGAAAGATAGCCACAAGGTTTTTGCGCGCCTGGAATTTAGTTATCCTTAGATCCCAAATTGAAAAGCCAATATAGAGGGATAACAAACGAGAGAGATAATCAAAAGAAGTTTTCAGTTCATTTCTTATCAAAAGAGTCATAAATTCAGTGTCTTGAGTAAGAAATGCTTGAGGTTGTGTTTAGGCCATGATTTCGGGGACGGATTCACCCAAGACATAATAGCTTCTTCACTTAGTTTATCTTTCCAATCTGTTTCCTTTACCGTTTCTTCTCCTTGTATAGATCCCTCCACAAATCAATGGTCCAAACACTGCCTAAAAGGCTCTTATTCAAGAGCACAATTTGTGAAACTTGGGTCATTTGACAAATGAACAGAAATACTATGCCAGAGGAACTCATGGATCTCTTCTCATAATGAATGAAGAAGTACCTTCCCTGGATATGTATCTAAAGTGGCGTAACACATTTTTCCCATATTCATGGAAATACTTGCAAAATAGCCAGAATTAAACCGCTAGAAAACCACATATATTAACAAACAGAAAAGGGAAAACCGCACCTTGAGTGCTTTATGGTAAGCAAATCCAGGAAGATTAATTGCCATGGCTCGAACTCCATAATTAAGTGTTGTGTACTCCTTCTCTAAGGCCTCCATCACTTGCTCACTCCCCGAGCTTAGAAAAATGTGCATAATTATCCTGAAAGTGAGCCTCCGAAGTTCAGTTAAGAACTCTATTTGCCCCATTCCAGCCCATTTTTCCAAGTCCAACTTCACATTTTCTTCAATGTACCCAACGTAAATGGACAAGGCCTCATGACCATTGACTGGTGCTGCAGTTAACCGGCGGAGGCGTTTGTGCTCCTCATATGTGATGCTACCGATGAATGATTTCCTCCCAATGAGTTTCAAAGTGGAGCTAGGCCAACCGGGCTTGAAATATTCATCGTCAGTTAAGACTCTCTTGCATGCTTCGGGTACTGTAACGATGATACTCGGATTACCAAACATTAAGGTTTTGTATAATCCACTGGGTCCAAATCTGCATTTTCATATTTCCCGGTTAATGTAAAGGCATGAAGGCAAAACTAAGAACGTTTAATATTATTAATATCAAATAATACAACAGCACAATTACTTTTTTTGTCAAATATCAGAAAAGGTCAATCGTCCAAAATTTTCCGAAGTTGAGATAAATTTGACATCAACAAACATTGCTCTCCAACCATAGAGTCAAATTGTATAAAAATGTAACAAACAGCTGTTTTTTAAATGAAAAAAAAAAAAGGTCAAAACTTGAATTTGGCACGAGGCTTCAAAATTGAACCAAATGAGAAGGTTGCCAAATCCGCGTGGGATTTGGTATACAATTGGCATGTGGTTGGATTACAAGAGGAGGCAAATATTGCCAGTTTCAGTTGTTTTTAGTTAATACAACCAAAACAAGTTCACATGACTAGTTTAAAGTCGTCTTCTTTTTTCGTAATCCATAACCGATCCCACCAGTCACAACCTTAGGTCGCATTGCTGCACTGTATACCGACGTACACGACAGAAGTACAATTCTTTTATTCCAACAACGAATAAAAGTTGGGAAAATTAATAAAGCCTCCAAAACACTTTGGATAGCACTTGATGTGGGGTGGATCTATCACAAAATGATACTTATTTGAAACTGGTAGGACCCATCTCAATGCATGTAGTAGTCGATGAGGGCCCACCAAGAAATTCTACATTGTCGTTTCCTATAATAATGTACTCCTAATAAAGTACAACAAGGCAAAAAATAAAAGCCAAAAGCTGGATCAGAACTCAGATTTACGTACAATATTGTGTATAAAATAGAGTAGGTTGGAGATATTACAGTGAAAATGACAAAAGTCGCCAGCTCTTGTCTCGATTGAATCATTTGGGGTCGTTCAATAATTTACTATTTAATTATGTAAACAAGTAAGTTCACATCTCTCAACCATTTTAGAAATCTATTTAAAGTGATGTGTCATCATGCTTATCAAAATTCGGTTCTGCTAACCTTTATTAATACATTTTCACATATATTAATATATTCCCTCCGTCCCGATTTGTTTGTCTATTTTTGAAAAATCAAATTTTTAAGGAAACATAATGATTGCTCTTTAAGAGTTTTGATTTTCCAAGGATAACCCTCAATTTCCTAACATTAAATGAGAGTGGACATTCTCCAATGCATTATTTTTTGAAAGAGAAAGGGCATTAAGGAAATTTTAACAAGTCAAACTCATATTGGACAAATATTTTGGGACACTTAAAAGTCAAAAAGTGGACAAACAAATTGGAACGAAGGGAGTATATTTTTTCGGATATTAATGCGCATTTTATCGCTCAGTCTCTTAGGACCCGTTCAGTTGTCAGGAAAGTACAAGAAATGATGGAAAAATCAACTTTTCCATAACTTTTATAGTGTTGTGTTTAGTTGCCAGGAAAGTAGTGGAAAACATTTTCTTAAGTTTTCCTGCAAGATTTACTCTCTTGCAAAAGTGATCCGGCCAAAAGTATAGGATTTTGCGGGAAAATTTTCTCCATTGTGCGGCCAAAATAATTGGCAGGTAAGAAAAAAAAGCAAATGACGCTAATACCAAAAAAATACGAATTAGATTTTTAGAAAGACAATTTGAGATTTACGCAAGTAACAACAATTTCGACTACTGTTGTGTTTTCTGAAATAATTGTTGTGGAAAAAATTAGTAATTGATTTTTTTTTGAAAGTATTTATTTATCTTGTCATTAGTTTTCAGTTTTGTTTTGTAATTACTAATCAGTTTATCAATGAGTTTTTATGTCGGCAACTAATCAAGCATAGTTGTTTAAAATTTGTTTATTTAGTTATTATCTACTTATTTTTTAAGCTTCATGTTAAGGCTTTGCAATAGATAAAATACATTTTTCGATATGTGTTAGCTCTCAAAATTACTTTTAGCCATGAAAAATAAAGAAGTTTCTCATAAGTGTCTTTTCCTGACAAATGAACCATTAAATTTGAGTTTTCTTGTAAAAAAATTTGTCAAATGAACACTCACAAAAAAATAGATTTCTTTTTCCTTTACTTCATTTTACTTGATTTTTCTTAAGAATAACTTTCTCGTACAACATTCATGGCAACTGAACGAAGAATGTTATCATTTTCTCTCAAAATTTAAATCGTTCTCTAGTTTTGTATAGGAGTCTCATCGTGTGTGGGACCAACATGCTTGGGAGGGCCCATACCCTCGTGTGATGGGTGAAATAGTGGCCCCGAAAACATGAAGGAAAAAAAATTTCCCTTTGTAGAAGAGTCTACTCCTATTTTGGTAATTAATTTCCAGTGGGCCCATTCATTGTAGAACACTATTTTCGCAATCCGCAAAAAGGAATCGGAATCGGATATGTTTAACCCAATACCCCTAAGCTTCTGCAGAGGATTGATAACTTAAACAACAACGGATCAGTTTCGATTTTTGAAATTAAGTCGCAAGAAAGTATTTTCGTGTGAATTAGAACTGAATTGCTTGCTTTGACCGGATCAGAGAAGGAATCAATGGAGATGTGCATAAATTGCCTAGGCACCAATGGCTATGCAACAAAAAACTACCAGTAAAGACCAATACTTTTATTGAGCATTTTGTTTCAACGAGGGTCAATTTGACCCATTTGGACGGTACAGAGCACTCGTTAGCAAAGATCTTCTCCATAAATGAAATTCAAAATTGCCGAAATACCCCATATTCTCTGGGTTATTGCCAAGGAAAAGAATCTCAATTGGACGAGAGAGAGAGAGAGAGAGAGAGAGAGAGAGAGAGAGAGAGAGAGAGAACCTGGAAACAAAGGAGGAGATGAAGGAATCAGGGTTACATGACTTGAAGGCTCTGAGGAAAGACCACATATTGCCAATCAAAGGCCAACCCATGTCACCGGGAGGCAGAGAGAAGCGTTTTTCACCCAAATTAGACTCATAGAGCCAGCAATTCACACTCCTGAGCAACCACTTCAACCCCACTAGACCACAAAAAATGGCCACAAACAACCCCCAACTCAACCCCAAGTAGTTCTCCATTTTGTGGGCCTGGAATTCTATTGTGTTCAATGGAGTGTTTTAAGAGAATGTTTTGAGAGAAAATTAGAGAGAGACAAGAGAAAGACCCCACACACACACACCTGCTGTCCCTTTCCCAATCCCACCTGCTGTCCCTTTCCCAATCCCACGGTAACTGTTATATATAGGGGAGAGAGAGAGAGAGAGAGAGAGAGAGAGAGAGAGAGAGGAAGTGGATGTGACGTGGCAAAGAAGAGGTTTTGCCGTTTTGGGAAGAAAATTTTGGGTACTGTCCGTGAAATCTGAGCCCTCCGTGTTTGTATTTGACGGCTCGGATTGTGTGCTGAGATGATATACCCTATTTGCACCCAAAATTTTGACACTAATTTAAAAAGTTTTAACTTTTCAACATTTACCGCTAGACTCATATTTTGAAAAAAGTATATATTTTATCTCACAAGGGAGCGAAATGCAAACACGAACCATTAAAAAATCAAATAAACAAACATTTTAGAACACCTAAAAGTGAACGAACAAACCAGAATGAAAAGAGTATGTCTTATTAATGTTGTAGGGATTGGAATAAAACACGCATAAACCCTAAGAGTTGGCCTAGAGGTTAATGACCAAGGCCAGCGGGTTTGTTCCCTGGGAAAATGATGGCTCAGGACATGTTTTGATAATTAATACCCTACAAGGACATACGAAAAACATTTGTTAATGTTGAAAATGTCTTTGGCGTATATTATTTATCAAAACACGTCTTGAGCCGTCGTTTCCCCTTGTTCCTTTCCCAATTCTCAGTATCGAAACTTCTCGGATGCTATCAATTTCTTTTGGATCAGTCCATATGAAGCTTTTTGCGTCTTTAATTAGGCTCCGTGCAAGTGAATTGTGGAATTAGGCCCCACGACAATTTGGAATGCGTGTAAGCTAACGCAAACAGTTAAGAAAATAAATAAATCAGATAGGATAGGACGTGGTGCAATAAATGGTAGGGAATATGTTTCCTCTATAATATATTTATTCATGCGGGTCTCACACAACAACACGTATGTTCTTAGTTGTGGCCTTGTGGGGAACGGAATGTAAACATAAATCAGGGAATATTTTTGATGTTGTATGGATATGATTAACTGGTTTTTGGTAACGCAATGAATCAAAGATGTGTTGTGATTAAATACAGTAATTACATTACACAAAAACGTTTATGATTAACTATGAGCCTGCCTCACACTTCATATTTATGATATAGATTATGGGTTTCGCACAATTTAAATATACATATTCGTAAATGTTGCGGGGATCACGTTTGGCTAATATTTGATGCGGTGCCAATGACATTTTCAATGGTAATGGTTTCACAAAGCATGTCTATGATTGATTTTCTTTCCATAAAAGGGGTATCTACGATTAATTATGTAAAGCATTACATCTTCCAAGATATTATGCAAACTATTAACCCAGATGAGTAGTTCAAAACTTCAAGTGGTAGCAGAGGTGAGCTGTAAACTTAGGTCAGATTTGGAAAGAAAATACTCCTTCCGTCCCAAATTGGATGACAATTTTTGAAATTTGTGCCATTTTGTATTGCTTATATCTTTCAATCTATAATGTTTTTCACGAATTTGAAAACTTTGTATAATAGAACTAATCGAGAACTATCAAACAAGATCCATATTGCATACTTTTTGAGATTCATATTGAAAGATATAAAGAATTGAAATTGGCACAGATTTCAAAAATTGTCATCCAATTTGGGACGGAGGGAGTAGTTGAGAGCACGTAAGCTGGTTCGGAGTTCGGACACTTGTAAGTGTCAAATAGAAAAAAAGATAGGAGTTCACGATGTGGGAAAAATGTAGGGAGAAAGGTTGCCAGCCTATATTATCAATCGGAAATTCTAATTGCAACTAGTAAGGAAGATTTGCAAGGAACCACGCAAGAAAAAACGCGTTTGAATCCATTCCGGATTCTACAAAAATTTAAAAAAATATTCATAAATTTTTGTATATTATTTTATGGGCTCCTGTAAAAAATCAGTTCCAACGAACATCGATAAGTATTACTTTTGAATTCGTAAAACGAAACGAATTTTTCTAGATTTTTGTGAAACTTAAAATGTACCCAAATACATTTTTTCTTTCGTGATTTCCTTCAAATCTTCCTTGCTATTAGAATTTTGGAAATCCATTTGTCCTGTTGTTGTCGACAACTTGGAATGGGTTCTATTCTTTTCCTGATTACCGCATTGGGAAAAGCCTTGGCTGTTTGTTTCCCTACGTGGTGGGCCCTGCACCCCACCCCACACCACACCACCCCATTTTTTTTTATCCGCTACCCCCACCGCATTCAAAAGCGTTTACGCTTAACGGTACCGATAGGTTACCGATCACGTAAAATTTCAATTCAATCCGATAAATGTAATTATCATTTTGGAGTCATCCACAAACGATACAAATTTTCAATTATTTTCTAAATAATCTTAAAAGTGCACTCATAAAATTTCAGCTCGATCCGACAAATATAAGTGTTTAATCTAATCGTCCAATGTTTCTTTCAAAATATAGGATTATGCTGAAAGAACAATTGAACGTTGAATCAAGTACTTAACTTTATCTGATCAAACTAAAATTATATAATTGCACTCGAAAAATTATTTAAAAATAAATAAATAAACGGTTTAAATTATTTATACAAAACTTCAATATAGAGCCCAATCATAGTCAGTACCCCCGGTACCGTTTTGGTCAGTAGCTATAGACGGCCTCGAAGAGTCCATTCGCCTCTCACAATCCATTGACACGAGATCCGAATCCTCTATGAAGATACTTTCTGTAAGAGTTTGCATCCAAATCGTCTATCTTGATAATTAATGGACTGGATTGAAAACAAACTTTTTCAAAAAAGAGTTAACTTTTTTTTAACAAAATTTATTTTTAATTTGAACCATTAATTATCGAGATAAACTATCCGAATCTCAAGAGAATCGTCACATAAATCTCACATGGAGGAATTTTCACAGAGAATCTCGAATCGATTGACACCCCTGGACAAAGTTCCAGGTGAAATTTCATACATTAGCTTATTGTGTTCCAACTAGTATTTTGGATGGCAGCGATGATAAAGATTTAGGGGGCCGCCTTTTGAGTACCCGGTAACCCGTAGGTCACATCACACTCTTTTCTTGTCTTAGTCAACTTATACTTATCTTTCACTCCGGTTATGTCAAATATAGATCATTCATGCTCAGGGCCGGTCAGGGGTAAGCTCTGCAAGTCGGCCGGCTCGAACAACCCCCGATAAGGGGCAACAAAAAAAAAAAATTGTATGTATACAAAAAAAAATTAGAAATCCAGCAAAAAATATATTTAGGGGCATAATCCAAAAAATTTTGTACAAATATTTTTAAAAAAGTAAATATGTATGGTTTCCACCTACTTTAAAAAATTATAATACTTGAGAAAATTAGCAGAGTAAAAAAGAGGTTTTTACATACCTAGGGTAAATTACAGAGAAAAAAAATTAGGAGGGCAAACTATTAAGAGAGAAAATTAGGAGGGCTATCAGATAAGAAGAAAAAAGAAGAAGAAAAGAGACGCTATAGACAAAACGAGAAGGGACGGATGATGTAATTCAAGCTAAATGGACAATATAATCTTGTTTTTGTCTTCTTTTTTGTTGTTGCTTGTATGTCTTTTTTATTTATACTTAACACTAGTGGGCAACGAGCCATGTTATTCGCAATAAAGATTTGCAGACAACCGCATAAGGAAAAACTCGTTTGGGCCCATTTCAGGTTCTACAAAAATCTAGAAAAATATTCATAAATTTTTTAATATTATTTTATGGGGCCTTGTAAAAAACCAGCTCCAACGGACATCAGTAAGTGTTACTTTTGAATTCATATGAGCAAATTGAGCAGTTTCGCCCCAACGAATCAAAAAATAATACTTACCGATCGATATCTCTTGGAGCCGATTTTTTACAGAACCCCATAAAATAATATTCAAAATTTTTTGGATATTTTTCTAGATTTTTGTGAGACCCGAAATGAGCCCAAATGCATTTTTCTTGCGTGGTTCCCTGCAAATCTTCCTTGCGATTAGAATTTTCGAGTGGGCAACCAAGCAGAAGGTTGGGCTTGGGCAACCCAAATGTCGGGACCAGCACTGTTCATGCTGGAACAAAGATGTTCAAAAGAGATTTTTCTCTTAAAGACTGATCCAATGGATTGTTAAGTTTCAAACTCAATGTTTGAATGTACGACTTTTCTCTATTGTCACTTGAGTTATCCATTGCGTTGGTTGTATCCTTAAGTCACTTAATGAAAGAAAGTGTACAGAAGCGAGAGCACAAGCACGAGAGTGAAAGATTCTTTCAAAAATCTCTCAACAATTAAAAATTTGTGAATGTGAGGATTGAGAATGCGAAAGCAGAGGGATGATTGAGAATGAAAGCAAATGCCATTTAAAAGGATTATGAAAACTGGCAAAAAAAAAAAAAAGATCTCAACGCACCCACCATCTCAACATTTGATGGGGCTGGAGAAAACCTTTTTGGGTTCAAATAGAGTTCATGGTAGTGTCAGTATGATACTATCTAGGAAAGGAAAAAATTTGTTAGAAACTATTTTTTGTTTGTTCGGTTGAATTTTATTGTGTAACATTCTCTAATTATTTTATTACTTAAGTGGGCCAGCTCAAAGGAAAAAAAGAAAAAAGAAAAGAAAGAAAGTGGATTTGGGTATTATGACCCAACAGTCAATGCCCACGACGCAATGCGTGTGCATAACTACTCCCATTTTGTCCAAAGTCACAAAGATCTTTTCTTTTCTTTCCTTTTTTTGCAATTTTTACTTTTTGAATTATGGTTATAATGTATAAATGAATTTGAAAAGTATTTGGAGATATATGCATTTTGCGAAAAGAGTAGTGGTTGAAATATATATATGCAAAATACGTCACGTAAATCTTTTGTTAACCGAAATGAGAAAAATGGAAAAATGAAAAGTCGAACATAATGCAGAATGCATTTTCCAACGATAACAGCCTTGAGAAGATTAAGGGAATTTTAAGTCTAGGGATTTTTCCCTGTTTTCTGGTTAAGGGCAATCAATTAGTAATTTTTTGTCATTATCTTTACGCTAATGGCATTTGACTATTTGAGCAATCAAGTACACATAGAAACAAGTGATTTACTTTACCTTAGATAGAGACGGTTGTATCACTTTTCGAGTGTGAGTATCTCATCAGGTCCAGTACCACTCTTGGGGCAGATCCTCAGGCATGATGAATCTTGGGAATGGCATTTGTTGAGGAGCAATGAGAGCCACATCTACAACGAGATTTGTGCCTCTAACCAGATTATCCTTTTAGTTTCCCGATCGCGATTAGTGATAATGAGTAAAAAGAGATAAATAGATAAATTTATTAAGAACCGTATAAAATATTTTCGAAAAGCATATATACATGAAATGATTGGGCAAATGGAGCTTAAAACCAGTTCTTTTCTATGGTCTGAGATCTTCTGTGCCATGCCGAAAAATGATGTACCGAGTGTATTTTTTGACCATTGAATCATACACAGATTTAAAAATATTAAAAAAAAATCGCACTATCTAACGGCCCAAATGAATTCGGTCTAGGGACACCCCATTTTTCGGGACAGAGGATATCTATAACGACCTTGATTTTTGAGAAATAAAAATTTCGTTAAATATTTAAATTTTATTTTTAATTTCTTGGATTGCTTTAAAAAAATTCTTTTTAACCTTAATAAATTCGTTATAATTAGATTTGAATTTTTAAAATTATATCTTTTAACATCGGACTATCTAGTCCTTCTCTAAATACAAGTATGCTTGTAAAAGCACCTGTATATTTTCCTAGTGAGTAAATTAAATCCTAAAATTATATTTCTTAGCTAAAAATCCTACTTGGCAAGTAGAATTAGTCTCCAACCAATTGGTTAGAGAAACCTAAGTACCCATTCAACTTAGTTACATTCTCCTAACCCTAGATGAGCTTTATGAACCTTTTCAACCCTACTTGAACCTTTTGGACCAAAGGAAGTCATCATTATGCTACTTAAAGTAGCAATCATTTTACTTACATGTCTAGTCACTTCAAGACCTTACTTCTCATCATTATCTCTTTATCCATTGGACTATAGTTCATAGGAAAATTTTTATCCCTTGAGTAATAGAAATAAGACTTGCCAATGAGTACATAGATTTGACAAGTCAATCATTAGAACCCCTCACCATGACATAGACTTGCCATGCATGCAAGTCTAAAATAATAGTCTTGAACCTAATTATCCTCCAATACCTACTTTCCTAGATTTTCTCTAGGTATATATAAGTAAGTATGTATGTATGTGTGTGTGTGTGTGTCTATATATATATATATATAGATTCACTTGGTACTAGAGAGAGAGAGAGAGAGAGAGAGAGAGAGCGGGGGGGGGGGGGGGGGCAAGGGAGGGAGAGAGAGAGAGAGGAAGCTAAGAGGGAGAGAGTGAGTGCGTGCATGTGTTTGTACACTCTAGCAAGTTATCTCTTTTACCAACTTCACACTTAAGCCTAGAACTACTTGACAACTCATTCCTTGACTACTTCAAGCACATAATCTAGCCCTTATTTAACCTAGTTTCTACTTACAAACTGGACATAGGATTGATTAAACATGAGAAGACTACTCCTTAACCTAGCTATCATTTTCCTCTTACTTGCAAGACTTGCCAACTTAGGTCGTAATCACCTATGATTGCCTTTAAGGCTTAAAAAATCTTCATAATTACTAATTCTTACACCTAGATTGGATTGACATGGCTTTGGCATGTTTAACGGCTTGATTGTGCAAGACCATGGAGCAAAAAAAAATAAGATAAAGAGAGAGAGGGGGGGCTAGCCAAGAGAGAGGGAGAGAGAGCCCAATTTTTGCTATAAATAGGACCCTTCACTTGCCATCCAACTCACACCTTCATCCTTCAACTTATCTCTCTATAAATTCTTGTGTTTGTTCTTTGTTCTTCTTTATTCTTGAGTTTATTCTTAAAATTCTTCAAGAAACTTATCTAAGACCGTCACCAAACTACCACTCGACCACCCCTCAATCCAAAAAAAGTTTAGTAGTTTATCCAAGAACTAGTTTCGAGAGAAACTTTTCTATTTCGAAGCTACTGGAAGCTTACCATAGCAAGTTACTCTATCCGATAGTCGACTTACTTTTCCGTAGTTGTCCTACCACCAAGAAGAACGGTAGAATACCTTTAACCACTTTCTCTAAGTATAAGGTTTAGTATATGTAGATTCTCCTGTACTTACTATTTTTAAATATAGAACTATGCATACTGTTTGTATGTGGAAATGCATGAGGACTTGAAAAGTGTTTACTAAAGTTTTGAAAAGGAAGAAGAGTATGTTGAATACATCGACTTTATTTTTCAGTAAAACATATGTTGTTTTGAACTTCCCTAAAAGAAAGAAAGAGCGGATTTTCGATATATAAACTTGATCGAAAGTATTTGTATTTTGATCTTAGGATGGTTATGAGCATATATACATGTTTACTAGGATTTTTTGTTTTAATGTGTGATAAAGCATAAATGATTTTTACTCTAAAGGTGTCCGTCCATGCGACACTATGCTTTAAGAATGTGGTAATTATTTGAATGTGATTCCGTAAATATGAGCATGATAAAGTAATATAGAGTTGAATGATCTTACTAGTTTAATTTCAAGATTACAATAAATGATTTTATATTATAGTGTACAAAGGTCCTACCGCAGAGTCTTTGCACGTAAGCGAGACATAGAAATCGAGAAAGTAGAAACATGACACTCATGGTGTGGTTAATGTAAATATGTGATTTGAAAAAGAGAAATGGTTTAAAAATCACAATGTGGCCGGACATGGTAACCCATTGTGTGGTGTGTGTGTGTGCCAATGAAAATCCGGGACAACGGAACCATAGTGAGTATACTCAGGAGACCGGAAAAGTAGAACCGAGGTGAGTGTGTAACTTGGTTATCTGTGGAGAGGAGCCAATGCAAAGTTTTGTGTGCCAATGGGAACCTGGGATGACGAAACCATTGCGAGAATACTCGGGAGACTGGAACTGCGGAACCGAGATTGGGTGTATTAAAAATGATTTTGAAAATGTTGATTTAATAAATAAAAGGTGAAACCAGTGACACGGTCTACGAAATGTCGAGTAGGAGAAACTCAGAAAATCATGGACACTAACGTAAATTTATATAGTAAATGTGGATGTGTCATTATTAACTGTTTCGTCAAATATGCATGTACTATGTGGAAATCGTTAGTTTTATGGTCTATTGTTTTTAAGTTAAGAGTTAGTGGGTATAGATTATTCTATTGAGCTTTTGTAACTCATGGTGTTACTTTTGGTGACCCTAACATATTACATTGGTGGCAACGTTGGTATAATGTATTAGACCTTGTAGATGAACATGGTGAACTTTACACCTTGAAAGCTTTCGGAGCCGAGGAGCTGGTTAGGATGGAGGAGCAGGTGGAACAGTAGATATGAACCCTAATTTCCTTTCTGTGTTTTAATAAAAGTACTCTTTTGAGAGTTATAATATAATAATGAGTCAGATCCTATTTAAATTTCTAATGAAAATATTTTTTTTAATGTTCCCAAAATTAGTAGCGTTACAATCTCGGGCCCTTTTCTATCGAACCTTTTTAATTAGTCAAAATTTCAAATAATAAATGATGATGGAATTTGGACTTCACCTCGAGTTATCATGGATGTCGTGGCATGTTTGATGTGATATGCTATCCCTTCATGTCCATCTGAACGATCCTATTTGACTTGGGAAAAATTAACACCACAAGATAAATATACGATCCGATTAGACCAAATGATATTCAATTAACCTGGTTTATGAGTAAACTGTTGATTGGCAAGTCTGCTCTGACATTCTTAAGCCCCGTTTTCGAAAGGAAAATAAATATTTATTTTTTAAAAAAGCGATTTCAAATTTAAAAATAATGTATTTACATAAATAATTTTTTTGATCAATATGGACATTATTTGATAAATTTTAATGTGATCTTTTATACAGTACAAAAAAAAATTAAAAATTTATTTTTTATTTACATTATTTTTAAATTTAAAAATATAAAATAAATATTTATTTTTTAAAAAGTTATTCTGAAACGGAACCTTAGACATTTGCAAATGCTTTATGACAATGTGGTCCATAGCATGTGTAGACACATGTTAGGTACTGACCTACTGGGTTTGTGATAATAGTTGAAGTTAACACGGATCAGTTACCAAAAAAAAAACCATGGATCATATTTGTCCCACTTTTTTGACAATCAAGCATGTTTTGGTCAGCTTACGCGTACTTTATCTAATCCATTCCTTGATCCGGTTGAAAGCAAATCAACGCTGGGATTAGAAAATTCACAATGAATTTTTTTATTGCAGCCTGACTTTAAGAATCAAATCCTAATAAATTGTGTAGAGAGCAAATCCACCAATGACAGAACTATGCTTAGATTTATGGGGGCCAAGGCCCCCCGTAATTATCTACACTAAATTTTTTATTTTTTTTTAATTTTAAACCTTTACATGCATTCCCCCCAAACTGATTTGGCATGAAATAATGACTTAATAAAGAGTTTTTCGTGTTGAACTCCAAGGGTTAGTCCGGGTGATTAGTGAGTATGTTCCCTACGCTAACTTAATAAAGAGTTTTTCGTGTTGAACTCTAAGGGTTAGTCCGGGTGATTAGTGAGTATGTTCCCTACGCAGTTGTTCAGGATTCAATCATTGAGTTAGGATGCTAGAAAGCATTTTTTTTTTCAATTTCTTAGTCCCGGCGTGGGTGGTTTGCCTTTGATCGAACCTGTGAGGCAATTAGTCAAGGTACGCGTATCCTGACTCAGACACACCAGACCGCCATACAAAAATAAAAAACAAATTGTTCATAATGCGGCCCCCTCGTACAAAAAATCCTGGTTCCATCGCGTAATCATGTTTTCTCATCCCTTGTTTATGGATTGCTATAGACTGCTAGAGAGATATGGACATATCCGACCCTAATGTGTAATTGCTCCAGGATGCACTATGAGGCTTTCCTATTTTCTTTTGTTTTGGCACCGTCCACGCTGTCTGGAAATAAAAAGAAAGTGTTGTAGGAGTAATAGTGAAGCCTTTCATAGTTTTTGAACTGATCAATTAGTAAAACTTTTGATACTGAAGCTCGTCATTTCATCTATCTTCATAATAATTTTTGGGCGCATGAGACGACACAAATGACAAAAATACCATATGTTTCAAACTTTTTTTTCCGTATTTAATGACAAAAAGTTCACACAAGGAGCAGGGTACTGGGGAGAAGTCAAGAGGAAACAACTGTACTGGCCTGGAAGAGACCACCTCCTGAGACGCTGAAAATCAATGTTGACGGTGCCTACGTGAAGGAAACCGGTAGAGGCGGAGTGGGCTTTGTAGTTCCGAGACCACTTGAGAAATATTTTGCGCGTGGAGTCCATTCCTATCTCGGGAGCACACTCGGCAGAATTTGTGGAAGTTAAGGGGAGTATGCATGGCAGTGACTAGTCTATTGAATCATAGAAGTGAAAATGTTAATCTAGAAGGTGACGCTCAAAAAAATTTCCGTATGCTGCAAGGGAGATGTTCTTTCAGTGCCAACCTAGAAGTGGTTGTTCGTGACACTTTTGCTTTAGCCAGTAGTTTTCGTTTTCGTTTTCGTTCTTGTAATTTTAATTTTATTCCTCGTTCTTGTAATAAGGTGGCTCATTTGGAGGCCAACTGGCCAAGTATGTCCTATCTCTTGATGCTCCACTGACTTGGGTTGGGGATTTTTCTATCTGGCCTTAGTTGGAGGCTTCTTTTGATTCGTAATTAATAAAGCTGGCCGATTGAAAAAAAAAAAAAAAAGGAACTTTTTCTGTTTACTGATATAAAAGTCCAAGTCGCTTGGGCCTACTCTACAGCCCACTTATGCCAAAGCCCTAGGAAAACCGACAGATACTCTCTTTGTCTCTCCATGTCCCGTGGGCCTAATCTACAGCCCAACTAGAGTCTAGCCCTAAGATAAGTGTGTGGAAATAAAATAAAATAAAATAAAAAGGGAAAATGATGGTCCAAAACGTGTTTTAATAATTAATACCTACCAATGACATTTTCAGCATTAACAAATATTCTCAGCATATTCTTGACGGATTAATTATCAAAACACGTCTTGGACCGTCATTTTCCCAATAAAAAATTATGTTTGGGCTTACAGAAGTCCAAGTCCTGTGAGCCTAATAATACAACAGAAAACCACGCAATTACGCAAGAGAAACAGATGCGCTTCCTCTCTCTAGCTCGGAAATTTTTTTTCAGTGCCGGGAGGGTGCCACGTGGTGCCCGTTCGATGCATCCGAGCTGTCAATTGCATTTTTCGGATGCCTCAGATTTGGAGAGAGAAAAGGAAAGAGAAAGTGTTGAGGTGAGAAGAGAGAGAGATTCAATCAGAGCTGTTCAAAATTGTGTTGGACAGCTCGGATGTGTCGAACAGGTACCATGTGGGATATACCCACCCAACACCGAAAAATTTCTCGCCTTGCTCTTTTTGGAACTTGTGGAAGGAAAGAGAAGAGAAGAGAAAATAATTAAAAAGGAAAATGAGACGAGCGGATACCACGTGGGATATCAGAAATTCCCAAATATTGAAGTCACTCAGGCAAAAAAAAAAAAAAAAACAGCCTTAGAAAATGGATATTAAGTGGAAAGTTTGTTGCCATGTTCTAATAGGAGTACCATTTTGAGTCACGTGGAGATTGATTTTTAAGAGCTTCGTTTCCTATGATCTTCAAAAAATCTAGCGATTGAGAATTCGGATTGCAAATTTCTGCCCATTTTCATGTGTACCAGTGTTTTCATGCATTGCCAATTGTTTTTGCCGTTTATGTGGTAATCAATCAAAGACTGGCAAAAACAAAAAATGACCAACAACACACGGAAACACTGGTACACACAAAAATGGGTCTCGAGGATTAGATCTCCAGCTGCCTCATTTACGACTTACGAGCAAATGCATTCATCTAAGGGGGAAAAAATGTCTGGATAGCTCAATGAGAACAATTTATCAGACAATCGCCATGAACACAAAAAACACCGATTTTAGAACAATCTGACTGTACAGACGTTAGAAATCTTGCGAAAGTGCAGATTGCAATACCAACTAAGTCTCAGTTGAACTAAGAAACAAACAAAAACAGCAAAACTTCAAACTTTCTGAGTTACCTGAATTATACGTAGATCACTGCGAAGTATGACTCCATGAACGTAATATCTTACTTTCCAAACAAAAAATCTCAATGAAGTTTCTACCCAAGATGTGCGAAGCTGTGATTGAGATGAAGACGGATTGACCCCGTTTTGCCTCTAATTCCTAGTGTGATCAATGATTCAATCATCCCCGAGGACAGCCTTTTTGGCCAAAAATATTAGACACCGTAACGCAAAGTTAACCAACGGACAAAACGTTCCAATTCGGGATATTTCTCTCCATGAATATCTTTTTCCACCAGACCGATCCCCGGATTTTTCATGAACTCCTCCAAAAGGTATCTTGGTGGAACCCTCTCTATGAATAAGCAGTCCAGGACTGCAAGTGCATGGCAGCATAAAATCCCAGTATTCTCAAACCCCTTGCAGCTACACTTCACCAACCCCTTATTTGCTTCTGCAAGA
Source organism: Rhododendron ovatum (assembly GCA_019656835.1). Classification (NCBI taxonomy): domain Eukaryota; kingdom Viridiplantae; phylum Streptophyta; class Magnoliopsida; order Ericales; family Ericaceae; genus Rhododendron; species Rhododendron ovatum. Next base: position 6,609,913 of record CM033794.1, on the reverse strand, counting down.
ACTATATGGGATCTAGAGTGCCTAGGCTTTCTAACTTCACACACAAAACACAGCCCCATATCATCAAAAGTCTGGTGAATAAACATAACAAATAGATGCTCTGACTTCTTGTATTCTTCGCGAAACATGGAAAAGACATTTGATGTGTAGATATCCCTTGTAAACCTCAACAGAGGGGCATCGACATGGTATCTGGACTGCTTGTGCTTTCTTGCCTCACCATCATAAATTAGGTCTCCATCACTAATAGTGTCACGGATGGTTTCAACAGATAGATATTCTGACCTCTTAAAAGTTTCTTGAGACATGGGAAAGATGTTTGCCAGATAAACGTCCCCTGCATGCCTCAATGGAGGGATACTAACACGCTTAGTACACATATCCAACTCGTCCTTAGAACCCGATTTCTTAACTCTTCCAGAGCCCATCAACCTACACGTTCAGAAATGAAAAGGATCAATAGAAATCTAATGGTAGATAAAGAATGGACAACACTAATGACTAGAAATAGTAACAGAAATCCAAAGCCGTTTCTTTGGTCAACAGAGAATGCATAAACTGATAATAACCACTTCTGATTCAGAGTCTAACAATTACTTCAAACAGTACCGGCCGCATCCATTCACCAAGGTAAATGCTTGTCTTTTAGTAGCACAATGCAACTCTTTTCCAATTGTAGTATCATGATAAGATACAAAACATTTCAAGGTAGGTCCATCTGGCCTTTCAAATCATGCCAGACTTCCTCACCTCTTCCGGATGGAAGGTGACTCAGGTGAGGGTTCGATTTTCACCAGGAGCGCGAGTGCTTGATATGGTGGTTGATGCCCTTTGGGCTTGGCCCACCCGTATGCTGCTTAGCGGTACCCCTTCCCCATCCCCTTAGGAGTAGAGTAGACATCTATCGGTGGGAAAAAGAAGAAGTTGTTTCGACAACACTAAGCAATCAACTGTCAACAGTAGCTACTAGTGAAGCAACAATTAGCAAATAAGGGAAATGTTTTTAATTAATCCAGAATAAACCTAGTAAAGCATACTAAATGCTTACAAAAGTCTAGTAGATCATAAAGTTAAAGAATACATAGAAACCTATCAACGACGAAATAGGAGAAAAAGAGAAGATTTCATTTTGAATAGTTCAAGAACCCTTGAGTCTTAGGTCTTAGCCATTCAATAAGATTTACTAATTTGGCTACTTTTTTTTTTTTGAAACTGTTATGCTTTGTTAACAAATGCTCTTAAGGCAACTGTCAACAAGACCATCATACAATGGCATACAAGCATACATAGCTGTTAAGGTATTAGACTAGGTATTAGACTTCAAAGTCCTGGAACCACCAACAGATTTTATAACACCACTTAATTGATATGATATTAATGCATTGAGCCCAACTAAAGAACAGGTAAACAGAATAACAACTGCTGCGAGGAGAAACCAGTTGTGATTGATTTTTGTTCACGCATGGATTGCAGCTGTAAACTATGAACATATGAGGAATAATATATAAAAGGAAGATGGAACAGGAAAAACATGTTACCACAAGTACATTGATAAATTGACAAATTTATGTTTTACAAGATAAAAAACACTTACTGATTGCCTTTTTTCGTCTGCCACTTTAATATATGAGGATTGGGAATCTTCTCAATGTGCAAGCAACCAAGAACTGTTATCGCGTGACAGCATAAGATTCCGACTAAATCGAAGTACTTGCAACTACAATTTATTATTCCATCAAGTGGCAGTGCAGTAACAGTGTGTTCTCTAAACTTGTGCCCAGTCTTCTGAAGTGTGTATTCAAAGATTAACCCTCTTTCATCATGGTCCTCATTGCTCACGTCAACATCTAGAGTTTTTGACTTCTTGTATTCATTTTCAAATATGAAGAAACTAGTTGATGCATAAACTTCCCTTGCATGCCTCAGCAAAGAACCATAGCCAGGTTCGTCATCTGTGTCATCATCGTATTCTGATTCTGTTGTATCCACTGACCTTCAATGAGAAAAAGAAAACTCATTAAAGCACTTAGTCATGCAGCAATAAGAAAACAATGATAACTTGATAAGAAACCAATGTTTAATAAAAATGCAGTAATAGGAAGTCAGTTGACAAACCAATGATGGGGGTGATAAAATGAAGTATATGAGAGAGAGAGAGAGAGAGAGAGAGAGAGAGAGAGAGAGAGAGAGAGAGAGAGAGAGAGAGAGAGAGAGAGAGAGAGATGCATGCAATATGAAAGAACGGGCTGAATGGCAATGTTGACACCAAATAACCACCCCTATCTATAAGCAAACATCAGACTGCCTTCCATTATTTGATGACATCCCAGTTCCCAGTGTTACCACCTGCTTGACAAGCAAAAATTCAAAATAATAATTTAGCCAGATCATGCATAACTGTTATTCATAGCTCAGTTCATAATTTCTTTTAGGGGATTCGCAATGCACGTGTATCACTATATCAAGACAGATAGAGATACACACAGTTTTAGTACTCCATCAAGTGGGATATAGAAGGGGTAGATTGCACAAAGTGGCACAACCTTGAGATTCATAAGCTAACCCGTGGACCAGGGAGCCGCTGTACACAATTTAAGATATGGCTAACTAATAAATAAGTACATAACACAAAGTGATGGTGTGTATATATGGTCATGGAATAAACTGGGTTTTGCAGACGATGGGATAAACATAAAACACTAGTTGTGCGTAATATCACAGAAATAAGGCATAAATAAACTGAGCAAAAAAAAAAAAACAGAACAGTGTAGGAAAATCAAATTGCCATAGCCCAGCATGAAATAGACAATTATGCTATTTCTTTTCCATTTCTGAAAAGAAAAATTAGCCATGCTTTTATTGTGATGTTCAGCAGTCTACTAAGTGCAGCTAACTAGTGACGTACACTAAAGAATGAGGGGCCAAATCTCCGGAAAAACAAATGAAGAGAAAGAAATGTTCCCTATCATAGTATCATGCAAAAGCAAAAGGCTCAGATGATCCTCTAATGCATAGATCATTTGTACTACAAAGTAATCGTTTGAGAAATCTGAAAGTGGTTAGTGTTAGAATAGTGTGCAAGACACATAAAGGAACAAGACATGTTACATTTCTATCTCTCCCTCCTCCTCCTCCTCCTCCTCATCTTCGTATTCTTCTCCATCATCTTCTTCATCATAGTCATCTTCCGAGTTCCCATCATCACCATCCTCATCTCCATCGCTACTTCCCCTTTCATCATTTGTCCCATCATCGTCATCGTTATCATCATCGGGATCCCCATCACCATCATCGCTCCCGCCACCTATGGACATGTCGTCAACATCATGACCATCAGAATCACATTTCTCATGAACATCATGACCTTCACTTTTACCAGCATCATCATTTTGAACATCAGGTTCTCTCACTCTGTTAACAATCGGAAACCTCTCATCATTGTGCTTCACTTCTGGCAACAAATCATAAGACAGGGACCCAATCACCAATAGGAGCCAATAAAGGCATTTCTCAGCAACTACGACATTCACAACCACTAGGATTTCCTTCATAGTGCAGAAAATTCTTTCCAAAGCAACAGCATTAGTATAAGAACTCTTTGTCTCCATTGCAGTAGAACTTCAATCACGGAAAAAAAAGAACAAGATATTAGCTCCTCATGACCGAAAATACTAAATTCCAAAGAATTACTAATACTTTCATCAAACTAAGTGTATCAAACCGGGCTCTAATGATTTCATCAAACTGGCCAATTGGGTAGCAAAGCAAAAGACTTTTGTTCTGAAAAGCATTCATAAAGTGTTTGCAAGAGCAAGAATTGGAGCATTCAACTCTTTCATGAAAACTGTAAAATGATATGATGAAGCTGTCAACCAATTTTTTTTGCTTTAATATAAGGAAAAAATGACAACAAGGTGTCTATGAAGGCCTAAGAGATAAAACGTCGGTTCCAAAACCTAGTTCTTCCGTATTCGAAAACTGTACTCATAAGGTTGCTGCTATTTTGAAGTCTCTATGCAATCATTAGAATAAATCCACTTTCTAGTACAACTAGAGTAATAAAGATGGGCCATTTCTGTACAAAATTGTGCTCAATATCGCAAAATCCGACATATATATCAAGTCGATTAATACCCTCCATCTAATTGCTGATAAAATGGAGTGGGGGGAAAAAGACGCCTAAGAAAAGAAACCAAATTTCGTTCTCCTTGTTGTTTCGATTTTTACGTCGGCAGATACATTAACGTCGATCACAAACGAAGAGAATAGACTGAGGAACAACGCAGATATATATACGGAGAAAAGGCAAATCTAAAAACGCCGTACCAGTGCAACCAGGAATAATCTTCCTTTGGCGAACCGTAACTGGACTTGGTTGGAGAGAGAGAGAGAGAGAGAGAGAGAGAGAATTTCAAGCTAAGGGTTTAGTTATAGGAGAGAGGTGGGCGGGAAAAGTGGGGTGAGCTGAGCGGGAATATGAGAGTCATCTGTGGACTTGGGCCTGGGCCTGTATATATTGGGCTTTTCCGTTTGTTTCAAAATAAAATATTTTTGACCGAAGATTTTATCCATGTAAAATAATTTTAAGAAAAACAAAAGTTCCGTTTTTATTTTTCGGTGTTTGGTGAATAGTTGTTACACACGAAAAATAACTTACAACCTTTTCAAGCTAAAAACATTTTCAACCATATGAAGTAAAATGTTTAACGTGGTAAAATATTTTCCTTGTCTTTTGACACGACCGAACAACAAAAAATAAGTAAAACATTTTTCAGGAAAATATTTTATGCCCAAACAAATGGAGCCTACATGTTGAATGAACCAAGACCCAAGACGACAGAAGAAGCCCATGGAGCATGGAAGCATATGCAATTCACGATTCCGGTGATTCTAGAATGAGGTCAATGACTCCTGGTAGTTTAGTGGCTCATAGCTTACTCCCACAGGGTTTGGGTGGCCGGGAAATCATCAGATCGAGTAGTGCTAACGATGCCCTCTCGTGCTTGATTGTCCTGTGAAGCCCGAGTTTGGTCTACTTTGGTGGGACGGTAGTTTCTATGGCTTGAGGAAGCTCCGTTACTGCTTACTACCACTTCGGTTGGTCTTGAGGCACCACCCCCTAACCAATCGATGGACACCGATTTGCAACCCAAACACGAGTATTTCTCCTACAGCTATGGTTCTATGGCAATTTGAATAGAAACAAAAATCATACTACCTCCTTCCCAACAAGAATATCCAATCTGCAAAATGAAAATTAAAAAATAATGCATGTTCGTTGGAAAAAAACAAACTTTTTGATGCTAGTTAATAGGAGTACTAGTTGTCAAACGGGTTCTAACTTGTTCGAAAGACTGGGAATTTTTCTGGACGAAAATTTACTTTTTAAGTTCTAAGTTCCGCAAGATAAATCTTTTTGGTATGGAGGGAGTATACAAATTTCAGCTCCTAAATTGTTACAGTAGTATGCAACTGTCCTACTGCTTCCCGATATCTCGTACCCGTCATTGCGTGTCCTAGTGCTCCCATGCATTGCCAATTGCATTTGTTGTTAACGCGGTAATGAAACAAAGACTCGTTTGAGAATTAAAGATATGCAAAAAATGACCGACAATGCACGGAAACACTGGTACAGACAAAAATTTGCCTAGAGGACTCCAACTGCCTTAATTACAAGCACTTGAATTATCTAGGGGGAAAAACACTCTGAATAGCCCATTGAGATAACAATTGCATCAGCAATCCCCATGAACAAGACAAATGCCGATTTTAGAACAATCTGACAGCACGGACGTTGGAAATCTTTCAAAAGAGCGGACTGTAATACTACCAGTTCTCAGTTCAAAAAGAAAGCAGAATACTACAAGTTCTTGGTTGAATGAAGATAAGATTCACCCACTTCGTATCTCAGAAAAGAAATAAACAAAAACAGCGTAACTTCAAATTTTCTGAGTTCATTAGTCACCTGTTTTACCTAGATCATCACTACAAGGTATGAGTTCGTGAATGCAATATCTTTAATTTCCGATCTCAGAAGTTACCAACCAAAAACAATCTCAATGAAGTTTCTTCCCAAGATGTACGAAACTGTGATGGAGATGAAGACGGATTGGCCACGTTTTGCCTCGAATTCCTTGTCATTCCAATTCATAAGAGTGTGATCATGGTTCAATCATCCTGAGGACAGCCTCTTTGATTAAGATTATCAAACACCGTAATGCAAAGTTACCCAACGTACAAAACGTACCAGTTTGGGATATTTCTCTCCATGAATATCTTTTTCCACCAGACCTATCCCTGGTTTTTTCATGAGCTCCTTCAAAATGTATCTTGGTGGGACCTTCTCTATGAATAAGCAGTCCAAGACTGCAAGTGCATGGCAGCATAAAATCCCGGTATTCCCAAACCCGTTGCAGCTACAATACACAGTCCCCCTATTTGCTTCTGCTTGCACTCTATGGGATCTAGAGTGCCTAGGCTTTCTTACTTGACACACAAAATGTAGCCCCATATCACTAAACGTCTCGTGGATAAACCTGACACGCAGAAGCTCCGACTTCTTGAAACACGGAGAAGACATTTGATGTGTAAATATCCCTTGTATGCCTCAACAGAGGGGCATCAACCTGATATCTGGAGTTACTGCGCTTTCTTGCTTCACCATCATAAATTAACTCTCGATCACCAAAAGTCTCACAAACGGTTTCAACAGATAGATATTTTGATCTCTTAAAAGTTTCTTGAGAAATACGAAAGAAGTTTCCCAGATAAATGACTCCTGCATGCCTCAATAGAGGGGTACAAACACGCTTAGTAAGCATGTCCAAGTCGTCCTTAGAACCTGATTTCTTAACGCTGCAGGCACCCATTTACCTACACGTTCAGAAAAGAACAAGATCATAGAAATATAATGGTAGATATAGATTCGACATGACCAGCATCAGTTATGAAAAGTCAAAGCCATTCCTTTGGCCAGAAGAGAAGCATCAAGTGGCATTACAAGGTATATTAGCAAAAATGGATGGTAACCATTTCTGATTCAGAGTCTAAGAATTACTGAGTCCAGTGTTGGCCATGTCCATTCACCAACGTAAATGAGTGTATTTTAGTAGCACAATGCTAAGCATATTCCACTTGTAGACTTGTAGTACCATGATAAGATACAAAACATTTCAAAGCAATCCCATCTGGTCTTTAAGATCATGCCAGCCTTAATAGATAGCTGTTGTTTTGGCAACACTAAACCATCAACTGTGAACAATAGCTTCTCCTGAACCAACAATAAGCAAATAAAGGAGAGTTGTTCAGAATAATTACGGCTAAATTGCTCTTAATTAATCGGGAAGGAACCTAGTAAAGCAATACTAAATGATGAAAAAAGTCTTGTGGAGCATACAGCTGAAAAATAAATAAGAATAATATCCAATGACGAAATAGGAGAAACGAAAATGATTTCCTTTTTTGAATAGTTCAAGAACCCTTGAGTCTGAGCCATTCAATGAGATTTACTAATCGAAATTTGGCTATTCTAGCCCTTAAGGTACACGTCAACAAGACAAAACTAAAACAATAGTTTTTCTTGGCACTGGTTAAAAAAATAGTTTACATTGTACGTTTTACAAGCATACATAACTGTTGAGGAATTAGGCATCAAAGTCGTGGAGCCACCAACAGTCAACAGAGACGATATCCATGGATTGAGCCCAATCAAAGAACAGGGAAAATAAACCAGAATTTTGATGTAAAAAACAGTTGTGATTGATTTTTATTCACACACAAAGGGGAAACTGATACAAGCATTTCAACAGAGTCAAAGAACGGAAAGAAATCATATAGCTAGGGAAACCAATAAAAACGTTTATGAAACATACTGTACAACTCAGCTTCATTGATCAACAAGATTCAGGACAGAATGTCAACCACATAGAGAAAACCAGAGAAAATGAGTACGTATAAAGATCGCAGATACAGGGTTTCAGCACCTGTTTCCTGTCGAAAAACTGTGAAGCCTCATTTAGTAACCTGTATATATCTTGCCAACTTGAGCAGTACTGGTGCCACAAATACACATAAGAGGATACAATCTAGTACAAAAATATAATAGGGTACGGATTGCAGAAGACTCTCTAAACTTTGAATGTACTCGGAAAAGTATTGAAATTGAAGATGGAACAGGGAAAACATGTTACTTGATCGAAGTACATTGACAGATGCACTAATTTATGTTTTACAGGATTTAAAAACTTACCGATTGCCATTTTTTGTCTGCCACTTCATTAGAAGATGATCGGGAATCTTCTCAATGCGCAAGCATCCAAGGACTTTTATTCCGTGGCAGCACAAGATTCCAACTAAATCGAAGAACTTGCAACTACAATTTCTTATTCCTTCAAGTGGCATTGCTGTAACAGTGTATTCTCTGAATTTATGGCCCATCTTTTGAATTTTGTGTTCAATGATAAACCCCCTTCTATCATCGTCCTCCGTGCTGACGTCAACATCCAGCGTTTTTGACTTCTTGTATTCATTTTCAAACATGTACTCGAAACTAGGTGATGCATAAACTTCCCTTGCATGCCTCAGCAAAGAACCATAGCCAGGTTCGTTATCATGAGTGTCATCATCATACTCCGAATCAGTTGTATCCCCTGACCTTCAATGAGAACCAAAAAAAACTCATTAAACCACTCAGTCATGCTGTAATAAGAAGTCGCTTGACAAACAATTATGGGGGTGACAAAATGGAAGTATAGTATTGACTAGTGAGACTCTAGAGATAGCAGGAAAGGGAAATACTTTGATGTCTACCCTCCAAAAGGAGACACCATAGCACAATGGAAAAACTCATTAAACCACTCAGTCATGCTTTAATAAGAAGTCGTTTGACAAACCAATTATGGGGGTGACAAAATGGAAGAATAGTATTGACTAGTGAGACTCTACAGAGCAGGAAAGGGAAATACTTCGGTGTCTACCCTCTAAAAGGAGACACGATAGCACAACGGAAAAAACTCATTAAACCACTCAGTCATGCTGTAATAAGAAGTCGTTTGACAAACCAATTATGGGGGTGACAAAATGGAAGTATAGTATTGACTAGTGAGACTCTAGAGATAGCAGGGAAGGGAAATACTTCGGTGTCTACCCTCCAAAAGGAGACACGATAGCACAACGGAAAAAACTCATTAAACCACTCAGTCATGCTGTAGAAGAAGTCGTTTGACAAACCAATTATGGGGGTGACAAAATGGAAGTATAGTATTGACTAGTGAGACTCTAGAGATAGCAGGGAAGGGAAATACTTCGGTGTCTACCCTCCAAAAGGAGACACCATAGCACACCGGTTATGCCTCACAAAGGTTTTTTGTTATGCCTTCGAGTAGTTATGTTATGCCATTTTTCTAACAATGGCATAACACTTGTTATGCCATTTTTAAAAAGTGTTATGCCTTCGAGTGGTTTGTTATGCCATTTTTGAAAAAGTGTTATGAGTCTTATGACCTAATATAATAATAATAAAAAAGGTTAATGCCTCTGATCCACACAATGGCATAACATGTAATGCCATTTAATGATTTTGGTTATGATGCAAATGGTTTTGTTATACCAAAATTCACGGTGTCTCCAAAATGACTGGAGACACTGAAGCACTTCCCAGCAGGAAATAACTCTATGCATGACAGAATGGGCTGCATCGAAATACATCACCATTATTCAAGGCTTAGATAACAATTCCTATTAGGGGATTGATATTGAACATGTATCGACTATATCAAGACAGATAAAAATATGCTCAGTTTTTAGGACTTCATTAATTGGGCTGTGGAAGGGATCGATCGCCAGATTAAAGTGGCAGTCCTTGGACTCTAACTGACAACTTTGGGATTCATAAGCTAACCCATGAACCAGTGGCCCCCTGTACACAATTAGAGATATGGCTAGCACCTGTTGTGGAAAATATCACAGAATATAAAATAAAGCTTCAGCTAATTGAATGAAATAAACCCAAAATAGTGTAGGAAACAAAGATAATATATACCCGATATTCAGGGCTGCCCTAAGGATTTTTAGTGCCCAACGCCTAATAAAAAAAGTGTGCCCTTAAAGAGTTAATACTTAACAATTTTTATAGCAACAATCACAATACGAGAAAGACAAACTAATATAAAGTTCTACTAATTATTACATACAAACACAAAATACAAAGTCTTCATATAGACAAACACATATTATCTCAAGAACGCATGAGTATCACTTGAATATTACTCGTGTTGCATTTCTAGAAGTAAAAGTATCAATTAAATTGGGCATTTGGGCTTATGAGATGGTGGGTTGGGCTAACTCATTACCTCCAATTGGGCATTCTTTTATTCTATTGGACTTAAAAAGAGCCCTACTCAAACTCAAGTAGTAAAAATATTGGAGTGCCCCTAAAATATGAAAGTTTTGAGATGCCCAAGACCCACGTCTCTTGGGCCGGCACTGCCGATATTGTCATGGCTAGCATGAAATAGACATTGATGCCATTCGAAAAATTAGTCAGCTTTTTGTTGTGATGTTCTATTGTCTACCAAGAGTCCAGCTAACTAGTGAGTTCACTAAGAATGAGTGTTCAGATCTCCGGAAAGAAAGAAAATGCTCCCTATCACGCATTTACTAAACGCTCAGATGATCCTTTTTTTCTGATCTATGTTCCAAGTGATTGAGACATAAGACTCGGTTTAGTTTGGTTTGCTCAGACGATCCTTTAGGGCGAAGATCAAGTGTACTAAAAGTACTCATACTAGAAAACTGAAATTGGTTAGCGTTCATATAGTAGGCAACATAAAGGAAAAAAGATATCTACATTTCTATCTCCTCCTCCTCCTCGTCGACGCCATCATCAACCGAAACGATAATTTTGCTCACAAGGTAATTGTTGCTTTATTTTGGGATGGCCTCGTTCTATTAATGTTTTTATTTTTTAAATACTTATTTTTTGTTTTATGAGATATGTCATTCTCTCACAATACATCATCTTTAATTCAAGAATAAGTACTTATTTTAGTGAGTGGAACACAAGTACTTAATATTTACTCAAGAAATCACAAAAGGATTATTTAGGCCACAACTTTGGTTTAGTGGGACTGAGGAGCCTATATATGCTTCCGATCGATCGTGGCGTTGCAATCACCTTAATTAACAAAAATAACTCAAAGGTGCTAGGCGTGCTACTCCTAAAAAAGTGAGGCAAAAAGTCTGGGAAATTAGAAAAAAAAAATTCGTAGTTGGTTATGGACACTGACACTTGTTTTGGTCCTTTATGACACTTTAACAAACATGTTTTTTGAATGCTAATATATGAAGGGGACGAATCCCAACAAATGAGAAAGAAATTTGGATGCTTTTTCTCTTGTACGTTAATTTGTGATTTGCAACTTTTTTGAAGGAATTAATGCTTGGCTATTTAATTTGTTGGAATCCACACATGCATTGTATTGCGCCATCAAACTTTCCCACCTTTCACTCAATGTGTGTGCATGGCTTCACCGGCGGCCTCAACTAATTTTTAGATAGATACTATATATAATATCTCGACCAATATGTAGTAAGTTAGTATCAGTATCGTGTTTTGTCTTTGATCCTCTCGGTGAAGGAGAATTGCAAAATTGACCATATTCTCATGCAGGGACAGAGCCATAATTTTTGGTTAGCGGGGTCAAATAAGATTGATGTGCAAGATATTTTTTTTTCTATTTACTAATTTAAGCAATAACTATATTCAGATGTTAGTTATATCTATATACACTGATAAGTCTAAGTTTGCTTTATAAGTGGTCCCTTTGGGACCTGTTATATTTTGGAAACAATGACTGAATTTTGCCTTATTTCTAATACTATCAATTCTTGAAAGGAACAAAAATGTATGCGGTGTCTATTCATTTGAAGCAAATTGGGGCAATTTACAAATTTTTATGGGTCAAAATAGCAATTGACTGCAAACTATCAAATGTTCTAGTGATCAAAATCAAAGTGCCTAGCTCCATGCCTCCGCCCTTGTTTTCATGTTCATACCATGATAGATGAGATTCTATGTATATACTTTTTGGTTAATATAGTTACTAGAATTAATTTCTTAATCCTATCATAAATTCTGGATCTGCCACTGCTTACGAAGCATTTTCCTTGATAATAATAATAATATTATGAATGCTTTTGCTCTGGTGGAAAGTGAGCGAAGAGATAGAAAAATAATTAACAAGGAAAATGGGAGAAAAGGAAGGGAAATTTTTACTATCCTTGGAACTCTTTAAAGCCATTTTCTCTCGTTTTTCCCCTCAAACCAAATAAAGGAAGAGATAATTTTAAACTATCTCTTTCTTTTCCTCCTTCTCACATGTTCCAAACAAAGCATATATTCGTCTTTAGAATAGGACTCAACCGTGGTCCGGGTTCTTCAAGTGTTCCAAAGGTCTACGGCTTCAACGTATGCACCCGACCAAATCTTGAATATTAACGATGACAAATTAGTCCAACACTAATCATAAGGTACAGTTTTTCTAATCCCACTTAAGGAAAAATCAAAATTTATCTATGTATATATACCATGAAAAGAAAAAGAGAAAAAAAGACTGTTTTTGACACGGAAAATTGCAGACGTTGAGTGCATGTATGGTGGCTGCCAGCTGATGATAAGCACCCACCCCTCTCATGCATGGCCCATGAAAAGATAATTGGTTCTGCTTATTTTAAATATATATAGTGTTGCACGTACATATTTTTCTTGGGTCCTTATCGTTTCAGTAAGATTTTACTTTCGCACTCATCGTTTTAGTTTTGTCAATTTGAACCTTGCACGGTTGCACCTCTGCTTCTATTTAAATGTCGCCTGTCCATCTTCGTTCACTAAACATTAATCTTTAATAAAAACATTATGGATATCTTACGATCGAATTTCATTCACAATGTTATGAATTAAAATCGATTCTATATGGTACATATATACTGCGTATGTATTGTACCATTTTAACCTACAAAATGAAAGTTGCTGCCAAGCACCCTCCTGCCATGCGGGTGCTGAGCGGCATTTGGTCGTTCATCTCGACACAGACAACTTGAATTTAATCTGAGCTTATACAGATCCAAACCGTTCATTGCTCGATTTAGATCCGAGGCGTTGATTGCCGAGATGAATGACCAAATTGGCCACTCGGCACCTGCTTGGCAGGGGGATCGAGCTTGGCAGCAATATCCATCCCCATCAGGAAAGTTTAGGGCTTAAATTGATGACATCATTAAAAGTATTAAGACTAAAGTGAGCCTTTCTATTTGTTTATTAGTCTTTGTATTAGTCTTTGTCTTTGTCTTATGATAAGCAAGTGGAAATTAAAGCTGAGACGTGGGAGAATTGAATACGTGCCGTTGCTTTTCAAGTTCCCTTTCACTTGGGAAAAACAAGCAATAATATATTTAAAGTGGTGAAAGTTGGACTCAAAGTCTAACCTACCATTTTGGAGTTTTCTTTGATTCTTCTGATCACATCACAAAGTCATTGATTCTAGTAGGTCATGAAAACTACGTCCAACCAACTTTAATTAATTAGTGGCTTATATGTCTGGATTAGCACCAGCTAGCCTTTCTGCATCAGATTTGCTTTTCAGATTGCGATATCCTTCCTTCGTAAAGCTACTTCATCTTTTAATTGCTCTTTTAGGGCACATAACATGAGATAGTTGCACTTTAATTTCTTTTCTTTTTTTCAAATAATTCATCTTTGTGTATTTATTTTGACGATTTTCTTTTACATTTATATCCTCACTGGGTTGAGAATATACGGTGATCGACTAATTTTGTGCCCTAAGTTTGCCCATAAATCACACATGCACAAATCATACAGAATACAAGGAATTAAAATGGTTCAGCAATTGAATACATCTACGGAAGAAGAGAAATTAACTTCAATATATATGGTGGCCGGTAGATAAAAATGGACGAGTATGAGACTTGGCTCACTCTACTCAACTCACTCCTCTTTCTCTCTTCTACATCCCTCAACTCTCTCTCTCTCTCTATCTCTCTCTCTCTCTCCACCGCCACTCCTAAAACCTCTTCTATGCTCGTGAATTCATCTATGCTCTCCGACAACTTCCAGAAGACCTCGTGGAACATGAGGCAAGCCAGGACAAATGGAGGTGGACAAATAATAGTACTTCGACGGCTAGTTTTCGATTAAAAAGTCAATTTTTTTTTTTTAGTGTTTATTTAATTTTTTTTTTGCATTTATTAGTTTTGCGTCAAATTTTAGTGACTTATTGATTCGTCTCGTTGGGAGTAATCGAAAAAGTATCGAAACTCATAATTTTTTTCAAAAAGATAATAAAAAGAAGTAAAAAAGTTTTTGACTTATTTTTGTCTTCATTCAAAAAATCATGAGTTTCGATTATAATTTTTTATTTTTCTGATTTTTCTCGTTGAGATGAATCAATAGTCACAAAAGTTTGATGCAAAACTAACAAATGCTAATTTTTTTTTTAAATAAAGACATAAAAAAAGAAGCCAATTCTACTTTTTAATTCAAAATCACCCTGCATAATAGATTTAGCCACGATTAGAAAGATGTAGCGAACGCTAGTGGCTGATCTGAATTTTTTTTGTTGGGGTTGTCACAATTGAGTAACTTTCAATCAGTTTTATATAAAATCACATATAAGAAAATTAAAAAAATAAGTTTAGTTTTTTATCCATTACTCGCACCAATATAAATTAGAAATTCATCTTTTCTTTGAACAACGATGACTTTGTGTTAGGCAATACACTATGCTTATTATGTTTTTGTGTAATCTCTCTCTCTCTCTCTCTCTCTCTCTCTCTCTCTCTCTCTCTCTCTCTCTCTCTCTCTCTCTCTCCTCGACGGATGGGTTTAACCAGACCTAGCGCAACTGAGGACGCTTATGGGAGGAAAACCAGGGGCGGAGGCACATGGGTACAAGAAAGGGCGGCCAACCCCACTCGCTGCCAAAGTTCCCTTGGGATACGTATAATTTTTACTCCATTTTTATTAATTTGACCTCAAATTTTCATAGGAATAGGTATAATTTAGCTATTTTAACCCCACAAAAAATCTCTAAATTATCCGAACTTATTTTAAGTGCATAGAAATTTCAAACGTTCTCTTCTTTTCGAGAGTTGATAGTGCTAGAAATGAGACTATCATTTATTATTTTTTAAATATAATAAGTCTTTTGAGGCCAATTATGAGGCAAAAATAAATTATTAGTGCATATCGATCTTATAATTAACCTTTTAATTTAGTTATTTTTGGACTTGTGACTGGAAAAAATATATTGCATATGAATCTAATTTTTGACCCTACTAACCAAAATTCTTGGCTCCGTCCCTGAGGAAAACTACATGATAAGCACGCTTATGGGAGGAAAACTTGACGGGCACAAAGTAATTAACTTCAAACGTCAAATTCTAGTCCACAATGTTGGCGGAAAACTCAGAATTTCATGGCAATTTTTTCTTGGTCTAAATTACTACATACGTAATATAGCAAGTACTCAAGATTATGACGAACTGTTCCAAACAACTCACTAAGCAATCTAATCAGCACGATCATATCACCTTGACCACTACTCTTCCACCGGGCCTATAGAAAGATTTTTTAGATTCAGATTGATCTCAATTAATTCATTCTTCAAAATGCGCACTGAATTATATCGGGGAAGCAATGTAATGAATACCGTATCGGTCAGAGCACAAGTTTTTCTTTTGCAATGGTATGTACCGGAGCTGGTAAAATACAAGCTGGTACTATTTATTCCATTAGTGTTGTTTTTCCACAACAAAATATCTACCATTATATGTATATTCATTTAGGGAAGTGCTACAATACACACCCCTTATTTAGGTGTGTATCGTATGCACCCTCATTAAAATACACCAAAATGTTATGAATCCCAAAATGTTACGAATCTATTGTTAAAAAGTTACGAATCATATTGTTGAAAAGTTACGAAATTTTAGTATAAAAGTTACGATACGAAATAAAATGTTACGAATGATCGGTCCTACAAATAATTTTTTATGAGGTGGCACAATATAAACCACACAATAGGTGTATATGGTACACACCTTAAAAGGGTGTGTATTGAAGACTTTCCCATTTATCTATGTTGTTTTTCCACAACAAAATATCTACCATTACATGTATATTTATCTAAGAAATTGTTATATCCTACCATCCTGGATCAACGGGTACCTAGTGCAGTATTGGCCGGTACCAATTGATATTTCAACCGAAACGAAATTACGTTCTAGAATATCCTACGATATGGGATTCACTGAAACACAATCACCTATGAAATTAGAGAGAATAAGTTCCGTCCGGATCAACCGGACCCTAGGCTGTCCGGACAGCCCTGTGTGGGCCCCTTTCACATGTTTTTTTGGGAAAATCCATCACCCGCAAAATAATGTATTTATGCAAAAAATCAGCTTGTTCGGACATCGGTAGGTACGTCAAAAGTTGAGTTTTTACACGAAAAAATGAACGACCATGAACAGTTTAACTTTAAAAACAGTTGATAGATCACGGTCGACCATTTTTTCATGTATAAACTCAACCTTTGACATACCTATTGATGTTCGGACAAACTGATTTTTTGCGTAGATATATTATTTTGCGGACCCTACAAGATGCACGGTCCGAATTTTCCAAAAAAGCGCGCGAAGGGGGCCCACACGGGGGCTGTCCGGACAGCCCCCTTGTCCAGTTGATCCGGAAAGAACTTTTTCTCATGAAATTAATGAACCCTTATTTTCTGATATTTCATTTTACCATTTTATGTTTTTAGTACTTCCACTGATGAGTACCATAACAATTGTAGTTGGATAAGGGCCTCTTTGTTTTTTGTTTTTTTATAAGCAACAAAATTTTATTAGAAACTCGACAAAGAGTATATCGAGACAAGACTAAATATGAATCACATAAATTGGGGTACCATAAGAGGCCTGCGAGGGAAAAAAAAAAAAAAACATTCAATAAAGATTGAAAGAACCCAAAATTACAGTGGCCCAAAGTACCAAATCAGAAAACTCATCCTGAAAATCCCAAGATAACCATGATCACCACTTCAGACAAGTCCCACCCCAGAGCAAGTTGTATAAATTGGATAAGGGCCTCATAGTCATGATAGTTGTACAAATTTTGTGTGTATATTGGTACCAATAATTTTCAAGGATTAATTAGGTGATTACTCCACCAGTAGTACCCGTGAACAAGAAAGAGAGAAAAACCTCCCCTAGTTAGGTTATATGATACTGTTCAAACCCTTTCCCTTTTCTGGGGGGCCTCAGACTCAGACACCCATTAATTTCCTCGGAAAAATTTAGTAGAAATTAACAAGCTGACAAATATAGTGCAGTAATTTGTTTTGTTTTCATGAGTCCTATGATTTATAGATTATTCATGCATAACCATGTAATTTATTTCTGATATATCGAAGCCAAATATACCTTTCAACAACTCTAAAATGTTGCAATGTTATTTTGCTTATATATAGTGCTTTGAAGCGAAGTCCCACATAATTGGTGTCCGAAAGTGATGGGAAGTACATAAACGCGAGGAAACCCTAACTTTGATGCTAGCTTTCGGGGTTGAACTTTATTAAAGATCGATAATGTATAGCTAGTCGCCGTGTTGACAACAAATGTATCGTATGTGTTCCTACAAATGCGGTTATATATGTATACCCACATAATTGTGTAAACCGGACCTCTCCACCTTATGTGCGTGGCTTTATACACTATGAACTAGATTAATTGCAGACCGATGTCACAAACAAACCGATGTAATGCTGAGTTTTGGGTACGTTCCATGTTTTGGTTTCTTGTTAGTTCTTGGTTATATAATTGGCCTTGTGCTAAGTCTCAAAAGGTTTAACTCTTATTCGATGTACCCTTATCGAATTCTATCAATAAAATTTCTTTTTCCGAAAAAAAAACCCGACCATATATCTTACAAACTTGGATTTTAATTAGTTTCTTTGGTTGGAGTGCAATTCTAGAAATTGACCCTCTTTTTGTGGTTAATTGTTTCCATTCAAACTTGCACTTCGATCCCATGAGCTTTATTAATTTATTTTTGTTGGAGGCATGCAGCTGGTTCTTTTCCTTTAATATACTAATTTGTTTATTCCCACCCTAAAATATTAGCTTTTGAGCACCCTTTATTGTATTTTTTAATTAATGATGACAACGAAAACTACGTTACGTGAACCGTTTTTTGGGCCACAAGAGGCTGAGATAAGTGGGATATTACGGCCTTATGGGTTCCACGGCCAAAAGTCCTCCCAGAAAGGAAAAGTCGCACATTTGTAAGACGATAAGTGCAAAGATTACATGTATTTATATACTCCGTACATGTATATGTATATGTATATCTATATATATTTAGAGGGAGGGAGGAAGAGAGAGAAGCCGACCATAGATCATTAAGATCATGCCCCAAAAGGATTAAGATGCAAAATGTAAAGTCAGTGGCGGATTTAGGAATCTGGGTAGTGGGGTTAGAAACGTACTTGATGTTATTCGAATTTGCTAATTAATACTATTTGAATATTGTTATTGCTAGAAAATGATTAGCCGTTGACGGCCTTTTGGGAAGTGTTAATATGCAACAAATATCTCGATATTCGTGGACGTCTAAGCGCAGAAGTTAGCAAATGTGTATTCATACTTGGCACTAATCAATTTTCATTAGAATTTTTTTTTTTTGCTCGGCAATTTCATTAGTTTTGTGGGGTCAAATTCAAAATATAGTGAAATTTTGTTTAGATTAATGGGCTAGTGTGGAAGTCAATGAGGTTAAGTGACCCCACTCGACAACATGTAGCTCCGTCCGTGTGTAAACTACATTTTTTTAATGTCAACAATGACAACAAACATCATTGTCGAGTACAGCCAATCCCATGTTGTCTGTGAAAGGGACATGTATCCTTTGTTCATGAACTTCTATGTATCCAACCATTCCACGCTTAATTAGCTTCTTTTTGTTTTGCTCCTTGCCCCCCACAAAAAAATAAAAATAAAAAATCATGTGTTGCTTCCAACTCATTTCCTTGTCACCGTTTTTTGTTTTCTTTTTATCATATTCATCTTTGTAGCCGTCGACGGCCAGATCCTAGCATCGTATGTGTTATGACTCAAGTCCGTCTTGACAGAGCACATATCGATATCCGATTGTGATACCGTGCGTTATTTGCTCTTGCTAAGCCCTTCTTATCCAGCTTCGTTAGTTAGGGAAAATGATGATCACTACATGCTGGTTAACCCTCTTACCTTTTTATTCTCTGAAAAATTTGAACTTTTCTATTTCTTCTCAAGTAGGTAGTGGACTAGGCCACGTCTTTCAACAAAAGTTTTATCATCTAGCTATTCATTTTATCATCCCACACCTTTCTCTCTCTATATATATCACTTCTTCTCCACCTCTCTTTATCACTTCTCTTGCGCGCATAGCTCAAAATATTTCTCCTCCTCTCTTCTTGTCTCTCCATTTGTCTTGCATTGTGATCCTTTTTTCTTTTGAGTGTGTGTGTGAGACAGCACCAATGGCTTGCTTAAAGCTGGTTAGTTGACTCTCTCTCTCTCTCTCTCTCTCTCTCTCTCGTTAGGCACGTAGATACAAAGATGGTCATCTTTCATTCGTTTTGTATTTCTTCCAATTATAGGCTCATGAATCATTGATACAATTTGATTTTTTTTCCTTCTCAAAACTGAATATAGTAGCTGCTGAATTGTGAATAGAAAACCATGCATGCAGTGATGCATGGTTCAAGTGAACTCCGTATTAGGATTAATGTTTTATCCGTCCTCATCATTAGATGGTTTCAGACTAATGATGCAAGCATGCATGGGACCATTTTAATAATTGTTTTAAAATCGGTTTAAAAGGTATTTTAATTCTCGAAATATTTGGATTATCACCTTAATAGGAGACTGAGGTTGCCTGTGACTCTATGAGGGCCATTCCGGGCCATGTTTGATGTTTGGTTCGGCGAGTTGGTAACACGTGCCAATATTTACACTGATTAGACATGGCAGGGGCATGAACATATTCACAAATTAACTAACATACATATTCCGTATGTTCGATCATGTAACTACTGATGTTCGATCAGGTAAATATCCACAAGTGGCGTTGAGTGTTTGATTAGTGCATCATAATTGTCACCATATTGCAGCTCTTATGAACTTTTGAAGATTGCAGAAATTTGTGGAATTTTTTTCCAGGAACTTCATTAATTTTGGCAATATCGGCACCATGTAACTTGAATTTTGTTTATAGAACATATCAAGAATCTAAGTATATTCAATTTCTTCCAGGCGATCAATGACTTGAAGAAAAACATCAAGGAAGAAGAGACTAGCACACTTGATGGGACCGTTGATCGACATGGTCGCCCTGCAATCCGACGGAGAACTGGAACATGGTTTGCTGGAATTCTAATACTAGGTAAGTCCATGTTGATTAAGCATATATGACTAACTATCGAATCAGCGGTTAAAGTAATTAAGCTAACTGTCTCACATAATTTAGAGGTTTTCTGGAATCCGCTCTCTATCCATAGCCATAGGCAATAACTCTGTTTCTTTGATTGAATGAATGATGAATCAGTTAACCAAGGGCTTGCTACACTGGCATTCTTTGGGGTTGGTGTCAACTTGGTGCTGTTTCTTACAAGAGTGATTGGCCAAGACAATGCTGAGGCTGCAAATAGTGTTAGCAAATGGACTGGCACTGTCTACATCTTCTCCCTCCTTGGTGCTTTCCTTAGTGACTCGTACTGGGGACGATACAAAACTTGTGCCATTTTTCAGGCCATCTTTGTCGTTGTAAGTTTTATCGCAAAATCAATTTTTTCATCGTGTTCCGCTTCTCTTCGTTAGACAGATATTCGGTCGGAAAAGTAGTTGTTTTAGATTTGTGTAGATCTCGTCGGTTAATCATTTCTCTGATTCCCATTATTTTATCTTGGACCCTCTCCAGTGGTGGACTCATGAATTTGATATAGCGGGGGCATCAATTTTTTTTGTAACCGTAATCTATGAGTTACAATTAAGCATATTTAATCCAAAATAATTTTAGCATTCATGATAAATTAACAATTTTAAAGTATATAATTTTAATAATTAGCTACTTGGGCAAACTTGTGTACCTTAACTAAATGCATTAAAACAACATTATCACATGTTCATCATCTATTTTTCTATTACTAACTCTGTTATTACAGTTTTTGGGACAAAAAGTATACAAATGTAACGTGGGGGTAAACTTGAACCCACGAATAATATAAAAAACAAGATACTCACTACTATTTTCTAGTGCCTTGCAGGAGAGCATGGGGGAGATCACGAACCCACCACCTCTTGTTTAGAAGGAGAGCACTTTACCACTGCACCAACAGACAACTACTTACATGCATTCAATATAAATAATATATATATATACACTACTATTGGAACGGTTCAAGGGACACCCTAAAAAAACACCTAAAAAAACACCCATAATCTCAATCTCATAGTTTCCGATCAAATTTTTATAATCCAAACCGTTTAATGTGTGCAGAATGTGATTTTAAGAGTGCTCGCGAGAAATTAGCAAAAAAAATAACCGAGACAGGTTTGATTTGAGCAGTTTTTATTTGAACCGTTCAATAAAAAACTGTTTGAAACTGTTCGGATCAAGCCTTTTCCGGTCATTTTTTTGCTGATTTCTTTATATATATATATAGGGGCGGTTTCGGAGACACTCAAAAAAACACATCATAGTTTTCGATCAAATTTTGATGATCCGAGCCGCTCAATGTGATCAGAACGTGATTTTAAGGGTACCCGCGAGAAATCAGCAAAAAAAAATGACCAGGAAGGGCTTGATCCGAACAATTTCGAACAGTTTTTTATTGAATGGTTCAAATAAAAACTGCTCAAACCAAGCATTTTCCGGGCATTTTTTTTGATATTTTTTCGCGGGCACCCTTAAAATCACATTCTGCACACATTGAATGGTTTGGATCATAAAATTTTGATAAGAAACTATGAGATTGAGATTTGGGGTGTTTTTTTAGGTGTTCTTGAACCATCCCGTATATACGTATATATATAACCACAAAAAGAATTTTTTTTAAAGGGGCGTGGGGGCATGTGATCCCACGTGCCCTATAGTGGGTCCGTCCCTGACCCTCTCCGGTCCTTTGATCGTGTGAGAGGGAGGGAGTCCAAGACAGGTAACTGGGGAAGAATGAGATAGGATCCGATGCGGATTTTCACATTACTTACATCTTTGTATTGTAATGAATTACATGTTTGAGTCATTTCGTATTCACATGGGCATATGTTTGATGGCAGGGTTTGGTATCACTATCACTTTCATCCTATATTTTCTTAGTCAAACCTGCTGGTTGTGGGGATGAACAAACTCCATGTGGGTCCCACTCGAGTGCCCAACTCGGATTGTTCTACTTGTCAATTTACCTAATCGCCCTTGGAAATGGAGGGTACCAACCCAACATTGCAACGTTTGGAGCAGATCAATTTGATGAGGAGGACTCCAAGGAAGGGCACTACAAGGTGGCCTTCTTCAGCTACTTCTACTTGGCCTTGAACCTTGGCTCCCTATTTTCAAACACCATTCTGGTCTATTTTGAGGACAAAGGCATGTGGGCCCTGGGCTTTTGGGCATCTGCTGGGTCTGCCACCTTGGCTCTGGTCTTGTTTCTTGTGGGGACCCCTAGGTACAGGCATTTTACTCCTAGGGGGAATCCTCTCTCAAGATTCTGTCAAGTGGTGGTGGCTGCAGCAAGGAAATGGAAGGTTGAGGTGCCACAAAGTGGAGAGGATCTATTTGAAGTGAGTGGAAAGGAATGTTCAAACAATGGGGGTAGAAAAATTCTCCACACCCATGGATTCAAGTAAGTTCAGCATTATATCAACAAAGATTATTGATTTCTATAGAGTGATCCCAAGACTTGTGGAAGTAATCTACACTTGGAAATTTGAAAAAGGAAATTAGACTAAATACTCTGTGGCAACATTGGCAGTGGTCCCTGTGTTCCAATCGTATCACTTAAGTACATATATCTTATCTCGGGGACTATATAGAAAGAATTGGGACATGGAGGACCCGAATTGTACAATACAGATACTAATCTTGAACTTCACTATATATGTACAGATTCTTGGATAGAGCAGCAATTATCACATCAAAGGAGTGCACTATGCAAACCAAGGAATGTCACAATCCTTGGAGGATTTGCCCAGTGACACAAGTTGAAGAAGTGAAATGCGTACTTAGACTCCTACCAATTTGGCTCTGCACAATTCTGTATTCAGTAGTCTTCACCCAAATGGCCTCTCTCTTTGTGGAGCAAGGTGCAGCAATGAAAACTACAATTTCGAGCTTCCACATTCCTCCGGCGAGCATGTCCAGCTTCGACATCCTCAGCGTTGCGACTTTCATCTTCGTTTACAGGCAAGTTCGAGGATTTCGTTGACTAGACAAGGAAGTGTACATCACGTTAATAAGGACTATGGGTGGAACTTTAAACTTGCTTCCTTTGAGGAATGAAAAAAATTCAATTAAGATATAGTTTTAGAATGATAGGACAATTGGATTTGATTTAGTTTAAAGCTGTTGATCAAAGTATAATGATTTGGTAAAATTTTGCTCCTACTAAACAGATGTTTTGGCTCCACCCTTGTTACAGGCGAGTTCTGGACCCTCTGGTTACCAGACTACGAAAGTCGAGCCCTAGAGGCCTCACCGAGCTTCAAAGAATGGGGATCGGTCTAATCATAGCGATATTGGCTATGGTTGCAGCAGGGACAGTGGAGCATTTCAGGCTAAAACACCCGCAAAAGACTTGCACCAACTGTGATGGTTCGAGTTCCTTGAGCATTTTCTGGCAAGTCCCACAATACGTACTCATTGGAGCATCCGAGGTTTTCATGTACGTCGGGCAGCTGGAGTTCTTCAATGCGCAGGCGCCGGATGGATTGAAGAGCTTCGGGAGTGCACTATGCATGACTTCAATTTCACTGGGGAACTATGTGAGTAGTTTGCTGGTGAGCGTAGTGATGAAGATCTCCACTACAGATGAGATGCCTGGTTGGATCCCGGGCAACCTTAACAGAGGCCATTTGGACAATTTCTACTTCCTCTTGGCAGCCTTGACAACAGCTGATCTTGTGGTCTATGTTATATGCGCAAGATGGTACAAGTATATCAAGTTTGAAGGTATCAACAGTGAAGACAACAATGGAGAATTCAGGGTGTAGCTATTGGGGCTCATACATATGCTTTTGATTGTGAAGGAGTGTTAAAAAAAATAAATGGGGAAGGGAGAGAGAGAGTACTTAGCAATGAAACCTTGCGATGAAACTAGAGAATTGATGCTGTGTTCATGCCTCTACGTTGAGCATGGAGTTGTTGCAAACTAAAGGAAGGGCGATATTAGCCTATGTGTTTGTACATGGAGCTTCTGGTATCACTATCAATAAAACCAATGTTGAATATCCGATTTGTATTAGAAATCTGTCTTATAAACTGGCCCATCGGATGAACTCTTTTCAGGCCATCTGTTTGCATCTAATCTTAGATTTAAGCAAAATCTTCAATGTCAATACGGTCGCGAGACGTGGAGACACTATTATAGCAAGTTGTGCCTCCACAACATGATTCATCCCAAGCTCAAAATTTGATCCAAACCGTTCATGTTGAGGAGCTCAACCAAAACAATTGTGCAAAAAAATGAAAGTTGTTCAGATATAGCTAATTACATGAGGGAACAAAAAAAATTTGAGGTGCAATCTCATTAATTGTTGTTCACTTTCTTTAAGAACAATGTACTTATGTCCCTGAGATACCCGACTTGATTCTTTGCGCTCATGTTCTTCTCGATCGTCGATTCCGACATGTGGCATGTGGGGTCACACATGTATCTAAACATTAGTTTAGAACCAATTTTCGGAATGGGAATGAACCCCGTTTTGCAACAACGCCTGCTCCCAATCCCTTGCCATGCCAAGCCTAAAATCATCGTTGCTTCCTGTAGGTGCGGTCAAAAATTGCTAACCCACGACCAAGGAAGACTATTTGACCCCCCAATTACGAGCTGGCATGAGGCAATGGGGCCCACGGGAAGAGGACCCCTTGGTCAAATCTTCACCCGGAGGCGGGAAGAGAAGCTACCGCGGGACCCCCACCTGGCCCGCGGAATGGTACAGCGCACCCCCGGAATGGTACTAGCAACAGGTGACTGTTAAGAGCTCGCGAGTTGCGGGGACCTCGTAATCACAAAAAAGTTACGTCGAAGAGTTCCCGGGGTCCCCTCCTAGCCAAGAGGCAGGGTCCAGAAGGAACCTCATGGAGAACGTGCGATCGCCACGGGTCGTGACCTTGCTCCAGCCGGAACTGGATAATTTCTTGTGGCTTGGTGGCTTGGGGTGGAGGTACCGCCGTGGAAATTTGAGCCCCCCCTGCAGATGAGCTTCCGCGGGAAGGCGAGTTTATCCAAGGCCTGGAGGTACAGAGGGGGACATGTGTTGGGGTCTTATAGGAGCGCCGTTCTGGGCTTGACCTAGGCCCACGTGCCCTATAAATACCCCTGACATTCCCAATGATGAAGAGGTGGATTTTTCTGGGAGAGAGTGTGTGAACATTGAATCTGAGGAAGGAGACCATTCTTTTTCAGAGAGAAGAAGTGACCTCACCCACTCGAACTCAGAAAGAAAAGCCAGACACCCCGCGGAAAACAACAAAGACACGCTGTCTTTGTCTCTTTTGTACTTCTTGCTCCTCCCCTCACCCCTCAAGATTCTTTCCCCATTTTCTTCTACTAATCATCGACCAATCGCACCTCTCCCGCTTACAAATACTCACACGTAAGCACCTCATTACGAACCCCTCACCTACACTTCCCAAGCCTATAATTTATCTTTTCCACTTGTCTGCTGTACTGTTTTGTCTACTCGAAAGGAAATTCGATAACAAAAAAGAAGAAAGGTGAAAATGAAATTCAATATATACATTGATTAGGATACAAAACATGGATAGCAATCTCCAGCAAGAGATTTTGACCAGGAGACACTACAGAGAAACCAAGGGACACTTGTTTTCTTTCTTTTTTGTGCCAAATAAACAACCACCCAAAACTTCAAGAGCTAAAGGACCCCCATCACAATAGTGTACAACCCTTTCTGAGAGCTCCAAAGTAACCTTCCTTGGGATATTTTTGTTCAAAGGCATGCAAACTGAAAAGGATTATTAGTGATTCAAACTCGCTTAATTTCTTAACCTTATGCGCCTCATATAATTAACTTGTTTGCCTTAAGCAATTGCTCACACCTTGTTGTTATCATGATTTCGCTTCCTGGATGGAACCAATCTCGCACTATGCCGAAAGCATTTAATTGGTCCACGTCATCTACATCATCAAGAACAACTAGTACTCTTTTACGACAAATGAGATCTCCAATTTTTGCCTTTCTTCCCTTGAAAATGTTGGAAATTAGTTGTTTCTGCAACGAAACCAAACCATTGGGTTTTCGTGCTGCTTCGTGAACATCCGGATGAAAGCAGCAGCTACCATGAAAGCTTCCCAAGTCTCCCACAGATCGTCATTGTGCCAACATCATTTGATTCATCTTGTAACCATAAATTGATGTCTTTCACATGAGAATCCAATCGGTGGGGTTAAGTGACTCTACTTGACTACATGTAGCTCCGCCCAATGGCGACACTATAAGGAAACTAGTGGGGTCGGCTGACCCCTCGAAAGAAATTAAAATGCTACTACCATTATGTTATACATTTCTATTAGTTAATATTTGAACCCCTTAGAAATTGTTTATGACCCCATCGTAGTGTGCATATTGCAGAGTATTAGGTAATTTTTTTCGTTGAAACAATACACAACTTCTCTTCTTCTTTTTTTAATTTTTAATTCCTGGTATCCGTATCAGCTTAAGCGCACCTCGACTAATGACAAATTGGAGACTCAATTCAACCATCCACTATCATGGAGTCCAATTAAAGCTAGGGCAATGCCCAATATGGCCTAACCCATGGAGTTGAATCCACTTGGGAGCCGGGAGGTTTCGAATCTGAGATCTTAAGAAGTAACTATATGCATCTTCTTCTTCTTTTTTTACAAAGAATAAAGAAAATTTCATCGCCTTAAAACTATTTGTGTTCAGAAAAATTAGGTTTCAAATCGATAATAAGAGATCTGAGACTAAATTTAGTTTTTCAAGTGGGTATGAGAAAAATTGAGATTGGAGAGATCTTCTTGCGTTAAAAATTAGTAATATACTATAAGAGTATGCAACGCTATCGATGTCGATATTGTATTCCTCTATCTTCACCCGTTTCAGACCTATTATCATTTAGCTTATTATCAAGAGTTATTTTTGGAATGGAATTGTTTGGAGAAAACTTAAAAATTTTGATTGACCTAAAATTAGCAATTTTACGTCTGTTGAATGTAATTGAAACTTTGAGAAAATTTTGACCCCATGAAGTAATAATTCTAGAGTGATCAGATTAATGGGCTAATGTGGAAGTCGGTGGGGTTAAGTGACCCCATTTGACCATATGTAGCTCCGCCCATGTGTAAAGAGCATTTTTTTATTGTCCTCAAATATCATTGTCAAGTACAGCCAATCCCGGCCATGTTATGTGTGCAAGGGACATGTACCATTTGTTCATGAACTTCTATGTATCCAACCAATCCACGCTTACTTTTTGTTTTACAAAAAA
The DNA here is from genome assembly GCA_019656835.1 of Rhododendron ovatum. Lineage (NCBI taxonomy): Eukaryota > Viridiplantae > Streptophyta > Magnoliopsida > Ericales > Ericaceae > Rhododendron > Rhododendron ovatum. Next base: position 6,582,111 of record CM033794.1, on the reverse strand, counting down.
AATAAAAGAAAAACGTGTTGCTTCCAACACATTTCCTTGTCGCGGTTTTTAATTTTTCCTTTTTACTATATTCAAGCTCGTTCGACCGACTAAAATCAGATCCTAGCGTCGTATGCGTTATGACTCAAGTCCGTTTTGACACAGCACATGTCGATACCCGATTGTGATACCCTACGTTATTCGGTCTTTCTAAGCCCTTCTTATCCAGCTTGGAAAATGATGATCGCTACATGCTGGTTAGACCTCTTATCCTTTTTCATTCTCTGGAGATGTTTACTTTTGTATTTAACTTCTCAAGTGGTGGACTTGCCAAGTCTTTCAACTAAGTTTTAACATCTAGCTATTCATTTTATCATCCCACACCTTCTCTCTATTTGCTATATATAGCACTTCTTCTCCACCTCTCTTCATCACTCCTCATCTCAAAATATTTCTCCTCCTCTCTCCACTTGTCCTGCATTGTGATGCTTTTTGTGTGTGTGTGTGAGAGAGAGAGAGCACCAATGGCTTGCTTAAAGATGGTTAGTTGACTCTCTCTCTCTCTCTCTCTCTCTCTCTCTCTGCCTTGTTAGGCATGTAGATCGATACAAAGATGGTCATCTCTCGATCGTTTTGTAGTTCTTCCAATCACAAGCTCATGAATCATTGATCCAATTTGATTTTTTTCTCAAAATTGAATATATATATATATATATATATATATATAGACAACACGTAGCTAGTTTCTGAATTGTGAATAGAAAACCATGCATGCAGTGATGCATGGGTCCAAGTGAACTCTAGACCTAGAGGTAAAAAGTCCTAATCTTTAATCTGCCCTCATCATTAGATGGCTTAAGACTAATGATGCAGTGAAGCATGCATGGGACCATTTTAATAATTGGTTTAAAATGCGTTTAAAACGTACTTTTGATTCTCGAAATGGTTGGATTATCGCCTTAATAGGAAACTGGGGGGCCTGTGACTACATGAAGGCCATTCCGGGTCATGTTTGATGTTTGGCTCAACGCTGAAATTTTTGGAATTTTTTTTCCAGAAACTTCATTTTAGCAATATCAGCACTATGTAACTTGAAATTTGTTATAGAACATAGAAAGAAATTACATATCTATATTCAATTTCCAGGCGATCAATGACATGAAGAAAAAGATCAAAGAAGAAGAGACTAGCACACTTGATGGGACCGTTGATCGACATGGTCGCCCTGCAATCCGACGGAGAACTGGAACATGGTTTGCTGGAATTCTAATACTAGGTAAGTCCATGTTGATTAAGCATATATGACTACCTATCGAATCAGCGGTTCAAGTAATTAAGCTAACTGTCCCACATAATTTAGAGGTTTTCGGGATTCCGCTCTCTGTCCATGGACAATAACTCTGTTTCTTTGATTCAACGGATGATGAGACAGTTAACCAAGGGCTTGCTACACTGGCATTCTTTGGGGTTGGGGTCAACTTGGTGCTGTTTCTTACAAGAGTGATGGGCCAAGACAATGCTGAGGCTGCAAACAGTGTTAGCAAATGGACCGGCACTGTCTACATCTTCTCCCTCCTTGGTGCTTTCCTTAGTGACTCTTATTGGGGACGATACAAGACTTGTGCCATTTTTCAAGCTATCTTTATCGTTGTAAGTTATCGCAACAACTACTTTTCATCGAGTTCAGCTTCTCTTCGTTAGACAAATATTTTCTGTGATTCCCATTATTTTATCCTAGGCCCTCTCCCGTCCTTTGATCATGAGAATTTTCACATTACTTCTATCTTTGTATTGTAATGAATTAGTACATGTTTGAGTCATTTCGTATTCACATGGGCATGTTTGATGACAGGGTTTGGTATCACTATCACTTTCATCCTATATTTTCTTAGTCAAGCCTGCTGGTTGTGGGGATGAACAAACTCCATGTGGGTCCCACTCGAGTGCTCAACTCAAATTGTTCTACGTGTCAATTTACCTAATTGCCCTTGGAAATGGAGGGTACCAACCCAACATTGCAACATTTGGAGCAGATCAATTTGATGAGGAGGACTCCAAGGAAGGGCTCTACAAGGTGGCCTTTTTCAGCTACTTCTACTTCTCCTTCAACCTTGGCTCCCTCTTTTCAGACACCATTTTGGGCTATTTTGAGGACAAAGGCATGTGGATCCAGGGCTTTTGGGCCTCTGCTGGGTCTGCCACTTTGGCTCTGGTATTGTTTCTTGTGGGGACCCCTAGGTACAGGCATTTCACTCCTAGAGGGAATCCTCTCTCTAGATTCTGTCAAGTGATGGTGGCTGCAGCAAGGAAATGGAAGGTTAAGATGCCAGAAAGTGGAGAGGATCTATTTGAAGTGAGTGGAAAGGAATGTTCAAACAGTGGCGGCAGAAAAATTCTCCACACCCATGGATTCAAGTAAGTTCAGCATTATATATATCAACAAAGATTATTGATTTCTATATAGTGATATCCCAAAACTTGTGGAAGTAATCTACACTTGGAAATTTGAAAACGGAAATTAACTAAATACTCTGTGGCAACTTTGGCAATGGTCCCTGTGTTCCAATCGTATCACTTAAGGACAAATAAGTTGTTCAAAAGAAAACTTTAAGTACATGCATCATATTTTGGGGACCATATACAAACAATTGGGACATGGAAGACCCAAATCGTACAATACAGATTAGTATCTTGAACTTCACTTTGTATGTACAGATTCTTGGATAGAGCAGCAATTATCCCATCAAAGGAGTACACTATGCAAGCCAAGGAATGTCACAATCCTTGGAGGATTTGCCCAGTGACGCAAGTTGAAGAAGTGAAATGCATACTTAGACTCCTACCAATTTGGCTCTGCACAATTCTGTATTCAGTAGTCTTCACCCAAATGGCCTCTCTCTTTGTGGAGCAAGGTGCAGCAATGAAAACTACCATTTCGAGCTTCCACATTCCTCCTGCGAGCATGTCCAGCTTCGACATCCTCAGCGTTGCGACTTTTATCTTCGTTTACAGGCAAGTTCGAGGGTTGACTAGACAAGAAAGAGTACATCACGTTAATAAGGACTATGGGTGGAACTTTAAACTTGCTTCCTTTGAGGAATGAAAAAATTCACTTAAGATATAGTTTTAGAATGATAGCACAATTGGATTTGATTTAGTTTAAAGCTGTTGATCAAGTTAGATTGATTTGGTAAAGTGTTGCTCCTAATAAACAGATGTTTTGGCTCCTCTCTTGTTACAGGCGAGTTCTCGACCCCCTGGTTGCCAGGCTACGAAAGTCTAGCCCTAGAGGCCTCACCGAGCTACAAAGAATGGGGATCGGTCTAATCATAGCGATAGTGGCTGTGGTTGCAGCAGGGATAGTGGAGCATTTCAGGCTAAAACATCTACAAAAGACTAGCACCAACTGTGACGGTTTGAGTTCCTTGAGCATTTTCTGGCAAGTCCCACAATATGTACTCATTGGAGCATCCGAGGTTTTCATGTACGTTGGGCAGCTGGAGTTCTTCAATGCGCAGGCGCCGGATGGATTGAAGAGCTTTGGGAGTGCACTATGCATGACTTCAATTTCACTGGGGAACTACGTGAGTAGTTTGCTGGTGAGTATAGTGATGAAGATCTCTACTAGGGATGAGATGCCCGGTTGGATCCCGGGCAACCTTAACAGAGGCCATTTGGACAATTTCTACTTCCTCTTGGCAGCCTTGACAACAGCTGATCTTGTGGTCTATATCATATGCGCAAAATGGTACAAGTATATCAAGTTTGAAGGTATCAATAATGAAGACAACAATGGAGAATTTAGGGTGTAGCTATTGGGGCTCATACATATGCTTTTGATTGTGAAGGAGAGAGGAAAAATAAATGGGGAAGGGAGAGAGAGTACTTAGCAAATGCAGTGTTCATGCCTCTACGTTGAGCATGGAGTTGTTGCAAAACTAAAAAAGGGCGATGTTAGCCTATATGTTTGTACATGGAGCTTCTGGTATCACAATCTATAAAACTATTGTTGAATATCCGATTTGAGTTAGAAATCTGCCTTATAAACTAGCACATTGGATGAACTCTTTTCGGGCTGTCTGTTTGACAGGCCAACAAAATGAACTGCTCATTGTTTGAACGGGAAGCAGCAAAAAAGCCATTTAGAGACAAATGGAAATTTAACGAGCTAAAAAAATGTATCCTGGCATATCTCATACTAACAATGATTTCAAGTCCCAATCCAAAGGTAGGCTTAGGGCTATGACAGCTATCGTTAAAAAACTCGCAACACCGAATTTGGTCACAAAAATGATGTTGGTGATATAACACTGACATATCATGGGTAATGTGAATTCAAAGCATAGTAATTAGGCTATACAACAGTTGCATGCCTGGAATGGACACTTTCACCTTGTTAGAGCTTAGGTACGACCGCAAAGACACAAGATCTCTGATTCGGCGATTCCTATTCGTCTCGAAAAAATATTTTGTACCCACGCGACGAAGTCCAGCTGTCATCAGAAGAACACAATTTATGGAACTTGTGATTATGACTGCAGAGGAAAAACGAACCCCGTTTCACCTCATATTCTGACAAATCAACGCCACTTATAATACTCTGATAACAAGGATCAACTTTCTTGTATGAAGTACTCTCTGCCTTTTCTTCATCATACACAAGGTCGAACCCCACCTTCTTTACCTGAAATTATCCTTTCTCAAGCACTAAAATATCCACTTCATCACCCACTTCCAACTGATTCCCAATCTTCCAATGACTTAACCACAACATACTATCAATTCCGGGCATGCCCATGAACGTTGGGCCGTAGAACCATTTCAGATTCTTGGTTTTATTACTGACTTTAATGTGTAACTCAGTCTTGGTATCTGTTCTAGCTTAAGCACACCTCAACTAATGACAAATTGGAGACTCAATTCCACCATCCACTACAGAGGCGGCTCTATTAAGACCATTCTATTGTCAACTGAACACCCGAACAATTTTTTATTTATTTAGAATACATGTAAAAATTATAGGCTAACATTTCTTTGAACACCCAACTTAAATATCAATGAACACTCCATTCTAAAAGTCTTGAACACCTAACTTAAAAAGAATTGAACACCTAACCCAAAACTAATTGAATACTCAACATAACCCAATTACAGTCCATCAATTCAGCTAATTTATATTTGAACACCTAACTTATTACCTCAAATAAAGCTCATAATCATAATTAAAAAAATTATAAAAAGAAAGTGAAAAGAATAATCTTTTGGTGTAAGTATTATGCTTTGCGTTTTCTCTCCATCTTTATTGCTGATGGTCCAAATGGGTTAATTTTGCATTCATGACAATAACTACTTTATTTTTTTTCTAGTTAGCTTATAAGATTACGGACAGAGCTTTAAAAAATTTCAACTACATGGCAAATCCAGTTAAATTGAATAATATTCATTCGAAATTAAGACTACGATATAAATCTCATCATGTCATCCTAAAGAACAACATATTTTCGAGAAGGTCAACCCCAATGTACTCCTTACAATTTCCTTCAAAAGGGTTTTAGTAGTTTAATATGTTAGTTAAAAGTTGGCACAAAATATGAAAACTCCTCTAGAACAACTGTAAAATTTTACCACCACCATTCTCGACCTCTTTATTCTCGAAACACTGTCTACTATGAAATACAACATTTTTCAAAAAAATAAATTTTTTCTTAAAAACAAAAGTATATGTTTTTAAAGTTGTCATTTTGCCTCGCAGTTAATTTTTTTAGAATAGAGAATATGTTTTTTAATTGTACTATTTACACAACCATATGAGATTTTGTGTGTGTGTGTGTGTGTCTATATATATATATATATATATATATATATATATTATTGGTTAATATATTAGCTAGTAGAGTTAATGTAATTTTTGAATACCTTATCACAAATTTCTGGAGTTGCCATTGCCTTTTACCATCCGCACTCCCCCTTTTTTGTTTTTATTGATGTGAATTGATTACATTATCCCTTAATGTGTTAAAAAGTGAATCTAGACATCTTGAATTTTAAACTTTTTATTGATGTGAATTGATTACATTATCCCTTGATGTGTTAAAAAGTGAATCCAGACATCTTGAATTATAAACTTGGTAACTTTTGGCGGTCAGGCCGCAAAAGAGAAATCTTGTAAATCCCTTAGTCCTAGCATGAATTTCCTGTCGTCTTTGACCAGACTAAGGAGAAGAATAATAGTACGTAAGCTGATTTAGACATCCTTGACTCGGTGATTGTAGAGAAAAAAAAAAAGACTAGGGACATGATGTTCTGGTGTGATGATTTTGCTAGTAGTAGTAGTAATGAAGTGGGGGTCCCTTGTCAAAGCGCGCGGGGGTGCCTCGTGCACCATCGTCACTCCCACTGATTACCAAATCATGTAGCCAAATCCGCAGCGTTTGTTTATAACCCACATAAATGTATTCTTGGCCTCATGGTTTTTTTTTTTAAATCTTTAAGGTGAACTTTTTGTGGTTCTTCGATGAAAGTAGTCCCATTGAAAATATAAGAGTTTGCATCTTATACGCATCTATAGTACAAATGTGTGATAATCATTTCCCAATAACATTCTTAAAATTGATGACTGTGGGGAACATAAGTTGGTAAGTGATAACTCCAAAGGATTGGCCAAGTGGTTTTGGCTCAGGACTTAGATATTTGCTTCATCCTAAAATCTCAGGTTTGATTCTCCTTGATAACAATTTTTGCGGTCACCTCACCTCCACGTGTAAGTGTGTGGAACGGCTGCGGGAAGAACTGTAGGCAGTAGTCCGAGGTGTGCCCAAGTTGGTCCGGGACATCCTGTACGGAGGCTGCTCCATGTTGAAGGTTGCGTTTTCAATTAAAAACCCTAGAAATTTTCTAGGCTACGTTGAGTAACGTGCATTTTCATTCTACCCCTACTTTGAACTCCCAACCAAACAAAGTTTGAACACTCATCAATTTGAGAGAACCACAAATCAACTTAGCTTTGAATACTTTCTTCAGCTTTAATAGGGCTCTATGCAAGTGGACGGTGAAATTGAGCGACATGATTAATCGAGGTGCACGTAAGTTTGGTCAAACACCTGAATTATCAAAACAAATTCACATTTGAAAACTTAGCAACCTGTGTTTATACTAATATTTCAGTCTTGTTAAACAGAGTCGGGGATTAAGATTTTTTTGAACACCCTACCAAATATTTTTGGAGCCACCACTTACACTAGCATGGAGTCCAATTAAAGCTAGGGCAATGCCTAGTATGGCCTAACCCATAAGAGTTGAATCCACCTGGAAGTTGAGAGGTTTCAAATCTGAGATCTTAAGAAATAACTACATGCATCTTTTTTTTACAAAGAATAAAGAACATTTCATCGCCTTAAAATTATTTGTGTAAAGAAAAATTAGGTTTCGAATTGATAATAAGAGATCTGAGACTAAATTTAGTTTTTCAAGTGGATATGAAAAAAATTGAGATTGGAGAGATCTTCTTGGGTTAAAAATTAATACACTATAAGAGTATGTAACGCTATCGATATCGTTTTCCTCTTCACTCGTTTGAGACCTATTATCATTTAGCTTATTATCAAGAGTTATTTTGGAATGAAATTGTTTGGAGAAAACTTAAAAATTTTGATTGACCTAAAATTAGCAATTTTAGGTCTATTGAATGTAATTGAAACTTGAGAAAATTTTGACCCCATGAAGTAATAATTCTAGAGTGATCAGATTAATGGGCTAATGTGGAAGTCGGTAGGGCTAAGTGACCTCACTTGACCACATGTAGCTCCGCCTATGTGCAAAGAGCATTTATTTATTGTCAACAAATATCATTGTCAAGTACAGCCAATCCCATGTTATGTGTTCATGAACAGAATGTGTCCAACCATTCCACGCTTCTTTTTTTTTTACAAAAAAAGAAAAAAAAAACACGTGTTGCTTCCAACACATTTCCTTGTCACCGTTTTTAATTTGTTTTCTTTTTACCATATTCAAGCTCGTTCACTAAAATCAATACTTATTTTTCTAATAAATACTTAGTGTTTTTAGGATTAAAGATTATGTATTATAAGAAAATGGCATGTCTTGTAAGATGGAAAAAGTACTTTAAAAATAAGAATCTTAGAGGAAAATGGCCTATTTTGTAGCCGTCGACAAGCCGGGCCAGATCCTAGTGTCGTCTGTGTTATGACTCAAGTCTATTTTCACAGACAGAGCATATGTGGATACGCGATGGTGATACACTGTATTATTCGGTCAGAAAAGTCTACAATACATACGCCTTAAAAGTGTGTACCATATGCATATATTTTATGGTTCATTCATAACATTTTAGCGTGTTTTGTAACTTTTCTTCTAGAATTCATAACTTTTCAGCAGTTCGATTCGTAATATTTTCATTATGATTTATAACATTTTAGTGTATCTCGTAACCTTTATACGATTCGTAACTTTTTAGAAATACGATTTGTAACATTTTCTCTATAATTCATAATATTTTGGAGGGTACATATGATACACATTCAAATAAAGAGTGTGTATTGTAGTCTTTCCCTTATTCGGTCTGTGTAAGCCCTTCTTATCCAGCTTCGTTAGTTAGGGAAAATGACGATCACTACATGCTGGTTAACCCTCTTAACCTTTTTCATTCTCTGGAAATGTTTAACTTTTCTATTTAACTTCTCGTGTGGTGGACTTGCCAAGTCTTTCAACTAAGTTTTATCATCTAGCTATTCATTTTATCATCCCACACCTTCTCTCTATATGCTATATATAGCACTTCTTCTCCACCTCTCTTCATCACTCCTCATCTCAAAATATTTCTCCTCCTCTCTCCTTGTCTCTCCACTTGTCCTGCATTGTGATGCTTTTTGTTTGTGTGTGTGTGAGAGAGAGAGAGCACCGATGGCTTGCTTAAAGCTGGTTAGTTGATTCTCTCTCTCTAGGCACGTAGATACAAAGATGGTCATCTTTCGATCGTTTTGTAGTTCTTCCAATCATAAGCTCATGAATCATTGATAAAGTTTGATTTTTTCTCAAAACTGAATATATATATATATATATATATATATATATATATATATATATACACACACACACACACACGTAGCTAGCTTCTGAATTGTGAATAGAAAACCATGCATGCAGTGATGCATGGGTCCAAGTGAACTTTGGACCTAGACCTAGAGGTAAAAAGTTCTAATCTTTAATCCGCCCTCATCATTAGATGGTGACTAATGATGCAGTGAAGCATGCATGGGACCATTTTAATAATCGGTTTAAAATGCGTTAAAACGTACTCTTGATTCTCGAAATGGTTGGATTATCGCCTTAATAGGAGACTGAGGGGGCCTGTGACTCTATGAGGGCCATTCCGGGTCATGTTTGATGTTTGGCTCGGCGAGTTGGTAACACGCGCCAATATTTACGCTGAAATTTTTGGATTTTTTGTCCAGAAACTTCATTTTGGCAATATTGGCACTATGTAACTTGAAATTTGTTTATAGATCATAGAAAGAAATTACATATCTATTTTCAATTTCCAGGCGATCAATGACATGAAAAAGATCAAGGAAGAAGAGACAAGCTTACTTGATGGGACCGTTGATCAACATGGCCGCCCTGCAATCCGACGTACAACTGGAACATGGTTTGCTGGAATTCTAATACTAGGTGAGTCACTGCTAATTAAGCATGTCTAGCTACCGAATTAGCGGTTCTAAGTAATTAAGCTCACTATCTCACATAATTTAGAGGTTTTCGGGATTCCGCTCTCTGTCCATGGACAATAACTCTGTTTCTTTGATTCAACGAATGATGAAACAGTTAACCAAGGGCTTGCTACACTGGCATTCTTTGGGGTTGGGGTCAACTTGGTGCTGTTTCTTACAAGAGTGATGGGCCAAGACAATGCTGAGGCCGCAAATAGTGTTAGCAAATGGACCGGCACTGTCTACATCTTCTCCCTCCTTGGTGCTTTCCTTAGTGACTCTTATTGGGGACGATACAAGACTTGTGCCATTTTTCAAGCTATATTTGTCGTTGTAAGTTATCGCAACAACTATTTTTCATCGAGTTCAGCTTCTCTTCGTTAGACAGATATTTTCTCTGATTCCCATTATTTTATCCTAGGCCCTCTCCCGTCCTTTGATCATGAGAATTTTCACATTACTTCTATCTTTGTATTGTAATGAATTAGTACATGTTTGAGCCATTTCGTATTCACATGGGCATGTTTGATGATAGGGTTTGGTATCACTATCGCTTTCATCCTATATTTTCTTAATCAAGCCTGCTGGTTGTGGGGATGAACAAACTCCATGTGGGTCCCACTCGAGCGCCCAACTCAAATTGTTCTACATGTCAATTTACCTAATTGCCCTTGGAAATGGAGGGTACCAACCCAACATTGCAACATTTGGAGCAGATCAATTTGATGAAGAGGACTCCAAGGAAGGGCACTACAAGGTGGCCTTTTTCAGCTACTTCTACTTGGCCTTGAACCTTGGCTCCCTCTTTTCAGAAACCATTTTGGGCTATTTTGAGGACAAAGGCATGTGGACCCAGGGCTTTTGGGCCTCTGCTGGGTCTGCCACTTTGGCTCTGGTACTGTTTCTTGTGGGGACCCCTCGGTACAGGCATTTCACTCCTAGAGGGAATCCTCTCTCTAGATTCTGTCAAGTGGTGGTGGCTGCAGCAAGGAAATGGAAGGTTAAGATGCCAGAAAGTGGAGAGGATCTATTTGAAGTGAGTGGAAAGGAATGTTCAAACAATGGCGGCAGAAAAATTCTCCACACCCATGGATTCAAGTAAGTTCAGGATTATATATATAAACAAAGATTATTGATTTCTATATAGTGATATCCCAAGACTTGTGGAAGTAATCTACACTTGGAAATTTGAAAACGGAAATTAACTAAATACTCTGGCAACTTTGGCAATGGTCCCTGTGTTCCAATCGTATTACTTAAGTACATATATGTTCAAAAGAAAACTTTAAGTACATGCATCATATTTTGGGGACCATATACAAACAATTGGGACATGGAAGACCCAAATCTTACAATACAGATTAGTATCTTGAACTTCACTTTGTATGTACAGATTCTTGGATAGAGCAGCAATTATCCCGTCAAAGGAGTACACTATGCAAGCCAAGGAATGTCACAATCCTTGGAGGATTTGCCCAGTGACGCAAGTTGAAGAAGTGAAATGCATACTTAGACTCCTACCAATTTGGCTCTGCACAATTCTGTATTCAGTAGTCTTCACCCAAATGGACTCTCTCTTTGTGGAGCAAGGCGCAGCAATGAAAACTACCATTTCGAGCTTCCACATTCCTCCGGCGAGCATGTCCAGCTTTGACATCCTCAGCGTTGCGACTTTTATCTTCGTTTACAGGCAAGTTCGAGGATTTCGTTGACTAGACAAGAAAGAGCACATCACGTTTATAAGGACAAGGGGTGGAACTTTAAACTTGCTTCCTTTGAGGAATGAAAAAATTCACTTAAGATATAGTTTTAGAATGATAGCACAATTGGATTTGATTTAGTTTAAAGCTGTTGATCAAGTTAGATTGATTTGGTAAAGTTTTGCTCCTAATAAACAGATGTTTTGGCTCCACCCTTGTTACAGGCGAGTTCTCAACCCCCTGGTTGCCAGGCTACGAAAGTCTAGCCCTAGAGGCCTCACCGAGCTACAAAGAATGGGGGTCGGTCTAATCATAGCGATAGTGGCTATGGTTGTAGCAGGGATAGTGGAGCATTTCAGGCTAAAACATCTGCAAAAGACTTGCACCAACTGTGACGGTTCGAGTTCCTTGAGCATTTTCTGGCAAGTCCCACAATACGTACTCATTGGAGCATCCGAGGTTTTCATGTACGTCGGGCAGCTGGAGTTCTTCAATGCGCAGGTGCCGGACGGATTGAAGAGCTTTGGGAGTGCACTATGCATGACTTCAATTTCACTGGGGAACTACGTGAGTAGTTTGCTGGTGAGTATAGTGATGAAGATCTCTACTAGGGATGAGATGCCCGGTTGGATCCCGGGCAACCTTAACAGAGGCCATTTGGACAATTTCTACTTCCTCTTGGCAGCCTTGACAACAGCTGATCTTGTGGTCTATATCATATGCGCAAAATGGTACAAGTATATCAAGTTTGAAGGTATCAATAATGAAGACAACAATGGAGAATTTAGGGTGTAGCTATTGGGGCTCGTACATATGCTTTTGATTGTGAAGGAGAGGAAAAATAAATGGGGAAGGGAGAGGGAGTACTTACCAAATGCAGTGTTCATGCCTCTACGTTGAGCATGGAGTTGTTGCAAAACTAAAGAAAGGGCGATGTTAGCCTATATGTTTGTACATGGAGCTTCTGGTAGCACTATCTATAAAACCAATGTTGAATATCCGATTTGAGGTAGAAATCTGTCTTATAAACTGGCCCATCAGATGAACCCTTTATGGACCGTCTGTTTGACAGGCCAACAAAATGAACTGCTCATTGTTTGTACGGGAAGTAGCAAAAAAGCCATTTAGAGACGAATGAAATTCAACCTTTGTTTGAAAATTTAACGAGCTTAAAAAATGTATCCTGGCATATCTCATACTAACTATGATTTGAAGTCCCAATCCAAAGGTAGGTTTAGGGCTATGACAGCTATCGTTACAAAACTCACAACACCGAATTTGGTCACAACAGTGAAGTTAATGATATAACACTGACAGATCATGGGTAATGTGAATTCAAAGCATAGTAATTCGGATATACAATAGTTGCATACCTTGAATGGACCCTTTCCCCATGTTAGAACTTAGGAATGACCGCAAAGACACAAGATCTCTGATTCGGCGATTCCTATTCGTCTCCAAAAAAGTTTTTGTACCAACGCGATGAAGTCCAGCTGTCATCAGAAGAGCACAATTTATGGAATTTGTGATTATGATTGCAGAGGAAAAACGAACCCCGTTTCACCTCATATTCTGACAAATCAACGCCGTTTGTAATACTCTGACAACAAGGATCAACGTTCTTGTATGAAGTACTCTCTGCCTTTTCTTCGTCATACACAAGGTCGAACCCCACCTCCTTTACCTGAAAAAATCCTTTCTCAAGCACTAAAATATCCACTTCATCGCCCACTTCCAACTGATTCCCAATCTTCCAATGACTTAACCACAACATACTATCATCAATTCCGGGCATGCCCATGAACGTTGGGCTGTAGAACCATTTCAGATTCTTGGTTTTATTACTAACTCTAATGTGTAACTCATTCAACCATGTTGTGCGGACATCATGGGCACTTCCATCGATTGTGTAGTATGATGTGTAGTATGCATACAAGATACAGATATTAAAGCCTAGGATCCTTAGATTAGGAAGTGGAAGTGGAGGCATCTGCATAGATATCAAGGGTCCTATGCTCTTAGTGCTGAACCAATCGGGAACCTCACTCCCTGGAATGTAAGTGCTGAAAATACTGCATTCATAGAGTCCCTGAACCATGCAATCACAAGTTTTCATTAGTTACAATACAGAAGGGCGGGCATGCGCCCACACACACACACACACACACACACAGCACCTGGAGGAGAACTTTTCTGTAAGTTGTTGAGAATGTATCGAACAAATCCACCTTAACATCTCTGAGCGATTCCAAGTTAAATAGCCTCAAACGGTTGATCATTTCAGCATCAGTGTTTCCCAAGGGTTCTAATTTGAACAAACCCTGAACTTCAACTAGTTTGTAGCATTCACAATTCCACAGATCCAGTGACCTTAACAGATTTGGAAGATTAGTTACCCTTTCCAGTGACCAACATTTGTCCAATATCAACTCTGTTAAGGTTGTTGGAAGCTCCGAAAGTGATTGGAGCCTTGTGCAATCATTTAGCCTAAGAGACTGGAGCCTACTAAGACCTTTTATACTTTCCGGTAAGCTACAAAATGGATTTGTTGATACATTCAGTTTCTGCAACATAGATAGGCTTCCGAAATCCTCAGGAATAGCAGAGTCTGACAGATTGCAGTTTGCGAGACTTAAGTTTGTTAACGATTGTGACAAAGAGGCCAATGAGAAGTTTATGGGGTTTGGACATTTTCTTGGTTTCGATATTGAAGACCAAAAGACAAAACCCCATGGTTTCACCTCACTTGGGGCAGAAGTCACTTGAGCTATTGCAGTTCCATCTGCATGAAGCAGCTTCAAAGATTTCATCGTGCGTAGGCCCGTAGGCAGCTCATCGAGCCTTGAGCAACCAGAGACAATGAGTTCTTCCAGACGTTTAAGAAGACAGATTCTTCTTGGAAGTTTCCTCAGATTTCTGCAGCCTCTTAAATTCAGCAAAACAAGTCTCCCCAATACCCCGATGGATTCATGAACCTCACTTAAATTTATGCAGGATTTAAGAATCAACCTCTCAAGATTAGGGATTTGCGAGAAGTTAGGCGTACCGATAAGCCCATGTGAATGACTGAGATTGAGGATTTTCAACAACTCCAGTAACTGTAAACAAATACAAAAGAAAGTAGTCACTTCCAATTTTTTTCTCAAGCCCAGAAAAATATTCATATATTTTAAAAAATATCATACCTTGGTTCCCTTCCAAAATTGTTGCAGGCTGCTATTGCGCATGTCAAGAGCAATCAGGCTCTCCATGGAAACGCACTGGGTATGGATTTAAAAGTGGAACCACGCCAATACAACCATCTTAACCTCTTGGGAAATTCTTCAAAAGCTCCTGTTAGCTGTATATTACTGAGCTGCAGTAGCCTTAACTTGTGCATCCTGGTGAACATATCAGTTCGTAGGACTACATCACACCGTGTGGAAGATGATTCTGATAACGCATGATTCAAAGGGAGCCAAGAGAGGAGGCCGAGACGACGTCTCTTCACTGCATTGTTCCCGTCCACCACTCTCCATTTGTCAGCAGCATCTCCAGAATTACGTCTCTTTGATTTTTTCACAGTAAAGGACTCCACTGGTATATCTTCATCTGTCCAATTGAGGGCGAGGCCTTCTATTGTTTCCGTACCCTATTTGGGGAAACCAAAAAAAAAAACCATTGTATAACAAGAACAACTAGGAAAAATAAAAAAAACGTATGAGATCATAGTCCTTACTGTTTTTTCAGTTAATACATCAATCGAATCCTTTGCCCACCACAATCTGCTGCGTTTGCCAAGGTCACTTGGTGATTCTTGTCGTACAATTTCTCTTCCCATGTCTTTAAGTATCTGATGCATTATCAGCTTGTTGGATTCATCAATAGTCAAGAGACATCTATCAACAAGATTTTGAATCCCAACTTCCGTGTAGAAATCGCAACCATCCAGTATCGTACTAGCGTAGGTTTTACTCTTTCCAACAAAGAAACAAGCTATATCAAGAAATAGAGCTTTATCATGGTCATCCTCTAAGGTTTCATAACTAATTTTAAGTTTTTTAGCGATCACTGAATTGGGAATCGCTTCCAGTTTCCTTAATGTACTTTCCCACACTTCTACTTTTCTGCCAAATAAACAACCACCCAAAACTTCAAGAGCTAAAGGAACCCCATCACAATAGTGTACAACCCTTTCTGAGAGCTCCAAGTAACCTTCCTTGGGATATTTTTGTTCAAAGGCATGCAAACTGAAAAGGATTAGTGATTCATACTTGCTTAATTTCTTAACCTTATGCACCTTATATAACTTGTGTGTCTTAAGCAATTGCTCACACCTTGTTGTTATCATGATTTTGCTTCCTGGATGGAACGAATCTCGCATTATGCCAAAAGCATTTAATTGGTCCACGTCATCTACATCATCAAAAACAACTAGTACTCTTTTACGACAAATGAGATCTCTAATCTTGGTGATTCCTTCATCAACACAGCCAATTTTTGCCTTTCTTCCCTTGATAATGTTGGAAATTAGTTGTTTTTGCAACGAAACTAAACCATTGGGTTTTCCTGCTGCTTCGCGAACGTTCGCAAGAAAGCTGCAGCTACCATGAAACCTTTCAAAGTTTAGGTTATAAACAGTCTTGGCTATAGTAGTCTTTCCTATTCCAGCCATCCCACATATCATCATTGTGCCAACATCATTTGACTCATCTTGTAACCATGAATTGATGTCTTTCACATGAGAATCCAATGCAATTTGGTATCTGGGAACATTTAGTGCTATGCGATTCAACTTCCTCCCAATCACTCTAACAATGTGCTGAATAAACTTTGACTCGTGCCTGCAAAAGTAAACTACTATGTCTTGATATATAGCAAAGGAAAAAGAATCATCTCAAGATGCAAGAACATGGAGCGATTCTCCATCTGCAACTTGAACAAGCATGTTCATGACAAGTAGTTCTTCTTGTTTATGTTGGAAATTGTCCCACATCGGTTAATTATCTCCTCCAAAACTAGTATATGAGCCTGGGCAGTCTCTCCACTCTTTGCCAATTGGTTTGGAGTTGGATGTTTTAGCATGGTATCAGAGCTAGGTTTTCAGAGACTTTTGGACAAGACTCTATGTCGTTAATGGTTGGTTCTCCCTTTGTTTTTCGTTAATAGTTGATTGTTGTGTTGAATCGTTTGTTTACCTCACCACGTGCAGGGGAGTGTTGAAGCTTGTCCCAGAGAGAGAGAGAGAGAGAGAGAGAGAGAGAGAGAGAGATTGCAACCTCTGAAAAGAAGAATCTGCCCAGGCTCATATACTAGTTTTGGAGGAGATAATTAACCGATATGTTACAATTCCCAACACTCCCCTGCACGTGCAACCCCCGACTCGCACGTGGAGAGGTCAACAAAGGATCTAGAACACACAGATCACAACGAGACAAAGTGCAACTATGGCACAAACAAAGGGGAAAAGCCTTCGATAATCTAGCTCTGATACTATGTTAAAACATCCAACTCCAAACCAATTGGCAAAGAGTGGAGAGGCTGCCCAGGCTTATATACTAGTTTTGGAGGAGATAATTAACCGATATGGGACAATTCCCACCAGTTTACAACCATAATCATACTCAAAGTTGAACTTCATGTATTTGTACGTTCTACTTTTTATTGTGTCAACATAATACAAAACTTCACTCCATTACTGAAAGAAAAAGGCTGCTTTGACTACTACACCCATACAATTTGTTGTACTATTCAATCACATTTAGAGGTAAACCTTTTGATAGGGAACTCACTTCGGAAAACTTTATTACCTCCAAAATCGATTCCTATGAAGAACAATATCCTGTAGCACGAAACCATGAAATTATACATGTCAAAACTGCACAAAAGCTAATGTTACTAGCCTCTTCTAAAGATAAAAGCCGCAAATTACAAATTCTAAGCATATTCTTTGGTGCAACGGGTTTAGTTTTGCCATTTTGTGATCACATGTAGAGAACTCAGAGTGCTTTTATGTTATTGTGGCAATTTTTTACTTCCTTAGTTTGTGCCCCTTATGGAATTCCAGAAATCCTAATAAATAGAGCAAGAATGTGGCATCTAGCTAGGCATTTGTCCATGAAGGGGAAAAAAATGCATCTGATGCTGGGAAGCTGCAAACCACTTTTTGCCTAAGAAAGAAATAGAGAAAATTACCGATCTTCCAAGACCTCCCCTTCCAAATCACCTACTTCTCTGAGAGCAGCCTTCCACCTCTCGATCTTGGCCATCCCCTCTTTCTTCCTTTCACCTATTTCAGCCTTGAAGTGCTCTTCATGTCTCGTGAATGCCGTTGCAAAACTTCCGGTCTGGTTTCTAACTTCAGATGGATGCACATGGTAGAATACAGGGAGAATTATATGACCAACAGTTTTCTTGCATTCAAGGATTTTCAAAAGTTCATCCAGACACCATCTTGAAGATGCATAGTCTTTTGAGAAGATGATAACTGAAACCTTTGACTCTTGAATTGCCTTATCCAATCCTAACTCAATATCTTCTCCGACCTCAAGTTCGTCATCATCCCTGAATGTGCGAAATCCTGCATACATCATAGCTGTGTGGAGGTGATCCGTGAAGGTCTTCCGGGTGTCTTTGCCTCTGAAACTCATGAACACGTGATAAGAACACCGAGACATCAGTGTCGGGGATTCTTGGAATCTCACACTCACAGCAGCCATTGGATAAAATGAGGAATATATGGGGTCTGCGATAGCACAAGGGCAACCTTATAACATATCAGGAAACAAGTAATGAACCAAAATACTGAAGAATAACAATAACATAAAATCTCAAACAAAATCTAAAACTACAACATGAAAATGCTTATACAGGAGATTCCACTTAGGGCTGGTGGCAAGTTTAACTGTTCAAGACAACTCGCTTCAGAAAGGTCATAACCCTTAAAATCGGTGTAGGTAGAAGTTATTTATCCAGTCTTACTTAAATATTTCCACTTGTTCCTCGCTCAACTCTTGTTTTTGTTTAGCTAATTATCAATGCCGTGAATGATTCCATGTACAGAACAACCTACGGAACACTTGGAGAAATGTAGGAGCTGACAGTGGCTGTCCCATACTCAATGTCATGCCCAACTTTTTAAGTTAAATGCCCTTGTTCTAGTTTGGCACATGGTTTCATCTTGAAATACATGATGATGACATTGCGACTGCTGGCAAAGCCAGCAACCAGCACACCCCTTAAGCAGCCAGGAATGAAGTTTGAGCCTGCGATTTTCACATATTACTGTTGTGGGGTTAACTGTATGGAACTAATAGATAGTCATTCATACCCTTATAGACTCTAGTTTAGCACAAGAAACAAAACCAAAGTGTTCCTATGCTGGGACATACTTTCAAAGATCACTATATAAACCTCTTTAAGCAATCATGATCCTCAGTCAATGTGGGCAACAAGAGTATTATAGTAAGCTTATTCATCAATTCATGTTTCGTTCAGGTTTTCCCTTCGGTGTTTTCGTGGAACTCCCATCTGTGAAGGTTATTCTCCACTCATTTTCGATTAGTATTCAGTTCTTTAAAGAACAATACGAGTATCCCTTCTTGCGTTTTATATGTTCTGATCCGGGTTTTTCAGAGTTGAAAAAAACAGTTGCTAACGTCTTGCTCTTAGAGGCTCGGGTTTCTTTCTTTTCTCTGAAGCCTCACAGAAAACCAACAAAACAAAAACATAATTCAACTCTGAGGATTGGAGATAACTCCAGCGAAATGGAAGAGTGCCTTCCAAGTTCCAAAGGCATGGTTTATCCCCAGCCCCAGCCCCAGGCTCATGTTTTATTTATGTGTAATAGGCTTTGATACTTCAACCGTTAGTGCTATACTATTGTGCTTATGCCACTTGCTGCCCTGCATTCACAAATATTCAAAAGAAATGTTCTAAAAATCGCTATGCTCTAGTTGGGCGAAAAAGGGGTGCCTGGCCCCTAGGCAAGAATTATGCACCGACTAATCGGCTGCCTAATCTAGATGTTGGACCACCGCCTGGCGCCTAGGCAGCCGGCTGACTTTTTGAACACTTATCAAAAGTTGTCTAAACTGAAGTACTGTAATACTATAAAGATCCAATTATGTTGGAAATATGATAAAAAATATATATATTATGTTGGATATGACCAAATAGTTCTGCATATTCTAATGGTCTACGGATAAGATTATTTAAGAATATTTCTTCCACTGGTAGTTGTAAACAAACTAATAAGAATCTCTTTTACTAATGTTCCCGAGATGCTCAGTGATTAATTTATTAAGTTGACCAGCACGTTTATCCCCTTTTGACAGTTAAACATCTGGCTATACATTCTTAAAATTTTTGTTTGCACGTGTTGCTAATGTATCTATATATAGGAATTGGATATCTTTCTTTGAATTTTGAGACCCCCATGAATGATTTGCAGAAAAAAACTGAATTTTAGTTCTTTTTGGACTCCAATCATTTCGAAATAGGGTAGCTTTTATGTTGAAATTTTAGTTAGTGAAAAATATAGATCCCCATATTAGGGTTCGCTTTAGGTTCATCCAGAAAACTAAGGGCCAGCCCTGATTTCTAATCATATCGAAATCCCGTCTCATAATTCCATCAAATTTAGACATTCCTAATCATATTCAATCAGATACGCGTTTTACTCACACACACACACGGAGAGAGAGAGAGAGAGAGAGAGAGAGAGAGCTAGTACTCCACCACACTTCATATAATTGGCAAGGAGGAGTTCGAACGAGGGAAAAGGCTTACCTTACTTTACAAAAAGAAACGATGCCAGCAGGGCCTTTGATCACATGGATTGAGTTATGATACTTTCAAGAATTTCCCCACCCTCCTTTTTCTTCTCATTTACAGGTTTTCTTGACCCACATGTAGCAATGAAAATCTTGCCCCAGTTTGTAGAATTTGACGTGAATCACACTCATATATATCAACTGTGGCTTGACCGGGGTTCAGTTGATGTCCAATTTTGTTATGGTCCAGTCCGATTCAGTTTTGGGCTGTTGTGGATCCCTTCTAGGTCTACAACAATGATTGAAATTGTTCATTTTATAAAGCTTGTTCAATATATCATCCACACCAAAAATTCGAACATCAATAGGTACATGAATAAAACAGATTTGTACAAGAAAAAAACGATCATAAAAATTAAGTTAAAATTAATAACTGCCCATTTTTTCCATATACAAATCTATTTTGTTTATATACCTATTGATGTTCGATCAAGCTAAATTTTGGCGTGGATGACATATTCGATGAGTTTTATAAAATGAACAATTCCGATCATTGTTGTGGACCCGGGATAGGCCCAAAATTAGACTGGACCATAATAAAACTGGATATGAAGTGAACCCATGCGTGGTAGATCTTTATCTCAATATATCCTTGCTATAGGATCTCGTACAATGTGTCAATGTATTTCTCATTATGTGTCAATGTATTTCTCATTATGTGTGAGTTCATAGGAGTAATTTATTAATTTTTCACAATTGGAGTATCTTGTCTCTCTCGTTCCAGCCCTCAAGTGACGAGGTTATATCTATTTGATTCCATGACAAAAAGAAAAGTAGGTTTATTGTCGGGGTGGCAAATTGACAGGTTTAGGTCAAATTGAATAAGCTGTTAGTGGATTGGGTCTTTAATGAATCGGATTAAATATAGATAATTACAATCATAGTTAATGAGTCTAAATGAATCAAAAAACGTCATTGGCTGTCATTTTCCCTTTAATATCCACTCAGGACAAGCTAAAAATATTTGTTAATACTGAAAAGTCATTGGCGGGTATTAATTATCAAAACAAGTCTGGGCCGTCATTTTCCCTTATTTAAAAGTAAACTAGACCCACTCATTAACCCAATTACATATATACTGAATTTTAAAATGACTAAAAATAGTTTCAAATTCTCCCAATTCTTCCTCCATCGCACCTCTTCAAATTCTTCATGCAAAAAAATAGTTTCAGAATTAGCCCAAGGAAATAAAATTCAAACAACAATAAAGCTTAGTCACACAATTTCCTAAATTTTTTTTTTTTTTTTTTGCAGAGAAGAACAGACCCAAATTGAAGAACCAATTTCCTCTGGTTCGTCCAAAAAATCGATACTACCCATTCCCCCTTTCGTTTGTGCGGTCAGTGGTGGACTGGAAGTTAGCCATCTCCTTCCCAAGTGCAGATTCCCAATTTCATTGGGTTCTCGTCAGAGAGTCTCCTCCCCAGTACTCTCTCTCCTCTTTTCTCATCATCCCTTGCTGTTATTACTCTTGCTCATCACCGCCACCCGCCCCACCATCGCCGCCTTGTCGTCTTCCAATTTTCCATCGGTTTCCGCCGGAGCGTCTGAGGACAAGGGAAAGGTCACGCTCGATCTCTACTATGAGACGCTCTGTCCTTATTGCTCCAATTTCATCGTCAACATTAGACTTCACATGCTCATCTTATTGGGTTATACTCATGACTTGTTGAGTCATTTAAATTTATCTAATTAAAATTCAATTAAATCTAATTAATAAATAGATTAGATGAATTAGACCCATTTTGATCCAACTAATAAGTGAATTGAATTGGATCTATTTTTTAATGAATGAGTTTGGATTACTTAATGTGTTTGGTTTAATTTGCCACCCATAGTTTATTATGGTTCTAACATGTTTGGATGTTGAGCTTTGGATGCAGCTTTCTGCAGACAGCTCTCTTTTTAGGGATAGATTTTCTTTTGAGTGGGTTTCGGTCATGAAATCACCAAAGGGGAGATTGTAATGTCAAAAAAGTGAAGCTCCTTTGTATTGACAATTTTATTGACAAAACATGCATTCTCTGTATCTCGTTTATCGAATTGTATTTTATTTTATTTATCATTTGAGAGAGTCTATTTAGGGATTATGTCAAAATGAATCATTTTGAACATGTATTAAGTGCTTGAGTGCAGTAATATAGTTGAATTGTGGTCAGGGTGTCACGCCCCAAAACGAAAAGTGGCCGGTCACAATCCACAAGACTTAAACCCACATATTATGCAGTCTAAAAATAAAAATAATAAAAAATTAAATTACAGAGTTATGGATTAAGCAATCAAGAATCTTTTTTTATTCAAAACAATACCAGCCAAAAAGGTTCGGTCAAAAGCATGCCATGAACCAAATAATACCAATGGACAAACCATAATAAAAAGGAATCGAAATATCTGACAAAATGTTTAAATGTGGAAGCGATGAATAAAATTAAATTAGGATGAGACACCCTATGGAGGTCAACCAAAATAAATCTCCGAGATGCCGTCAGAGTCCTTACCTAACCCCCAACTTGTATGAAAAAAAAATTGAATAAAAATCCGTCAGTTGACGAGCTTAATGAATGACAAGGCATGTGTATTTGAATAAAGTTCTAAAAACAGAGATCAAAATAGTTTACCATATCAACATAGATTTGGCATACAGGTGAACAACAAAATAATCAATTAATCTAATAAACGATTCATCCGATAAGTTTTAATGGTGATCACAATACAATCTCCAACAAAAATGGAGAACCACAACCAAAATCAATAGTACCAAGTACCTGTGAATAAATATCTCAAAAATTGGATCCAATATTGAATCTTAGAGTCACCGCGAATAAGCAGTCCGAGGAACTCTTCTCTAAGAATGATTCGATCAATAACAACTGTTGAGCATTAGGGTCATCGACCTAATCCAGTCTCTTACCTTATGGCTAGAGTCACCCGCACACAGAGAATTAATTTCTTTGGACTT
Organism: Rhododendron ovatum; assembly: GCA_019656835.1. NCBI lineage: Eukaryota > Viridiplantae > Streptophyta > Magnoliopsida > Ericales > Ericaceae > Rhododendron > Rhododendron ovatum. The sequence goes on along the minus strand of CM033794.1, from coordinate 6,558,935 downwards.
CCAAAATATGTTCCATCGATATCCACAAAGTTCTAACCAAAAGATTATTCGAACAACAAATGATTTCCCCGATACCGCATGCCAATTTAATATAATCAAATTTAAACAATAAGTGTTTCCAATTTCAATCATAAATTTTCCGAAACAACAATTTAAGGAACACATGGAAGTTCGAAAGTACGTAACATGTTTAACCACTCACCTGGACTGAAAAGTAATGCAACCCGAATTATGCAAAACGAGCTAACTTGAACAATATAATCATATACGATCACTAACTACAAATAAATTTAACTTTCCTATAACAATTTAAGACTACCTAGAGAGAACTGAACCCAAAACTAAAATAGCCCTAAGCCTCCAAAACTACAAAACCCAACTCCATACACCAAATCAAAGTGCACGCACTACACCTCTTTAGGTTTCCCACGCCCACCACCTGTCCTTATTTCGAAATACCCAAAGTACAGGCCACATTTATATACTATAGGAAACTAAATTATGTGAACACCATAAGCAGAAGAATTTGAGTTCCCACGTGACGTACAACACCAGATCACCACTTAATCCACCATGCACGACACAACTCCTACTTCTACATCTCTTCCCCCTAACTCTCACCAATACACCCAATAAAATATACTTAACTAAATAAATAAAAAAATGCTAGGCCGTGACACAGGGACATCAAGAAGTATCAAACCAATATCGTTTAATTTCCAGCAGGTGGCTTGAGCCACTATCGAGCCAGTGTCCAGCCCGCGAATCTGTTTGGAAGTTGTTGGACGATAGGCTCAAGCCAGTTCTGTCTGATTCAACAGCTATATAAAGAGGAGCCATACTTTTTTTTGGAGCAAAGAAACTTTTAAGAGGAACACTTGCTTTGCATCTTGGAGTACACGTGATGACATGATTTATGGATCATTGAGCACAAAATCCATCTCTGAGAGGTTTCAATATTCTTTTTATATATCATATTTGAGAAAATCTCTAAGGAGGGTTCTTAGGCGATACGAAGTTCTTCAGTGGATTCCTGGAGGCAAACGAAAGGCTTGTGGATTGAAGGTAGCAGAAGTCAAACACTGGGTGTGATAAACGAGAATTCCACAAGTAGAACTTAGCTAGGGCGATTGGTGAGGATTCATAATCATGAATAAGTTTGTTTGTAACTACATATTGAGTATATTACTTTGATTCATTCTCATAGTTTTTACTCTTTCAGAAATTTTCCACATATATCTTTGTGTTATCTATTGGTTGTTTTCGTTTGCATGATTTGATCGGTATATTGATTAGTGGATTTTCTGATTGAGAGTTCATACATAGCAAATTTTTATATACCTTTAGGCGAACTAGGGTTTTTGATCACCTGCAAATCTTGAGCGAGTCCATAAAATTATGAGATTTGTTTTAAATCTTGAATTACCTAACTACTCGTTTCCATTACCAAAAAGATTAGTTAGAGTGCCATGTGTCGCTCCCACATTCCTTCTCACTAAAATATCATTTGCTTTAATATAAAAGATAAGCTATGAATATTTGCATCTAATATTAGATTTAACCAAATTCTTCAATGTCAATACCGCCCCAAGACATGGAGACACTATTGTAGCATGTTGTGCCCCTCCACAACATAATTCATCCTGAGTTTAAAAATTTGATCCTAACCGTTCAAGTCGATCAGATATCGCTAATTACTTGAGAATAAAAAAATTTTGAGGTCCAATCCCATCATTACATTTTTTAAGAACAATGTACATATGCCCGTGAGATACCAAGGTCCAATCGACTTGATTCTTTGCAAGTATGTTTTTCTTGTTGATTCCTCCAAGGTAAACAGTTTAGATCCAATTTTTGGAAGGTTAAATCTACCTACATAACTTTCGATCACACTTGCATCTGGAGTTGTCATCAAGAGTTGTGTACGTACTTTGTAGCATTCCTCTTTTCTCATTTCTGAATGGGAATGAACACGCCTGCTCCCAAACCCCTTGCCATGCCAAGCCTAAAATCACCGTCGGTGCAAGCCTATGATTTCTCTTTTCCACTTGTCGTCTACCCGAAAGGAAATTCAATAATAACATAAAAAAAAGGGGGAAAACAAAATTCAATACCTAGATCATGATACAAAACACGGATGGCTATTTCTAGCATGGGATTTTGAACAAAAAAATTTCTTTATTTATTTGTTAGAAATTATAAAAACTAATTTTTTTTTATTAATCTTTGAAGAAGATTACACACATTAAATAGATGTCGGGCACACCGGTGAAACGCCACCTGAGAACCAACACCAAAGGATGGCAAGAGACCGTCACCACCATCACACCTGAAACCATGGAAACACACCTAAAGCACCACAACCAAGCACCACAAAAGCCATAGATACAACCTAAAAAACCAGCGAAAAACCAAAAGCCAACACCCACACCCGACGATAAGAACATTACCCAACACCTACAACCACACCCCAAAGCCTGAGAGCTTTCAGGTTAGACGACAATAAAAACCATAAGAGAGATGCATCATCTCCTGTGTCTCAAGATGATGTATCCATCCCCTTGTTTTCCAGCTTACCTTTCCAATCTTATTTTTGGACAATCACTCTGTATCCAGTCCGCGAACGCTCTTCGCGGAATTGCTTACCTAGACCCAAGTGGTTCATCAATAACCAAACAAAAGTAAGAAGCTCACCTCCCTGGCTCGGCTGATGTGCGTGGTCAGTCCCTTTAGAATGGAATGCAGCATAAGTAAGCAATTCCATCCATACCCCGCTCATCAGACTCCACCGCTTATCTGCATCGAATCCTGCCAACTGCTTTGCAAGTATACATGCATCAAACAACACAGATTCGCTCGCATCTCCTTTCAGAATAGCTGGTTTAAAATCGGTATTCACAGAAAGAATCGCTCGACAGGCTTCGTCATGGTCTGCTATTGATCTTTTGTGAAATAATCTCTCAGCCTCTAGGGAGGTGTCCTGAAAGATTTTTACCGACTTACCAGCAGCTGGAGCTATCATGGTTGGCTTTGCTAGAAAAAGATATAGCAGGTACTCTGAAATATCCTTGCAGAACCGACGGTCGCTAATCGAAGCATCATTATCGCAATCTTTGGCGTTATAGCAAACAAGATCCGTAGCAATGTGCCATAGCAAGAAGCTACGTCCATACTCAACCTCTCCAAGGCTCCATTTGAGTTTACGATAACAAGATCTTTGCATGAGAATCCAATCTCCTCTTTGTGAACATAACTTTGTCGCAATTTCCACGTTCCGCGCTAGCTTTGATCTCGTTTTCAGCTCCGTAAAAATCTTGTCCTTCAAAGACTTCGAGACGCTCTCTGAGGTGACTTTTCTTTGGAGTTTCCAAGCCTCTAGAGCAGGCCCAATGAATAGAAACTCAGCTATAAAACTGATTTGACGTGGGGTTCTGTGACGGAGATGATAGCAGATGAAATTACACTTTGAGAAAGATTCTTTCCACTTGCGCATGTTGACCAAAGCATTAGCTATGGGTTTCACCCAGTTGTAGTAATTGAATGCAACTACATTCCGGCCTGACAATAGGACCATTAGGAGAGAGACAATCTCGAGGATTAAAGCTCCAAAGACCAAGGCATTGGTGATGGCTTTATCAATTAAAAACTGGAAAGACAGATAGTGGATCCGGTTAAGGGGTAAGCGAAATAAATAAAGGGCACCGTCGAGATCGAGGATGTCCCCTTGACAGTATAAGACAGATGCAACAGTGATTAATGACAAGGTCATAATCCGCGCTATTGGGTTGCCATCGAGATGTGGTGTTCCAGTCTTGGTATGGAGATCCTTGTGTATGAAACTAAGTTCAATTTCTGCCAACTTAAAAGCATCACGGCTACTTCTTCTGAGAAAGAAATCGCGAGTGAACTGATGTTGCTCATGGCTGTAACTGACGCCTCCAAAAAATAGTCCCTTGAAGTTGTTGTAGAAGGAAAGGGCAAACTGCAGCAATGATTTTTCGTCCAGTTGGTCATTATCAGTATCGAATACTAATTCCACATCCCGTAGACTCGGAGAATGAGGCTTGAATTTCTTCGGAGGTAACTGCACGCGCTCCACTTGGGTGGGGAGGTTGGCCTCTCTCGTTGCCCATTGTACCTCAGAAAGTTTTTCAAAGTCAGGCCCGGCTTGCAGCTTTACTCGAGTGGCGCTGGATTCTTTCAAGCCTCCAGAGCGAGCTAAATATAGAGAATGTACTCGCTCCATACATCTTATGGTTCCCGCCAAAAAAATCAGATGTGAAGTCCAATTGAATGTGAAGTAGGGCGCAAATCGGATGAAAATAACGATAGTTGACACTATTTGCGAAATCATCCGAATCAATTGCTGAAGCCACATATTATTTTCTTCAGCGGAAAGAGATGTAACATTATCAGGGCCACCGAGGTGGAGCAGGAGAAATGGTGCCCAAAATCTTAAATACCAAGTGGTAACCGCATATATGTAACTTTCGTATCCACGAGAAGGACTACATTTAAATAAGGATGTCCATGACGTCTTTTCTAGCGATTGCCAAGAATGTTGGTAGTCACTGGCACTCTCTTTCTCTTTGTCACAAATTTTGCTGAGTCTGACAGAGATGAGTCCGATTGCATATGGAGCGATCCAGTCCGCCAGAAAGTAAGCTGAAGAGATGAGTGTCAGCAGCCAAGTCTTATTTGTGCGTCTTCTTTCGGATGCACATGCGAATAAGAAGCAATGAAGAAACATACTCAAGAGCACAAACGCCCGGATATCCCATACATTCCAACTAAACAGATCGTAATATTCTGGGGGATATGGGGAATCATATGAGGAATCATCTGAGGGGCTTGGGGAAAGAACTGAAGGACTTGGGGAAAGATCTGAGATCTTCATTTCTGTATCGCCTACTCACCCAACTACCCCCTCTCTTTTCTCTTCTACCCTCAGTTTGGAGTTCAGCAAGATACTCCTATTATTGAGTACCCTTTTCCGTGCAGATGTAGCCGGTCAAGAAACTTATTCACGGCGGAGCCGTCAATAAGTTATTCACGGTTTCGCGTAATATCAACCGTTCCAAATACTTTTGGACAACCGATATTGAGCGCTGGAAAACTTAATAAGTTTTTCTCCAAATAAACATTGTTTCGTGCCCGGTGTAAATTGACGGAAAATGGTGCGTGCGGTCTCTCTCTCCCTAGCTCCCTTTTTTTATTACTTGCCTAAAAGTAGGGACACCAAAGCATATCTTCTTTTAATTGCAAGATTATTGTCATGTTTATTAAAAATGTTGTCTTTCAAAACGTGAAAGAGTATACAAATGAAATATTGATTTTATAAATTCACATTAAAGAAGGACCAAAAAAAAAAGAAGCGTGATTACAAAAAAGACAAGTGTGAAATTAAATTACCTTTTATTTTTTATTTGAGACAGTGCATGCTGCTCTACGTAATGAGGGGCCTATTGTGAGTGGGAAACAGCCGCCTTGTTGTGACTCTAAATGAAATGTAAATTCCGAACGAAATGCAAGAGGAGGGAAATGAAATTGGCCCATTAGTTGATAAAAATTGCTAGGCACATTACATTTCCTCCAAAAATTTTAAAAAATGCCCATAAATTTTATAATATTATTTTATGAATCTTTGTAAAAAATTAGCTCTAATGGCTATTAGTAAGTATTATTCCTGATTCGTAAGGGCAAAAATGCATAGTTAAACAGTTTTGCCCCTACAAATCCAGAAATAATACTTACAGATATACGTTGGAGCTATTTTTTTACAGAATTCTATAAAATAATATTTTAAAATTTATGAATATTTTTTTGAATTTTTATAGAATCTAAAATAGGCTCTACATAAAATGTAATGTATGTAGCACTTCTTGTAGTTGATATAACCACCGCCACATACGGTGGTACGCAAATATAGTCTGACCACCATAGCATTACTTGAATTGAAAATAAGTAACAAATAAGTTATGCAAAATGAAAAAAAAAAAGAAAAGAAAAAGACAACGCACGAATTATGAAAGATAATGACCAAACAAACAGGAGTCGTCCACTCACCTTTTCCATACAAACACATAGAATCTTGGATCCATGAAGACTGAGCCCATTACTTGCGGAGGGATTCAAATATGGTCCTTAGACATGGTCACCATAATATTATTGGATTGAAAATATTAGGTCTCGTTCTAGAACACTTTTTTAAAAAATAGTACTTATTTTATATTTTTAAATAAAAAAATAATGTAAATGAAAAATAAATTTTTAATTTTTTTTTGCATCGTATACGAGATTTTTCAAAGGAGATCCATATTGTATATTTTTAGATTTCAATAAATCCATTATTTTTGAGTTCAAAATTATCTTCTTAAAAAATAAAAATTTTTTTTACGTTGTAGAACGGGGCCTAAGTACCAAATAAGTTATACGAAATGATTTAAAAAAATATTAATTATGAAAGACAAAGACCAAATGGCAGTCGTCCACTCACCCTTTCCATACCCGAAATGCTACTGGTACAGATAATTTGAGTACAGATTTTATTATGGAATCTATCATGGGTCCAACACAAATAATTCAAGCCGTTCATTATATGTAAAATATTTTTTCAAGAGTTCCTGTAAAAAATCAGCTCAATCCAATACATATAGATACTTGATCTAATTATCTAATTATCTAATTTTCATTACCCAAAAATATGAATGAAAATTTAGATGATTGGATTGAGCCCTTATAAGTATTAGATTGAGTTGATTTTTTAATGAGACTCTTAAAAAAATATTTTACATTTAATAAAGGGCTTGAATCATTTGTCTGGGATCCATAATAAATCCCACCATAAAATCTGTGCACAATCTGTGCAAAGTTGTCTGTAACATTAGCATTACTCTTTCCATACAAACACCTAAAATCTTGGACAGATAAAAGGCCTGCGAAAATGTCTGTCATATCACCTTGGTCAAAATTCAAAAAGGATATATATATATATATTTTTGGACAGAATCAAAAAAGGAGATTAGGGGATCAACTTTATATGTCTTTTCCAGAAAATCTTTCTTGATCCTCTGCTATATAATTCTATTCATCTTGCTCCATCATTTCTAACAATAATTGAGAACTGTCATTTTAACTAACGCTTTCCACTTTTACTATTCTTAGTGTTCGAATAAATAAGTCAAAATGACTTATTTTTTGTCCTTATTTAAATTTTTTTCGTATCATTTGGTTTATTGTCATTTTTTTAGGGATTATTGCATCTTCACGACAATAGGAATCTAAAAAATAAAAATTTGTGACCGAAATCCAATTTTTTTTAAATAAAGACAAAAGTAAATCAATAAGCCAATTTTTTCGTCTTTATTAAAAAAATTAGATTTCGGTCAAAATTTTTTACTTTTTAGATTCCTCTTGTCGTGAGAATACAATAATCCCAAAAAAAATGACAATAAGCCAAGTGATACGAAAAAAATTTAAATAATGACAAAAAATAAGTCACTGTGGCTTATTTGTCCGAATGGAGATTCATTAGGTAGTCTTAAACGTCACTCTAATATGAAAATTATTATGTGCATGTGTGCCATGTGTGCTCATGCGTTCCATACAATCTTGTTTCTACAATTTATTCAACTTCCTCGATGTAGAATATTAGACATTAGTTAACCTATTATTAGTTTCATATTAGATTCTTTTATCGGCTTTGCTATTGTCAGTTCACTGGGCTGACGATAAACATACTAGAAGATAAGAAAAACATATATTTCTGTGCACTTTTTACACCATTTAATACACATTCACACACTTACTTTTGTCTTTAGAATTTTCCTTCTTTTATTACTGTACAGGGCATGCTTCAAGCGGTCTTGCGAGCCAAATCCCTGTCAAGCTCAAATTTGTTTCTCAATCGCTTCATGTCTATCAATATTGGCCAACTCCACATTCAGATAGTGTTTTAGATATATTTCACCTCATTAATTTGTTAATTAATGAGAGTGTCTGGATTAGCTTGTGTGCACATTAACTTTTCTCTAGAGAATCAATTCCACCGTCTGGTAACCATTTCCTTATATACCACATAACTTTCTTCTAAGTTCCCAATTGTGGGACAATACAATAAGGTTTCTAAAATATCAATTGTTCAAATCTGATTTTTGGTACATGAGATGGATTTGTTAGATTAAAGGAAGAAGAAAATCAATGAAGAAAATGAGGGTATATTGAGCTTTTTTCATCTTTTCCATTAGTAGATTTAGCATTTTTTTCCGTTAATTGGGTGCATATGTTCTGTTTTCACAAACCACAGCAGGTGCAGATGCACAAAATAAAACTTGAAGAGGTGCATCCGCGCATGACCCAAATTACAAGGGATATAAAAGATTTTTTTTAATAAACTTGCAGATGCACCTAATATTGGAACACGGACTGTTGATCTCGTCAATCAACAGTTGCGATGTGTTTTTGATAGTTGACCGGTAATAAATATCTTTTACTGATAATTTTTTTTTTAATCTGAACCGTTGATTGATGAGAGGGGGGCTTTAAGCACAGTAGCAGACTGCTACGCCATTCAATGACCACGTTTTGGAGAAAAATGGTGCTTTTCAATTTTGCTGCTAAGGCAGTGTTTGGGGAGGCAATGAGTCAACACAGAACACTTGTTATTTATTGTTGATTTTGTGGGGCCCATTACTGGTCTTTTAAAATGATTCAAATCGTAAGTTATCCTTAAAATGTTATTTTTTGGGTTCTTGAAAAAAATTAGCTCAATCCAATATCGTAAAGGCTGTTTTAGAATTTGTAGGGCGCCCAAGAATTCTGAAACACTCTACGAACTCTTAAAAAACCTTACCAATATCAAATTTTGTTAATTTTTTTCAGGAACCCATAAAAAGTATTTTAAGAATAACTTATGGTTTGAATAATTTTTGTAGGACTCGTAATGGACCCCACAAAATCAACAATAAATAACAACTGTTCTATGTCAACCCATTGCCTCCCCAAACACTGCCTTAGCAACAAAATTGAAAAGCACAATTTTCCCCCAAAACGTGGTCGTTCAATGACATAGCAGTCCGCTGTTGTGCCCCCAGCTCCTTGATGTCATCGACGGCTGTGTACCGCCCTACACATGCACTACATGGAGTGTACTACAACACTCCGTTGGGGCCGGGGCTTTCTTCTTTTTCTTATGACTCGTGCTCCCACTAACTCGGATTATCCTTCTTCTTTTTTTCCCTTTTTCTTTCTTTTGGTAATCATTTTCACTTTCTTTTTTTCATAACCATTTTTTTTTTGGCTTTTTGTGATATTTATTAAAATGTTGTCCTTTCTAATGTGAAAAAGTATATAAATGAAAGATTAATTTTATAAATTTACATCAAAAGAGGATAAGAAAAGAAGTGTGTTTATAAAAAAAGAAAAGTGTGTAAATCAATTACTCTCCCTGTCCCTTAATAAATGTCCAATTTTTAGCCAAAATTAAAAACTTCTAGATCAAAAACCTCACCTCACCATTTTTTGTCACCGATCGTCTCCTTCTGCCGTGCCGCCGCTGCCCTTGGCCGGATTTCGCCTATTGGATTGCCTCCTCTCGGCTCGTCACACCCTCACCGCAACTTCGCTCGTTGCCGCACCTTCGCGCCGCCGTTTCACTCATTACCATTAGTGATGCCGCCGCAGACGTATCAAGCAATGGCGGCGGCAGCACCGAACGAACTCCAACCACCTAGTACGGCGGCAACAGATTGTTCAGGTGCGCCGAGAGAGGTGGGGATTGCGGTGGTCCTCGAGGGAGGCACTTGAGCTTTCATCAGTTCCTCCTGAAATAAGGCAAAATTGTGGGAGGGATTACGGAGGTCAACAAGATTATGAGTGGGATGGTTTTGATGACGAAATCGGTTCGGATTCATTCTTGGATTTCGTTCGAAATTTCCCCATGCACTTGCCTCTGAGATCGTTCATATTTTTTTATTTTTTTTTGTGATTCTTTATGTGAATCTTTTTTGCTGGGAAAGGTAGTAAGAACAGTGGTATTGGTTGGGAGGGATTGGTGGTTTTAGATTTCATGGTTTATTTAGGATTCTATGATTTTAGATTCCATGGTTTATTTAGGATTTCATGGCTTATTTGATTCTTCTGATTTGAGACATTTGATAACATGGGTTATTTTATGGTCTCAAAAATATTTCATGGTTTATTCGGTTACGATTTCATGATTTATTTTATTCATACTGTTACGTTGAAATTTATGAAATTCATGAAATCCTCAATTCATGGCTTATATGTTGGAATTTACGAGAATTCATGAAATCCTAAATAAACCATGAAATTCATAATTCATGGTTTATACCGTGAAATTTATGAAAATTCATAAAATTAAGGATTTGAAAAATTCATGAAATTAAAGAGAGAATTATTTAGAATATATCCATTAGAATTTGAGAATTCAAATTCCCCCATTCATATCCATTAGTGATCCCATAATTTTAGGTTACTATAATTACTACAATCCCACTAATTTAGGAATGAAAATATATACATACATATGGATATTTTATTAAAAGGGTAAGATAGGTAATTTACCATCTGAAAAGATGAAAATATAACTATTCAAAATGACCTGGATGAATACTTACGTGGAATGAAGTTTGAGGATGAATATTTAAAAATACCTTTACTAGTCCAGATATTTTAAGAAATTATTTATATTTTCTAAAATATATTATTTTTTATATGTAATATAGATCTTATTTAATAGATCTCAATTGGTTCTATTAGACAAAGTTTTGAAAACTATAAAAAACGGTATAGATTGAAAGATGTAATTAAGGGGCCTCTCTAATGAGTGAGACACAACAGTCACATTGAGACTTTAAATGAGATGCAAGGGGAGGGAAACGAAGACTGAGCCATTAGTTGTGGCGGTATTCAAATATGGTCATCATACATGGTCACTATAACATTATTGGATTGTTTACCAAAAATTAAAAAATTGACATTACTGGATTGAAAATAAGTAGTATTAAATAAGTTTATGCAAAATAATAAAATACAAGCTATGAAAGACAAAGACCAAACAAGAGTCGTCCACTCACTTTTTCCATAAAAACACATGGAATCTTGGATGGATGAAAATTCTACGAAAATATCTTTCATACTAGGGGTTGCCCGTGCCTACAGCACTACGCACTCCGGTTGAAATTGCCTATGCCTATGGCACTTGCTAGCTAGTGGCTTAAACACTAAATCAATTCATTAGTAATAATGACTCTTTAGGATAAAATAACGAGGAAAATAAGATTTTTCGCACCAGTTCAAACGGATTGAAAATTGGAACAATTAATCTTTAGGATAAAATAATCAGAAAAATAAGATATTCACACTGATTCAAACGGATTGAAAATTAAAACACTTAATATTGTAACTATTTTTTTAATACTATAATCTTGTCAGTTTTGTATCGAAACGGCGCCGTAACATTTTGAGGAGAGTTATATATATTAAAAATATAGTTAAAAGATTAAGTGTTCCAATTTTTAATCCGCTAGAACCGGTGTGAAAATCTTATTTTTCTCATCATTTTATCGTAAAGAGTCGTAATTATTTTTTGACTCTAAAGTTTTCCTGTTAGAACCCTAAGATAACTGTAGAACCAAACAAAGTTAAAAGATTTAGATACTAAAATGAAAGCCTTATAATAAAAAATTAATAATGACCTTTAGGATAAAATGATTAGAAAAATCAGATTTTCGCACCGGTTCAAACAGATTGAGAATTAGAACACTTAATCTTTTAACTATTTTTTTAATACTATAATCTTGTTAGTTTGTATTGAAATGGCGCCGTAACATTCTAAGGAGAGTTATATATATTAAAAATATAGTTAAAAGATTAAGTATTTCAATTTTCAATCCGTTTGAACCGGTGCGAAGATCTTATTTTCCTCATCATTTTATCCTAAAGAGTCGTAATTATTTTTTTGACTCTAAAGCTTTCTTGTTAAAATCCTAAGATAACTGTAGAACCAAACAAAGTTAAAAGATTTAAATACTAAAATGAAAGCCTTATAATCAAAAATTAATTACAACCCTTTTGGATAAAATGATCAAAAAAATAAGATTTTTGCACCGGTTCAAACGGATTGAAAATTGAAACACTTAATCTTTTAACTATTATTTTAATATATAAAAGTCTTAAAAAAATAGTTAAAAGATTAAGTGTTCCAGTTTTCAATTCGTTTAAACCGGTGCGAAGATCTTAATTAACTGATTATTTTACCCCAAAGTGTCATAATTAATTTTTGATTCTAAAGCCTTTCTGTTAGATCCCTAAGAAAATTGTAGAACCAAATATAGTGATAAGATTAAGATAAAATAAAAGCATTATAATCAAAAATTAATTACAACCCTTTAGGACAAAATGATCAAGCAAAATAAGATCTTTGCATTGGTTCAAATGGATTGAAAATTGAAACACTTAATCTTTTAACTATTTTTTAATATATGAAACTCTTTGAGATCTGGGTGTTGAATGCACACTATTTCCGAAACATACCATAAAAAATTTGGCCAAACAATGTAAGTTATTTACGAAGATACCATTGGTTTGTATGTGAAGGGTGGAGAAATATGGACCGTTGGATTTGTTTGTATGGGTAGATAAAATTTGTGTCAGAAAGAAATCTGAACTGTTGAGAAAAAATATTCCTAAAGAATATTCCTAAACTTGTTTTATTAGATAGATTGTTTTTATCAAAAGGAGATTAGGAGATCTTTCCCTTCAAAGAAAACCACTATGTCTTGTCCCTCTGCTTTTATACTTGTATTCATCTTGCTCTATTATTTCTAACAATAATTGAGAACTGTCATTTCAACTCATGTTTTCCATTTTTAATATTCTTATTCTTCATTGGGTGGTCTTAAAGTTCACTCTAATATAAAGTCATGGAGTCATCATTGTGTTAGAGACTTGTTTTGTTGCTCTGTTGACATATTATTTCTCCAATTTAATCAGCTTGCCCTGTGTACATTAGAAGTTATTTCACCTATTATCAGTTTCATATTGGATTCTTTTATTGCTGTACAGATCAGCTTTTCAAGCGGTCTTGCGAGCCAAATCCCTGTCAAGCTCTAGTATATTTCTCAATCGATTCATGTCTATCATTGGCCATCTCCGCATTTAGAGAGTGTTTTAGATAAATTTCACCTCGTTAATTTGTTTAGTATTTATAGTGTATGGGCTATCTTATGTGTATGTTAACTTGTTTTGTTTATTGTTTCATTATTATTATTCACTGAATTGTTAAGTCCTTCATGAGTAAGGCATCATCGAACCAACTTTCACGGCCCTTCTTAAAGGATTGTAACGCATTCGTCGTATCAAAGAAGTCAAAAACAGGGCATTACGCGATCCCCTATTCGTTTAGACCACAACATGGTCTTGGCACAACCGCTTCACTCACATACTAGTATTCCCTGTTGTCAGGGCACATTACATTTTTAGTTGCAACAGTTGCACAACCCACTCTTTCTGCAGTTGCTAATTTATCATCATCTCTCTCCTAATCTTTTCTCTCCAATTGTATATCTCCTAAAAGTCAAAATGTAACATAAAATAAAAATCCTAAGATATTAAGTATGAAAAAATGATTCCACATGTTGGATTAGAACCACCAAACTTCAATTTGGATTTGCTTTGTCCATTCCTTTCGCATACTAATCGGTCTCCAATTAAACAAGATTTTGAATCAGTCTAATGCATTTCGTGAACAAAAGAGAAATGATGTATTACTGCTTGTCTTCAAACCATAACCTAGCACGCCTTTATATAGGTTACAAGACGCATAACAAGAAAATACGCATAATAAGGAAACTTAGACTAACTAAGAAAAATAATAATTTGCCTAAACTAGAAACAAAATAATAAAGCTTAGAAAATATGACAACATAATATTTCCTAATATTATGTTAACATCGACGAGATTTAAATTATCGACAGAACCGATGATTGAAATAAGTCCGACAAGTGGCTGGAAACCAATAAAATTGTATCCTGTGCAGTTTCTTGGCAAACTGCCGAGAAGCCATGTCCCTCTTCTAGGTGGGACACTACAACCTTCTTGCGACTCTGGAATGTAAATCCCAAGTGATCCGCAAGAGGAGAGGAATGAAGATTGGGCCCATTAATTGATATAAACACTGTCACATTAGATGATAATCATATATGATTATTAGATTTTGTTACGAGAGCATTTTTGAATTAAAAAACAATTAATTATTGAAAAATAATCTGAAATGATTAAAAATGAAACAACGTAGAAATTATGAAAGACGAGGAGTCGTCCACTCACCCTTTCCATATAAAACTGCAAATCTTGGAAGGATGAGTGGTTTGCGATAATGCATGTTTTATATTGTCTTTATCAAAAAGAGATTAGATATCCAACTTTATGTCTTCTTTTCCCTTCAAAACAACATCATTTCCTCTGCTTTTTGTCATATTCATCTTTCACTGTGTCATTTCTAATAATGATAGTGAACTGTTGTTCTCACTATTCTTATTCTTCATTGGGTGGTCTTAAAGTTCACTCCACTAAAAATTTCAGGAGCCGTGTTGGAGGAGAAATTTTTGGGTGGGCATTGCTGACGTGGTACCCGTACAGCACATTCAGGCCATCTAAAATGCATCCGGCTGTCCAGACACAAACGTACCGAACGGATTTTAAGAAAAGGAAAAAGAAAATGAAAATGCTGTTTCGATATGGACAGTCGGTTGCACAAGTTCGGATGTGTTGCACGAATACCACATGTTACCGATTTGCAACCAAAAATTTCTCGTGTTAAGAGACTTTGTTTTGTTTGTTTGCTGACCTCGGTTCTCCAAGTCATTCGGCTCGTTTTACGTAGTTTAGACTTCACCTGTTATGTATAGTACTAGTTTCATGTAAGATTTCATTTATTTGTTAACCCCCTCCAGCTTTGGGATTGGACTAACAATTCCAATTGTAACACACAAATTCGAGTCCTGCAATAAAGAAGACGAAAAAGATGCACAAAATAATACTTTTTTATTGATTTTGAATTGAGAGGGTTACAATTCTCTAATAAATGCTCTTTAAATAAAGAAAAGAACAAAATCCTCTGATTCGATCTCCGAAATTGGTGGCGTTCCAACGGCTTGAATGCTTGTTGTTGAATCGCAGAAACAATAACTTTCTTTGAATCTTCAAGTTGAATGAACTGAAGAACAAAGTTTGAATATGACTTGAACTTTGGAGTTTGATCTTTAAAATCTCCAAGAGTTTTGGTTTGTTGAATGATTTGTGTGGTGGACTTGCAAAGAAATCGACACGGTTTTTTTGGTGTTTGATGATTCTCTGCAGGATATTGAAGAATGCTTGAATTCTTGAAGAGTGCTTGAGAGCTCTGAAGAATGCCAAGCGAAAAAATGTTTTCTCTCTCATATGAGCCTCTATTTATAGGCTCAATAAGAGAAGAGCTAAGTATGGCAAGATCTTATAATAAGATCTTTGATTGGCTTGATTTGATTTGATTGGCTTGATTGATTGGTTTGACTTGATTTGATTTGATTGGATCTTGATCCCATTTCATTTCCTATGTAAGAAGATTTTATTCTTCTTTTTTAAGGAATGATTTTAATTTAAAAGAGAAATAATATAGTTATTATTTGACTCTTTTCTTTTATGATTTATTTGAAGCGGGCCTGCACTTTTGGGCTTGTATACCTTAACCCATTTGGCCAATCAAGCTAGCCCAACTCTTTAATCCGTTAGGCTAATTAAATTAGCCCAACTTACTTTGGTCTTCACTGTATCTCAAATGAATTGAGCCGTAGAAATTTGTTGGGTCCAATATAAAATCCGAGTGCTTTGACCAATCTTGACTTTAATTAATGAAGACAATTTATCCCAATTGATCGGACGGTGATTAAGTCATGCCGAAATTTTAGTGTCTACACCAATGACTTCCTAATCTCTTGTTTGGTAATTCAAAACTACTTCGGACTATGAATTCCATGGGATTAGCAAGACCCATAACTGAATGTCTGGACTAGTTGGGCACACTATGATTAATTTCAAAAAAATGGGATTAGCAAGACCCCAAATTGGGGGTATTAGCAATGCCCCCATTGAGACTTGGTATTCGTAGTCCAATTCCAACCCATTCTCGTTACCAATTTTTTCTATTAATCTAATCTCAACTCAAATGAACATGATATTAATAATCTTATCATCTAATCACATCTCAAACAAACATACTCATTATCAATCTATTTTAATTACCAATCACAATCCTAATCTCATCCTCTTGCGAATCTTATTCATCTATCACTGTTATCAAACGGGGTCTTAATATTTTAAGTGGGACAACTAGTCCCACTTTCACAATCCCAATCATTTTGGGGGATTAAGAATCTCATGGGACAACTAATCCCCTCCACAAATGCCGAACCAAACAAGATATTAGGAATCCCCCACTTTCACAATCCCAATCCCCCTTCCAAGAGGGTTATCAAACACGCACTTGCAGACTGACCTTTGATAACACTTAAAAGATGTTTTGAATTGGAGATCTAAAAGGGGATAGAACCATAAGTTCTAAGCCTTAACTACCCGACCAACTACTTGGATTATTCACGTGTGCGATGATTGTTAATAGGTAAACTTGTGGGTTTATGAAGTTCATATAATGGACCTAAGATTAATTTTTTATTTTTTATATTATGAATGAATTACAAAATACAAATCACATGACACTACATCAATTGTTAGAGCCTAAGATATAATCAAGTCCAACAATTCAAGCAATATAAGAAATAAGGACATCGTAGAAAAGAACAAGAAAAAGAAAGGAAGTGCTCATCTAAGGGAAGAAACACATCGACACGCATGTTATGAGATTTGAACTTCTGACCTCCTGCTGAGATACAAAAGTCTTGGTTAACTGAGCTACTGCTTCTTCTCTCCTATTAGACGATACATGTAACTACACATACAAAGAAAATGATCCACAAATTCGGGGAAACCGAATGGCTTTCCATGAATATGCATGGGAAAACCAAAAGCTTCTGGGAAAACCAAAGGCTTCTCCCATGTCTTGCGCGCACCACATTCGATGTATATGATATCATGTCGAAATTTGATGAATGAACGGAAGACCTTCCGGCTGTCTGAAGAGACCCTATGAATGCCTAATTCATTCACCAGCAATTCTCAAATTTCCAGCGTCCTCATCCATTGAAATTCTCTTTGCCGATTAAAAATAACATTCACTTTTGTTGTTTGATTTGTGAATTCTCAAAAAAAAAAATTGTTTTATCTTTTCTTTCATGGGAACAAACCAACCATAACTGTTTCGTTCGTTCATCGAGCTTTGGCAAATCCAACGTTGATTTTGTCCAGCCTTGGGAATCAAGCTAGTGAATTTTCAATCAACCATGCATTAGCACGAGAACCAATTCTTTTCAGGATGCACTGATCATAAGGGCTCTACTCCCATCCTAGTATTTATTTCAGGGTATTGTTCAGTAGAAATGTTGTCTTTACGGAAACCCTAATATAGGGTCCATTTTGGATCCCAAAAAGCGATTCAAACTATTCATTTTGTCGGGCTCATCAAGCTTAATTGTCACGAGTACCCAAATGATGATCCCCTATTTTAAACTCGGAATGAGCCCATATTGCATGGTAGGCCATTCGGTCCCTACCCCCTACTAGTATCATGCGAACAAACGATTTCTGCATAACTTAATCATCCTTTTAACAAAAGATAAAATAGCAACAAAATACGGAGTACATTTTACACGCATGACATCTCAAATTCTCATAAAGCATTAAAATTTAAAACAGCACAATTAGATTTTATTTTTTTTTATAAAAAAAGTGAGACTACTAAATCCTCAATAGATAACTAAGTCTCCAAATTTCTTCAACAAAACAAATAAATTTGAAGCACTCCACGTATCTTGTCGTACTCTGTTGGGGTTTTTTTCCTGATTTTGACCCAGCCTGTTGGGCCTAAATCAGTTCCTCCGTGTGTTTGGAGATGAGGGTCTTAGATTGTCAAGCCGGTGTATTCTTGATCCTATTTTCTTGTAACTTCGTGTTATAAATTAATGAATTTTTATTTTTGCTGAGAAAAAAAAAATTTGGGAGAGGAGCAAGAAATTTGAAGCACTCCACGTACCTTGTCGTACTCTCGACTTTCTAAATACTGGAAGATGGTACTACAATGTTTTGTTGGTAAAGCCGAGTGGTGCTCTTCATTAAAATCCATGTTTGAGAAAATCAATCTAAAGTACAAAATTGATGCGGACAAGAGCAGTCGTACCAAGGAAACATATGTTTCGGGAACAAGGAAACCTTGTCGTTCTTTTTATTTACGTTACGGAATTGAAACACGGCTTTGTGTGGCCTTACATGTTTGTACCCACAACTTCAGCTATACAAGTAAAACATAAGTTGCGTTACCATGGCGCGAATTAAAGCTTACCAAAACCCAACTTCAACAAAATTCGTTTGAAAAATAAGTATAGTTTAAAAAGGCTAAATTCAGAGATTTGAAGCTCGGGATCGAGGTACTCTCGTCAGTTGCTCTGAGTACCATGTACAAAATACAGAAGTGATTCTTCATTAATTCCAACAGAGACAGAATATTGCAGAGTGACAACCAACTTAACTCCTAACCATGGTTCTAACAAATTGATAATCGTCATTACTTACATAGCAAACTGATTATAACTAAATATGCTTTACAGGATTGATATGAACAAAGCTGTAACAACATGATTCCTTATTCTCCTCATGTTTATCTACTGGTGCTTCCATTTTAGACTCTCCACACAACCTGGAACGGAAAGGACGAGAGCTGAGGGCAATCCACTTTCTCCAAGTACACCAAGCTTGGAAACAACGTACCTACTTCTTCCCAATCCATGCTCAGTTCTCTCAAGAACTTGAGACGTAAAATCTTAACCATCCATTGTGACTTAGACCTCTCTACTTGTATAATTTGCATACGCGAAAGCTTTCCTCCCCTGATGTAGAGTTTCTTCAATATGTTGAGTTCACATGGCTTTATCCAACTGGGCATCGTCGACAAAGGCCAACACCTCAAGTCTAATTTCTCTAAGCCAGCAGGAAGCGATGGGGACACCACACTTGTGTCGATGAGCTTCTTGATTGGCTCTGATTGGGGATCAGGACATGGTGCAATCCACGATATTGCTAGTATTCGCAAGGATCGAAACTCTGATAAGCAGTTCAGCTCTGCATTTTCTCCAGTGGTCTTTTTGTCGGCATAGAGGCTGAGTTTCCTCAACTTCTCCAACTTCACCAAATCACCGAGAGTGCACTGCTTAGTGCCCTTCCTTGAGCTAAAACTAATGAATCCCTTGAGAACTCGGAGCTCCGAAAGCGAAGCAAGTCCCTTGGGCATTTCGTCCAGTAGGTAACAGCCGGACATATCCAAGTGCGTTAGCTTTCTGAGCATACCTATCTCCTTGGGCAACTTCTCCAAATCCCGGCAAGATTTCAGGTCCAATATGTTGAGATGGTCTAATTTGGAAATGGAATCTGGAAGCTGTGTGATTCCACAGATCCCATTGAGGCTCAAACACCTCAGGAGTTTTGCATCGTGCAAATATTTTAAGAAATCTGGGTACTCTACTTCAATGTAGTTGTCTGTGGAACTACTGCTCCAATTTCCCAGATGAATCACTGCGATGTCCTTCGTCTTTGATAACCAGTGGCTCGGGAAGTCGAGGCAATTCTCGTTGATATTGAATAAAGTCAGGAGCTTGTCGTGATTTGAGAACTTGGATAGATGTTGTAATGACCCTTCTTTGGTTTTCTCCAACCATGCCCTGCGAGAACTGGCAGAGGGGTTGCCTTCTGAATCGAAGAAGCCCCTAGCATGTGCTATTTTGAGCAAAGCTGATCGAATATCTGGCTTTACCGAGCATACATTGAAGTCTCCTTTGACCTTTTCTTCGAAGGGCTCAACGAGTCCCATGGCAACTAGCTCTTCAAACAACAGATCCGCAATCTCCTCCCAATCTCCTGCAGCAGTGGATTGGTGGAATTCCTCTCCCATCCACAAGTAAGTGGGGACCTTTTTCCTGATCAGAGAATTTTCCGGGAAAAATGAGAAATACAACAAGCTCTGTTGCTGTTGGGGTTTGAGAGCATCATAACGTTCTTTAAAATCAACAAAGGCTTCGGTCTCTTGGAAATTTTCACTGCATTTTAGAATCGAGGCTGCATTTTCGGATATGGGAAGGTGAGAATTGTCGGAAGATTTAGGAGCTAAAGAGGTTTCAAGAGGTAGAGAAATGTGGGATTTCAATCCCGATACCATCTCATGGACTTTAGGAATTGCAGTTTGTAAAACCACAACAGTGTTTTTTTCTTCACTGCAGAGAGCTTCCCAATCGTAGAGCATCAAAGTTTTGGTAAGAGTGTTGAGGTGGTCTTCCCATTCCTTGAGTCTTTCAAGGGTTGTTTTGATGTCGGAAAGATCTCCGTCAATTTTATCATACGTCTCCTGAAGCGGAGAGGGATCACCACTCTCGGATGAACGAAGACGGGGATTACATTTGGACAGGTAATGAATCAGTGTTGGGATTACCACGTCGTTGATCTTGTGGATTGGCATGATCTGGTCTGTCTGCAGGCAAGAAAGTGTTGGAAAATTGGCCGCTGCAATCTGAAATGTTGACGAAATCTCCACAAATGCTGAAAATCGCTTCGAGTCACGACTATGTCGCTTTCCTAAAGACAGTATTTGCCCCCACCAATTCCGGTATGCAAAGGGTAACAACAAACCTGCCTTCAAGATAAATCGAAGCCCGAACTGAAGTTCTTTCCGTTTTCGTTTGCACTAACGAAACGGACAGAATACCTGCTTGAACGGAAATGAGAACCGAGAACCACTACGTTCTGTTTTCTGCAGCAAAACAGAATGCAGAATGAATGCTAGAAAAATATAGAGAGAGATGTGGGAGAAATTCGGATTTTGTGAGCATTGGATTCTGCCAAGTAGTGGTCTATTTATAGGCCAATAAGGCGCCTAGCGCTAAGTGCAAAGTGCGCCGCTAAAGCGCCACAATGCACCACAGCCCACGCCGCGCGTGCGCGCGTGCGCGTGCGTGTGTGAGTGTGTGGTGCGAAGCAC
This sequence comes from Rhododendron ovatum, assembly GCA_019656835.1. NCBI lineage: Eukaryota > Viridiplantae > Streptophyta > Magnoliopsida > Ericales > Ericaceae > Rhododendron > Rhododendron ovatum. The sequence goes on along the minus strand of CM033794.1, from coordinate 6,537,741 downwards.
CAAAGGGCTGCACCACACTAGATCATTAGTTACTTACATTAGGAATGTTTCCTAATATATACTACTCCAACATCTCTCAGATTACCAATGTGGGACAAAGCTTACAAAGAGGAAAAACAAGCATTCTAAGGAAACAAAGGAATTTTACAAAACCAAAACCGACGACTCTTTTATTTTGAAAATCTCTAACAGAAAGGAATTCAAGACATGTACGATCAGGTAGTGTGAGACTAGATGATGAACTGGGTTTGGGAAGGAAAGGAAGTGGTGGCTGTTGTGGAGGATGAACTTGTTCGGTGGAAAGAGATGAAGAGGATGCCATGGAGTTGTTCTAAAGTTCAAGAACAGAGGAGTAGTACAAAGGAAAGGAGAAATGGAGAAGTCTATCTATGGTGGATTGGATTCATTTCACTACTACAAAAGGAGAAATGCACAAGTCTATCTATAGTGGATTCATTTTACTACAGCCACTCCCTACCATTTGGTTGGAGCCAAAGTCTCCGGCCCAAACAAGAAGGAATCAAAAACAGAAAAAGAAAAACGAGTATACAGCCTTAAAGGCCCATCCACTTTTCAGACAATAAAAGGATAATTATTGAATGAGAAACAGCAAAGACGGAGTCTCGTAATTTATATCTCTTTGCATACGTTCACATTGGCATCACAAATGTGATGTAAGTGGACGATGTCATGCTTTGCTCAAGGGTGAACAATTTGGTTCGAGCTGTGAGGAGTTGCCGGCTTATTCACTTCGTTTTCACGTAGGGGTGTTTCCACTAAACTAATCGACTAAAGCTCATGTTTTCATGAATTTCTAGGCATTTCATTCTTCTCACATGCACGAACTAAAATACTCTATTATTTGGCCGAAACAGCTTGGCTATTATTAGTCTGAAGATAAATTTTTTTTAGTGAAAATGCAACTTTGGAGTGGGGAAGAATTGTGCAGTATTCCAGTTTAGACTTTGCAGTGCTGAATGTGTGTAATCATTTTTTTCGAATTTCTCCATTGACCTTTTCCCCAGATTTTCTCAGCATTCTATGATGGTTGCAGCATCTGCTAACTCCTTAAACCTGGTGTTTAGAAGTCCAATTTGTTTATTGTGGAAGCTTTGCATTACTGTAGAGTCATTTATGTTGTTCATAGTATCATTTTATTTGCTTTCTTATTAAGCTGACAGTGCAAAAGATGCCACCGCTCTGCCCAAGTCATAGCTTACATGTCTATAAACATTTGGACTCACTCACCAAAAACACGAAAAACATTTGGACTCTGCTTTTTTTTTTTTCCTTGAGCCTTAGAGATTGACTTTTGTGTTGATTGTCTCTATATGCCTATATTAGGTGTTTAAGATAAAAATGTGAAGAGAACAATACAAAGTCCATTGCCTTCGGGGCGTAACTGTACCTCATGCAGTCAGTTGGACATCTTCCATTGGTGCAGCTGGGGTATATGATATCATGTCGAAATTTGATGAATGAACGGAAGACCTTCCAGTTGTCTGAGGCTTCAGAATCGCAAGTAAGTTTGCTTGTAACTACACAATGAGTCTAGTGTTTTGCTTCCTTCTCGCGGTTTTTACCCTCTCAATGGTTTTCCATGTATATCTTTGTGTTATCTATTCGGTTGCTTTCGTTTGTGTGATTGATCAGTATATTGATTAGTGGGTTTCCAATTGATGAGAGCTCATACATAGCCAATCTTTATATACCTAGGCGAACTCTGGGTTTTTCACCTGCAAATCTTGAGTGATTCCATAGATTATGAGATTTGTTTTAAATCTTGAATTACCTAACTACTTGTTTCAATTACCAAGAGTATCACGTGTCGCTCCCACGTTCCTCCCCACTAAAGGACCATTTGCATATATAAGATATGGATATCTGCATCTAATATTAGATTTAACCAAAATCTTCAATGTCAATAGCGCCCAAGACGTGGAGACAGTATTGTAGCATGTTGTGCCTTCACAACATGATCCATCATGTGCTAAAAAATTTGATCCTTACCGTTCTTGTTGCAGAGCTCAACCAAAATATTCGTGCAAAAAAAAAAAAAAATCAAGCCAATCAGATATCGCTAATTACATGAGAGAATAAAAAAAATTGAGGCCCAATCCCATCATTTTTTGTTCACTTATCTTAATAACAATGTACTTATGTCCCTGAGATACCAAGGTCTAATGGACTTGATTCTTTGCAAGCATGTTCTTCTCGTCTGATTCCTACAAGGTAAATAGTTTAGATCAAATTTTTGGAATGTTAAATTTACCTACTCAACTCTCGACCACAACTCTGGACTCAATTGCGTCTGGAGTTGTGGGCGAGAGTTGTGTATGTAGCATTCCTCTTTTCTCCTTTCTGAATGGGAATGAACACGCCTGCTCCCAACCCCTTGCCACGCCATGCCTAAAATCACCGGTCCTTCCCAATCCTATAATTTCTCTTTTCCACTTGTCTGCCGAGTTTTGTCTACCCGAAAGGGAATATAACACAAAAAGAGGTGAAAACGAAATTCAATACATTGATCACGATACAAAACATGGATAGCTATCTCTAGCATGAGATTTTGACCAAGAGACACTACAGAGAAACCAAGGGACACTTGTTTTCTTCATTTTAGCAAAGAAGCACAAACAAATAAAATGCCTGAGAGCTTTCAGTTTAGACAACAATATAAAGCATGACAGAGATGCACCATCTCCTGTGTCAAAAGATGATGTATCCATCCCTTTGTTTTCCAGCTTACCTTTCCAATCTTATTTTTCGACAACCACTTTGAATCCAGTCCGTGCACGCTCTTCGTGGAATTGCTTACCTAGACCCAAGTGGTTCATCAATAACCAAACAAAAGTAAGAAGCTCACCTCCCTGGCTCAGCTAATGTGCGTGGTCAGTCCTTTTAGAATGGAATGCAGCATAAGTAAGCAATTCCATCCATACTCCGCTCATTAGACTCCACTGCTTATCTGCATTGAATTCCGACAACTGCTTCGCAAGTTTACATGCATCAAACAACACAGAAAGAATCGCTGGTTTAAGATCAGTATTCACAGAAAGAATCGCTTGATGTACATTCTTGGTCTGGTCTGTTAAGGATCTTTTCCAAAATAATCTTTTAGCCTCCAGCGAGGTGTCGTGAAAGATTTTTACCGAGTTACCAACAGCTGGAGCTATCATGGTAGGCTTTGCCAGAAAAAGATATAGCAGGTACTCTTAAATATCCTTACAAAATCAGCGGTCGCTGTTCCAAGCATCGTTATCGCAATCTTTGGTTTTATAGCAAACAAGATCAGTAGCAATGTGCCATAGCAATAAGCAACGTCCATACTCAACCTCTCCAAGGCTCCATTTGAGTTTCCTTTGATCTTTGCACGAGAATCCAATCTCCCCTTTGTGAACATATCTTTATTGTAATTTCTATGTTCTGCGCTAGCTTTGATCTCGTTCTCAGCTCTGTATAAATCTTGTCCTTCAAAGACTCCGAGACAGGCTCTGAGGTGACTATTCTTGAGTTTCCAAGCCTCAAGAGCACGCCCAATGAATAGAAAATCTGCTATAAAACTGATTTGGCATGGGGTTCCATGACAAAAAGACAGGCAACTAATTTTGTCACTCCTCTATTTGTTAACGTCACTCCCCTTCCGATTTTTATTAGGTGAATTTACTAAAATACCCTTAAACTTTATGATACCAAATAAAGTACAATAATGTTTTAGTAAATTCACCGAATAAAGAGCAAGGTGTTTTAGTAAATTCACCAAGCTAATACAGTGCAACGAATGTTTTTGTAAATGCACCTAATAAAAAGAAGAAGGGGAGTGGCGTTAACAAATAAGGGAGTGACAAAATTCACTCCCCCCGAAGATAATAGCAAATGAGATTGCACTTTGAGAAAGATTCTTTCCACTTGCGCATGTTGACCATAGCATTAGCTTTGGGTTTTACCCAGTTGTAGTAATTGAATGCAATTACATTTCGGACCAACAATAGGACCATTAGAAGAGAGACAATCTTGAGGATTAAAGCTCCAAAGACCAAGGCAAAGCTGATGCCGATATCAATTAATGGTTACCCACGCTTGTTTTGATGATAGTATGACCACAATACAAAACAGACCCTCTCTGCATCGATCGTTGTCTCTATAGAATTGGAAAGCTGCAGCACTGATTAACAAGAAGGTCATAATACGCGCTAGTGGGTTGCCATCGAGATGTGGTGTTCCAGTCTTGGTATGGAGATCCTTACGTATGAAACTAAGTTCAATTTCTGCCAACTTAAAAGCATCACGGCTAATTCTTTTGAGAAAGAAATTGCGAGTGAACTGACGTTGCTCGTGGCTGTAACTGACGCCTCCGAAAAAGAGTCCCTTGAAGTTGTTGTAGAAGCAAAGGGCAAGTCGCAGCAATGACTTTTTGTCCAGAAGTTGGTCATTATCAAATACTAATTCCACATCCCGTAGACTTGGAGACCGAGGCTTGAATTTCTTCGTAGGTAACTGCACACTCTCCACTGTGGTGGGGAGGTTGGCCTCTCTCATTGCCCGTTGTGCCTCGGAAAGTTTCGCAAAGTCAGGCCGGGCTTGCAGCTTTTACTCGAGTGGCACTGGATTTGAGCTAAATATAGAGAATGTACCAACTCCATACATCTTATTGTTCCTGCCAAAAAAAACCAGTTGTGAAGCCAAATTCTAATCCACTGCAGGAGGAAAATCGGATGAAAATAAGGAAAAACTTATTTAAATTTAATGAACAATGGGACTTATATTTGTGTAGGACCCTGGTGTGGTCTGTGCACAATATGTACATTATCTCTGTGCACAGAGGATTTGTGCGCATTGGGTTTAAAAACTGCAAAAACGATTCCTCCAAATGCCAAATAGGTCAAAAAAAAGATATATTTGGTGAATAAAATTAGAAGAGTGGAGCTGGAGCGGTGAACCCAGTTTATATATAGTCGTATGTGTACCCCCAAGGCCCAAAGTCCTATAACTGCCACTCTTTTTCATCTCCTCTGTTTTATTTCGATCCTAACTTCAGAGAATCAGAGCCTTCTTCCTAAGACACAATTCTAGAGAGAGAGAGTCAGATGTCAAGCTCAAAAACCGCCGAATTGAAGAGGTAGAGGAGGAAGAGCAATGTAGGAGGCAGGGTGAAGAATAGGAGGACTAATCAAGAGCAAATGACTCGGCTGGAATGTAGTTTCGGAGAGAGTTCAAAATTGGACTTTGAGAGGAAGTGTTTGTACCACAATTAAGATTTCTATTTTTACCCGTCGATCAGGCGACACGTGGCAAGGTTAAATATGGGCAAGTATGAGGATAGAATGGACTCAACTTAATAAGTCAGAAAGGAGGTGAATCGATGGTGAAGCTATAAAAAGTCTTGTCCGTCAATTGGCCTACACGTGGCATATTCTTATGACCTTTCTGATCGTCGATCAGGTGACAAGTGTCACATGGAATTGGATCCCATGATTCCACGATTGAAGAAAATGGTAACCGCAATTAACAAGACAATTTTCTCAAAGTGGGCATGATCGGCAGTTGAAGGAGGTTCGTAATCAGAATCCGAGGAGTTTTCAACTGCTACTTTGGGGGGAAGATTTGAATTCAAATGTAAGGAAGGCTTATTTAAGAATAAGTCAGTTGCAGTTTGGAGGACACAACTACAACGCCAATCAGGCTTTTATCTTTTCTTTTCTAGGAGTAGAGCTAACTTGTAATTGTTCACTCAATCATCTCAATTGATTATTCTTCTACTTTAAGGGTTAATAAAGTCCATTTTGTTAATCTTCTTTCACACTTCATCCACTTCATTGTTTGTTTCCAAAAAAGTCCTGAAATACGGCAAGGAACCAAACTTCACTTTTCACACCCACATTCCAGCAAGCTTACGACACGATTTTCCCGTCGATTCTCCGTCGATTGGAAAGAAAACAATAATTTTGGTAACAATTTTTGGTGCTAGAAGGAGGGCTCGTTACCAATTTGGAAGTGAGCAATGGCACCGAAGACTAGGAATCAATTGCCAACAGATGGTAACAATGACAATAACTCTGCCAACACTAATGGTGGAAGTGATGCAAATGGAGTCAATACTGTGAATCCAGACCAGAGGAGTCCAGAAGTAGGCCAACCAAATGGTCTAGGGAATGAGTCACATGACTTGATCCAAAAATTTGCAAGGGTTTTAAATGATCCAGAAAGTGAAGTAGCCAAAACTCTGATGGCTATGTTTAAGGCAGCAGTGGTACAAAATCAACCGACGGTGGAAGTCCCAGTTAACGTGAATGTTAACCCTGGATAGACCAGTGGATATGCTAACTGTAGTATTGAAATACCTTCTACACAGGTATTTGAAAATCCAACTTTTGAAACTGTTTTTACTGGTATGAATAGAGTCCCAAATAATATTGGTACTGGTCAAAATCAGAGCTTTTATCAAAATATACCAACTACTGTCCCTATTGGAACAAAAACTGAAAATATTGGAAATAATGCCCATGGAGGGCAAAACATTTATGCAAATATTTTTAGGAATGATAATAGGAATATCCCAAGTATGGCTGGTGATCCAAATCTTTATGGGTACGATCCACCAAACATAAGAAGACAAGATTATCCATATTGGCATGATATTAGACCTGAAGCCCTTGTTCTTCCAAATCAAACTGGAAGAATACAGGAGCCTTATCTAAGGGCTCAACTCACAAATATTATGCAAGATATGTATGGTCCTGGATTACGGAGAATTGAAAAACCTATGTTTAGAAAACCATATCCAAATTGGGTTGATAATGTGCCTTTTCCAAGGCATTATAGAATTCCAGAATTAGTTCTTTTCAATGGAGAGGAGAACCAATCAACTATAGAGCATGTTGGAAGATTTTGCCTGCAAATAGGTGAAGCAGATTTGGATAAGGCTCTAAAATTAAAGTTGTTTCCTCATCCTCTTACTAGAACTGCTTTTTCTTGGTTCATTAACTTGTCTCCAAATTCTGTTCATTCATGAAGGGAAATGGAAAAACAGTTCCATACTCAATTCTTTAGGCATGCACCAGAAATTTCAGCAGCAGACTTGGCTAAAATCAAACAAAAGCCTTTAGAGTCTGCTGAACAATATATGAACAGATTCAAAAAGATTAGGAATCAGTGTCATTTTTACATCCCTGAATCTGAAATAGTAAAAATAGCCCAGGAAGGGCTAGATTATGATTTTAAGAAACATTTTACTGGAACTGAATTTAGAGATTTATTTGATTTTACTTCCAAAGCCATTGGATATGAGGTTATTCTGATGGAAGGGGAATACATGGAAAGTAAATCACTTGGTACATATTTCCAAGATATAGAGGGTGATGTAGAGATTGATGCCGCTCAAGTGATTGGAAAAGCACCAATTGTTTGTGATACTCTGACAAAGGCTGAGAAGCCTGTGAATATGCCTTCATCTCATCCAAACAGAAGAAATCAAGCGAATTTTAGACAATACTCATTTAATTTGTCCAAAGCTGATCAATTATTTGATGAACTAATTAATCAAAAGTTCTTAACTTTATCACTAGGGCATATGATCCCTCCTGAAAAGGATAGAAAAGGAAAAGATTATTGTAAATGGCATAATTCTTTTAGACACAATACTAACAACTGTGTTACATTTCGGAATTGTGTGCAGGACCTGATCCAGAAAGGCCTGTTACAGTATGCTAAGGGAAATAAAGAAGTGATGGGGATTGATATTGATCCTTTTCCCTTGGTAGAGGTCAACATGGTGACTCCCAGAATGAAGAAAGGAAAAATGGCATCTCAAATTGAAAGAAGGATTCAAGAAGAAGATGAAATTATGGAAGGAAGTTCAGATGAGGCAGAAGTTTGAGAATTATTTTTGTCTAAGATGTGATGAGGAAATAAAAAAAGGGGAAGAGGTTATTGCAGAAAAAGAATACAATGGTACCTATGCTAAAGGTTCCATTAGATTCAATACTATGGGAAGTAGTGATTTGCAGATTTATGTAGGACCAAAGTTGATTTTTGAAGGTGAAGACCTTGAAATTTTTATACTTTCTGAATCACTCAAATGGTATGGGGAAGATGATGGACCATTCCTATTTAAAGGATATCCTGTGATTCCAGCACTACTTGGGAAGCCTGATACAAGCCTAATATATCCACCTTCATTTATGAATGGAAGGGGAAGAGGTTTTTACCCAAGGGGTGTGAGATCAAGGGGAAGAATGCCTTTTGTCAGAGGTGGATATCAAGGAAGGATGGTAATTCCACCAAATATGGAGCATTATGGATGGGATACAGTGAGACATCCCAAATTCCCAAATGTAAGGGAATTTGAGCCCATTACCAATATTTAGAAAAGGAGGTTACAAAGTGTAGCAGACCGAACTCGACTCTGGCCTCGCTGGGGTTCGGCTACGCCGAGTTATACCGATCGTGGGCTTTGCCTTCGCTCTGCGTCTAGCAACGGAAAGAACCATGTCAAGCTCGGCCACCTTTGGGAGGTGGTCCCGTAAACGATTTTTGCTTGGCCTAAAGTCCCTTCAGGCTCGGCTACCCTTATGCTCGGCTAATCTTCGTGCTCGGCTATCCTTCAGGTTCGGCTACCCTTATGCTCGGCTAATCTTCGTGCTCGGCTATCCTTCAGGTTCGGCTACCCGCGCGATCTTACGGGCTTGGCTACCTGCACATTCACGTGCCACTCCGCGTGCTGAGGCGGTTACACCAAAGGATAAACATGAACGCATTTGGAATGTGCCAGCTCACACCAAAACAGTTACCAGATTCGTCCGGTGACGTCACGACAACGTCGCCTAACTCGTGCAAGGCACGTGCCTGTGCTTGGAGAGCAAGTCAAGGAGACTCTATAAATATAGAAGGATAACGCCTCTGCGGAGGTACGCACCCTCATACGCGATTACCCACTCAAAACCCTAGTCTCTATCCTCTCTTCCTACACATACTTATCCTCTCGCCGGAGGGCCTTGCCGGGCAACCCCCGGCCAGGTCATAGTCGTGCGTTCATTGTGCAGGCGGCGTGGAGAAGGCTAGGTAACCACTGAACCAGCGGAGGAAGGACTCGAGCCAGAAGAGATCACGGGCCACACAATTGGTGAACCCGACTTGAAACTTCTAAGCCTCTGATCCAAACGGCTCAAACGCTCTCTCAAATCACATTCCTCTCAAAAAGACGAACGAAAACTCAGCGGCGATGGGCGGAGATCCACCAAACGTTTCAGTTTCTGGAGCCAAAGACACCAGTGGAAACGCGATCCTCCCACCGTTTTCAGAAAGGCACATGTCCATCTCACTACCACCAGATTCTGGGCTCTCTCCGGCCGCAGACGACATAACAACGGCCTACATCCGCCTTCTGCAACGACGAGACGACGAAAGAGACAACGAACTTGCAGCGCTGAGGGCGGAAGTGGCCCAGATGAAGCAACATATGCAGGACGCAACCCCAGCCGCCTCCAGATCCACCGGAGGCGGACGACGGAAGCGAAGAAACTCTCCTCCCCCTCCTCCTCCTCCGCCGCGAGACCACACCAACGAGGCGGGCCATCGCATCTCCGTCAAAGACCGCCTAGGGTTTACGCCAGAAAAGGGAGACGCTAGGGAAATTATCCTCTACAAACGACCTGCAACATCTGGTACACACCGCTCGAGGCCCCACCACGAGCGGACCCGCACCAGGGACACCGAATCATTCACGAGCACGTACTCGACTGGTTGCGCGGAGTTCTCTCGCACAACGGCCTCACGCCGAAGCCGAGACTCCGTCGAAACCAGACGCCACGTCTCTGAACGCCTCGGGGGGATACCACCAGAAAATTTGGATAATGAAAACAACGTTCGGCGGAATGGCAAAAGCGTACGGATCGAAGGGGCGGAGAATGGGAACAAAACCTATTGCGATAAAGGGAAGTCGGTGGACCACCCCCGTTGGGAAACAACAGACCTGCGGGAAAAGCTTCGCAGCCGAGTGCGCGAGAAAACCTCAGAAAGAGAGAAGCACCCAAAAAGGCCGCGGACGGACGAGCTAGGCAAACCACCGCGTCCTGGATTCGAACGGCAACTAAAAGACCTCGGTATCTCACCTTTCACCTCCCACATCATCAACACCATCGCCGAACCCAATTTCCACCTACCAAAATTCACCAAGTTCGACCCAAGCACCTGCGAAACTTACACTCACCTCATTCACTTTCGCCAAACCATCGAGCTGTGCACTACAAAGGACGAGATCAAATGCAAAGCGTTCCCATCCAGCCTCGGCTCTCTTGGACTCCAGTGGTTCAACAAATTGCCTGCTGGATCCATACGGAACCTGGCTGACCTTGAACGCGCTTTCAACACCCGCTTTATCACCAGTAACAGAACAGCGAAGGAGCCTGAATCCTTGACCCAGATGAGGAGGCTCCCAAGTGAAATGCTCAGGCACTACGCAGAGCGATACTGGCAACTTTTCAATGAAATTCCCGGAATCGACGAATATTGGGCCGCGCGCACCTTCAAAAATGGGTTGGAATCTGGGAGCAAAATACTCGATGAACTGGCCATTCGACCTCCGCACGGCATGGGAGAATTGATGCGTGTCGTAGAACGCTTTTGTGCTCTTGAAGAGTTCTACGCAGACCGGGCCGCTCAGGGGATTCCCAACTCAACAGCTTGCCTACCAACAACAACCCCTCAGCTGCAGACACCAATCGCAACTCAACAATCCCATCCAAAGAAACACGTCAACAACATCAAGGAAGGGAAGAAACGCCAGCCAAAGGAGCACGACTACGTGGCTGAAACCACCCACTTCAAAGAACCCATCTGGTCCTTCCTAAAGGAAATCATGAGGCAACCATGGTTTGAGTGGCCGCAAGGCAAACTGGGCACGGACAACGGCCAAGCGGATCAGAACCCGAGAAAGAAGTGCTCATACCACAATGAGCTTGGCCACTACACAACGGCATGTGCTCCATACAAGGCACTGTTGGAACGACTGGCGGCCCAAGGCCATCTCGACCAATACATCGATCGAGCAAAGACGCCCACCCGCCCACCTGTCGGAAATCCCAACCCCAACGAACCGCGGCCGATGATACATGTCATCCACGGCCCAGTGACAAAGGAATCCGAAGCACATCTCAGAGCCGACCTCGACCGCGCCTCCACTTCTAAACAGGTGCTTGCGGTAAGACCCGGGTCAAAACGCCCGCGTCCAGACGAAACGCCCAAGTGGACCATAACTTTCACGGAGCGCGACCTCGAGTTCGTACAGACCCCACATTCCGACGCTCTCGTCGTTACCGTGCAAATCGGAGTCCATGATGTCAAGCGAATACTCATCGACCAGGGAAGCTCAGCAGAGGTGATGTACTACGATCTGTTCAAAAAACTTGACCTCCCAGAATCTGCCCTACAACCCGCCGAAGTCCCTCTCATTGGATTCAACGGAGCACCTGTTTGGCCACTCGGATGAATCTTCCTTCCGGTCGTAGCAGGTTCAAAAACATTGACCGTCGAGTTCATCGTCGTCAACGTGCCAAGCCCGTACAACGCAATTCTTGGCCGAACCTGGCTTCACAACATGCAAGCAATCGCTTCGACCTACCACCAGGTTGTCCGCTTCATCGGCTCCGGCGGACGACAGGAAGATCTGAGAGGTAACCAAGTAGCCTCCAAAAAATGCTACGTTTCGGCCGTCCACAACTCAACAAAAGCAAAAGAAGTACAATGGGTAGAGGTCCCCGACATGGCCGTGATCAACGACGTCGGCCAGAAAGCCGAAGATAAAGCAGAAGAGGACCTCGTTGAAATGCCAATCAACGAGGATGGCTCCCGATTTTTTCTAATCAGCTCTTCCATCAGCGAGACTGACCGCGAAGAAATGTTCCAATACCTCAAGAAAAATATAGAAGTCTTTGCCTGGACCCCCAACGAAATGCCGGGGGTCGATCCAAATTTCATCAGCCACTCTCTCAACATCAAGAAAGACGCAAAACCTGTCGTCCAAAAGGCCAGGCGCTCCGCAGCCGAACACGCCGACGCCATCATCGAAGAGGTCAAGCGTCTACTGGAAGCCAATGCAGTTCAAGAAGTACAATACCCAACATGGCTGTCCAACACTGTTGTCGTTAAGAAGAAAAACGGCAAATGGCGAGTCTGCGTGGATTATACCAATCTCAACGACGCATGTCCAAAAGACTGGTTCCCTCTTCCGAAGATTGACCAACTCGTGGATGCAACAGCAGGCCATGCTCGGCTAAGCTTTCTAGACGCTTACCGTGGCTACCACCAAATTGCCATGGACCCTGACGACATGGAGAAAACTGCTTTCATCACGCCTTATGGCATCTTCTGCTACCGCGTCATGCCCTTTGGACTCAAGAATTCTGGCGTAACGTTCAACAGAGCAATATTCAAGATGTTGCAAGAACAAATCGGCTACACCGTGGAGGCTTACATTGACGACTTGGTCATCAAGAGCAAGCAGGAATCCAACCACTTGCGAGACTTGGCAGAAGTCTTCGAAATCCTCAAGTACCACAAGCTTCGACTGAACCCAGAGAAGTGCGCATTCGGAGTAAGCGCAGGAAAGTTCCTCGGGCACCTTGTCACTCGAAGAGGTATTGAAGCCGACCCTAACCAAATCAAGGCTGTTAAAGACTTGCGCCCACCAAGAACAATCAAGGAAGTACAACGGCTCACTGGGATGGCAGCCGCTTTGAACCGATTCATCAGCAAATCCTCGAACAAGTGCCACGCGTTCTTTCATGCCTTGAAGGGAAAAAGCCGGCGCAGCTTTGAATGGACCCCGGATTGCGAATCTGCTCTGACCGAACTCAAAGATTATCTAAATTCTGCCCCGCTGTTGGTGAAACCTAAAGAATTCGAAACTCTATACCTCTATCTCGCCGTGTCCGCCCACGCGACAAGCTCCGCACTTGTACGGCGAGAAGGCGCCGATGACAAACCCATCTACTTCACAAGCAAGACGCTTCTTCCAGCTCAAACACGCTACCTGCCACTTGAAAAATTGGCACTAGCTCTCGTCACAGCGGCCAGGAAACTTCTGCCCTACTTCCAATCACACCCCATCGTAGTCTTAACGGAACACCCCCTCAAAGCTCTCTTTCGGAAGGCAGATCTCTCCAACCGCGTATCTAAATGGGCTGTCGAGCTTGCAAATTTCGACATCAGCTTTGAGCCATGAATAGCAATTAAGGGCCAGGTGTTGGCCGACTTCATAGCAGAACTCACTCCAGAAGACACAATGGCAGTCAATGCTCCAATCCCAACGGAAGTTGCAGAATGTAGCCCCTCAACCAAACAATGGCACCTTTTCCAAGGAGAAACTTGGCGGCTTAATGTCGACGGGGCTTCCAACAGCAACGGAGCAGGAGCTGGGGTAGTCTTGGTCTCGCCTTGTGGAACACTTCATGAAAGCTCCCTCACCATCGACTTCCCAGCCACCAACAACGAAGCAGAATATGAGGCACTCCTCGCCGGCTTACGCTCAGCCATCGCTATGAATGTCACCAACCTCGCTGTCTACTGCAATTCCCAGCTCATCGTCAACCAAGTACTTGGCGACTATGAAGCGCGGGACCCTCGAATGCTGAAATACCAAGCTGCAACAGCCAGGCTCATCTCCCAGTTCCACAATTTCAGCATCGAACAGATCAACCGCGAGCACAACGCGCACGCGGACGCACTTGCAGGCCTCGCCTCGGCATCCACAACCTCAGAATTCAGAACAATCAATTTCGGCAGCATCGACCGCCCTTCCTTTGAACCCACTCCAGAGGTACTCAATGTCGAACTCGGTCCCAGCTGGATGGATGAGATCGTTGCGTTTCTGAAGCACGACACCCTACCCACAGACAAGAAAGAAGCTTACCGTGTAAGAAATAAGGCCGCTTACTACTGGCTTTCTGAAAGTGGTCAACTATACAGGAAATCCGTCTCCGGGCCGTACCTCCTCGTTGTCCATCCCACCCAAGTACCTGAAATTCTGACGGAACTTCATTCAAGAAGTTGCGGCTGTCACTCTGGCAGCCGCTCCCTGTGTCAACGCGCCATGAGCTAAGGCTACTTCTGGAAGAACATGAAGAAAGACTGCGAGGAAGTTGTCCGCAAATGCCGACCGTGCCAGCTGTTTTCACCTATCCCAAAAAAGCCAGCCCAAGATCTCTCACCCATCACAAGTCCTTGGCCCTTTGCCCAATGGGGGCTTGACATCGTGGGAAAGCTGCCTACAGCTCCTGGAGGCTTCAAGTTTCTGATTACGGCAGCAGACTACTTCTCCAAATGGGTTGAAGCTGAACCTCTCGTCACAACAACTGAGGCTGATGTTCGACGATTCGTATGGCGAAACATTGTTACCAGGTTCGGCGTCCCATACGCAATTGTCTCTGATAATGGAACTCAATTCGTCGGAAAGGACCTCACAAACCTATGTGCGGAATTTGGGATACGTTTCTTCAACTCCACCCCAGCCTACCCACAAGGAAATGGCCAAGCAGAAGCCACGAACAAAACCGTCTGTGCCGGCATCAAGCGCCGACTGAACTCCAATAGAGGAAAATGGGCTGAAGAATTGCCACGCGTTCTATGGGCCTACCGATCAACACCAAGGCGTTCAACGGGCCAAACACCATTTTCAATGGCGTTTGGCATGGAAGCCGTCGTCCCATTGGAGTCCAAGTTTCCAACTCTCAGAACAGAAACATTTGACCCCAAAACAAATGACGACGCCATCACACAAGAGCTGATTTTGGCAGAAGAAAAGCGTGATGACGCTCGCCTGCATCTCGCTGAATACCAGCAACAGATGGCCAAGGGATACAACCGTGGCGTGCGAATCAAAAAGTTCAAACCGGACGATTTGGTTTGGCGAAAAGTTGTGCAAGCCAGCAAGAAAACAAAATTCAAGCCCAACTGGGAGGGACCTTTTCGTATTGTAAAAATTGCTGGTGAAGGTGCCTACGTGCTGGAGGACATGGATGGGAAAGTTCTAACTAACCCATGGAATGCACAGAATCTCAAGAAGGCATACATGTAGTTGAAATCCCAAACAATGTGCCTCATGTTCGGCCATTGCCTACCCTATGTTTCTTTAAAATTGGCTTCGGCCAAAGTCTTTACATTTACACTTGTACTTCCACGTTTGGGAAATCAAAGCAATATCATCTTACCAGTTTGTCATTTGCAAATTCCAAAAAAACTTCTTGTAAACTTTTTCTTCGGTAAATTCAGCTGACCACAAACGTTGACCTCGGTCACACCCACAAACGGTTACTATGCCTCTGCTTCGGCCACTATTACTGCCCAAAAGAAGCAAAACGGACATCAGGTCCACCGAGCCTAAAGACCAAGTCTGGCTGGAATTCGGGCTTCGGTTCGGCTTGGCAAGACTTCGAGGTCGGCCAAAGCCTGGTTACACTCACATTTCGGTGAGCAAACCACCCCACACCTCAAGGACACTCAACTTTGATGGCTAACCTAAATGACCGAGCACAACAACATGCTCGGCACACTCTCCACACCACTCCTAAACTACTTTGATCCAAGCTTGGCATAAACCAAGAAACCACAAACATTGAACCAACATCCATATTATTTAGCCGAACATAGACCAAAGTGGGGGCTACGGATATGTAAGCAAAGATGGCCAAAATCTACCAAAGCATGAAGACATTCAAACAAATTCATTGCAAGAAGAAACTTCATTTCTATTCATGCAAAGGGAAAAAGTACACAAATTTGGAAAACATAAACCGAAGGTACGGCGTAAGTTCCTACAACCATTGTACAAACTGAATAAACCCCAAAATCGAAACCATTCAAACCAAAAAGTCCTTTAAACATCAAAACAATTCAAGCTTGGGGAACATCCTTCCCAACCATTGAAATATCAGCCTCGGCAGCAGTCTCTGTAGCTTTCTCCAAATCGGGAGTCGGCCGCTCTGTGTCCTCAACCACCTTCCCCCCACCGGAGCCCCCGAGACCTTTAGCATCAGTCTGTGTAAGATCTTTAACTTCATCATCGCTATCGGGGAAGTCCTCGGGAGGAAGAGGCTCACACTCCTCGGCAGTATATGGAAGTTCAAGCTCGGGAACAACCGCCGCTGGAATAATAGACAAATCAAGCTCCATCTTCATCGCCTCACCCACAGCCTTCACGCCAGCTTTGTAACCCGCTCGGTATGCGATCGGGACCCTAGCCGTGACTTCATCATTCACCATCGACCTAGCCTCCCTTACGTACTCGAGACCAGCACGGTCGTACCCAGCTTGATAAGCTTTCTCATCCACCTCCTTCATCCTCCTCTTCTCCCGCCTCTGAACTTGGCCAAGCTCGCGCTCGGCCTTCCTAAGTTTGTCAGCCATCTCTTCTTTTTCCTTCTCAAGCTCGGCTATCTGAGCCTTTGCCATTTTGAGACTCCCTTTGTAGCTTCGAGATTTCTCACGCTCGGCCTTAAGATCGTCATAAAAGCGACCGCGTTCGGCCGTCAGCAGTTCAGCCCTCTGAGAAGCACGCAGAATTGCTTGGCCAGCCTGCATAATGTCGGGAAAACAAACTTCACAAGCATTCTCGAAAATTAAAAGAAAACAAGGAAAAAGCTGAGCTCGGATACATACCTGTACAACATAGGCACTTGCATGGACCAGGCTCGGCATGAGCTCATCTGGAACCTTTGCCATGTCATTTGGCAAAGTAAGGCCTTGGAGCACGGTAGGGGCTAAACCTGGCTCCAGCTTTACACTATCATTCACTGAGATAATCCGCCCTTCGGACGTCGCATAAGAAGGCGCAAACTCAGGCACTATTGCTCGGCCACCTGAGCCCCCAGATCTGTCTGCGGTCTTCGACCCACCTGCAGCAGAAGACTCAGTCTGGTCCTTTTCCCTTGTGGTCGGCGTCGGCGGCCTGTTCAGGATGGTTGCTGGGGCAGTCTTTTGCTTCTTGGAAGCGGGCTCGGCGATAGAAGCTTCCTTTTGCCGAGCCAAGACTCTGTCCTTCAGGTTGATCTTCACAACGTTCCTTCTGCCCATATCGTTGGCAAATTCGGGTATGAGTGTTCGGAGTGGGGGGACGCTGGCGCCTTGTAAATCAAACGGCTGACTGTCTTGGAACCAGAAATCCGCCGATTTCTTCAAAGTTGGAAACTTCACCCTCGGTTCCTTTTTCTTCTTGCTCGGATTGGGAGCAACACCTTTACCTTCTCGTTCACCAGCAACTGCTTTCTTTCCCTTAGCCTTTGTGCTCGGCCCTGCTTCTCTCTCCCTTCTCTTCAATTTCCCTTTATACGAAGGCATGTAGCCAAGAAGCGTCGGCGCGTCACAACAAATCTGAGCCTTCAGTGTTTTGACGTTCCCCTCTACAGCAAAGGATTACTGCCTCTTGGTAATTGCTCGGTGATCTGTAAGGAGATAATGTTAGCCAAATAAAGCATCAATATCGCAGTGAAAGTTAAACTACGCTTGGCAAATGAAGGAGTAGTTAAATTGACCTCGAAAATCTTTTATCTTCGGCACAGAATGCAGCCTCAGCGACTGATCGCCGAACTCGTAATTTCCGCTCACTTCGAAGTAAAAATTTGCCCACTTATCAGTGTCGGGAAGACCGTTTATCAAGGGATCCTTACCACTACTTGTCGACAAATACCTGCGGTCGGTCTTGCCGTGCCTGGACATGATATATGTATGGAAGAGATCGGCGACTGTGAACTCAAGATTATGGAGCTCCTTCAGTTTTATCGCCGACATCACTATCCTATAGCTGTTTATGGCGAAAAAATGAGGAACAATACCGAACTTGGCCAGCAGCTCCCTCAAAAATGGGTGAAGAGGAAAATGGAGTCCAGCTTCACAGATTGCCATGAGAGGAACCGTTATATGTTCGGGACGGTCTTCCCTCTTATCCCTTATTTTGTTACTGGCCACCTGGCTAATAACGACATTGTCGGGAATATTGTACGTTCGGCAGAAGGCATCGTACTCGTCAGGTTGGCCGCTGAAATAGTGGGCATAAGGACAAACCTGCCCTCGCTCATATAGATCAGCAACCTCCCTGTTCTCTGATGAGGTTTCGGCCGGAACAGTACGTGAAGAAGTTGTGGCCTCGGTCTGGGCTCGGAGCCTGGACTCGGCCTCAGGACCGAGTTCATGCTCGGAAACAGATTCCGTACTTGTGGTAAAGGTTATCTCAGGCACAGTGTTGTACCCGCCGTCGTATTCATAGTCGCGCTCGGCGTTGGAGTCACTAGATCCAGACATATTGAAGGCAATTGAAGAGGCCTGTCATCGGCTTCTGTACCTCTCCACGTACGCTCGGATCACGAGGTCTGTGGAATCGTCCCCTGAACTTTCAGAGTCGGATGAAATGATGATAATCGAGTGAGCCAGACCTAACCAAGAAAAGAATGAAAATAATGAAAAATCCTCGTCGTCGGCTAGAAGACAGAAACCATTCTATGTTCGGCTACCTAAAGCTGGCCCACCCTATTATCACAATCCACAGATCCATGTTCGGAAAACGAGGATCCATGTTGACATGCTCGGCCGAACCCATTGTCGGCCAAGCTTGTTAGACAACAACTGAAGTTCGGCCAGACCTTGTCATCGGCCCAGATCTTCAACAACAGGAATTGGGGCTCGGAAGAACATGTTAGGGCTGGAGATGAACAACTGCCATCTCCAGTAACCCACTGTTTACTCGAAACAGGGCTCGGCATATCTATACTGACGGGCCAATCTATATCGATGGGCTCGGTAAATCCTAAAGTCGGCTAAGCACAAGAACTCGTAGCAATCTGTGCTCGGAAGAACAGGTTGAAGACGAAGATGAACAGTACGTTCATCTCCAGCAGTCGTACTGTTCACTTAGAACTAGAAAGGCTTCAAATGCCCAGGAAAACAAAAAAAAATGCAGTGAAACCGTTAGAAAAGTATAGAGAAGCAAGGAACGAGTTCATACCTTGGATTTGGGATGAGATTTGGGGCTGAAACTGCTGGAAAACGATGGCAGAAGATGAACGGTTGAAGGAGGAAGCTCTGGCGATGGAGTCGTAGAGAGAGAGAGAGAATGTAGCCTCTCTCTCCTCACCTCACCCCTTTATATAGAACTAGGGTTTGGGATTTGAAACTCCCGCCCATCATTACACCGCCGAGCTTCTGACCATTCAGCGATTGACACGTGACAAGAAGAGGACAACCTGCAGAGCCTGCCAACCGTCCTCTCACTGGCCGTACCCAACCATGGAGTGACACCTGGCATCCTTTCACTGAGATTCTCCATCAACGGCTGATGTTGCTTCCAAAAAGAAGATGGGATAAAGCACGGCTGAATCTCTTCATTGACAAAGTAAAGCGACGTTCGTTAGTCCTCGTGTTCGGCCAAGGCTTGATTTCAATCCCTACCTCGTGCTCGGCATCAGTAGAGATTGAGGGGCTATTGTAGCAGACCGAACTCGACTCTGGCCTCGCTGGGGTTCGGCTACGCCGAGTTATACCGGTCGTGGGCTTTGCCTTCGCTCTGCGTCCAGCAACGGAAAGAACCATGTCAAGCTCGGCCACCTTTGGGAGGTGGTCCCGTAAACGATTTTTGCTTGGCCTAAAGTCCCTTCAGGCTCGGCTACCCTTATGCTCGGCTAATCTTCGTGCTCGGCTATCCTTCAGGCTCGGCTACCCTTATGCTCGGCTAATCTTTGTGCTCGGCTATCCTTCAGGTTCGGCTACCCGCGCGATCTTACGGGCTTGGCTACCTGCACATTCACGTGCCGCCCCGCGTGCTGAGGCGGTTACACCAAAGGATAAACATGAACGCATTTGGAATGTGCCAGCTCACACCAAAACAGTTACCAGATTCGTCCGGTGACGTCACGACAACGTCGCCTAACTCGTGCAAGGCACGTGCCTGTGCTTGGAGAGCAAGTCAAGGAGACTCTATAAATATAGAAGGATAACGCCTCTGCGGAGGTACGCACCCTCATACGCGATTACCCACTCAAAACCCTAGTCTCTATCCTCTCTTTCTACACATACTTATCCTCTCGCCGGAGGGCCTTGCCAGGCAACCCCCGGCCAGGTCATAGTCGTGCGTTCATTGTGCAGGCGGCGTGGAGAAGGCTAGGTAACCACTGAACCAGCGGAGGAAGGACTCGAGCCAAAAGAGATCACAGGCCACACACAAAGGAAGATTTCAGAAAGAGAAAGGAGAGATCAACAGGTGATGATGGATTCAACACAGTGGCCAGAAATGAAGGCTAGAGCAGTTCTAAATCGGGCAGCTCCCATGGTGTGGACTAGGGAGTCCACTATACCAACTGCAACAGTGCCTAAACAAAAGGCAAAGGAGGCAAAAAAACCTGGGGGCAAACAATCAAACCAGACATCACCCAAAGGCTTGAGGGGCAAAGTTCAAGTGTTTCTCCTGCTCTATCGATTAAGGAGCAGAAGGCTGAATTCAAGAAGAGCCTAAAGAAAAAGATGGTAGAATTTCAACAAGTATTGTTAGAAGATGATGAAGATGATGACCTTTTGTCAGTTAATAGTTCAGATATGATGAAAGAAGATTCCAAAGTTGACAAGAATGAAGCAGACTCTCAAAAGTCTACTACTTTTGGCCAAGCACTGGATACAATCCAATTCGGGTCAGTTTCCCCTACTAAAGTTCATTGCAACATGATTTGAGTTTTGCCAAAAACTTTTCAGGCAAAACCTAATCAACCCACAAGTTTGGAAGGGGATGTTGAAGACAAAGCAGATGCCATAGTGAAAATAAGTGAGTAAAAAGAAGACTTAAAAAAGAAGTCTATTCAAATTGAGAAAGATATAAAAGGAAAAGATGTGGTTGTCTTGAGGGCTCCTGAAAATGCCTTGGTCAGGCATTTAAAGCCAATATATATTATGGTTCACATTAATGGGCAGCCTGTTAATAAGGTTTTGATTGATAATGGAGCTATAGTAAACATTTTACCTTCGAAAATGATGAAGACTTTGAACAAAAATGAGTCGGATCTGATCCCAACAGAAGTGACAGTTGGAA
Organism: Rhododendron ovatum; assembly: GCA_019656835.1. Lineage (NCBI taxonomy): Eukaryota > Viridiplantae > Streptophyta > Magnoliopsida > Ericales > Ericaceae > Rhododendron > Rhododendron ovatum. The sequence goes on along the minus strand of CM033794.1, from coordinate 6,516,683 downwards.
ATTTTGCAGAAGGATGTTCACCTGCTAAAGGTGTGATTTCTTTGCAATTACAAATTGGAAACAGAAAGATGAATACTACTTTCTTTGTTTTTGATTCTTCTTCCAATTATAATGCCTTGTTAGGCAGAGATTAGATTCATATCAATGGTTGTGTTCCTTCTTCTTTACATCAGGCATTGATATTTCTAAAACAAGGAGAGGATAAAGGTATCGATGGAATGGAAATTTTCTGGGCAGACAAACATCCATTTAAAGCAGATACCAACAACGTAGAAGTAGGTCTATACGATGAAGACTTATGGCCAATCAAGGTGGAAGGTTCAGAAGTGAAATCGATGGGAATAAGCATTACTGAAAGCCAATTCCTTAAATACATTGCAGATGGTTTTAAGGAACTAAGTGGAGATTTTGTTAGACCTAATATGATACTAAGGTCTAGTGGTACTAAATCAAAGGTTTTCCATAATCAGTGACAATCTGAACCATGTGAATGAAGAGTTGGCTACTTTAAAAGCTACTTTTAAGAGATTATTTTCTTTCATTGTATCTTGGAAATTAGAGGTTGATGAGCCTATTTCTTGTAATTGGGCAGACTGTGTAGTTGATGATAGTCCTTTGACTGTTAAGGAATTGACCATGGAAGATCTTAAAGTTGCTCCTGCTAAACTTGATGATTATAAGGTAGAAGTAAAAGATCCATTAGAGGATTTTAATGTAGGAATAGAGGGAGATCCTAGAATTCTTCATGTATGTGCTGCTTTACCTGATGAAATGAAGGATCGTTTGAAGTACTTGTTGTCTGAATTCAAAGATTGTTTTGCTTGGGATTATCCTGATATGCCTGGTTTGAATAGATCATTAGTTGAACACAAAATTCCTATTAAAGAGGACTTTGTTCCATATCAACAAATTCCAAGACAGATGACACCTGAAGTTCAAAAGGAAGTAAAGAAAGAAATGGAACGACTGTTTAAGGCCAAATTTATTAGGCCTGTTAAATATGTTGAATGGATTTCAAATATTGTTTTTGTAATTAAGAAAAATGGTAAGGTGAGAATATGCATTGATTTTAGAAATTTAAACACAGCATCACCAAAAGATGAGTATCACATGCTGTTGTAGACCATTTAGTGGATGCAACTGCAGGCCATCAATTTCTTTCTTTTATGGATGGTTATTCTGGATATAACCAAATATTCATTGCAAAGAAGATACACACAAAACTGCATTTAGATGTCCAGGATATATTGGATTGTTTGAATGGGTTGTTATGGCATTTGGATTAAAGAATGCAGGAGCAACTTATCAGAGGACAATGAATGTGATTTTTCACGACCTAATTGGAAGGTTTATGGAAGTTTATATTGATGATATAGTGGTGAAATCGCATACATTTGATGAGCATATAGATTACTTAAGACAAGCCTTGATGAGAATGAGACAATATAAGTTGAAGATGAATGCAATGAAATGTGCTTTTGGAGTTACTGCTGAAATTTTTTTGGGATTTCTGGTTCATAAGAAAGGGATTGAGGTTGATAAAGATAAAGCAAAAGCTATAATAGAAGCACAGCCTCCAACAAATAAACAGGAACTCCAACAGTTTCTAGGACAGGTAAATTTTCTCAGGAGATTTATTTCCAATTTGTCTAGAAAAACTCTTACTTTTTCCCCACTATTAAAGTTAAAATCTCAGAAAGATTTTACATGGGAAAAAGAATATCAGAAGGCTTTTGAGTTTTTAAAGCAATTATTGGTAAGGCCTCCTGTTCTGATGCCACCAATAATTGGAAAACCTTTGAAATTATATATATCAGCAGGACACCAATCGATTGGTTGTCTTTTGGCTCAAGACAATGAAAATAGTCATGAACAAACCATTTATTATCTTAGAAGGAGATTAAATGAATGTGAGATAAAATATAAGCCTATTGAAAAGCTATGTTTAACATTGTACTTCTCTGCTATTAAGCTAAGGTGTTACATGTTACCATCGACGGTACAGGTAATTGCACAAACGGATGTTATTAAATATATGTTAACAAGGCCTATATTAAGAGGCAAACAAGGAAAATGGTTGTTATCCCTAATAGAGTATGATTTACAATACGTGCCTCAAAAGGCAGTAAAAGGGCAAGCCTTGGCTGACTTTGTAGCTAATCATCCTAACATGTTAATGGAAAAGGATGAATTTGAGATACATATGATTGAAATAAAACCATGGAAATTGTTAGTCGATGGCTCTAAAACCGACAGAGGGGTTGGAGCAGGTGTAGTTTTTACATCTCCAAAAGGAGAATTCTTGCAGTTTTCTTTTCAGTTAGATGAAAACAGGGTTTTGACTAACAATCAAGCTGAATATGAAGCTTTGATTATCGGTTTAGAGATTGCAAAAGAATTGAATATTAGGTATTTAAATGTTGCAGGGGATTCACAATTGGTGATTCGACAGATAACAGGTGAATATAAGTGCAATCATCCTTTATTAGAATTACAACTACAGAAAGTTAAAATTCTAGTATCATATTTTGATAAAGTGCATTTGTAACATGTCTATAAATTAGAGAATAGCGAAGCCAACCAGATGGCACAAATTGCTTCTGGAATTAGGATCCCAGAAGGACAGAATGAAAAATTAATAGAAGTCCAGAAGAGATTCTTGCATTTCTCTGTTGAAAGAGATAGCAATGATTTTGACATTATGGAAATAAATTTGGTTGATGATTGGAGGGTTCCAATAAGGAAATTCCTAAAAAACCCAAAGGAGAAAGCAGACAGAAATATAAGGTAAAGGGCCATTAATTCTGTTATAATGGGCAATGATTTGTTTAGAAAATCTTCAGATGAGGTGCTGTTGCTGTGTATTGATAAATCCCAAGCAAAGACAGTTATGGGAGAAGTTCATGAGGGAACTTGTGGTTCTCACCAGTCTAGAGAGAAAATGAAATGGTTACTTAAAAGATATGGCTATTATTGGCCAACAATAAGAAAAGATTGTATCTCTTATGCTAAGGGGTGTCAAAAATGTCAACAGTATGGACCCATTCAAAGGGTTCCAGCTTTTCCTTTACAATCAATTGTTAAACCATGGCCTTTCAAGGGATGAGCAATTGATATGATTGGAGAAATAATTCCTCACTCTTCTCAACAACATGAGTACATGATGGTAGCCACAGATTATTTTACTAAATGGACAGAAGCCATCCCATTGAAGAATGTAGCACAGAAACAAGTAATTGATTTCATTGAGGAGCATATTTTCTGTCGATTTGGTATTCCTGAGACAATCACAGTTGACCAAGCATCTGTGTTCAATGGTCACGAAGTAATGACTTATGTTAACTCATATGGGGTTAAAATCTTGAATTCTTCTCCTTATTATGCCCAAGCAAATGGGCAAGTAGAATCTACAAATAAAATTATTAAGAATACTTTATCTAAAATGATAATTGACAATCCAAGAGAATGGCATAATCTACTGCCAAGAGTGTTGTGGGCCTATAGGACTTCAAAAAGGGAAAGCACCAGGGCTACACCATATGAGTTAGTATATGGCCAAGCGCAGTTTACCCGTCGAAGTTAATATTATATCTCACAGAGTGGCTAAGCATTATGGCCCAAACAATATGGATTTTGAGGAAGCAATGTATCAAGAGTTGGATGGACTGGAAGAATCCAGAATAGATGCTTTAAACAATATACAAGCAAGAAGAAGAATTTAGAAAGAGTCTATAATAAAAGAGTCCATGAAAATCATTTGCAGAGGGTGATTTGGTTTGGAAGGCAATTTTGCCTTTAGATAAGAAAAAGAAAGGGTATTTTGGTAAATGGTCTCCAAATTGGGAGGGACCATTTCGTGTGTTAAAAGTTCTAAGAGGTGGTGCTTATCAGTTAGAATCTATTCTTGGAAGTGTCCATGAAAGAACAATCAATGGAAAATATTTAAAGCATATTTTCCATCCCCTTGGGAGTTAATCGACGAATGAAAACATAAATCGACGGATGGACAAATAATTCAACTTAAACAGATCATCATTAAAAGCCTATAAACTTAGGCTAAACTTTTCATTAGAATAAAACAAGTTACATTTCCTGCTCATAAAAGGAAATAAACATAAATTTCCTATTTAGAAAGGAAATTCAGGCATTGATAGGGTTACCCTCAGCATCAATCCGAATGATCTCAAAATAATGTGGGAAACTCCAAGTAACAAAAACATGAATTTTTCCCAAGCATAAGTCAGGAATGCATGCTCTTTGTCCCTAGCCATTGCCTCTGCATCCATCTTTATCTTCTTATCTACTAATGGCCTCATGGCCATTACACTCTTTTCAGCTTGAGCCAAGAGTGGGCTCTCTTGTGGTTTTTCTTCCGAAGCCAGTTCTGATGCTTCTTGAACAGAGCTTTTGGAATTTGGTGGCAGTTCCCAATTGGAGTGGTTTAAGTCTAACACTTTGTATGAAGTTTAACCACTTTGTCATGTTGAACTTCATAATCAACCCAAAAGGGATCATAGAAAGCAGCAGTGCTGGTCTTCATCCAAAGCCTTATAAGAGGCAGTGATTTGAACCCATGAAGATGGGTAGTAATGAGGCTACTCTCATAAAATTGAAGGGTTTCACATGCCCATAAGAAGTTCAAATAAGGGACATGTTCTCCAGAATGTGAATCCAAAAAGGCAAAAGCAGCCAATAGCTCTTTGGCTGTAGTTTCATCAGAATCTATAAATCGAATACCCAACATGGGCTTGAGATAGTGGGGATTATACCTCAAATTCTCTAACTCTTGAAACCAATCAGGGTTCTCAGGTAGGGGAGAGATGTCAGGTTGGTCATCAGAAAAGCCAACAGGGAAAATGGCTTTCTACCATTTCTTCCAATAAGCTTGTTGTTTTTGGCCCTCTTGAAAAGGGATTCATGATTCTCCAAGCTTGGCTTGCCACCTGCCTCTGCCAGTTGAAATGGCATTGGCCTATATGGCATGGAAAGTAGTGAATCCAGTAGCATTGCTGTGGTTCCTCTCTGACCCAGGGAAATTGATAACTGACTTTGACGTGTGAACGTCGAACACTGAATTGGATATAGAGGAGGATCCTCCATTCTGACGATACCCTTTCAGTGGGTGGATTGATACCCCAACTGGATGGGGGGTTAGAAGGCAAAGGATCATCCCAGCCTGAAATGGCTGTAGTAGGAGAATGGCCGATCGACGGTATCAAAAGAAGGCGAGGGGTGTTTAGATCGATGTCCATGGTGCTAATTTGACTATGAAGATGAGAAGTCAATTGAGAAAAGGATCGATGTATAATCATCCCACAAAGGTCCAATTTATAAGAAAATATGAGCGGTTCAGTTTCCAAGCAGTTAATTAAAAGCAGTTATTACCATGATCAGCTCCACTAACAGGAAGTGGAGGAAAGACGGTTGGTTTTTCCATGGTTGTCATTGGTTTATCCCATCGGTAAAGAAGGAAATAGTTAGCCATATTTATATCATTACCAAGGAATGGAATAACATTGGTTATGGTTTCATGATTTCCTATGAATTGACCCTATCAGTGGGTTTGTTTCAAATTTAAAAGAAATAAGCAAGCAGGGTTGATTTTCCCTATCGATTGGGGACGTGAGTTGCTAAGAGATTCTGGTAATTTGGATAAATACAGGAATAAGACAAACATACTTCGAAATTAATACAATATTTCAAAACAAGAAGTGTAAAAGCCTGCAAACAAGGCTAAACATTGCAAGAAAATACAAATCCAACTAATAAGATGCCTGAAACATAGAGGCCAAAATGATAAGTTGTAATATACAGAGTAATCATTGGTTCCTGAGTTAGCTTCTAAGAACAACTTGGAGAAATAACTCCACTTGCTGTTTGTAGCATTGTATTTTTCCTGATATTTCAAAAGATCAGTGTTGGCCATAGTAATGATGGCCCTAGTACTTTGCTCATCACAGGAAACCTTGGATAATTCTTGACTGATCAACTCATTGCGTGCTAATAAAATCTTTTGTTGATTATCAAGTTGACTCAAACGGGCAAGAAGGGCTGCCTTTTCATCTTCAATCTGCTGTAACTCGTCTTTCAATTGATGTATATTGTTCCCCATTGTGTTCAAACTAGCTGAAATGGCTGCAAATTGATTGATGGTATCCTGTTTGCTCTTCATCTCTCTCTGACAGTAGGATGCTACTGTCAGACTCTCCTTTACAATCGAGCCAAATTCTTCAAGCTTGATTTGCTCGGACAATGGAAAAACTTTCTTAGATATCAGACAAGTCATACAACTAGAAAAAGCTGCAGAGTGATTAATGGCAATTTCCAACAGTGGAAGTTCAAACAGCTCGAAAAAGGTTTTTATCTCATCTTTTGTCTCCTCACTAAACTCAGAGGATGGTGGAGAAGTCAGAGACTCAGTAAACTCAAAAATAGACTTGGAATAGAACTCAGAATATTGCTTGGTCCTAGTCAACATAAGGTCCAAGTCAGAATTTGGTGAATTTGTTGGCAATTCAGTATCAGCCCCATGGGCAGATGAAGGAGAAACTATTGGAGTAGTAGGGTTGATGATCAAGTTTGGGGTATGGACTTCCCCTTCAACCTGCTGTTGCTCTGAGAATTCAGTAACTTCAACCAATGGTTCCATAGGCTGTGACACCAATTCTCCTCGGATAGGAGAATGAATTCTTGATTGTTCAATAAGAGGCTCCAGCACTCTTTCTCCTTGAGCAGGAGAATGGATCTCTGATTGCTCAACACTTGTAGTTCCTTGTTCTACAGGGGAATCAACTCCCAAGGTCATAGGAGAATTTGGTACTGAACGTAAGATAAGCTCAGTAATTGGATCAAATGTTTGAACCTCTGGAAAGGTTAATTTGTTGCCCATGTCAGAAATTTTGACACTTTCATCCGAAATTGGTGCTGGACATGTTAAAGGTAAGGGGGCATCAAATGGAAGGTCAAGTTGCTTAACAGAAGGAGAATTGACAGGAATTATTAGGTTTATAGTCAAACCTTCATCTTTACTGCTTTCATCATCTAATTGAGGTGTCAGTTGCAATCTCCTCCTTGTTTTCTAGATGTGAAAGAAAATAAATGAATCAATAGAGGATTGATACATGATATCTAAAGTCCAAATTAGCAGAAAGCTGAGATTCTTACCCTTTTAAATGTCACCAATGTCTCAGAATCTTCAGCAATTTCTGGTGGACTGGCTTGTCGATCAGATAAGTCAAGACCTTTCATTTCATCCGCCATTAGTGGGGGATCTTGCAAAGCACTTTGGGCTTGAGAAGTCCTGCTTCTTTTCTTGGAGGGAAGTGAAACCTCGGGTTGCTTCTCTTTATCTTGGCCTTTTGGGCCTCTTGATTTTGAGACATGAGCCTCCTCAGGAACTAAAAACATAATTAATAAGATTAAGACCCCGTGTCTACAAAATAAAGAGGGATGATTTTATAAAAGATACCTGACGAGGATTCTTCAGGATCAAGTCTCAAGAGACAGTTGCTCAGTTCTTTGTTGAAAATGGTGGACTTGATGCAGTCCCAAAACAATCTGAATTCTGAGGTAAGAGAAGGTTCGGCCACAAAACTTGCTAGTTGGAAACTGGCCTTGATGCCTTGAAATTGTCCAATCAATTCCGTAATTAAGGAAGTCTGGGTCACAATTGGCCTTGTTTTGGCTAAATCCTTAATCCTAGGATGTGTGTGAGGGACAGGGATCCCTTGTGACAAACTAAACTGTCTAGCACACTGATTTGGCATGTAGATTTCAAAGCTGCAGTTGGAAAAGCGTGTGGTTGATGAGGAGAATCCTATCAACAGGAATCTTGATATCAAAATGCTAGCCCAAAATTCATTAACTGTTTGAGTTGGCACCAAAAATTTGAGGATGGGTTCTATCCTTCGTGATGCTGAGTAACAGCAGTCCTTAAAAGGGAGCCAAGTAGGATATTCTTCGAGAACAGGGCTATAGAAAGCTTTGAAGTACCTTTTGAAGGACGAGTCCTCATGTTTGGGCTCATGGGCTAAAAAATATTCTGCATAACTCAAGCACTTACCCCCATCTTTCCTCTTCGGAAAATAACTCATGGGTTTAAGAAATGGAAAATAGGCATACAGCCATGCCTGGAGAATCCAAAAAAGGACCACCACAATTACTGGTGATCTTATTATTTGTGAATGTCCACAACCCTTTATACAATGTCCCTAGTACAAAGGGAGCTAAAGCAAGCTGTGCATCTTGAGCTAAGCAGATAGCCAAACGGACATATTCCTTGGTGATCTTTAAATCAGACACACATAGCACGTATTTGTTGAGCCAATACAAATAAAATGCTACTTTCTCAGTAAATGATGGCTCTCTGAGATCAGAAGTGCAAAAAAGGGATATAAAATGTGAATAACTCCACGAATTATCAGTAGAGGCCTCAAACGGTGGATCACAAGGACGATGATCCAAGGCAGCATTAACTTCTGCACCTATACACGGTAGGCCAGTCAGATGAGCGATGTCTAAAACTGTGGGACTCATGGGGCCATATGGAAAAACAAAGGTGTTGGATGAAACAGACCAAAAATAGGCAGCAGCAGCAATCAAATTAGGGTTAAATTCAAAGGCCTGTGTGGATAGGTCTATGGTTTCGTAAATTCCCATGGCACGCCACGAGAGGTGTAGGTATCCCCTCATACGGTCTACCCACTTTGTCCAAGATGGGAATACAGAGGGCCATGATCAGGTTGTTCCTCTGGTATTCCAACCAGTACAATGGAGACCTGGGAGCGAGAGGAGCAAAGGCTCGTCAAAATTCACCGGATAGTATGTCGGTAGTGAATCAAGGGAGGTTGGAGAGTAAATAGGACCCAGTATGAATTTAGAGGGACAACCAACTACAAGAATAAAATAAAGAGGAAATTGAAGTGCCTCCCTTAGGCATTGAGGATACCTTGGGAGATAGGACTCTGTCGGGGTTTCTGTTTTTTGAGAACTCGATTCTTTCTTCTGGGTTGACCGAGGAGTCGATGATTTGGAGGAAGCTTTGGAAGCCATTGCTTTGCCTTGAGGAGCTTTCTTGCACGCCATCGATTCAAGAGTTGATGGTTTCTAACGGTGCCCTAATTTTTATAAACAAGAGAATATATATACGTTGGAAGAGCCCCGTGTGTTAATCACGCCTTTTGGAAAAGGCAAAGGAATTATTTATTCGAGTTAAATGATTTTTAACTCAAACAAATAAGGGGGGCATTGTTTGTACCACAATTAAGATTTCTATTTTTACCCTTCGATCAGGCGACACGTGGCAAGGGTAAATATGGGCAAGTATGAGGATAGAATAGACTCAACTTAATAAGTCAGAAAGAAGGTGAATCAATGGTAAAGCTATAAAAAGTCTTGTCCGTCGATTGGCCTACACTTGGCATATTCTTATGACCTTTCTGACCGTCGATCAGGTGACAGGTGTCACATGGAATTGGATCCCATGATTCCACGATTGAAGAAAATGGTAACCGCAATTAACAAGACAATTTTCTCAATATGGGCATGATCGGCAGTTGAAGGAGGTTCGTAATCAGAATCCGAGGAGTTTTCAACTGCTACTTTGGGGGGAAGATTTGAATTCAAATGTAAGGAAGGCTTATTTAAGAACAAGTCAGTTGCAGTTTGGAGGACACAACTACAATGCCAATCAGGCCTTTATCTTTTCTTTTCTAGGAGTAGAGCTAACTTGTAATTGTTCACTCAATCATCTCGATTGATTGTTCTTCTACTTTGAGAGTTAATAAAGTCCATTTTGTTAATCTTCTTTTACACTTCATCCACTTCATTATTTGTTTCCAAAGAAGTCCTGAAATACGGCAAGGAACCAAACTCCACTTTTCACACCCACATTCCAGCAAGCTTACGACACGATTTTCCCGTCGATTCTCCGTTGATTGGAAAGAAAACAAGAATTTTGGTAACAGGAAGCAAGGGCTGGCTTACGAGCTCAGTCTGGATCCACGGCAAGTAGAAGTTTGGTTCCAGAACCGAAGGGCCCCCTGGTTCTGGGGAAGAGCCTTGGACAAACAATACGTCAAACTAAAGATGGAGCACAACTCCACTGTCGCCGAGAAGTGCCGCCTTGAAACAGAGGTAAATATATAGAGACACTAGTAAAGACAAAAGCCGCAAATTACAAATTCTTAGCATAGTCTTTGGTGCAACGGATTTAGTTTTGCCATTTTGTGATCACATGTAGAGAACTCAGAGTGCTTTTATGATATTGTGGCAATTTTGAAGAAACAAGTGGAAAATAAATCCGACAAGCCCATGAAGAGCAATTTTTGAGTGTTAATTATATTTACTTCCTTAGCTTGTGCCCCTTAGGCTGTGTTTGGATGTCAGGTATTTTAGGGAGGAATGAGAATTTGATTCTGGAACTCCCAATCTAGGAGGAGTGGGAATTGGAATTTGATGGCAGGTAACTTAGTTTGTGCTCTTCATGTCTCACGAATGCTGTTGCAAAACTTCCGGTCTGGTTTCTAACTTCGGATGGATGTACATGGTAGAATACAAGCAGAATTATATATATGACCAACAGCCTTCTTGCATTCAAGGATTTTCAAAAGTTCATCTAGACACCAGCTTGAAGATGCATAGTCTTTGGAGAAGATGATAACTGAAACCTTTGACTCTTGAATTGCCTTATCCAATCCTAACTCAATATCTTCTCCGATCTCAAGTTCGTCATCATCCCTGAATGTGCGAAATCCTGCATACATCATTGCTGTGTGGAGGTGATCAGTGAAGGTCTTCTGGGCGTCTTTGCCTCTGAAACTCAAGAACACGTGATAAGAACACCGAGACATTAGTGTTGGGGATTCTTGGAATCTCACACTCACAGCAGCCATTGGATAAATGAGGAATATACGGGGTCTGCGATAGCACTAGGGGCAACCTTATAACATATCAGGAAAGAAGTAATGAACCAAAATACTGAAGAATAACAATAAATAAAATCTCAAACAAAATCTAAAACTACGACATGAAAATGCTTGTACAGGAGATTCTACTCGGGGCTGGTGGCAAGTTTAAACTGTTCAAAGAGAACTCGCTTCAGAAAGGTCATAGCCCTTAAAATCGGTGAAGGTAGAAGTTATTTGTCTAGTCTTACTTAAATATTTCCAGTTGTTCCTCGCTCAACTCTTGTTTTTGTTTAGCTAATTACCAATGCCGTGAATGATTCCATGTACAGAACAACCTACGGAACACTTGGAGAAATGTAGGAGCTGGCAGTGGCTGTCCCAAACTCAATGTCATGCCCAACTTTTTAAGTTAAATGCCCTTGTTCTAGTTTGGCACATGGTTTCATCTTGAAATACATAATGATGGCAATGCGACCGCTGGCAAAGCCAGCAACCAGCGCACCCCTTAAGCAGCGAGGAATGGAGTTCTGCAATTTTCAAATATTTTTGTTGTGGGTTAACTGTATGGAACTAATAGATAGTCATTCATACCCTTCTAGTTTAGCACAAGAAACAAAACCAAAGTGTTCCTATGCTGGGACATACTTTCAAAGATCACTATATAAACCTCTTTAAGCAATCATGATCCTCGGTCAATTTTGGCAACAAGACTATTATAGTAAGCTTATTCATCAATTTGTGTTTCGTTCTGGTTTTCCCTTTGGTGTTTTCATGGAACTCCCATCTGTGAAGGTTATTCTCCACTCATTTTCGATTAGTATTCAGTTTTTTAAAGAATAATACGAGTATCCCTTCTTGAGTTTTATATGTTCTGATCTGGGTTTTCAAGAGTTGAAAAAAACAGTTGCTAACGTCTTGATCTTAGAGGCTTGGGTTTCTTTCTTCTCCCTGAAGCCTCACAGAAAACCAACAAAACAAAAACATAATTCAACCCTGAGGATTGGAGATAACTCCAGCGAAATGGAAGAGTGCCTTCCAAATTCCAAAGGCATGGTTTATCCCCAGCCCCAGGCTCATGTTTTATTTATGTGTAATAGGCTTTGATACTTCAACCGTTAGTGCTATACTATTGTGCTTATGCCACTTGCTGCCTTGCATTTACAAATATTTAAAAGCAATGTTCTAAAAATCGCTATGCTCTAGTCAAGCGAAAAAAGGGGCGCCTGGCGCCTAGGCGAGAATTATGCACTGACTAATCGGCTGCCTAATCTAGATGTTAAACCACCACCTAGCGCCTAGCGGGGAAGGCCTAGGCAGCCGGCTGACTTTTTGAACACTTACCAAAAGTTGTCTAAACTGAAGTACTGTAATACTTTAAAGATCCAATTATGTTGGATATATGATCAAAAAAATATATATTATGTTGGATATGACCAAATAGTACTGCATATTCTAATGCACTACGAATTTTAGTTCTGGGGTTATTGTAATGATGATGAGTACATTTTGGACTCCAATCATTTCGAAATAGGGTAGCTTTTATGCTGAAATTTTAGTTCGTGAATATATAGATCCCCATATTAGGGTTCGCTTTAGGTCCATCCAGAAAACTAAGGGCCAGTCCTGATTTCTAATCAAATCGAAATCCCATCTCATAATTCCATCAAATTTAGACATTCCTAATCCAGAAAGTCTACTGGCACAGCAAATCTGTGCATAGATTGTGCACAGATTTCTATGTGGGGCCCACTAAGGATTCCACACAAGTGATCTGAGCCGTTTATTATGTTTAAAATATTTTTTCAAGGGCCCCCGAGAAAAATCAGCTCAATCCGATACCTATAAGTACTTGATCTAATCGTCTAACTTTTCATTCTCTAAAAACTTGAATGAAAAGTTAGATGATTAAATCAAGCACTTTTAGGTATTGGATTGAGCTGATTTTTTACAAAGGCCCTTGAAAAATAATTTTAAACATAATGAACGGCTCGGATCACTTGTGTAGGACCCGTAGTGGACCCTATATAAAAATCTGTGTACAAATTTGTTGTGCCAGTAAAATGGATTAGATATGCGTTTTACTCGAAGAGAGAGAGAGAGAGAGAGAGAGAGAGAGACAACAAGTACTCCAGCACACTTCATATAATTGGCAGGGAGGAGTTCGAATGAGGGGAAAAGGCTTACCTTACTTTACAAAAAGAAATGATGCCAATAGGGCCTTTGATCACATGGATTTTTTTTTTTTTGAAAATGTTAGAAATGCATTGATGACGGAAATAAGGTTTACAGAATACAAGGGAAGTGAAAGCACAAAAGCACAATATATACAACCAAAAGGAAGCTACGGGAACAAAAGATGGCTATCAGCAGTAGCTCCAGTCCAAAACGGAATCCCCCTTGCAACTGGTGACATGGAGGGAGACAGCAAACCCCGCTTAGCTAGACAATGGGCGGAGTGCGTGTCCTTGCGATCAACCTTGGATAACCTGCAAAAATCTAATTTGGAGAGTTCCCGACCAAGGTTGTGCAACAAAAATTTATCCGCATAGTGAGAATCAGACCGTCCTGCCAGCTGGGGGATTACCCGGAGCAGGTAATCCATGTAGCTCTAGAATTGGGTCTGAATTTGGGAAGAGCAGTCCAGCCTCCTTTGCAATGAGTTGCCGACCCTGTTTTTTGTGTGGGTACATCATTGGTTCCTTTCCTTTACGCTTGGAGTCTCGTGCAGCACCTACAGGGCAATCTAAGATAGCGCGACCAGATGGTGGGGCAGTAGAGCCCAGCGGCAACCCAGGCCCAGAAATTTCAGTAGAGTCCACACCAGCAGGCCCAACAGCCAGACTACCAACAGGTTGTCCCAGTTCATCCATGCCTATGGGGTGCAGATCTGACTCTGATTGTGGGAGACTAGCAGCTTGCGGCCCAATTGTTGTTGCAGAATCAAAGGGCCCAAAAGCAGGGGAGGAAGGAATGGGCTTAGGGCCTTGAGCAGGTTCCAAGCGAAGCCCACAAAATGTGGGGGTTGAGTGTTTAGCCCTTTTGGATGGGCCCTCTGTTGTGGGCACGTCTGGTTCTTTACGGATACGCTGTGGACGATCAATGAGACAGGGGAGGCCAAGGGCATTGAGTTCACTTTCAAAGGCATCATCCAAACCAAAATGACGTTCCTCGCGAGAGCGGGATTCCAAGTTATGAGCTTCGACAGTAAGGTCATTATCTGTAGGTGGTGGTGGGGTTGCAGGGTGGGGAGGGGTTGAGTCAATGTGTTCGGAAGCAGCGTCGTCCATGTCTTCTGGCTCAGAAGGGTCCTCGTCCTCGGAGTTGTCCTCTTCCTCAGAGGAGGGGAAAAGGTCCTTTCTTAGGAAGAAAACATGGATTGAGTTATGATACTTTCAAGAATTTCCCCACCTTCCTTTTTCTTCTCATTTACAGGTTTTCTTGACCCACATGCAGCAATGAAAATCTTGCCCCTGTTTGTAGAATTTGACGTGAATCACACACTCATATATATCAACTGTGGCATGACCGGGGTTCAGTTGATGTACAGTTTCATTATGGTCCAGTCCGGTGCAGTATTGGGTTGTTGTGGGCCTCTTCTGTGCCCACAACAATGATCGGAATCGTTCATTTTGTAGAGCTCGTTCAATATGTCATCCACACCAAAAATTAGTTTGATCGAACATCAATAGGTATATGAACGAAACAAATTAGTACAAGAAAAAAGCGATGACAAAAATTAAGTTGAAATTAATAATTGCCCATTTTTTCCCTATACAATTATGTTTCATTCATGTACCTATTAATGTTCGATCAAGCTAATTTTTGGCGTGGATAACATATTCGATGAGCTTTATAATATGAACGATTCCGATCATTGTTGTGAGCCGGGGAGAGGCCCACAGCGGTCCAAAATTGAACTGGACTGGACCATAATAAAACTGAACATGAACTGAACCCAATCCGTAGTACATCTTTATCTCAATATATCCTTGCTATAGGGTCTCGTACAATGTGTCAATGTATTTCTCATTATGTGTGTGTTCATAATTTTTCATAATTGGAGTTTCTTGTCTCTCTCATTTCAGCCCTCAAGTGATGAGCTTATATCTATTTTATTCCATGACAAAAAGAAGAGTAGGTTTATTGTGGTTCTAACATGTTTGGATGTTGAGCTTTTGATGCAGCTTTCTGTAGACTGCTCTTTTGTTAGGGATAGATTTTCTTTTGAGTGGGTTCTGCATGAAACCATCAAGGGGGAGATTGTAAGGTCAAAAAAGTTAAGCTCCTTTGTATTAGCAATTTCATTGACAAAACATGCATTTCCTGTATCCCTGTAACGACCCTGATTTTTGGTAAATAAAAATTTCGTTAAATATTTAAATTTTATTTTTAATTACTTGGATTTCCTTTAAAATTCCTTTTTAACTTTAATAATCTGTCATAATTAGATTTGAGACTTATAAAATTTTATTTTCTCGCACCGAACAATTTAGTCATTTTCTAAAGACAAGTATGCTTATAAAAGCACTTGTATATTTTCCTAACGAGTTAAATAAAATCTTTAAATTACATTTCTTGGCTAGAAATCCTACTTGGCTAGTAGAATTAGTTGGAGAAACCCAACTACCAATTCATCTAGTTACTTTCTCCTAACCCTAGATAAACATTTACCCATTGGACAACAAAAGTTAGAAAAAAATTTATCCATTGAACAATAGGTACCATTCTAGATTTATTGAAGTACATATATAAGATTATACATAGAATTATGTACTTCATAGATTTATATAAGCTTGCTTAAAAGACACCTCATTTAAACCATCGGTCAATACATGCTAGGATAAACTTTATCCCTTGGATAATAAGTTAGTCTACTAACAAGTACTAGGATTTTATTAAATAATCACTTCCTAGATTTCCCATGTGATTATATCTTTAAATATATATATATATATATATATATATGTACCTTATAAATCTATTACCCTAGATTTTCTAAAGATATGGTTATATATAGATATATGTACCTTATAAGATATTTTACTAGATTTTCTATGTAGAGATCCGTATTTTCAAAAATAGCTTAAAGGTTGTATTAATATTAAAATTTTGAATAAATGTGAAATTTGTTGGAATTATTTAATTTGGGTCTTAAGTAATAAAGATTGAAAGTGGAGGGAGTGCAAGTGTGATTAGTATGTGTCTTAGTATATATATGTGTGTGTGGGGGTGTAGGGGATTAAAATCCCCAATCCATTCTCTCTCCACGCTCCCGATCTCTCTCTCTCCTTCGGCCTTCTCTCTCTCCACTCCTCCACTCTCAAACTCTCTCCCAAACTCAAAACCCATGAAAAACAGCCATCATTCTACCTTCGCCGCGTGTTCACGAGCTCGTTGTTCATTGGGTTCGGCTCGACAAGAAGTGTGCTTGGCGTATTTCAAGATTTGAGTTCTAGAGCTTGCGTGGCCCGATCTCTCTTCGTGTTTGCTTTCCGACTTCGAGGTAGGGATTTCTTACTCTCTCTATGTGTTTATGAGGTGATTATGTGCTTGGATCGTGCCTTGATTCATTGTTGTTGTTGGGATTTTGTCTTTCGAAGTCTGAAAAATTCGCTGAAAAACTCTGGAGTATTGATAACCCAGCCTTTTCTGGATAGCAGCCGTCTAGGTATCGATACCTCATTTTGGGGTATTGATACCCCCCTGTTTTCTGGACAGTTTTGACACGTTTTGCTCTTCTCATACTCGTTTGAACCCCGATCACTTTTAGCATGCTTTAAACACTTTTGAATCGCTTCTAAACTTGATTTGTCGTACCTCGAAAGATTTGTTGACCAATTGATCTCCTTGGGCTCTCGTCACAACTTAGAAAAGTGTAGAATCGAATGATAAGAATGCTCGTGCATTATTTATGCTCTTTGTCGAGTGAAGTAGATTTTGTGGCTTTTATTAATGATCGATATAGACTTGTTAAGCGTTATAACATGATGTGATGATTGGTGAATTAAGAAACGTACTATAGAGTCGTCATTGAATATCGTAGGCCATAGAGTATATCGTAGGGTGCATGGTTGGTTGATAAGGGTCTGTCAAATAGTCTAAACGGTAATAGAGTAATTTGTATCCTCCTCATTCGTCGTGTTGATCTTTCAGACTTCCTTTGGTGTTCGTTGCACAGAATTTTAGTATAGAACATAATGGGTGGTGCATTGTAAAGTCATTAGTGGATTCGATGCATGACGTGGGACATCATGATAGACTTAGAAGAATAACGTGAGCTTAAGGTGTTTATTTATGTATAAGGGGACGTGTCTATGAGTTTGTTAAACCTTGTGTGACGATGAATGAAAGAATATGACCTTGGAAACGTTATCTTCTTGTATGTGGATTGGTAATGTGTGTGTGTATGTGTATGTTAATAATTTTGAATTGAGGGTCCTGCAACGCAAGGTATGGTAATGCAGGGACTCTAGAGGGCCCGCAACGCAAGGTGTGGTAATGCGAAAACCTAGGTGGAAAGAATTCACTGTAACGCAAGGGGTGGTAATACGGTTGAATGTCTCGCATGATGAAGGAAGTTATGATTGGTTATAGAAGTTCGTGATATTGTTGAGTTGTTTGTTGCTCGAGATGGTAACTGTCGAACAAAGAAATAAATGATTGATTTTATCAAAGTTTTGAAAAGAAAGGAATTTGGTTTTGGAAAAAGGATTTTTATGAAAAATCCTCCGGTATTCCTAAGCGAATCAACGGTTCCGGTATTTGGGCACAAATCAACGGATTCCGGTATTCAAGCGAATCAACGGAGCTTGGCCCGTAAAGGTCGAAAGTTTTTCTCAAAGTTATTTTGGCAATCAAAAGGAAATATTTTCTTTTTATAAAAAAGGCTTGAAGGTAAATGGTAAGAAATGAGGAAAGGTAAAGGTGGTATTCATTTGAGGAGTCTTAAAATGATTTGAGAAACAGTATTGGGTTGATTAGATTGATTTGTGCTCAAAGTTGCTCCTAGTTGCTGTACGAATGGTTAGGCATATCTATAAGACGTATTGAATTCCGTAGTCGTTGTTTGTTGGTTCATTGTGCTTCTTGTATCTTCTATCGTTCATTGAAAATTATTCATTCTTATAGCATGTTTCATTGCATTTATATATAGCTTGAGTATAGAATTCTCTACTAGGCTAGTGTAGCTCAACCTATCATTTTCAGGTACATCTCAAGGATTCGACGCGGAGCGCATGGTGTGCATGCGTGGCTTCATGCCCTTTTAAATGCCGTCTTTGTGAAGTGATTCCATCATCGTTTGTATGATCTTTTGTAAAGATATAAATTGCAAATTCAATTGAACTCTTTTAACTTCAAATATTATGTAACCTTTAAATCTACTCTTTTAATTAGCCATGGAGTTTAGGCCGTAGTGCCAATATTGTAAAACCTTAAACTCGGAAACTTGGTTTGTAAATGATCATTTGAAACTCTCTCTTTGGGGTATTATCTGTAATATGCGAGGTTCATTTATTGAAATGAATTATTTATTTATGTTGAAAATCTAGGGCGTGACATTCTACGTACACAAATAACCTTATATATAAGTACATGTACCTTATAAAGTTATTTTTTCTAGATTTGCTAAGTACACCTATATATTTATATATAGGTATATGTACCACAGAGTCATTATTATAAGGAATCCTAGACCATACTCCTAACCTTTACCCATTGGATAATAAATATTAGGGGAATTTTTACCCCATGGATAATAAAAAACTTAGACTTTCCATTGACCTCCAAAGATATTGTACTAAAATTTTTAGGTACACATATATAGTTATATATAGATATGAGTACTTCTTAGCTTATTTTATTTCTAAGAATCTTGACCATATCTTCCTTAGATTGACACTTGAAAGCCTTACTCTTTCCTAGACTAGATCACACAGTACTTAAAGTGTACTTATACATAGATATATATATATATATATATATATATATATATACACACACACACACACACACACGTACATACACACACACTTACCAACCCAATCTTTGAACCATCCTTTCATTCTCCATCAAATCTTTCAAAAATCTAACCCAAGTACAAAATCTAGTCTTTAAAGGTCATACCTTTCATAATTGCCCCTTTATCCATTGGACAATAATTGCTAGGAAAAATTTTATTCCTTGGGTAATAGCCAAGAATTTTGCTATAAATAGTACCCCATTCTCACCATTCAACTCACACCTTCCATTTTTCAACTTCTCTCTCTAGAAAATCTTGTATTCTTGCATTGTTCTTACTTTGTTCTTAGTGTTCTTGAGATTCTTCTTGAGTTCTTCAAGAAACTCATCTTAGGCCTTCACTAAACCACCACTCGACCACCCTCTCGATCCAAAAAATTTAAGTAGTTTGGTCAAGAACTAGTTTCGAGAAAAATCTTTCTTTTTCGAAGCTACCAGAAGCTCACCGTAAGAAGTTACTCCGTCCGACGTACTTACTTTTTTCATAGCCGTACTTACCGCCAAGAAGAACGGTAGAATACATCTACTTACCTACTCTAAGTATATTGTATGTTGTTTGTATATCAAAATGCATGGAAGTATTCGTATTTTGATCTTAAGGATGGTTATGAGCATGCATATATGATTAATTGGATTACCTATTTGATGTGTGATAAAGCATAAGTGGCATCCACTCCAAAGGCGTCTGTACATGTGGCGTTATGCTTTAAATTGTGATATGAGTGTGATAGAATAATATAGAGTTGGATGATCTTGCTAGTTTAGTTTTCAAGATTACAATGAATGATTTATGATTATGTATGAGAAAAGTCTTGCTGCTAAGTCTTTGCATGAAAATGAGACATGAATATTGAGAAAGTAGAAACATGACACCTAGGGTATGTTAATGGCTACGTATGTTTTGAAACCACAATGTGGCCGGACGTGGTAGCCATTGTGTATAAGAAAACCCGCAATGTGGCCGGACTTGGTAGCCCATTGTGTGGATTTGCGAAAACCACGACGTTGCCAGACTTGGTAGCCCATTGTGTGAATGAAAACTCGCAATGTGGCCAGACTTGGTAGCCCATTGCGTGGATTGTGAAAACCACAATATGGCCGGACTTGGTAGCCCATTGTGAAGATTGTTAAAGGGATTGGACGTAGTAGCCTTATTGGTAATATGGCTTGATTATCCGCGGAGAGGAGCCAATACAGATTTTGTGTGCCAATGGGAACCCGGTGCGGCGGAACCATTGTGAGGATACTCGAAAAACTAGAACGGTGGAACCGAGGTTGGGTGTGTAAAAACGATTTTGGAAATGTTGATTTGGAAAATGAAAAGTGGAAAATGGAGACACGGTTTACGAGATATTGCATAGGAGAAACTCAAAAATCAAGGACACCAACGTTAGTTGAATAGTGAATGTGGATGTGTCATTGTTAATTGTTTTGTTAAATACGCATAT
Organism: Rhododendron ovatum; assembly: GCA_019656835.1. NCBI lineage: Eukaryota > Viridiplantae > Streptophyta > Magnoliopsida > Ericales > Ericaceae > Rhododendron > Rhododendron ovatum. The sequence goes on along the minus strand of CM033794.1, from coordinate 6,496,309 downwards.
ACTATATGGATCTCACTGATTCTATGCCCTATTATGTGTAAGTTATGGGTTAGCGGGTATGTAATTATTGTGCTAAGCTATCGTAGCTCATGATATTACCTTTAGTGACCCTGACATATTATACTGGTGACGACGCTGGTATATTGTGTCAGACTTCGTAGATGAACAAGGAGAACTCTACACCTTGGAGATTTTCGGAGCCGAGGAGCTGGCTAGGATGGAGGAGCAGGTAGAGCAACAGATAAGAACCCTAGTTTCCCCTCCTTTTGTTGAATAAAAGTACTCTTGTGAGAATTATGATGTAATATTGAGCCAGACTCTATTTAGAAATTCAATAAAATTATTTATTTAACGTTTCCAAAATTAGGAGCGTTACAATCCCGTTTATCAAGTTGTATTGTATTTTACTTATCATTTGAGAGAGTCTATTTAGGGATTTTGTGAAAATGAATCATTTTGAACATGTATTAAGTGCTTGAGTGCAGTAATATAGTTGTATTGTGGTCAGGGTGTCACGCCCCAAAACGAAAAGTGATTGGCCATGATCTACAAGACTCAAAACGAAAAGTCATTAATCTTTTTTTTAATTCAAAACAATACCAGTTAAAAAGGTTCGGTCAAAAGCATGAGACACAAATATTCCATGAACCAAATAATACCAATGGACCAACCATAATAAAAAGGAATCCAAATGTCTGACAAAATATTTCAAATGCGGAAGCGATGAATAAAATTAAATTAGGATGAGACACTCTATGGAGGTCAATCAAAATAAATACCCGAGATGCCGCCAGAGTCCCTGCCTAACCCCCAACTTGTTTGCAAAAGAAGTTGGATAAAAATCTGTCAATTGACGAGCTCAGTAAATGACAATATATGTATATTAGAATAAAGTTCTAAAACAGGGAACAAAATAATTTACCATGTCAACATTGATTTGGTATATAGGTAAATAATAAAATAATCAATAAATCCAATAAACGATTCATTCGATAAGTCTTAATGGTTATCACAATACAATCTCCAACAACAATAGGGAACCACAACCAAAATCAATAGTACCAAGTGCTAGTAAATAAATATCTTAAGAATTAGATCGAATATCGAATCTTAGAGTCACCACGAGTAGGCAGCCCGAGGAACTCTTCTCTAAGAACAATCTGGTCAATAACAACCATTGAGCATTAGGGTCATTGATCTAATCCGGTCTCTTTCTTGATAGCCAAAGTCATCCGCACACAGAGAATTAATTTCCCTAGACTTCCAAAATATGTTTCCATTGATATCCACAAAATTCTCACCAAAAGATTATTCGAACAATAAATGATTTCACCGATACCGCATGTCAATTTAATATAATCAAATATAAACAATAAGTGTTTCTAATTTCAATCATAAATTTTCCGAAAGAACAATTATATTTACGGAACACGGGGAAGTTCGAAAGTATGTAACATGCTTAATCACTCACCTAGGCCAAAAAGTAATGCAACTCGAATTACGTAAAACGAGCTAACTTGAACATAATAATCACATACGGTCACTAACTACAAATAAATTTAACTTTCCTATAACAATTTAAGACTACATAGAGAGAACTGAACCCAAAACTAAATAGCCCTAAGCCACCAAAACTACAAAAACCAACTCCATACACCAAATCAAAGTGCACACACTACACCTCTTTGGGTTTCCCACGCCCACCATCTGTCCTTATTTCGAAATACCCAAAGCACAGCACAGGCCACATTTATATACTATAGGAAACTAAATTATGTGAACACTATAAGCAGAAGAATATGAGTTCCCGCATGACAACACCAGATCACCACTTAATCCACCATGCACGACACACCTCCCACTTGTCCATCTCTGCCCCCTAACTCTCACCAATACACCCAATAAAATATACTTAACTAAATAAATAAAAAATGCTAGACATCAAGAAGAATCAAGCCAGCAAGTGGCTTGAGCCACTATTGAGCCAGTGTCCAGCCCTACGAATCTGTTTGGAAGTTGCTGGATGATAGGCTCGAGCCAGTTCTGTGCGATTCAACAGCTATATAAAGAGGAGCCATACTTTTATTTGGAGGAAAGAAACTTTTAAGAGGGACTTTTGCTTTGCATCTTGGAGTACATGTGATGACATGATCTATGGATCATTGAGCGCAAAATCCATCTCTAAGAGGTTTCAATATTCTTTTTATCATATCTGAGAAAAGCTCTAAGGAGGATTCCAAGGCAATACAAAGTCCTTTGGCGGATTCCTGGAGGCAAATAGAAGGCTTGTGGATTCAAGACAGCGGAGTCAAACACATGATGTGGTGAACGAGGATTCCACAAGTAGAACTTAGCTAGGGCAATTGGTGAGGATTCATAATCGTGAGTAAGTTTGTTTGTAACTACACATTGAGTATAGTGCTTTGATTCATTCTCATGGAATTTTTACCCTTTCAGGAATTTTCCACATATATCTTTGTGTCATCTATTGGTTGCTTTCATTTGCATCATTTGATCGGTATATTGATTAGTGGATTTCCGATTGGGAGTTTATACATAGCAAATTTTTATATACCTAGGCGAACTTGGGTTTTTGATCACCTGCAAATCTTGAGCGAGTCCATAAATTATGAGATTTGTTTTAAATCTTGAAGTAATTACCTAACTACCCGTTTCCATTACCAAAAAGATTAGTTAGAGTGCCATGTGTCGCTCCCACATTCCTTCTCACTAAAACATCATTTGCTTTAATATAAGAGGTAAGTTATGGATATTTGCATCTAATATTAGATTTAACCAAATTCTTCAATGTCAATACCGCCCCAAGACATGGAGACACTATTGTAGCATGTTGTGACTCCACAACATGATTCATCCTGAGTTCAAAAATTTGATCCTAACCGTTCACGTTGTAAAGCTCAATAGAATATTCGTGCAAAAAAAAAAAAATCAAGTCGATCAGATATCGCTAATTGCATGAGAGAATAAAAAAATTTTGAGGTCCAATCCCATCATTACTTTTTTTAAGAACAATGTACATATGCCCGTGAGATACCAATGTCCAATCAACTTGATTCTTTGCAAGCATGTTTTTCTTGTCGATTCCTCCAAGGTAAATAGTTTAGATCCAATTTTTGGAAGGTTAAATCTACCTACAAAACTTTCGATCATAACTCCGGATACAATTGCGTCTGAAATTGTCATCAAGAGTTGTGTACGTACTACGTGGTATTCCTCTTTTCTGAATGGGAATGAACACGTCTGCTCCCAACCCCTTGCCATGCCAAGCCTAAAATCATCCTTGTTTCCCAAGCCTATAATTTCTCTTTCCATTTGTCCACTGTGTTTTGTCTACCCAAAAGGAGATTCAATTACATAAAAAAAAGGGTGAAAACAAAATTCAATACCTTGATCACGATACAAAACATGGATGGCTATCTCTAGCATGAGATGTTGACCAAAATTTTTTCTTTATTTCTTTTGTTTGAAATTATAAATACTAAATTTTTTATTAATCTTTAAAGAAGATTACACACATTAAACAGATCTCGAGCACATAGGTGAAACGCCACCCGAGAACCAAAGGATGGCAAGAGACCATCCGTACCAACACACCTGAAACCATGGAAACACACCTAAAGCACCACAACCAAAGCACCACACAAGCCATAGATACAGTCTAAAAACCAGCGAAAAACCAAAACCTAACACCCACACCCGACGAAAAGAACATGACCCAACACCTACAACCACACCCGAAAGCATGAGAGCTTTCAGTTTAGACAACAATAAAAAGCATAAGAGAGATGCATCATCCCCTGTGTCTCAAGATGATGTATCCATCCCTAATTGTTTTCCAGTTTACCTTTGCAATCTTATTTTTTGACACGCACTCTGTATCCAGTCCGCACACGCTCTTGTTGGAATTGCTTACCTAGACCCAAGTGGTTCATCAATAACCAAACAAAAGTTAGAAGCTCACCTCCCTGGCCCGGCTGATGTGCGTGGTCAGTCCCTTTAGAATGGAAAGCAGCATAAGTAAGCAATTCCATCCATACCCCGCTCATTAGACTCCACCGCTTATCTGCATTGAATCCCGCCAACTGCTTCGCAAGTATACATGCATCAAACAACACAGATTCGCTCGCATCTCCTTTCAGAATAGCTGGTTTAAAATCGGTATTCACAGAAAGAATCGCTTGACAGGCTTGGTCATGGTCTGTTATTGATCTTTTGTGAAATAATCTCTTAGCCTCTAGGGACGTGTCCTGAAAGATTTTTACCGAGTTACCAGCAGCTGGAGCTATCATGGTGGGCTTTGCCAGAAAAAGATATAGCAGGTACTCTGAAATATCCTTACAGAACCGGCGGTCGCCAATCGAAGCATCGTTATCACAATCTTTGGCGTTATAGCATACAAGATCCGTAGCAATGTGCCATAGCAAGAAGCTATGTCCATACTCAACCTCTCCAAGGCTCCATTTGAGTTTACTATAACAAGATCTTTGCATGAGAATCCAATCTCCCCTTTGTGAACATATCTTTGTTGCAATTTCTACGTTCTGCGCTAGCTCTGATCTCGTTTTCAGCTCTGTATAAATCTTGTCCTTCAAAGGCTTCGAAACGGTAACTGAGGCGACTGTTCTTTTGAGTTTCCAAGCCTCCAGAGCAGGCCCAATGAATAGAAACTCTGCCATAAAACTCAATTGACGTGGGGTTCTGTGATGAAGATAATAACAAATGAAATTGCACTTTGAGAAATATTCTGACCACTTGCGCGTGTTGACCATTGCATTAGCAATAGGTCTTACCAAGTTGTAGTAATTGAATGCAATTACATTCCTGCCTGACAATAGGACCATTAGGAGAGAGACAATCTCGATGATTAAAGCTCCAAAGATCAAGGCATAGCTGATGCCGCTATCAACTAATGAACCTATCTCCACTATCCGATATAATCCGAAAGCTGCAGCACTGATTAACAAGAAGGTAATAATACGCGCTAATGGGTTGCCATCGACATGTGGTGTTCCAGTCTTGGTATGGAGATCCTTATGTATGAAACTAAGTTCAATTTCTGCCAACTTAAAAGCATCACGGCTACTTCTTCTGAGAAAGAAATCGCGAGTGAAGTGACGTTGCTCGTGGCTGTAAGTGACTCCTCCGAAAAAGAGTCCCTTGAAGTTGTTGTAGAAGCAAAGGGCGAACTGCAGCAATGATTTTGGGTCCATTTTGTCATCATCAATATCGAATACTAATTCCACATCCCCTCGAATCGGAGAATGAGGCTTGAATTTCTTCGGAGGTAACTGCACACGCTCCACTTGGGAGGGGAGGTTGGCCTCTCTCATTGCCCGTTGTGCCTCAGAAAGTATTTCAAAGTCAGGCCCGGCTTGCAGCATTACTCGAGTGGCGCTGGATTCTTTCAAGCCTCCAGAGCGAGCTAAATATAGAGAATGTACTCGCTCCATACATCTTATGGTTCCTGCCAAAAAAATCAGATGTGAAGTCCAATCGAATCCGGAGTAGGGTGCAAATCGGATGAAAATAAGGATAGTTGACACGATTTGCGAAATCAGCCGAATCAATTGCTGAAGCCACATATTATTTTCTTCGGCGGAAAGAGATGTAACATTATCAGGGCCACCGAGGTGGAGCAGGAGAAATGGTGCCCACAATCTTAAATACCAAGTGGTAACCGCATATTGGTAACTTTCATATCCACGATGACATTCGTATTCAAGAAGACTTTTGTATCCATATCGATGAGGACTTTCGTATCCATATCGATGAGGACTTTCGTATCCATGAGGACTACATGTAAATAAGGAATTCCACAAATTCTCATCTGGGATTTCAAAAGGACATCGGTTGGGACTGGCGCTGTAAGACTCACAACATTGGTTGAGACTGGCTTTGTTAGAATCACAAATTTTGCTGAGTCTGACAGAGATGAGTCCGATTGTATATGGAGCGACCCAGTCGGCGAGAAAGTAAGCTGAAGAGATGAGTGTCAGCAGCCAAGTCTTATTTGTGCGTCTTCTTTCGGATGCACATGCGAATAAGAAGCAATGAAGAAACATACTCAAGAGCACAAACGCCCGGATATCCCATACATTCCAGTTAAACAGATATTCTGAGAGATATGGGGAATCATCATATGAGGAATCATATGAGGGGCTTGGGGAAAGAACTGAAGGACTTGGGGAAAGATATGACATCTTCATTTCTGTATCGCCTACATACCCAGCTACCCCCTCTCTCTTTTCTCTTCTACCCACGGTTTGGAGTTCAGCAAGGTACTCCTATTATTGATGAGTACCGATGCTCTTGTTATTGAGTACCCTTTTCCGTGCAGATGTAGCCAGTCAAGAAACTTATTCCGCTGTCAATAAATTATTTACGATTTTGCGCAATCTCAACCGTTTTAAATACTTTTGGACAGTCAATATTGAGCGAAGTAAAATTTAATAAGTTTTTCTCCAAATAAACATTGTTTCTTGCCCATTGTATATTGACGGAAAATGGTGTGCGCGCTCTCTCTCTCCCTAGCTCCCTTCTTTTTTTGACTTGGCAAAAAGTAGGGACACCAAAGCATGTCTTCTTTTAATTGCAAGATTATTGTCATGTTTATTAAAAATGTTGTCTTTCAAAATGTGAAAGAGTATACAAATGAAATATTGATTTTATAAATACATTCACATTAAAGGAGAACAAAAAAAAAAGCGTGATTATAAAAAAGACAAGTGTGAAATTAAATTACCTTTTCTTTTTTATTTGAGACAAGCATTGTTGCTCTACGAAATGAGGGGCCTATTGTGAGTGGGAAACAGCCGCCTTGTTGTGACTCTAAATGAAATGTAAATTCCGAACGAAATGCAAGAGGAGGGAAATGAAATTGGCCCATTAGTTGATCAAAAATGCTAGGTACACTACATTTCCTTCAAAAATTCAGAAAAATGTCCATAAATTTTAAAATATTATTTTATAGCATTTTATTAAAAAATTAGCTCCAACGGATATCGGTAAGTATTATTCCTAGATTTGCAGGAGCGAAACTTTCACAAATATATGGGCATCTTTCTGGGCATTTTTTTGAATTTTTGTGGGACCTAGAATAGATCCTACATAAAATATAGTGTAACTATACAGTGTATATGGAGCACACTCATAGTTGATATAACCACCGCCACATATGGTGGTACGCAAATATAGTCTGACCACCATATATAGCATTACTTGAATTGAACATAAGTAACAAATAAGTTATGCGAAATGAAAAAAAAAAAAAAGACAACGTACAAATTATGAAAGACAATGACCAAACAAACGGGAGTCGTCCACCCACCTTTTCCATACAAACACATGGAATCTTGGATCCATGAGTGGCCTGCGAACAGGTTTTTCATATTCGTTCTTATAAAAAGGGAGATTAGCTTAGATACCAAACTTTTTGTCTTTGATGAACACAAAATATAGTATTAAAAAATCTCTCATACTTGCATTTTTAGCCTGCACTTAATAGTTATTTATGACTTATTATTATTTATTTATGTTTTGTAGGTATTTTGGACTTATCGTACAAAAAGGCTTTGTCCAAGACTTAAAAAGAGGATTTTGAGAGTTGGGTTTTGGAAGGAAATATGAAAGGCAGCTCATGTTTGGACGGATTGTACGTGTATGACGGGACTAAATACTAGTGTTTGATCACCCCCATATATACCTAATATTATTATACAACTAGGAAACATATTATTCTTTATTTGGGGTAGTGGTTCACGTTATTAGGGAAGCAAAATTAGAAAAGGTTTTGTTTTCCTTTAAAGGAAACTCTCAGCCAGCCTTATAAAAAGAAAACAAGACTAAGCAGAGCACGAGCTGATACGAATTTTTTTTATATAGTTATGAAACACACTAAAATGTTATAAATTTGTTGTTAAAAAGTTACAATTGATTAGTGTAAAATTTACGATATGCACTAAAAGGTTATGATTTGTAAGAAAAATATTATGAATGAAAAGTTACAAATTATTGGTATAAAAGTTACGATAGACCTAAAAGGTTATGAATGACCAGTTCAATAGGTAATTTTTTATGAGGTGACATAATATATATGGACCATATAATAGGTGCATATGATACGCACCTTAAATGGGTGTGTATTGAAAAAAAATTCATGGAGTAGTCTAGTAACCATTGTTTAGTGCACCAAAAAAGTCTCTAGGTACACAATAATTTAAACACAACCCCTCACATACGTGTGGGTAACACATGTATGTGAGGGTAGCGTATGGGCCCCACATATATGTGAGGGGTTGTGAATGGTGTTATGTTTGAATTATTATGTATATAACATTATTTAATGCCCAATGTAAATTGACGGAACAAAAATGATAGAAACCATGGCACTTTCCATGAAATAATCTGGACAGTCCAGATTCACTAAGCTGGTCTATCTTCTTCCTTTTTGTCGGTAGTTGAGGGGGCGTTCCGCTTTCTTAGAAAAGAAACTTTTAGAAAAGAAATGAAACTTCAAGCTCAAAAATTATGTGTTTACGTAAATAATTTTTCTACCAATATGAATCTTGTTTGATAGATTTCATTGAGATCTTTTAAACGGCGCAAAAAAATTGAAAAATTATTTTCCATTTTCATTATATTTGATATTGAAATTACATTCTTTTTGAAAAACAAGATTTAAAAAGAAAGTGACTAGTTGGGTAGCCAGGGCATTTTTTTTTTTTATTCATGCCCCCACTAATCAGGATTTTCCTTTTTCTTTTGGTAATGATTTTTACTATCCCTTTTTCATGCAAAACCCTTTTTTTTTTTGGGTCTTCTTGTGATGTTTATTAGTAAAATGTTGACCTTTCAAATGTAAAAGAGTATACAAATGAAAGATTAATTACTTAAATTTACATCAAAATAGGATAAAAAAATGTATAATTATAAAAAAAATGTGAAAATCAATTATCTTTTCTTTTTCTTTTGACAATGCATCAGCTGCTTTATGAATTAAGGGGTCTCTAATGAGTGGAACACAATCGCCGTGTCGTGACTTTAAATGAACTATTAAACGAAATGCAAGAGGAGGAAAATGAAGACTGAGCCCATTACTTGTGGAGGCATTCAAATATGGCCATTAGATATAGTCACCATAACATTACTGGATTGAAAATTGTTAAGTGACAGGACCACTACCAGCTCAACTAACTCAACTCCACCAACTGGTTCACCAACGAATTCAGAAGTTCCACCACTTGTTCCAGCTGGCAGTTAGTTAGTTAAATGGAAATTAAATTCTCTTGTAATTCGGTTGTGATTCTTGACTTTCATTTCATGTTCATTTCAACTGTCTCATTGTATAAAATAGAAATAGCTTTCTTTGTAAATGCACGTGTGATACATTCAATGACAATTGAGATCTATTCTTCTCTGTTTATGAAAGTTTTCAAAAATAAGTACCAAATAAGTTATGCGAAATGATTTAAAAAAAACATTAATTGTGAAAGACAAAGACCAAATGGGAGTCGTCCACTCACCCTTTCCATACAAACACCTGGAATCTTGGACCAATGAAAGGCCTGCGAAAATGTTTGTCGTATCATCTTTGTCAAAAAGGAGATTAGGAGATCAACTTTATGTCTTCTTTTCCTTCAAAGAAAATCTTTCTTGATCCTCTGCTTTTATAATTGTATTCATCTTGTTCCATCATTTCTAACAATAATAGAGAACTGTCATTTTAATTCATGTTTTCCACTTTTACTATTCTTATTCTTCATTAGGTAGTCTTAACTCTTAAACGTCACTCTAATATTAAATCCCTGTCAAGCTCAACTCTGTTTCTCAATCGATTCATGTCTATCATTATTGGCCAATTCCACATTCAGATAGTGTTTTAGATATATTTCACCTCATTAATTTGTTAATTATTGACTGGACTAGCTTATGTGCATATTAATTTGTCTCTAGAGAACCAATTCCACCGTCCAGTAACCATTTTCTTATATACCACATAACTTTCCTCTAAGTTCCCGATGTGGGACAATACAATAAGGTTTCACTTTTTCGATCGACTTGAATTTTGGTATGGGTGTAGTACTCGTCAAATTCTAGAATATCAACTGTTCGGATCTGATTTTTGGTACATGGGATGGATTGGTTAGATTAAAGGAAGAAGAAGATCAATGAAGAAGATGAGGGTATATTGAGCTATTTTCATCTTTTCCGTTAGTAGATTTAGCATTTTTTTTCCCGTTAATTGGGTGCATCTGCTCTGTTTTCACAAACCACAGAGGGTGTAGATGCACAAAATTAAACTTGAAGAGGTGTATCCGTGCATGACCCAAATCATAAGGGGTGTAAAAGATTATTTTTAATAAACTTGCAGATGCACCTAATATTGGAACATGGACCGTTGATCTCGTCAATTAATGGTTGTGATGTGTTTTTGATCTTTGACAAGTAATAAATATCTTTTATCGGTAATTTTTTTTTTAATCTAGACCGTTGATTGATGGGAGGTGGCGGCCTTTAAGCACAGAAGCAGACTGCTACGCCATTCAATGACCACGTTTTGGAGAAAAATGGTGCTTTTCAATTTTGCTGCTAAGGCAGTGTTTGGGGAGGCAATGAGTCAACATAGAACACTTGTTATTTATTGTTGATTTTATGGGGCCCATTATTGGTCTTTTAAATGATTCAAATCGTAAGTTATCCTTAAAATGTTATTTTATAGATTCTTGAAAAAAATTAGCTCAATCCAATATCGTTAGAGCTGTTTTAGAATTCGTAGGGTGCCCAAGAATTAATTTTGAAACACTCTACGAACTCTGAAACATCCTTATCTATATCAGATTTTGTTAATTTTTTTCAGGAACCCATAAAAAAATATGTTAAGAATAACTTGCGGTTTGAATTATTTTTGTAGGACTTGTAATGGATCCCACAAAATCAACAATGAATAGCAAGTGTTCTATGTCGACTCATTGCCTCCCCAAACATTGCCTTAGCAGCAAAATTGAAAAGCACAATTTTCCCCAAAAACGTGGTCGTTGAATGGCATAGCAGTCTGCTGCTGTGCCCCCAGCTCCTTGATTGATGATATCGACGGCTGTATGCCGCCTTACATGTGCACTACAGCACTCCGTTGGGGGCCAGGGCTTTCTTTTTTTTCTTTTGACTCATGCTCCCACTAACTAGGATTTTCCTTTTTCTTTCTTTTGGTAATTATTTTCATGTTCTTTTTTTCATAACCTTCTTTTTTTTTTTGGCTTTTTGTGATATTTATTAAAATGTTGTCCTTTCTAGTGTGAAAAAGTATATAAATGAAAGGTTAATTTTATAAATTTACATCAAAAGAGGATAAAAAAAATGTGATTATAAAAAAGAAAAGTGTGTAAATCAATTACCTTTTCTTTTTTGGTTTGACAGTGCATCCGCTGCTTTATGGAATATACCTCTCTAATGAGTGAGACACAACCGTCATATTGAGACTTTAACGGCCTATTTGGATGGAGGATTTGTTTTAGGTTGATATAGAATGAGGGCGGATTTGAGGGGTGATATGTTAAGAAATGTGGATTTGTAATGACGTGTTTGGATAATTTTTTGAAAAGAAGGATTTAGAGGGTGGATATGACGAGATAAAATGTCAAAAGACTAAATTGCCCCCACTTTATTTTTTAATGCTCAAAATTTAATTATTTCATACCAATTAGAATAAATTGATATTTATCTTTAATTTTATGATGAAAAAATTTCATTTTAGAACACAAATGTTGAAATCATGTTTCTTATTAGAAAAAAAAATACTTATTTTTCGAAAATGTTTTAAAAACACAAAAGTCAAAAAATGGCACCCATGGACCTCACTTACTCCATTTACTCGAAAAAAAACATATGCATATGCAAATATAGATACACAAGACCACATTTCTATTGTTTCCTCAAAAGAAAAAAAAAAAACTCATCCGTGAGGTACTTCTTCTTCGACGCCGACGTAAACAACCCAGCCCAGAAGTACCACTTCTTCTCTGGCTGTAAGATATATCTCTCTCTCTCCGTTCGGTCTCCTTTTCTCTCTCCTGAACAAGAACAAAAGGGAAAGGGGGAGGGCAGAACAGTCAAATGGAAACTCGGATATAGCAACGACAGGGGGAACCTCGTTCTTGGCAAATCCACCTTTGCCCTAATTTATAATCCTAACAGTAATAAATCCCCCTTCCAAATCAGGCCTCCATTTTCTCTTCCAAACACCGAATATAGTGAGGAGGAGGATTTGTAATCAAGGGGCCTCACAAATCCGGGAGTATCTCCTCCATCCAAACAGCTCGTAAATGAAATGTAAAATGAAATGCGCGCAAGAGGAGGGAAATGAAGACTGAGCCCATTAGTTGTGGCGGTATTCAAATATGGTCATCAGACATGGTAACCATAACATTACTGGGTTGTATACCAAAATTTAAAAAATTGACGTTACTGGATTGAAAATAAGTATTAAATAAGTTTGTGCAAAATAATAAAAAGAATACAAGTTATGAAAGACAAAGACCAAACAACAGGAGTCTTCCACGCACTTTTTCCATACAAACACATGGAATCTTGGATGGATGAAAGGTCTGCGAAAATGTCTTTCATATTGTCTTTATCAAAAGGAGATTTGGAGATCTTTCCCTTCAAAGAAAACCTCTATGTCTTGTCCCTCTGCTTTATAATTGCATTCATCTTGCTCTATCATTTTTAACAATAATTGAGAACTGTCATTTTAACTCATGTTTTCCATTTTTCCTATTCTTATTCTTCATTGGGTGGTCTTAAAGTTCACTCTAATATAAAGTCACGGAGTTGTCGTGTTAGAGAATTGTTTTGTCACTCTCTTAACATATTGATTCTCCAATTTATTCAACTTGCTCTATGTTCATTAGAAGTTTTTTTTTTTTTTAATCGGCAAAAGATGAATTTTATTAAAATGGGGAAAGGGAAGGGGGATCCAACAAAATGTTGGAATACATTACAAGGGCAAAGCCCAAACCACCCGAGGGTCACAAGGTTCCAAAACGAATACGACAATTAAGCCCGACCCAAACCCAGATAAGACAATAACAGCACCAAAACAACCAAACCCGGTCCAATCCTGGACCGGCCCACCCAATCCATCCCCAGAACCCTAACAACTACGGCCACCCCTCCCGTACAAACCACCGGCGTCCCGCCTCGCTGTTAAGCCGAACCATTAGAAGTCATTTAACCTATTATTAGTTTCATATTAGATTCTTTTATTCCTGTACAGGTCAGGTTTTTAAGCAGTCTTGCGGGCGAAATCCCTGTCAAGCTAAAATCTGTTATCAAAACATATTTCGTAAAGTATAGATTTGGACAAATAACCGTATCTATTAAAAAATTTAGAGTATAAGTTTAGACAAATAACCATATCTATTATTTTTATCGCGATTATAAGGAGCATATATTTCGCAGAGATAACCTTATCAATTATTCTTTTTGGGATAATACAAAGTATAGATTTGTATAAATAACAATATCTGCTGGTTTTATTGCGATTGTAAAGTGCAAAATTTGCCTAAATAACCGTATCTATTGGTCTTTTTGAAATAATTTAAAATATGAATTTTTAGAGATAATCATATCCGCTGATTTTAGTGCAATTATGCAGAGTACATAAATTGTGATATTTTAGGAAAATAGTGAAAATTAAGGTATTTTTTTAGTTTGGTGCCACACATAAAGAACACATATTAGGTTATCTATTTTTTTATTCAAGTTTCAAACTTGACACAAATATAAATGTCTTTCAAGTTTCAATGACTCCCGTTCAAAAACAAAAAAAGGTTTCAATGACTAGTTGACTGTCTTCCTTTTGATATGGTTTGGGATAGAAGTGACAATTGCACTAACAGCCCAAAGCACACCTCCAAAATCAACAGAAATATGCGCCCACCTGGCCACCCAACTCTCTCTCTCTCTCTCTCTCTCTCTCTCTCTCTCTCTCTCTCTCTCTCTCTCTCTCTCTCTCTCTCTCTCTCTCTCTCTCTCTCTCCATTTCCTATTCTATTTGCCGGTGAGCTCTCTCTAGCTTCTACAAGAGAGCCACCACCACCGGTCACCATTCTTCCCCGCAAAGCTTCTACCCCTCGCCAGTTAGACCCAAGTTCTTCTGTCCGTCCCCATGCATGCGATGGAGGCGGGAACGACTGCCTAAAGAACCTCCTCCCCGGCGTCGATCTTCTGGGCGACGGCAATACACCACCCGGTATCAGGCTCGCGCCGTTGTATGGGCACAAACTCAGCCATGGGCTCGTCGCAGACGATCGAGTTGGCGTGTTCTCCGCTGAATATACTTGAATAGCGTTGGCAGAGGATCTGCCCGGTGTCAGAGTTTTTGCCTCGCCTCCGGCGCCTCCACCGTCGGCGCCTTTCCTGTGTGCGGATTCCATGGCTGAGAGTAGTTTTTCAATTTGGGCGTGTTTTGTTTGATTGGGGTATTTTTTGGAAGGCAGGGGAACAAATTCCTGGTGCCATGTAGGAAAATATTGATGTTCTAATTGAATAATTAGTACAGTAGTAAACTAAAAGACCAATTTGTCAAAAACAAAACAAAAAAAAGACCAAGACCAAAAGTGTGGTCATCATTCCCTCATCGATCTGTCCATAACCTGCGAATAAATAATTGACAGATTCTTCTTGGAAGTTTCCTCGATCAGATTTCTGCAGCCTCTTAAATTCCGGAAAACAAGTTTATGCGGGCTTGGGATTTAAGAATCAAGCTCTCAAGATTAGGGGTTTGTGAGAAGTGGATTTTCAATAACTCGTCGAGTAACTGTAAACATGCAAATACACAATTAATAAAAAATAGTCACTTCCATTGGGTTTTCCTGCTGCTTCTCGAACATCCGCAAGAAAGCTGCTGCTACCTACCATGAAACCTTTCCAAGTAATTTTATTAGGTTATAAACAGTCTTAATAACTGCCTATAGTAGTCTTTCCTATTCCAGCCATCGATCCATCCCATGCACAGATCATCATTATGCCAACATCATTTGACTCCATCATCTTAATTGTAACCATAAATTGGTGTCTTTCACATAAGAATCCATTGCAATTTGGTATCTGGGAACATTTAAGTGCAATGTGATTCAACTTCCTCCCAATCACTCTGACAATGTGCTGAATAAACTTTGATTCGTCCCTCCAAAAGTAAACTACCATGTCTTGATACTCCATAGCAAAGGAAAAGAATCATCTCAAGATGCAAGAACATGGAGCTGACGCTCCATCTGCAACTTGAACAGGCATGCATTTTCATGACAAGTACTAGTTCTTATTGTTCACAACAACTAATAATCATACTCAAAGTTGAACTTCATGTATTTGTACGTTCTACTTTTGCGAAAATGCCTTTCATATTGTCGTTATCAAAAAGACATTGTTGTTATCAAAAAGGGTGAGTGGACGACTCCCGTTTGGAGGGTGCGAAAATGTCATTCACTCCGAGAGTGTTTGGTTATTATGTCTTCTCTCTTTCCCTTCAAAAAACAGGGCCATGTCTTGTTCCTCTGCTTTTTTAATTGTATTCATCTTTCACTATCATTCCTAACAATAATAGAGAACTGTCATTTTAACTCATGTTTTCCATTTTTACTATTTCTTATTCTTCATTGGGTGGTCTTAAAGTTCACTCTAATAAAAAAAATCATGGAGCCGTCGTTGTGTTAGAGACTTGTTTTGTTAACATATTGTTTCTCCAAGTTATTCAACTCGTTCTGTGTCCATTAGAAGTTATTTCACCTATTATTAGTTACATATTAGATTCTTTTATTACTGTAGTCAGGTTTTTAAGCGGTCTTGCAAGCCAAATCCCTATCAAGCTCAAATTTGTTTTTCAATTAATCGATTCATGTCTGTCATGAATTCACTGGCCAACTCCATATTTAGAGAGTGTTTGGTTATTAATTACTTAGAGCGTCTAGACTAACTTATGTGCATATCAACTTATATGTCTCTAGAGAACTAATTCCACCATCCAGTCATAGAAATTAATGCCGGGACAATTTGGCCTCATATGCACTGACTCCACAGGAGTTAATAACACTTAAGATTTTTTGAATTTGAAATCTAAGAGGGGATTGACAAAACACAAAGTCCAAAGTCATAAGGCTTAAATCACCCGACAAACGACTTGGATTATTCACGGATGAGTGTTAAAATCTTGTCCCCGAATTTAGTGCACCAAAGTTCATCCATTTAGTCTAGAGACCTACATTGTTAAGAAATTGTAAGTGTTGTTGGAAAATATATACAATATTTTATTTTAAGTGGAAATGTAAATTGAATTGTTTTAGAATCACGTCTTTTCAGAGACACCTGGTCACAGTGGACAGACGCGTCTAATAGGAACAAAGGTGTCCCTTTCTCTTGGTAACTTCCAGTTGATCTAGAATGTCATCTCCCTAGCTCATTCATTTTTTATCGATTCGAAAATTTATTTTTGTCCCATATTTTCATCGAATTGGAGTCATTTATTTTGAGAGAGTACAAAAAACTAAAGATTCAACAGATCCACCAATTGTAGGGCAGTTTCTCTGGGGCGTTCGATCAAATAATATTGGGAGATAGACGTCTATGCAAACCGTAAGCACCGTAGTGGGGCAAGTATTTTTTAACTACATAGTGTCACACTCGCCTTGATCACTATTTTGTTGTTATTGATTTTCAGGTTTTGAGTTTTGATTTATTACACTTATATAATTTGATTTTTATCACAAAATTAGTAAAGGTAAATTTTACTGATCTCTCTTGAGATTTCTAACAAATGCGGGAATGAAGTTTTGATAATTGCACTAACCTCCCTTACATAACATCTATTCTATCTATCTCTAATATGTAAAGGGAGAACCCATGTTTGATCTCACCCTTTGCTGAAGCTGTATGGACTTTTGATTATCCAAAAATATCCTTTAAAATATAAGCAGTCCCCCTATAAATAGTTTATATACTTAGTAACTGCAACGGTAAAAGAGAGAATTTATCTCTGAATTGACAACAATAACTGCCAACAATCTTCACCACTTTTGGATTGAAAAAATCTCCACCATTTCTCCTTCAATCTCTACAACTGCAACCACCAGATCGATCTGTAATGCTGGTGCAAGAATGGCAACCCAATTTGCAGAAATGTACAGAAGGCAATTTTTGTTGAAGGAATAACTTGCAGAAAACTCAAAACTAACTCTCTCTCTCTCTCTCTCTCTCTCTCTCTCTCTCAAAGTTCTCTTCAACATATTTTCGTCTTTTTAATTTCCTCTTTTGATTCTGTATTTGTTTTGCCTTTGTGTACAAGGAATAAAAATTCAAAGCACCAACTTGGCACTTTCAATTTTCCATACAAAGAAAAAGAACCCACCAAATCCCCTCCTATCTACTGTAAGCACTTTCATTCACATGGATTTTGTTATATTGTACACTTAGGCCTGACAAATGAGAAACTATATATAAACACTAAAATTATAATTTCTTATAAATCGTATTAGATTGTTAACCATCAATTCTTTTAAAAATTTAAGTTGTTAAAGAGATGGACAACTTTACAATTTATGTTCTCAACACGTCCCCTCACGTGTAGCCAGACTCTCTTCCATAAGCGATCTAAACACGTATAAATTTTAATCATTTGGTAACCGGTGAGATTCAAATACAGAATGTATTGTTAACCACCAACTCACTAAAAGGCTTAAGTTGTTAGATAGAAGGGGAACTTTATTGTTTATATTCTCAACAAATCTAAAAAAAAAAAATTAACCATTATTTTCATAAATACATTATTTTAAAATTTTTAATAAATAAGTAGTTATTTTTTAAGAACCCTCAACGGAACAGACCTGTTAACCTAGCTATAAAAACACGTGAATTAGAAAACTTCTTTTCATTGCCGGATCAGTATTTGGTTTAATTTAAGAGAAAGACTCTTCTTCTTTTTGGTCAAACCGAATAGATTATGTAGTAGGAGTATTAAGCTAAAAGGAGAAAGTTCCAAATGCAGTAGTAGAAAGACTTCTGACCACACGGCATTTTATTGAAAAATAAAGGAGTACTTTCCACATAAAGTAAAAGTAGTACTCCTAGTAGTAATAAAAGAAAATCATGTGTTTAAGTATTCTCAAAAAAGTATTTTTTGAAAAAGAAGATAATTTTAAATTAAAAAATTATGTTTTCACGCAAATAATTTTTCTACCAATATGAATCTTATTTGATAAATCTCATTGAGATTTTTTATACGGTGTAAAAAAAATCAAAAAAAACATTGTTCAGTTTCATTATATTTAAATTTAAAAATTAAAAAAAAAACTTTTAAAAAAAAGAAGGTAAATTGAAACGTAGCCTTAATACGGCAGATCCCCTTTCAAAGACAAAAAAGAATACGACCAAAAGACCAAAAGTGTGGTTGTCATTCCCTCATGCGTAAACACTTGCATAACAAAAATACTACACGTACAATTATTGTGTTGGTTGTACTCCTAATTTTGACCGACAGATGTGTTTGGACGGTCTAGATCTTAAAAAAACTTTTATAGAAAAAAGTTTAACTTTTCTAGTAAAGAGTTTGAGCAGATCCTGGCCATTTATTACAGTAATAAACGGATAGAAATTAGTTGTGTATTGTGTTTTACACAATCGTTGTTTATGTAACACTCTTGCATAAATTGAGAAGTGGAATGTGATATCATCATCCACTCCACCTTTTTTATGCCAGCTGATCTTTGTCGGATATAAAAGAATACTAAATCATTAAGGATGATCTCATCGATGAGGCACTTGAAGTCTTGAAGTAACTAAAAGGGTAGTTCGTTTTTTTTTTTTCTTTTTGAAAACTGATTTTAATTAGCAATTCACCATAACGTAATTGGGATTGAAAATAAGTACTAATAAATAAGTTATGCAAAATGATTTAAAAAAAAAATACAAATTATGAAAGACAAAGACCAAACGGGAGTCGTCTACCCACCTTTTCCACACGAACACATGGAATCTTGGACAGATAAGAGGCCGGCAAAGATGTCTTTCATATCCTCTTTACCAAAAAGGAGATTAGGAGATCAACTTAATTTATATATGTACGTCTTCTTTTCCTTCGAAGAAAACCTTTATGTCTTGTTCCTAAGCTAGCTTTTATAGTTGTATTCACCTGGCTCTATTATTTCCAACAATGATAGAGAACTGTCATTTTAACTCATGTTTTTCATTTTTACTATTCTTATTCTTCATTGGGTGGTCTTAAAGTTGGAGACGGGAAAGCAACGGTGAGATGAGAATGAAGACGAAAGAGGAGAAAGACAAGGGGGCACTCATTTTTGAGCCGACCAGTTGAAATGCGCGGGGCTCACAGTAGGTGGAGTACAATAAACTTATGATGTGGAAAAGAAGTAAACTTATGACGTGGATTTTTTTTTTTTTTTGGGGTAAACTACGATCGAGTGCGCATTAAAGAGTAGTTCACATTTATTGGGTACTAAATCCCTTGAACAATTTCACCCATCTGCATGCCCTTTGACAAGTTTTTTATTTGTTCCAACGGAGCCTCTCGCGGAGAACATAAAATTAATTGACTATCTATAGATCCGTAGGTGAAGTATATATCTTTTAGCCAAATTACATTAATCATGTTTGGGTGGCTTACGTAAGGAATTCAATGATAAAGTTTAATTCTCTCTCTCTCTCACGCACACACATGTACAACTTGGTGGTGGTACGTTGAGGTATGGATTGAGGAGATGAGAGAATTGACTCAGGAGAAGACTCGATCAAGTGCCACATGTGATGAGACCACTCAACGTCTAACTCTTATACTATTTTAGTTTTGTCAGGAGGGTTCCAACCTGAAATCAAGTGACTGAAGTAAGACCACTCAAGACCTAAGTCTGATATCATGTTAATTAGTTTGGAGGGGTCCAACCTAAATCTAAAGGGCCATCTGTAAAGTAGGTTCTAGATTAGATTAGCGAAATTTGGACGGCTTGAATGAGTAATATGAGATAATGTCTATGCGATAAACAAAAATATTTCTCAATTAAACAAGAGTTATAATTGATCGAAGTCATGTTTTTTTGAAGAGTACGAAATTCATTAATAACAAGACGAAGAGATTAAGTGTTAAAAAAAAAATCGATCCGGTTCTTGTAACACAAGTAGTATTGTTAATTATCAATATTATTATCCAGCAAGAAACAAAGGTGACGGGGTTGGATGAATTTTATATATATATTTTTTAAGCATCAAAGTGAGGGCTTCGAGCGTTGTTGCCCAAGTAATTAATAGCATCACACACCTTCACAAGAACACAACATGTGAAGTACTCATATTTCAGAACAAGGAAAGCCGAAAGCTAGTCGTTCTTGATTTTTATTTGCGTTACGGAAACACGACTTTCTTGTGAACTTACATGCATGTTTGTGACCACGACTTCAGCTATATATACAAGTAAAACATGAGCCGCATTAGTTACCATGGCGCGACTTAAAGCTTTAAGGTGTATCTCGATCCGGACAAAAAACCCAACTTCAACAACATTCGTTTGGAAAATAGGTAGTTTAAAAAGGCACAATTCGGAGATTTGAAGCTCTGGATCGAGGTATGTACTCTCGTCAATTGCTCTGACTACGTACCATATATACAAAATACAGAAGAGATTCAATTCATTATTTAATTCCAACCGATACAGATCATGGCAGAGTTAATTTATATATTCACCTGAAAACCGACCTAACTCGATCCTAACCATGGTACGTTATAACAAATTGATAATTGTCAATACTAATTACATAACAAACTGTTTAACTAAACATGCTTAATTTACAGGATTGACATGAACAAAGCTGCAACAACATGCATGCATGATTCCTTATTCTCCTTATGTTTAGAATCTCCGCACTCCCTCAAAGCGAAAGGACGAGAGCTGAGGGCAATCCACTTTCTCCAAGTACACCAAGCTTGGAAATAATGTACCCACTTCTTCCCAATCCATCCTCAGTTCTCTCAAGAACTTGAGACGTAAAATCTTGACCATCCATGGTGGTGAGTCTGGTGACTTAGACACCTCTGCTTGTATAATTTGCATACGCGAAAGCTTTCCTCCCCTGATGTAGAGTTTCTTCAAGCTGTTGAGTTCACTTGGCTTTATCCAAATGGGCATCGACGACGAAGGCCAACACCTCAAGTCTAATTTCTCTAAGCTAGCAGGAAGTGATGGGGACGCCACACTCGTGCCGTTGAGGTCCTTGATTGGCTTCGATTGGGGATCAGGAATTGGTGCAATCCACGATATTGCTAATATTCGCAATGATCGAAACTTTGATAAGCAGTTTAGCTCTCCATTTTCTCCGGTGGTCTCTTTGTCAGCATAGAGGCTGAGTTTCCTCAACTTCTCCAATTTCACCAAATCACCAAGTGTGCATTGCTTAGTGCCTTTCCTTGATCGACCAACAATGAATCCCTTGAGAACTCGGAGCTCCAAAAGTGAAGCAAGTCCCGTGGGCATTTCGTCCAACAGGTAACAGCCGGACACGTCCAAGTGCGTTAGCTTTTTGAGCAAACCTATCTCCTTGGGCAACTTCTCCAAATCCCGGCAACATTTCAGGTCCAATATGTTGAGAAGGTCTAATTTGGAAATGGAATCCGGAAGCTGTGTGATTCCACAGATCCCATTGAGGCTCAAACACCTCAGGAGTTTTGCATCGTGCAAATATTTTAAGAAATCTGGGTACTCTACTTCAATGTAGTTGTCTGTGGAACTACTGCTCCAATTTCCCAGATGAATCACTGCGATGTTCTTCGTCTTTGATAACCAGTGGCTCGGGAAGTCGAGGCAATTCTCGTTGATATTGAATAAAGTCAGGAGCTTGTCGTGATTTGAGAACTTGGATAGATGTTGTAATGACCCTTCTTTGGTTTTCTCCAACCATGCACTGAGAGAACTGGCAGTGGGGTTGCCTTCTGAATCGAAGAAGCCCCTAGCATGAGCTATTTTGAGCAAAGCTGATCGAATATCTGGCTTCACCGAGCATACATTGAAGTCTCCTTTGACCTTTTCTTCGAAGGGCTCAACGAATCCTGTGGCAATTAGCTCTTCAAACAACGGATCCGCAATCTCCTCCCAATCTCCTGCAGCAGTGGATTGGAGGAATTCGTCTCCCATCCACAAGTAAGTGGGGACCTTTTTCCTGATCCGAGAATTTTCCGGGAAAAATGAGAAATACAACAAGCTCCGTTGCTGTTGGGGTTTGAGGGCATCATAACGTTCTTTAAAATTGACAAAGGAATTTTCACTGTATTTTAGAATCGAGGCTGCATTTTCGGACATGGGAAGGTGAGAATTGTCGGAAGATTTAGGAGCTAAAGAGGTTTCAAGAGGGAGAGAAATGTGGGATTTCAATCCCGATACCATCTTATGGACTTCAGGAATTTCTTCAACAGAGTTTGTTTCTTCACTGCAGAGAGCTTCCCAATCGTAGAGCATCAACTTTTTGGTAAGAGCGTTGAGGCGGTGTTCCCATTCTTTGAGTCTTTCAAGGGTTGTTTTGATGTCGGAAAGATCTCCGTCAATTTTATCATACGTCTCCTGAAGTGGAGAGGGATCACCACTCTCGGACGAACAAGGACGGGGATTGCATTTGGACAGGTAATGAATCAGAGTTGGGATTACCACGTCGTTGATCTTGTGGATTGGCATGATCTGGTCCGTCTGCAGGCAAGAAAGGAATTCAAGACATTTAAGATCAGGTGGCGTGAGACTAGTTGAGGAACTTGGTTTGGGAAGGAAAGGAAGTGGTGGCTGTTGTGGTGGATGAACTAGTTCGATGGAAAGACATGAAGAGGATGCCATGGAGTTGTTCTAAAGTTCAAGAACAGAGGAGTAGTAGAAAGGAAAGGAGAAATGGAGAAGTCTATCTATGGTGGATTGGATTCATTTCACTACAAAAGGAGAACTGCACAAGTCTATCTATATAGTGGATTCATTTTACTACAGCCACTCCTTACCCTTTGGTTGGAGTCAAAGTCTCCGGCCCAAACAAGAAGAAATCAAAAACAGCAAAAAGAAAAAGAAGTATACAGCCATAAAGGCCATCCACATTTCACACAATAAAGGACAATTATTGGATGTGAAATAATAGCAACGAATTTATCTCTCTTCCTATCGATTGCTAAGCATATATTTGTAGTACTTTTTACATACGTTCACATTACAGAGTAAATAAAGACTAACAATAATGCACTGTTGTGACATCACAAATATGACGTAAGTAGATGATGTCATGTTTTTCTCAAGGGGGAAGAATTTGGTTCGAGCCGTGAGGAGGTGCCAGCTCATTCAATTCGTTACGCTTAAGGGGTTGTTTCCACTAAATTCAATGGACTAAAAGCTCATATTTTTACGGATTTCTAGTCATTTCACTCTCTCATATACATGAACTAAAGAGTCATTTAGCTAAAATAGCTTAACTATTGTCATTAGTCTGAAGTTCAAAAAAAAATTAGTGAAAGCATACCCTTAAAGTGGTGAAGAATTGTGCAGTATTCCAGTTTAGACTTCGCGGTGTTAGATGTGTGTAATTATATATTTGGGAATTCTCCGTTGACCTATATCCCAAATTTCCTCATCATTCTAGTTTTTTCTACTTCTGGGGCCGGTTATGTTCTTGGGCTGGTACTATGATGGTTGCAGCATTTGCTAACTCCTTAAATCCGGTTTTTAGAAAGTCCAATTCGTTTATAGTGGAAACTTAGCATTACTATACAGTTTTTACGTTTCATTTATGTTGTTCATATCATTTTATTTGCTTTCTCATTAAGCTTACAGTGCAAAATATGCCACCGCTATGCCCAAGGCATAGCTTGCATGTCTATAAACGTTTGGACTCTGCTTGTTGATTTTTCTTGAGCCTTAGACATTGACTTTTGTCTCGATTGACTCCGTACGCCTGCATTAGGTGTTTAAGATAAAAATGTGAAGAGAACAATACAAAGATCACTGCCTTCAGGACGTAACCGTACCTCATGCAGTCAGCTGGACATCTTCCAATGGTGCAGCTGGTACTACATTGTTGGCACCCAAGATGACCGAATAATTGCACCGCGTATTATTTTTGCTATCTAGATAAGCTAACTACTTATGTTTTTGCTATTTGACTAAAATATTGCTACATCTATTTCAAGGTTTTTACAGGCTAATACGTTGGCAGCCGGGCTTGCAGCTTCTAATCTGCTTGTATATGCATTTGTGTACGCTTCTTTAAAAGCAGATACATCCAGGAATACGCTGTCGGAGCTATAGTTGGTTTCTTTCCTCTCCTTCTTGAGTATCTTTCTTTTGTTGGCGCATCATTACTATCCATGTGACCTCATTTTTGTTGAAGTGGGTTACAAAGAGAATGGGCCTCAGCTTAAAAATGCTTAGCTCAGATTCCATTTCTCCATCAGAATAGGAAGTTTATCTTTATGGAACCTCACCCACTTGGTAGTATCCAGTGGCGGAGGCAGATGAGGCCCAGTGGGGGCCACTGGGCCACAGGCCCCCACTGGATGGATTTTTTTTTTTTTTTTTTTGTAAAAAAAAATCTTAGAAGTTTTAGTGTATCACGTTCAAAAAAAGAAAAATCATTGAGGGCATCACCAGATGGTATCTCAATTTGTTCTTTTCCAACACATATTCGTGTGAGACTCAAGAATAAATACTATGAATCCAATATAAATATGTGATGGAGAAGGGTATTGGGGTACAACCTAGTAAGGTCCCTTAATCACTAAATAACTAAATTACTCATAAGGAAGCCTCCATTCTGAACATTCGCCTCCAAACCACCACGTGTTCAAGGAATTATAAGTATGGATTATTGTCTTATCAGAAAATGCAAATCAAGCGACGTTCCTTTTCGCCCTTTCTCTTGTTTCTTTATTTTTCTTCTTAAATCTTTTAATAAGACCTCTCTCTTTTGTATTTGAAGATGATTCATTTAGACCACTAGAGAACTTATAAATTTATCTGCAAGATATGATATTTTTATTTTTTTTCCTTGTTGTTTTAATATTATCTAATAGCTAAATACTTTTTAAATAGAAATAAGTACTCTTGAATAAATAGTGCAAAAGAAAAATCAAGGCATGTTAAGTCGTAAAAAAGCGATAGATAATTTTCTGTTTTTCACAATAAAATCACGTGTATGAATTGTGCCCCTATTGGTGCGATTTTCTGGCTACGCCACTGGTAGTATCTTGTTTTTTAGTTGCTCTGCCACTTTCCAATTTTTTAGCACACATAATCTGTATGCACAACACCGCTATGTAGCCGTTGACTTTATCTTCGATGCCTCCCACAATCCTACTTATGTTTCTTTTTAGGGCAAAGTTCACTTTCACCTCATGTAGTTATTGCCGTGTGTGAATACCCCCCTCATGGTTCAAAACTGACCACATAATCTATCTGTGGTTTTGAAAATGTGCGGATAGACCCCATGCCGTCATGTTTTTCATCCATATTAACGGAAGTGTATCTCATACGCCTCTAGAATGTAATCTGAGTCGTTTATAATATATTAAATAAAGAATAGAGTATCTCTGTAAAAAATCATCTCGATCAGGCATCAATAACCCAGTGATTTAATTTTTAGTAAATTCAAATTTGAAAATTTAATTTCATAACAAAAGCGATTCGACCATGAGCTTTTCATTTTTTTGATTGACTTGAAATTTGGCATAGATGTAGTACTCGTCAACATTTACAATATCAACGGTTTGGGTTCAATTTTTGGTATAGGGGATAATATGGTTAGATTTAAAAAAGAAGAAGAATCAAGAGACATGATGAGGGTATATCGGTCTTTTAATGTTGTGTCCGTTAACATGGATGGAAAACATAACGGCAAAGGGTCTATCCGTACATTTTCAAAATCACAGATAGATTATGTAGTCAGTTTTGAATCATGAGGGGAGTATCCGCACATAACGATAATCATAGGGGGGTCAAAGTGGACTTTGCCCTTTCTATTTTGTTTGTTTTGATCGGGTGGGTTGCAGCTTCTGGCCTGGTTCACTTAGGGCAAGTACCTCATTTGATGGCCCCAGCATACTTGTGTCACAAGGGTTATGCTGCCAGGGTATGTAATATGTGTTTCTGCATTTGAAGTTTGAATTTGTCCTTTCTTTGTTTTTATCCTGGTTGGGGAAGCCACATTCCCATTGTTTTGGAGTCGGTGTCATGGGTTATTATTCCACATTTCAACTTGATTTACAGATAGCTAATTGAATATCGTGCACTGGTACTCGCTAAACTATCTGGTGCCTTGTATTCTTGTTTGCGTAACTCTAACAACCGGAAAATGTTCAACTTGGTGCTATGCGACATATGAATTATGATAGCCTTATGCGCGGAGTCGAGCCTTGAGAATCTCCAGCAGTCCACTTGGTTTCTTTCCTTCCTTTTCTCATCCTTTTAGCCGGTTGGTGCTCCGGTTTTGGATGTTCTCACTTGCTGGTGCTTTCTGGCCAAAGAATTGCAAAGGTGGCTTTGAGGAACTGCATATATCTACTAACTTTGGGATACTTGGCCTATGATTAACAATTTGCACTTTTTCTATGCAATTTGCTTAGGATCCCATTGGGAATGGGAGATGCTGGTAGAGAAGTGCAGAGTGGCCGATCCGACTGCTCATCTCGGTAATCAACGGGCTCGGCTCTTATCCAAGCATTGAATGGTTCAATTTCGTATCCGATTAGTATGCGCTCATATCCGATCTGAACCGTCCGTGTTGAGATGAATAGACGGCTTCCCAGTTCCGTCGCATAGGCTGTTGGAGAAAGCTTAAAATATCAAACATCATGGGGTAATTTCTACAATACAAAAGAAACAGTAGGGGCTAACAACAAAATACACCCCCATTTCCTTTCCTTTCCGTTCCACACAGAGAGAGAGAGAGAGAGAGAGAGGGAGAAATCAACAGAAATGGCGGGGAGACAGAGAGCAGTGCAAACACTGCCGACTCTAATGCGAGCCCTCAGAAAAGAGATCCCAAAGCCACCGCCGAGTCAACAGCGGTTGCCATCGCTGCGTCGCGCTTTCTCTCTCTACGACCAGATCAACCTCATCGACAACGTCCCCGAAGACCAGCTACGCTTCCAAGGGTAAACAAATTACCAACTTCATGTGACTAGTGGTCATCGTAAATTTGTTATTGGAGTTCTTTGGATGGTATGATAAGGTGTCTTACGCCTAGAATTTGTTTCAATCTTTCGTTAGGTATACCGATGAGGGGTTTACGGTGAACGGGGTTGCCTACGAAGGTAGCGTGCTTTGCGTTGGAAACTTGATAACCTCTTGGAGTCCCAAGAAATTCGCAGAGATCACTGCAGATAGGTAAACGTGTACTTTTGGTGTTTCTCTTATTATTTGTTGCTTGAGCATACACTATAACTAGTTTTCATGAATTTTAAGCTTAGTAGCAGGATCCTTCTAAAATGGGTGCTCTCCCAAGATGGGGACTCACCTAACTAAGATGGGAGGCTGTTATTCTCTTATTTTTAAGGGAGTTCTGCCATTGTGGAAATAAGAATATGAAAGTTATATCAGACAAGAAGTTTTGCGAATAAAAAATATCTAACTTCCAATAATTTCCCTTTAAGATCGGAAAAATTCTTACGAAGTATGAGTTTTCCTCAATGGTTAAGTATTTAAAGATATCTTATATACATATTGATGTATAGTGTATATACACTCCTTAGGCGCTCCCAACCTTAGGAGCTTCCAGGTGCCTCCACTCCCCCGCCCCCTCTCCCGCTTCGTGCTACTAAAATTTGAAGTGTAGTTACGCCAATTGTTGGATTGGTGAGGATTGCTCAGTTATTGCATCCCTGTTCTTGATCATCTATTTTGTCTGCTGAACTTTGAACATTGGATGTAAATGATTTAAATGATTTAGAGGCTAGTGCTTTGGAAATATTCCATACTTGTTAGTTGGGATTGTCCAGTTGTTTTCTATGTTCGATTATGTTGCAGCAGAGGACATACTGGATTCAATACACATCTTTTAAGTTCCCACAAACATGTGAGGCATAGGTGTTGAGCATAGTTTCTTCTAGCACATGAATCGTTCACATGGAAATTGAAGGACAACCTGGTTCTAGCACCATTTCTCAGGCTGACACCAAGTTTAGGTATGAAATCTTTATGAATAAACTGAAACCTTGGATATGGGAACACCTCTTATGGTGATGGATCACATAAATATGCAGTGTCTTGTTCTCTATTTATTGAGTTAAAAAATCTTTAAATCAGGATTAGGTATGTTATGATTGGCCCTCTTCCCGGGCAATATTGGGCTTGTTCGTTTGGAGGTCTCAAAACCCCTGCGCACGGTCCCCAATAAATTTTCTCTATCTCTCTCCACTCATTACTCTTAAAAACCTCCCTCAAAACCCAAACTGAACAGGGCTATTGTAATTCATGGTTAAATTTTTTGTATTTGAGACAGGAGCGTGGGATGTATGTTAAAGCTGGGCAATTTTGGTATTGTAGGTACTACTAGAAGACACTGTTTCATACTAAACCTTTGAGGGACAGGCTAGTAGTGAATGGAGTATGAAGTAGAGAGGGTTGTGCATGTTCCTTTATTCTGCCGTCCATAGTATCAAAATTTTTATGGTGTCTGGATGGTCAATCACATCTATTGAGTTGATAGCAGTTGCAAATTGCAATTATCCTTTACTCCAATGTAAACTTTTACATTTTTAGCAGCATATCTTAATGTTTTTGTATCAAGGAGAAAAAAGGTTCTTGCGTAATTATCTTTTGTGGTCGTCATTTCTACGTGTATCTGACATATCATCATCTATATGCTGCAGCTTGTCTATGTTTCAAATTGTGCGCCCCATACCAGGTGAGCATCTAGAATCTCTTTAGATGCAATGCCTTAACTTTTGTGATTTACCTCCTGAACCATGTGGTAAAAACTACTTTTCGGAAGAACTGGCTTGGAATGAAAACAGAAGTTCTAATATCTATGCAAGATACTGGCAATATGTCTGTCTGTCCCCAAACTTCCTGGATTAAACAAGGGAAAGCCATCCAGGATTAGTTTACTTGTATGTATCAAGTTATAACTAAGGTGCTCAAATGTTGAACAAGACTTCTATGTAAGGAAAATGACTGCCTTCATAAAACCAACAAGAACTGCATCCTCTAATTTATGTGGCTATTTTTTTTGTTGAAAACTGGAGGCTATTTGCTCTTGTAGCAATTTTACTTGCTTAAAAATGTTCCTATCCTTCATACATTGAATTATTCTATGAAATGCAGAAATTTTGATTCTTGGCTGTGGGAGGTATATACAACAAGTAGATCCTGAGCTCCGGCGCTTCATTCGGTCAACTGGCATGAAGCTAGAAGCTCTTGACTCGGTAAGAATTCGGTCTTCTTGAAGTGTATTGTGTAGAAGGTTTCCTGCTCCAATTTGCAAGCAGGATGATAAACAATTCTTCCGTGGAAAACATGTAACTGCAGAAGTTTTTGTCCTAAGGGGAATCTACTAATTCCCTTTACCTACTGAACAATAGCAGCAATCCTCATAATCTTCATTTTGATTTGCTGCAGAGAAACGCTGCATCAACATATAACATACTGAACGAGGAAGGTAGGATTGTAGCCGCTGCATTTATCCCATACGGAGTTTCTTCTTGAAGCGTGTGGACGGCAGATCAGATGCTTCTCGGTCATGTGTTTTGCCAGAAGTGCAGTTTGGCTCCCCTTCCGTCTTTGGTGAATGGTGTCCAATCTGGTTTCGGTTCTGGATTTGCAGATGGATTAAATTTGAGATGTTATGTTTATTACTATGTTGTAGGCATTTTTGTGCAAAACATCAGGGAAGTTTCGTTAAATGAAGACCTGGACAAAAGTTACAAACTGTAATTTTCCTCTTTATCAGATTTTGCTCTGAATAATGGTTTCATGCATTTCATGCTGTCACTGCAATTTTCGCTAAATGCTACTGGCACAAAACCGGATGCATCTCCGTGCATCCAGACAATGCACTATTCGTCACACAATTCTTCAGAACTAAATTCCACTCGCGTTCTTAATCATCACTCTATGCTCTTACTTTTGGTTTGCGTACTCGTAAATTTTAATAAGTTGGGATATTTTCAAAGGCGCTTTGTACGTCATGCGTCATAGATCCGACCAAAGATGGAAACACAATCCTGCCTTAATTAATTTGTGTACTTAATCTCCTTCATTTAAATTTCCTTGTCCTCGATGTGCCACCGTGGTCCACTTCGAAGAAATTAATTTCTTTTATAGACTGGTCAAATTACGGTCGCCAGTACAAAAAAGGAAAAAACACAAATAGGGCAATTAACTTCAGTCCTGGCAACAGCAAATCCTACTCTGGCAATAGAAAACCCTGCGGACAACTTCCGTTTGGGTTTCCCTCCCACGCTCGCGTCTCGCGACGACTGATACCTACGAGAGCCGAAAAGCACATACCAGGCGAAGAAGAAGAAGCAATCCGAAACCCTAACCCTAATCCCCGACTGGTTTATGTTCTCAAAAAATTCAACCGAAACAATCAGTCGTATTGAAGAAAAATGGCTGCTTTGGCTTTCTCCGCAAGTCTCTTTTCGACGAACATGGTGCGGTGTCGTCCTCTGCCCTGTAGAAAAGCTGTCGTGGTGAGTACTTCTCTGGTCCCGACGATCGTTATTTCAACTGATTTTGACCTCGAATTTAGCATCGGAAACACATTCGGATTGTGGTAATGAACTTTTCATTATTATGGGTGCCATGTTTTATCTAATTGATACATCCAATATGTTATGCTTTTGCTTTTGTTTCTTGTTTTCCATTCGGACGGGGCGGTTGCAAGATTTTAGCCCAATGGTGGCAAAAATGTATTAAAAATTGTGTACGAAACAATATGTAGAAGGAATATATGTATTTTGGTTGAAAACTTATCGTGCCTAGTTTATATTGTTTTATTGAGTTATATGAACTACTTGCTTACAAACCTTAGTGAAATTTCATTTAGGCTTGTATGAACGTTTCAGTGCTGACAATGTTTATATCCGATGAATATAAAATATGAACATTTTTTGAACCCTGAAAGCCTAGTACCGCGGCCTCTGCGTTCAGAACATGATGGTGATTCAGTTTTGAAATTGCTAGCCTTTTTCCCCCCCTAATATGTGCATGAACTTAATGAAAAACAAGGGAATACGGGGATATCACCTGTATACAAAGAAGGGAGACTTTGTTCTTCCTATCAGATTGTCTACTCTTTG
The DNA here is from genome assembly GCA_019656835.1 of Rhododendron ovatum. Taxonomy (NCBI): domain Eukaryota; kingdom Viridiplantae; phylum Streptophyta; class Magnoliopsida; order Ericales; family Ericaceae; genus Rhododendron; species Rhododendron ovatum. The sequence continues at coordinate 6,464,977 of CM033794.1, read as the reverse complement.
GCTCTTGTTTGAGCAGGTCATCACCAAAAAAAGGCAACCTTTGGAGGAGCATGAGGCCACCAAAAGGTTTCCGGGGCATAATACTCCTAGCCTAAGGCTTTGTAATCTGGAATATGTGTGTGATAATGATGGGTTTTTGCTGTTTTTTATTTTTTGTAGACTTGTAATTTGGGAGAGCCATTAAAGTATATGTACAATGGGAAGCCGTCTGTTTCAATCATTGGGGGTGAACAAGTGACTTTCCCTAGTTTTTTGGTTTCCGATCAACAAGAAGCAGATCCATTCAAGAAAAACGACACCAGGCTCCGTATATTCTCTGGAACAGCTAATCCTGCACTTTCTCAGGTACCATTTCAAATGCTTTTAGATCTTTGATAATTTTACAGTGCGCCTTACCTAGTTTCTCTGCCATTGAATTGTTGTTGAATTAATGGTGCTAGTTAGTAAGGTCCTTGTCAGAAAAGGCTATGAGTTTTCCATGATTCAGTTACTTGAAATTTTGGAACTAAACTACCCCGTCCATTATCCTAGAGAGGCCAAAAATAACAAGAAAAGAAGATAAAAAGTTAACTCGTAGAAAGGTTTTCGGTTAAGTAAGAATGAGAAGTACTGGATTTTTCTCGAGGGATCCATTTTCAGGTTGGGTGCAGTCACATGTTGTGGTTTTTTGATCTGTGATCCCTGTTGATCATTTTTGCAAGAATACTCCTCCAATAGTAAGCTCTCAACAGAACTTGTTCTTTACCGCCATTAATTTCT